>WOFM01000128.1:25786-682565 GCA_011428145.1 Ericerus pela
CCTCAGATCGAAGTCCAAATGATCTTTCGAAAATTTTCAATTACATTTTCTTCTTTTTATCGGTACATTCAGTAAATACGAGTATATTTGGTACTTACCTAACCGTAAAATTTGTAATAATATTTTCAGTTCAAAATAATTTTTTTTTTTTTTTTGGGAGTAGGAACGAAATAGATAACACTTGAGAACGGAAACAGTTGAGGTATTGCGAATTAATACGACGATAATAATGATTGATTGCTTCTAACGATGATATACCCGATTAAGTCAGAAAATTAAAAGTAAGTATACGAACAGAAAAAACAAAAAAAAAAAACAAAAAAATAAAAAGAAAGAAAAAAGCTACAACCACGAGACATGTAATTAACTTTTACACAAAATCGATCAATCATTTCATAAAATCCGTTCCTACACGGTTAGGTGAATTCAGTTTTTGTATTCTTTTCTTTTCTTTCCGTTTTTTTCCCACTCCTAAAAGGTATATTATTTCGTAGAACAATCAAACAAACCACCCCCTTCGCTCGTTGTAAAATGGTTGATTATAAATATGAAAAAATCGTCAAACCCTAACAATTCATTTAGAACGAAGAACAAAAAACGATATAGACATTGTCATGTTGTACCCAAAATTAGATTACCTACCGTATTAATTTCTACTTACGCTATGAAATACTTGGTTGGATAGCCATAAACCATTTAATAGGAAACTTCTGTTGAACGTTGACAAACTTTCAGTAGACTCGAAATAATAAGAACTTGAAAGCTCCAGAACCAACGAGCAGATTTTTATGGGCTGCATGTGAATTGGCAAATTTATAAAACGTGCTCGTTTTTGTACCCCTACTTATGGAAGCCGTTATCAGTAATATTTATTTGTTTTTTAAGTTCTTTTGCGCGTTAAAAAAGTGCTGCTGCGCGAAGTTCTAGGTTCTTGATAAGTTCTATTTAAAGTGAGAACTTGGTTTTCGTTGTCGGCCGTGACTTACTCGAAGGGACCAAAATTTAAAAAAAAAATAATATCTTCCTCAATAGCACTGCTGCAAAAACTTTATAATTGAAAGGAAACGATAAGACGCACAGAGCATAATATGGTACAAACACGATGATACCGTATCTTTAAATTTGAAACCGTTTACCCGACCCGATTCACCCAGTCCGATGAGGTAGTTCGGCACTTTCCGAGAACCGAAGTTCTGTTCTCAAGTTTTATCCAGACAATTGAACAAACCCTTCAATAAACTAGTTTCGAATTTTTCCAAATAGAAGTGTTTGCTACTAAACTGTATTGAAAACTCTGTCGTTCACTGTAGAAAAAAATACAACGTTTCGACGGAAAACGGCTTGTCACCCATACCTTTGGTAAAATTTATAAGTCAACTGTTAATCCCCCTATATTCTGACCTGTGTGGATAACTAACACCGTCTACTTCCCAAATTAAACAATTTCTTCGACATTGTGCAAGAACTAAAAATAGATCAACCTTTTTCTGAAGTGAAACTTTGTTGAGCTGAGTAATAAACTAAAAACGGTCGTGCAACGAAGTCCGTGAAACAAAATAAACAAAATGGTAATGCAACGAAGCACGTAAAACCAAATTCACAGAGCACTATTTTCATCCGTTCAAAAGTTATTAGGCTTTTATTGCAAAAGTAATTTTTATTTCAAATTGACACAATGACGCATATGACTATGCCCTAATAATAATAAATAAAAATAAAATTCGTAATAAAATAAATAAATAAGCACCCCCTAATAATAAAAACATTTCGCAGCAATAGATTCAATTCCTCAAAATTCGTTCTTTTCCACAGTATTCTATTTCATTATCCATCCAAAAAATTCCCCATATCATAATTATATAATATATTAAATACTCGCCTTTTTCTGCATTATCTTTCACGGCTATGTGTTTCTGTCTTCTTCCTCTTCACTCTTCATTCCTCCTTTTGCTTCTCATTTTTTCATCTGTACTTGTTTTCTTCTATCTTCTTCCTTTCTTCTCACACTCTTCAACTTTTTAAATTATCTCTGCCTGCTCTTTTCTTCTCTGAAACATGTAGCCGCAGTATTATAATATTTCCATTTTATTTCTTCCATTGGTTTTCTCCCACTACATCTTTCTAAACTCACACTCTGTTTCACTTCTTAATTTCAACCTTTTTGCAGTAACATATTTTATTCTGAACTCTGCGTATTTTCAGTATCATTTTTTTTGTACATTCAGTATGTTTTATTTTTCTAAGCTGTGATACATGCTGTATTATGCCACGGGACATAGTGTTTTTTTATGACTGGTTTAATATAATGTCTCAAACTTTTTACAAATATGTTAAATTTTATTAAGCAATGGTTATGCAGAGGTGTTTGCTGTGGCTTTTAGGTGAAATGTTGAGGTTTTCAAGAAGATGCTGTGGTTTATAACAATGGTTTATCTAATATAAAATTAATTAGAGTATTGTATAAATTTGGACAAACGGATTACCTGGCAGGCTATTTAGGGCAGGGTGGTAGTTAATTCTGCCCGGTTACCATCCTGTGTAAGATGATTTTAACTGAGGAGCAGACTACATTAAAACAGGTTGGTTTAATAATATTGTTGGGACTAAAAGGGGATTTTTATGTGCACCTCTCTTGGCATACCACAACAATATGCAAATAATTATATGAAAATTATGTATTTTTTCATGAGAAATGCAATGATTCTATTCACAGCATTCTGTTTTCAATCCGTTCAAAAGTTAGTATTGAAGTGAAACTTCCTTGAGCTGGGTAGTAAACTAAAAATGGTCATACAATGAAGCACGTGAAACAAAACAACAGAATGGTAATCTTGTGAAATGAAAAAATGTTACCACTGACCCTCCATATGAAAGCTATGCCCATTCAACTTTATTTGATTCATTACCCTCTTCACCTTCTCTACAACAGTTTCATTCATTTCTTTCCTATCAGTGGAATGAAAGTTGCATGATTTAATTTTGACCTTGAAGTGTTCACCAATGGTGAAAACTATTTTTTTATTTTATATGACTTTCTCTGAATTTAATGTTTATACAAACAAAAAACAAAAAATCTCACTCCCAACAAAATATTCATTCTTCAAAATACAAATTTCAGCAAAACGTTGGTCCCAGCACACACTCTTTTTTTTCTTTTATAGGCAATTCGAATTAAATTCAGATAAAAAAATGAGGAAATCTTTAATAAATGGCACCGTCGTAGCATGCAGAGAGTACCAAAAAATGGCGCAACTCTACCTGCAATTTCCGCTAACCGTATTTACCTAATGTAAAATGTATCCTCATTGCAGAATTAAGGCTCAAGAATACCTTTCAATATACTGTATCGCGTGATGGAGTATTAAATCTCTGTATTTACGGCGCAGAGGACACAACGCAGGCGTTTTCAACTCGTGTGAATTCCACAAAACGCAATTAGCAGCCCTTTTACATGCTATAAGATTTAAAATTCGTAACATGTTATTATATTGAATCATTTATCCTGGAGTACAAATTATTTTTCAATCATTAAAAAAGCTGAAAAAAACAGGAGGCCTCAATCCCTTGACCCCATTCTCACCAACAGGCTTCGCCCCCTGGACAGCGTTCTAAACCAACGTATTCCACCGCCTATACTACTCTACTTAATCGACAAACTCTGCTCCTAGACCATTTTCCCTTCCAAATGGGCATGTTTTAGGTTCAAGTTACAGAATTTTACAATTCGAGGTTATTTGTAGCGTTAAATGATTGGTCGCCAGATAAACGTTTTGTGGCACGATGACTCCCTCACACCCATCGTAAATTACAACCACTGGAAGTACATACTTACCTTCCAAACAGTAAATCATTTTAATTTTTACTATAGGTACGTACAGTAAAAAGTTAATGAAACGAATTTGTCTCGGATAGAATAGAATACAGAACAAAATTAGCTCTGTGTAAAATTGTTTTATAGAAAATTTTTTTCTTTAAATTATGTACACAGATATTTACAGACTTTGAAAGATAGAAGAAGCTAAAATAACATTGATTTCAATAAAATGTTCAAAAACTTATTAATTTTAATAATATTCGAAAGGACCCCCGCGAAACTTTCAGCATGATTACAACATAATGGTAACATCCTTTGAATTAAGCATTGATTTTTTTCACAGAGAAGTAGCACGTTTTAAGTTCGTTGTCTTGCTGCATAATATCTAATATCGTACCAAATCCAGGGAGTATCCGCCCCTACTCCATTTTATGCACCACCCTGCGTTCACATTAAACAGTAACACAAAGAAATTCAGAATATGACATAGATTTTTGTTGTTTTGCAAACCAAAAAGGAAAAAAAAAATTTCTTTCAAATATTTTCTCTTCGCCAAATAGAGAGGGGAAAAATTAGAGTGAAATACCCTTTTTTTTTCGACCTCTCGTAAAAATGGTTGCTGATAAAATTCGTTTGTTCAAAAATCGTGGCAAGAAGGGAGGTACAGGATATTCGCGGGTAATTGAAGTGAAATTGTAACGACGACGAAACTAAAAATGTATTTAAATTCGTTTAATTTGGTGAAATCTCGTCGACAACAAATGTTTATTTTGAAAGTTTCTTTTTCAACTCTTCTCTCTCTTCGCCGATTCAGTTCTTCATCTTTTTTTCCCAGTTTATTTGCAAACGGGGTATTAAAATTGACATCACAAGCGGATTAGAGGTGGGGATGCTGAAAATTAACCGTTTCATGGGAAAATAAAATGATATCGCTTTAATGAAGGTATAAGTTGGAAATTTAATTCGACAAAATTATTTCAAACAAAATTAATAAGACCATATTATTTCTCTAAATTCAATGCGCATGCGTCAACTCACCAGCAACATAACGAAAAACAGAAAGACAAGAGATTTTTTATTATTTTTTTACCATGCGCATGGCCATACATATGTTGAAGATGAATAAAAGAATGAAAGAAAGTGAGAAAGAAATCACAAGGGGGATACATTTTTTCTTTCTTTTTTCTTTATCATTTGTTTTATTTCATTTGCAATTCATTTCTACCCAGCAATAAAAGAAACCAAACGTAGACAAAAGGACAATGGAAGAGAAAGAGGAGATTTTTTTTTATTCATTGTGCCAGTGGAAGTCGTTGGTCAGCGCAAGCTAATTGCGGGGCTTCAGGACTTGCAATTGTTTAACTATATAGTATACCAGTGTATGTATCACTATAATAAACGTGTACAAGCCATTAATTATTTCAAAAAATTATTTCTCTGATATTATTTTGCAATTATTCCCTCATATTTGATGCGCATGCGTCACTACCCACACAGCCACACACAGAGTGTGAGGATGAGGTAAGTTAAAAAAATTAAAAAATTTCATAACGGGGTTGAGGGGCAAAGACCTCTTTATTTCTTCTACAGATTTGTATAATGAATGAGAATGTATTTTGACTAAGATCGACTTTTTACATTAATCATTTTCAGTCGATATTAGTATTGACCAGTCAAGACATATTATCTTTTTCATATTTTAGTCAATTCTAGTGTTGACTGAGAATGTAGTAAAGTATCTGTCAATATTAATTTTGACTAGTCAAAACTATTATTACCAAAAAGGGTTAGGAATGAATAACATTGACTTATTTTGAATATTGATGGTAATATCTATAATATGTACATAGACTATCACCCAACATTTTGTGTTCATGGTTCTGAGAATAATACAATATGGATTGAGCTGAAATGTTCACAAAAGATAGTTCTCATATTGGAACAGGTCTGAAATAAGTTTGGTGTCTATTGGTTAATTAGTTTCTGAGAAAACAGAAAAAAAAAAAAAACAATTTCTGAAAAATTAATTGTTTCGGGATTCTCAAAAAATGACAAAAAACGATTAGGTTAAAATTTCTACGATAGATTTTCCTCATATACGTGAAAGTCTGATAGAAGTAATTGGTGCTTATTAGTTCTGTAGTTTCCTAGAAAACTGAAGAAGAAAATACTACAAAAGGGAAATTTTTATGAAATATATTCTTCATATGAAACTAAATGTGATAGGAGTTTAGTGCTTATTGATTCAGTAGTTTTTGAGAAAATTAGGAAACAAAAAAGTCCTGGAAAATTGGCTTTTAAAAATAAAACATCGATAGATCGTTGTTTTTGTTAAATATATCGACAACTCTATCGATAGTTTTTCATAATTTCATGGAGGTTGAGGTTGACAGATTCGTTTAAGATGAACAAAATAAATGATGTTGATAAAGTTACACCTCAGAAGTGCGTAAATGCAGCAGAGAAAATATGTAATGTACAAAGTATTAGAAAATATTGTTGGTTATTTGAAACAAAAAGTGTTGAAAATGAAAATAAAATGAGAAATTCATCAGATACAATTTATTTAGGTCCGTCCATATTGAACACTAAATTGGAACGAAAAGAAAGGCTGCACATAATAACGTTGACAGCCAATTAAATAGAACAAAAATGGTGATAACTAAACATTGAGTATCTATCAGGTTTGCCAAACTAAGTTACAAAATCAATAAGTATGTATAAAATGACGAAGTCTCACAGGTGTATAGACATTATATATAATGGACCTGCCTTACTGATAAGAAATGAGTCACATTTTTATTTCCAAATTGATATTTCCTTAGGAAAAAATTTGTTTTTTATATCAGGTTTAGGTTTAGGTGGTGTTCGATTAATGAAATACTGTCTTGCTGTTTTAGCGGTTACTTGTATTTTCACATTTTACCAGTATTTTTCATCTCCTGTTATCCTGTATCTGATTAATGAAACCAAACACTGCAAAGGTAAATTAACACTGTGATTTTTACTCATAACCAGTATGTACTGAAGCTTTCCCAAAACCTGTACTAGTAAAAGCGAAGACAAATTCACCTCCACTAAATTAATCAGGATTCAGTGACAAATCGAAGAGAAGGGAGAATTCTTCTACAAATTCTGTTCAATTCATCGCCGTTAAATTAATTATGATTCAGCAACGAATTGAAGAGAATTCGTAGGTAGATGAATTCTCTTCGATTTGTCGCAGAATCATAATTAATTTAATTAATTTAACGGAGGCAATAATAATTAATTTAACGGCGTGAATTGAACAGAATTTGTGAATGAATTCTCTCTTCTCTTCGATTTGTCACTGAATCCTAATTAATTTAGCGAAGTTGAATTTGTCTTTACTTTTATTTGTACAGGTTTTGGGAAAGCTTCAGTACGTACTTGTTATGAGTAAAAATCACAGTATTAATTTACCTTCACAGTGTTTGGCTTCATTATTCAGACACCGGATAACAGGAGATGAAAAATACTGGTAAAATTTGAAAATACAATTAACCGCTAAAACAGCAAGACAGTATTTCATTAATCAACACACCTCAACCTGATAAAATAAACAAATTTTTTCCTAAGGAAATATCAATTCGGAAATAAAAATGTGACACTTTTTAACTTGTTTACACTGTATTATATTATCAGTAAGGCAGGTCCATTGTATATAATGTCTATGCACAGGTGGAACAAAAATCGGTGTAGTCGCGAGTACAAGTTTGTAAACTGTTTGTATGAATAATGTCGAGTGTTCGCACAAGTGTGAAAGGAAGAAGATTGGTGGTCCCAACATTTCTTTTTACCTTAAACTAGCAGTGAAATATCGAAATATCGATGTTCATCAGACATCGATAATTATCGATATTTTTCTATAAATTTTTAAAGTTTCGGAATTTAGGTTTTTTTTCTGAATCATGGATGAAAATTGGCAAACTGGGTTTTCTAGTGAAGTATTGCTGCGCCAGAGTTTTTTTAAATGCGAAATTTGACCCAGACAAAATGATTTACTTGATTATATTTGAACATGTATATGCAGGCGCATAACGAGGAAAATGACAATTTAGAAAAAATAAGAAAATAAAAAGAACAGAAGCTGTTTGAAACAATTGCCAGACGTAAATTATCGTTAAATTCAATTTTTAAAACTTGATTAAACGAGTCTGTCAGAGAAGAGGGAAAGAAGAGTCGTCGTAAAAATAGAAAGAAAGAAGAAAAAAAAAAACAGGACAGCGCGAGAGAGCCGCCAAAATTTTCAAAGAGATAAGAATTCCAGTGAAGTTTTTATTTTATTTTTATCTCTGTAGATAGGAAAACAAAATGAGCAATAAATTTGCAAAATAATATGAAACACACTTGTTTCGTAGAATTTTATTTATTATCGTTTCGCAATGATACGTGTTTTTCAATCGGCATTGGTAATCTCTTTTTCTGTTTTGGAAATGACATTCTGAATGTTCAATTTAGAAACATTTTAACGATTAGAGAAGCGACGAAAACTTCGAATTTTCACAACGTTAGTGATAGAGTTTTCCGTTGAAAAACGTGAAAGTAGGTTTAAGTATGTGTAAAAATTAAAATGAAGTTATCGATTAAAAAGGAACTATAAGAAATTATTGTAGATAAATTAAATCCTGTCGACTCAAAAATGCTCATTTCGTTTGTAAAACGTTAAATTTTTTTACACTTTGATGTTATTTTCAATTTTCAGGCGTTTCGATAAATAATTATCCCACTCAAATAAATAAATTGAGTTTGAAAGTAAATAAAATTAATACATACTTAGGTATCCAGTAAATGTTTAATGTTTGTAAATTGTTGAGAGTGGTCTCCTGAATCAGTGATAAAAATTCCTTACTCCCCATATCCACCAAGTGGTCTCAAACATGGAACCAATTTTTAAGCAGTGGATGAGAGGGGAAGGCTCCAGGGGGATCTGTATCACCACTCAGTCCGCCTCCAAAAAAAGAAACTTGACTTTTAAATAGTGTCTTTGGTGGAGGTATAAGGGTTGAAAGGAACGTTCAAGAAGATGTGGACACTCTACACCCTCGTTAGCTGTAGTTTTTTCTATTCTTCTACCTTCAAGGTTGCGGTACGATATCACAATAAAAATACCTACCTCAATGTAGAAATTTTATTACTGAAAAAAAGTGTTGCATGAAAGAGTTTCCATATGAGTACCCATTATGATAGGGCTTGGTATATGGATAATAAATAAGGAAATATTTTTTATTTTCAAAATCATAATAATTTGTTAAAATATTATTTTCTTATTTATTATGAACATCCTAAAGTCACAATAGACTACATTAATTTTTTGATTCCTCAAAAACTTCTGGCGTCAGTTACTTTTGTTTTCGAAAAAAGTAAAGTCACCTAATAAGACCAATCGTAATTATTCAACGAATTTTCATTTTTTCTATTTGCCAAGATGAGTTTTGAGGGGGAAAAAAAAAATTTCGCTGCCTCGTCTTTATCTAATTTAAATGAAAAATATTTCAGACTGTTCATTTTGGTATTTTCCTGTTTGTAAGATTGGTATAGATGATCAAAAATCTATGAGGATGTGCGCCACCTGCAATACTTGGTACCATGATCGGTGTATTGGATTCACTGAATTAGACGCTGATATTCAATCGGACTGGTGTGAATTATTCTTAAATTCATTATTTATTTCATGTTATGCATTAAATTATGTATCCCGAAAAATTTTATCATTTTTCGTAGATAATGTTCTTCCATAATGGATGTTAAACAGAAACGGTTAATGGGTCTTATTGAACTTTTTTTCGAATCAAGTACTGCTAAAAATAAGGTGTGTTGTAAAAAAAAAATGTGAAAAAGTCCAAATTTTCAGAATATATCAACACTGTTGGCTAAAGGTCAAATGAGGCTGAGTTATTGAAAGTAAGGTGCGAAGTTAGGACCTCAAATATCCTTAAAGCTTTTTAATGTATGATTTCTAGCGAAGTCTGATATTTTACAGTTTTTCTAACAAATTTTAATAACTGTATTGTCATAATATTATGTAACTTGGATTGGTTTTTAATTTACCTAGCGCATGTGAAAAGTAAGATGAAATAATTCCTACTCTAATTTTTCTAAGATATAATAAATTATATTTAATTAACCAGATCTAAAAAATTTAATTTCATCGCAAGTTTTTTCGTATTATATTATCTACTCGTGTAATTGAAGATTTCTCATATTTATACAAGCAAATTTATTAATATAATATGTTTCAGGCACTTCAAAACCAAAACGATTCATCGAGGAACTGATACACGACTCTCCGAATGCTAAAATGGGACCACATTTCGACGCCTCTTTTTCTTCCAATGTTACCGGACTGGTTGGAAAAACTGTGTATTTACAATGTCGAGTAAAAAATATCGGAAATAGAACGGTGAGTTTGATAATTTTTGAGAGAGAATAGGGTGAAAGAAGAAAAGTTAGGTGCTATTAAAGAGTTAGTATTAGGTCTAGAAACATATCTTAAAATAAATTTACCACTAATTCTGCAGAACATAATGTAATAAACATTGTTTGAAAAGATTCGAGACCACTGAAATATGAATATTGATGAAGTAAGAAAATTCTATTCTTTAATGAATTTGTACAAGAAACAACAATTCATGTTGAGGCTGCTAAATGACAGGGAAAGGACAAACTGAATATCTCTCTGAATCAAATAGCCTACCTACTCAATGTACGAGCATTAGGTAATTAAAGTAACAGTAATTTTCGGCTATCAATATTTTCTATTATTAGCAAAAAAATAATCCTTGTTCAGTTTCTGGATGTTCAATATTCTGTATTTGAACTGAAAATAGAAAAATCTCCAATGCTTACTACAGCTGCACCTATTAAAAAAACACTTGGAGGCGAACTCTGTTTCTAAGTCTCTTATTTCAACGTATTATTGGAAACTTTTGATCGGGAGTTGAACTCGAGTTAATTTTACTCTGGTTTAGGCTCGTATGATCGTAAGGTATACGAAACTTTAACTCACATTTGTATAACTGGCCTCAAGATATTTTGACAATGCATAAATTCACTAAGTCCGATAACTATTGTAAGTTAGATCCTAAGTTTTATACATTTATTTTAGATTTTGATTTTGATTTATTTTTGAAGTACGACAGGAATATAAGATGTATAAAAACTAAAATCTTCTTTGCCTATATTTTGGGTTCATATTTTCTTTTATTCCAACCCGTTGCTTAAGGACACTGAGATGTTATTTTAATCAAATCCCTTATTTGTAATATCTAATCACTCGACACAAGTGTTAAGTTGTATATTTAATATTATTATCATACAACATAATTATAGAAGGTACTCGAAGTCAACATGGAGATCTCTCATAATTATTAAAATTCACGAAGGTGAATCAAAGGCATTCGCATTCATCACTGAACTTTCACTTGACTGCAACATTGACGTTAATCACAACGCAAACCGCATCAAGACTTCAGTGATCAAATACAAATCAGAACCACCACCGCCTCAAGATGAGCAAGCCTTGAAGGATCACAATAATGAAAATGGTCGATAATAAGTATATTAGTGCTATTCGTATACTTCAGTTCACGTTTGTATGTACGAGTTCCTAATACAGAAAAAACAATGTAGGTATACAGCCGACTGCAAAACGCTGATTTCTAAACAATTGGCAGAGCTACATAGCATCAGTCAAGCGCGAATCGATGGGGAAAGGGGAAATTTCTATCCCAAACGCCAAAACGAAGAGTAAAAAAGATGAAAATGAAAAGGAAAATGAATATAGGAATGAAACATTATCTAGATAGAAACCGGATCAAAGTTTCCTTCCTACGAACACAAAATTAAATATCAAATACAGAAATGAAAAGGCAAAAATGAACAGTATCGAGATAAAAACCTTCAAAACTTGTTGAACACCAAAAAACAAAGTCAACAAAATTACTGGCATTTCCTAAAGATTAATATCTCAGCAAAACTAGGTAATCTTTATATATATATATATTCTATATTAATATATAAAGAAAAAAATTTGGGAAAGTGTAGGTACCTAAGTTAAGGGTAATCTCAGAATCTACGAAAACTATGTTGATGAATTTTTGTACGTGCATTTTTCATGAATCTAGGAAGGTTCTAGTGTTATTTTTATTATTTTATCACTACAGAAAACTTATTTATAAAAGAAAATCGTTGAAGGCTGGATTAATAGCGCTGCGCGTATATAAAGTGAACCGAGGAAAAACATTATGCAAACATGTTAGTCCTTTATTTAGCGGCCTTTTCCTGATTCTTAAATTTACATCATTGGAAATGATTTTTGAGGCCCTGAATTCTAATTTAATGCTCATTTTATTGTGGGGCCCAAGAAAGGGACAATTATTTATTTTCATATCTTATTTCCTAATATATCGTGGGACACATATTTTGAGGCGTTGGATTCAAATTTGATGTTAATTTTATCATTAGAATCATTCTTTCATTGGTCCTAAGAAAGTGAGAATTTTTTATTTTCGGATTTTATTGAGTAATGAGGGAGCTGCCATACCCTGCCCTATATAAAATTCATTCGCCTGTTACAGCTGGCAGTGATAAAGCCATGAGATTAAGTTCACCACATTTATCTGGAAAATATGTAGGTCTCAAGTTTGATTCCCCAAACCAACAAAACCTACATCTTCTGACCATTGATGTGTGCTGGACATGCACGCACCCTAGTGGTGTATGGTGGAACTCATAACTCTCCTTCCTAACTTGACTCAATGATAGATGGTGCCATGTATAGTGGCATTAGAACCCATATAGGTAGTGTAAGCCTATGTTTATAGGTATAAGAGGCATATCTGGCTCTGTCCAATCTCCCACATTATCCAATGTCATTCAACTCATGTTCAGTCTCTTTCAGGGGGGAGTGTGTGGAAACAGCCATACCTTATTAGCTGGCAAATATGTAGGTTACAGGTTCTATTCCTCGAACTTAAAAAAACCTACAAGTAATATATCATTGGACATGTTTTTTATGGTGCTGAATTTGAATTTAATGCTCATTTTGTCATTAGACTCATTCTTTCATTGAGCCCAAATAAGGGAGAATTTTTGATTTTCATATTTTATTGTGTAATACATCATTGGACATGTTTTTTTAGTCTCTGAATACAAATTTGATGTTCATTCCATCATTGGACTTATTCTTCGACTCTCATTAGGCCCAAAAAGGGGAGAATTTTTTATTTTCATATTTTATTGAGCAATATATCATCGAACACGTATTTTGAGGCGCTGAATTCGAATTTAATGTTAATTTTATCAATAGACCCATTCTTTGATCCTCATTGAGCCTAAAAGGGGAGAATTACATATTTTTAGATTTTGTTGTGCAATATGTCAGTGAATACTTGGCTCACAGTTAGAGTCAAAGCACCTAAGCATCTGTCAAACAAAGCTGACACCACAGGCAGCTAGTAATTAATAAATATATTTTAGATTAAGAAATTATCACTTAGCTAAACGCACAAGCGGATATGAAGTGAGCAACGGAGACAATTCCCCCTCTCATTCAAAGAAAATAAGAGCAAAAAAAGAGGGAAATAGATAACTTACTAGTTCCTAGAATTAGCTTACTCTCATGTGTCAGATTCTCGAAACACAAAATATGGCGTGCCCCCCATTGGTTCGGATTTTCTCTTAACAAATTCCTTCCCTTGAATTTTCAAAAACAAGGCTTCTACCAAATTTTAAATGAAGATTCATGAATAAAAAGCTATTTTCACCATTGTCAGAAGATTTTCTGTTAATGAGGAATATATTGTATATACATACATAGGGTAAATATAACGATTGTGAAATATGTACCAAATATGAGTGTCATTTTTTCTCATAAACTGCTAATGTGGTCAGCTGGAAAAAAAACTGAGATAAGCTTGCGAAAATTGTATTGGATGGATTATTATTTTATTAAATTATTATTAGGTCATGACATACAGTATACTTCAATGTCAGGAAGTTGGTTCCTTTTGGTTTCATAGTTTTAAAAAAAAAACTGGAGAAGAAAAATTTTTGGATAAAATTTTAAGTTCACGGTTTTGAAAAATTGAGTTTTTGCGAAAATATAATCCATTTGAAGTATGTTCTGGGCAGTCAATTTTCGAGTCAAACCATAAGCTTTGGTGTTTGTAAGACTGTTTTATCGTACCAAACTGCAAAAAATTTCCAAAGAATATGCCTAAAATGATTTTTCCTCTCTTTTTGAATCTTATCACTGTCCTCTTAAATTTTTTTTTATGCAGAATGTACTGACTGATATTTTGAAATATGATGATTTGAATATTTGGCTTCTATTTCCAAGGATTATCAATTTTTTAAGATAATTCATTTAGTTTTAGGAATTTTTTATATTCATTACATCACCATTAAGCGGATTAACCTAATATGGGGTACCAATTAGTTCTGTTCAAAACAACAAATAATAGAAGCAGAATTTAGCTAGAGGCATTTGTAACCTTTATGAGAAAGAATAATTTATTTTTATAATTTTAATTTTGATGATTTTTCTGGTTAAAAGGAAGTGTAAAAAAGAGGTGCGAGAAGAGATGTAGTAATGTTAAGATACCTAGTAAAATAATTATTTGTGTTACAAAGGTATAAATCAGATAATTTTGATACTCGTACACGTATGTACCCAATTTTTGCTCCACCTTCCGAAGAAAAAAAAAGTTGAACAAAGAAAAAACTAGAATATTTTTTTTATTCTAAATCATCAAATTCCGTAACGACACTCTCTGGTAATCCACGTTTGAATCAATATATCATAAGACCCACGTTTGAATCCCATCAATGACACTTTTTTTTGAGAAATCCCTTATGATGTACAAAGTAACACAAGTGCATAAGGCTGCGCATACATTATTTACGGACCGTGTAAAAAGAAACACATGCCCATATGACGGTGAATAATTTAAAAAACAATGCATCAGGAATTTACATTATGCACTGTTCTGAAATCATCCACTTTAATATCGTCCAGGGGCACGTAATCGTCTTATTTATTGACAGGTGTTGCAAAAATTAATTTTTTTAAAATGGCTTCTACAAAGATGCGCATGTAGAGCCCTATAAGGCTTTAATTAATGGTGGCGCGCCTATAGGAATCTTGAAGTTATTTTGATTTTACAAACTGTAGGGCGTTAAGTAAAAGCGTTTAAAAACAGATTAATGATCATAGATGATTTTTAAAAATCGGCTTCTCTAGTTTCTGATTTTGCTTTGTTTTGAAATATTCCACCTAGCATACAGATTTTCAGTATTTTCTGCACGTTCAACGAACTTTTGACTTATGGTTTTCTTCTCGCCTATTACTTTGATTCATATCATTTATATTACTAGTGAGTACCAAATGCTGCAAGGCAGATAATTCATAAAGACCAACATAAATGCGTTAAAATTGACTCAAATAATTACATGCATTGCCAAATATATCTGTAAAACTGGTTACATGATTGGAAAGTGGAGGCAAAAGATACGCACTCCGGAGGCGAAGCTGGTAATTGGCTGAAAACAGGATAACGAATGAAAATTTGTATAATATATATTAAGGATGGTTTTCACTCGTTGATTTATTCTCTATGATCTAATATTTAAAATATTCACTAAATGGAAATAATAGGCTAAGTTATGGTTTATACCGTTTCTCTTAATTTATTCTCCAAAAGTTTAAATTTCTAAACTTTATAGAATACAGTTTAGAGACTGAGGAATAGAGATGTGTGTTTAAACCCTGCTTTAATCTTGTAATGCAAAAATTTATTTTAAAAATGAGTTTTTATCGTTACAATTTGATAGGATTTAAAGTCTATCCTCTGGTGATTAGTGATTACCCATATTAAAGTCTTCCCTTTTCTCAGAAAATCATTTCAAACTCTTTCCGCTCAGTATGGAAAAATAAATACATGTTCCTGTTTTCATCCTGTGGTAATATGAAGCGAATTTAGCGTCCCTTGTGGAACCTCCACTTCCCAATAGCGTTACAAAAGTAGCTTTTATAAGTTTTATGTAAGTGATTTTAATTTGAGCCGTATTTATCCCAAATGAGGTAATAAGTACCTATACTCTATTTGAAGAAACTCATAGCCTGACTACAAACCTGGTATTTCAAAAGGTTCACTGTTAAGCAATACTTCAACAACTACCTTACTATCAAAAATTCATTATCTTGGTCTTCTCTTTACCCAGCAAGTCAGCATTTTCGTTTTGCTACGTACAATAGTGATGATACACGTCAGCCGGAAGTTCAACCGATTCAGAAGGTTAAGAATAGCTAGTCCTACACCGATATAGTCGTTACCTCCACTCATGAAAGTACGCGAGAGTTCTTAATACAGAAATTATAACGTACCTATAGTTGCATCTAAAATATTGGTTACCTACCGAACATGGTAGGTATACAGAGAGTATATAATTTAAGAGTAAAATTACGCTACAAATCAATGTGATCTTTTAGGTTGGGAAATCATTTGAATATATTGTCAAGTTTTGATACATTAGATTTTGATCTTTGGTATGTAAGTCGGTAAGGTAATAAATTACATTGAATTTGTAGAAATAAAACGCAAGCTGAGAAGATTTAACCATACCTTTAGGTAGTTGGTCAACGTTAGTAGTCTGTTGTATTGTGGATTTCCAAATAATTAACTACTTATAGGTACTTAGACTATTTGAGACTCGATCCGTGTTCAAGAATTACTTCAGTCGATAAACTCTGGCTGTAATTTTAACCTTCATACGTTAAATACCACTGTAATATGAAGCCCCCCGTAAAATACGACGTAGACTAATCAGCACGCGTGAACACTTTAAAATTTGAAGTGTATCCTCAATACTTTGAACGTTAGTTGTGTGATTTCTGCTCATATGTTATATCAATTTTCTGTTTCAATAAGTATCTATACATTCACCATCGCCACTTTAATGAAAATTAAAAATAATCTTGATCGTGTACTGTTTCAATCATATATACCAAAAAATTTTGTTTTCCAACACTGATGTGTAAAAATTAATCAGTCGGTTATCAGAGGAACCAAGTTAATTTTTGATGCGCAAACATCTTAGCATTCGGTCAACAATAGGGGCTAAATGAGAATTACAATTGTCAGATTTGCATAACTCGTAACTCTTACAATATTGTAACTCTCATTTGAGTGCTATATGATGTGTAGGTGTGTGATTGTTTGTGTGTAATGCGCACAATCGCAACTACAGTATTATGTTTACACATCAATCCTTCATGAGTATACCCCAGGGGAACTCACCTATTTTTTTTTTAATAATGTGGTACACTTTTTTTTTCTTCAAATTACTGATCTTTGTTTTGACATTTTCTTTACTCCATCCTCTTTACTTCAAGCTCTCATTTACATAGGCATTTAAAAACTTCTACAATATGAATTTTTTGTCAGATCTTTTCAACTTTAAATTACTAAGATTGCAGGCGGGTCATTCCATGAAAATAACAAAAATTCCGAACCAGCAAATATCTCTTTAACTAAGAATGCTAGGAAATCGATTTTTTTTTATTTGATCAAAAATCATCTCCCTTATTATAGTCAGTATGAAACTCTTTTCAACAACTATCTCTAAATTTAATATGTTGATAAATTATATGAAATATTCCATTGTCATGGATGTAACCACTTCACATTTTCATGTTACCTATTTTTGATTTCATAAACACTGTTTCAACGATAAATAATATATTTCACAGAAAATGTAAAAAGAATAGATGGTAGGACACGTTTGTAACAATAAAAAAATTTTAAAGGACCAATAACAGATTGTGTGCTTTTCATAGGTTGCGACACCGGTTTTTATTCCTTAAATATATCCACTTTTCAACCAATCATGAACGTACTTATTTCCGTATATCTTAATGGGGTAAATGGTCAGACTGATTTTTGTTTACGCCAGCAACACTATCCAGTCTGAAAAATGTCTTTATTTCAAGTCATTTCCTGCATTTTTAACAAATTCCACAAAAAATAATGGTTTCGACTTTTATTTCTTTCCTTTGTAATGGATAGCCGTAGAAAGGCATATATTTGTCAAAAAATTTCTAGCATTATGCAATATATATCAGTAAGTACCGCTATTGACATTGACACTCTGAGTTTCTGTTCAATGCCTAATTGATTGGCAGGTTGAATTTTATATGAATTTTTCCTTCTTCGTGAACTTTTTTTTTTTTCATAATTGTATCAAAGGTAATTTTTAGAGACATGATGAAGGGACTTTTATATGACAAAAAAGTATATGCTGTGAGAGGCTGTGATTTATTACATTTAAGGAAAGTGATATATTGACAACATCAAATTTACACCACAATAATTTCATTAGTGCCCAACCAACTATAATTATTATTCATGCAATTTGGAACAAATTTCATTTTTATCACCCTCCTTCGGAGGTTTGATGCGCATCTAATATTTTATTTGAATTTGGTTCAATGACTAAAAAAAATTTCCTACAAAAAATTGTTGAAAAATGATATTTGAAATTTTATAAATAAAAATTGTCAATTTTTGTCATTTTCATGGAACGACTAAAATGCTCTAATAAACATTTTTATTCAATTTGTTTGCAAATAGGGTATTAAATTTGACCTTACAAAATGTTGAAGGGTGGGGGTGATGAAAATTATCCGTTTCATAAGAAAAAAAAATGATTAGCCTTTTCCAATCATTTTACTTATTAGGTACCGCATTATTTCATTATTTTGATTCCGTAATTGTGTATTTCATTATTTTGTTTGTGTCCTACTTTTGAATTTTGGGGAAATATAAATAACGTGTCCTAATTATAAACATTTACCTGACTTATTCATTTTATCACCCATCAAAAAGTTAATTTCTTATGGTACGTGATAAATAACCTTATGCATTTTGATAACAACCTATAACGCATAAAATTTGTGTTCACGGTTTTGAAAAAAATTCCGAAGAGATACAGCTGAGATTTTTACGAAAAATTGTCTTTATAGAGCACCAAATTTGATAGGAGTTTTTACCTATTCTCCAATTGGTTCAGTAGTTTCCAAACAAAAAACTGGAAAGTAAAAATTGCTGGAGAAGGTGTTTTTTCAAAATTTTGAAGAAACTACAAAAAGGATTAGGATGAAAATCTCAACATATTTTGTTATTATCGTATTTTCAAGTCTCATTGAAGTTTGATGTTTACTTGTTAAAGAGGTTTTGAGAAAACTAGAGAAAACAATTACTAGAGAAAATTTATGTGTTCACGAATTTAAAAAAACTGCGAAAAGGACAAGGGTGAAATTTTCACGAAAGGTAGTCCTTTTATATGGAACCTAGTTTGGCAGAAATTTAATGCCTATTGTTTCAGTACGTAATTGCGGAGAAAAATGGAGAACAGAAAGTTCCTGGAAATTTGTTTTTTTTATAATTTTAAGGAAAATACCTACGAAATGGATCAGGTTAACATTTTTACGATACATCGTTTTTATACACGTGTAAGTCTGGTCGAAATTCTGCGGTTATTATTTCGTAATAATTTCCGAGAAAACTGAAAAGCTGCTGGAAAAATGATTTTTCCGGGACTTCGAGGAAACTACCGACGGAATAAATATTAAATTTTTACGAAATTTAGTTCTTATGTAGGACGAGGTGTGGTATGAGTACGGAGCCCATTGATTCGATAGTTTCCAAGAAAAATGTAAAAAATAAAAATTTCTGGAGAAAAACAAGTCGCCTGTGTTGCTTGGAGTATATCTTTTCCGTATTTACGGCGCATGGCGTAATTTTACTTATTTTACTGAAAAATGTAACAAAGAAATCGATAACTATCGATTGTTTTTATCAATTTTTTCATGCAATTGGGATTTAGAATTTTTTGTTGAGTTGTCAATAGGTGCGTGAACTGGTAAATTGGGTTTTCTAGCAAAATATTGCAGCGTTAGTTTTTTTTTTTTTTTTTTTTTTTTTTTTTTTTTTTTTTTTTTTGCATCGCAACATATTCAAAATTTTACATTATACAAGTATACACATTTTTCAGCCCATCCCGTACCATCTGTTTGGTTCGATGGCTGCCATACCTTCGCTGGTCAAAGCTCTGCGAAACTTTACGCGCGAAACATATTATGCGGCACATGCCCCAAATTCCCTGGCCACGAATTTATTTCTGCACCAACCGGTCGACAAGAATTTCGATTAACATTTTGCGAAAATGTAGGTGCGGTGTCGTCGAACGCGACAAGAAATAGAAGTATCTACGCCAAAAATTTTAACTTTTTTTTTTGATGCGATTCTCGACGCGCGAAATACACGTTCGTTGAAATAGTTTGATTTATCGATGGTCGCATGAGAATAAAAGGCAAAAAGCTATATACACACATATATCGTACTCCGTTTCAATGGTCCAATCGACAGAACAATTTCAACTATTTCGCACTCAATAATTCGTGTTCACCATATAACCGAAACGAATTTAATGCAGCGCACGAATTTATCGTATTCAAATGTGTTGAAAAGACATAGTAAGGGTGTATGTGTGTGTATATATATACACGTATAACCATCAGAAAAGTAGAAAAAATAAAATAAAAATGAAAATCTCGAATAGATTTCACTTCGATATTGTTTTGAGGACCTTACGCGATCAGGTCTGATTGGTAGAAATAACAGAAAAACACATTTTTTCTTTAGCACTATGTAGTCCATAATACGCGGTATACATTAACTTGAAGGCCAACCAATTTAGAAGAACAGAAACAGCGGAAATGTATTCAAAATCTGAGAGTAACGTCTATTGATTAGGTAGACCCATCATTTATTTCAGAGGGAAGAAGAAGTTTATCCTTACTTATATTAAAAATTTTAAAGTATGTTTGGATGTTTGGGAATCAGTCAGGGCATAACCGCAGCACCTATTAATTTTAAATTTGACCCAAAAACTATACGTGTCCGATTGAAAAAAAGCCTATTTTCATATCGAAAACTGGAGTGGTTCTTAAGCAGTAAACAAAAGTTCGAAACACATGTATTTTACAGGTCTGAGTGTGTTTGCATACGTGTACTACGTTCACATAATATTTCACGCTTTACCACGATCTTTATGTCTTTATGGATGGTTGTGTCGGTGTTCATATTTTACTTAAGTATGTGTGTGTGTGTATGTGTGTGTACGTGTTAGCCCAATAATTATAACCCTCTAAAAAAAAAATTGGTTGAGATAATTTTCTCAAATGGCACCGAATGATAAATCGTAGTGTACGTTTTTTGGAGAACTGAATTCAAATTTGGTTCCAGTTTTCGTTTGAATCAATTGTTCGCTCCTTTCGAATCACAAAAAGAGGTTTAAGAATATTAATTCACATATTATCAAGTGATACATTCGGAGATACTTGTTTTGGGGCCGTTGAATTTGAATTTTCGTTCCAATTATCAATCAAGTCAATTGTTTGCCCATTTGTGGCCTAAAAAGGGAGTTCGGAAACTGTTATTACATATTGCCGAGCGAAACTACGCGGGAGCAGCGGCGAATCTAAAAGGGAAATAAAAAAATTCCCCCCGAACGCCAAACAAAAAGGAAAAAATGAAAATTTAATGATAAAAGTGAAATTATGGCCACCGAATCCGGATAATGACAGTCGAAAATTTGTTGAAGAGCAGAAAAAAAAAGCTCAATTTCATAAAATTTTTCGTCACTCTCCCTCCCTCAAAATGACGCTATCGATCCTCCATTGCAAAAGTTCCCAACCTATGGGGCGCGCTCCTGTAGGGGGGGCTTGAAATTTTGCTAAGGGGGTGTAAGAGAAATTCAAACTTATAAAATTAACACTCTAATAAAAAGTTGAGTGGGGACTCACTGGTATGAGGTAAAGGGGCTCGGACCCCTCAACGACAGTTGCCGCCCCAAAGGGCAGGCAAATAATCGTCCTTGTGACGTTAAACACACAAAACTCGTTCGATCGTAATTACCTGTATGTACTTGCAGGTAATGTACGAGTACTGAATCGTGACACAATAAGATGATGTCACTATTTGTACACAAACTGGCCAGCCATCTCTTATCTCGATAGGGGATGATGCAACCTGGCCGTTCTCACCAACGTACGTATTCTCTTACGTACGTGTGTTTGTGTGTGTGTAAATAAGCCGTATATAAACCACCCGAACCGGCTCTAAAATTTCCAGTGTTTGCCTTGGTTTTGGCTTACCCGTACTTGTGTACGAAGTGGCTGAACACGCTTAAATTCTGTTGAATTTCCTTCTGGTGAGAATATATCTCACAACAAGGTATTCCACAAGTTGAATAATGGTTTTGTCTACATTTGGCAAGTACACACATGTGCGGATGATAAGATAAATTTCTAGATTTCTTGTTATGTTTTGTTCACATTATTCTATTCTCTCAGTTCTTAAACATTGTTCGTATTTGCCAGATTTCTGTGTTTTTTTTGTCTAAGTCTAAATGTAAAAAAAAATGTTTCAGTGATGATTATACTAAGTATGGATTTACGGTAATGGAAAAAAACAGTGTACAAATGGTACAATGTGTTGTATGTCATTTAGTTCTCAGTAATGATTCTATGAGACCTGTCCGACTACAAAGGTATTTAATCGGAGTCCATCCATCACTGAAAGACAAGCCTATGGACTTTCTTGTGGCAAAACTACGTTCACTCAAACTCCAGAAACTGGATTATACAGGTACTTACCACCAAGAAAATTCAAAAGTTTGGTTCAATGAATCTTGAAGAATTTTGGGTCAGATACCTGGACATATATCCAAAAGCAGCCATGCCAGTTTGCAGTTAATTTTCCTTTTTTGTTCTACTTTTCTCTGTGAATCGGAATTTTCAACTATCACAATGATAAAAACAAAACAGCGATGTCGACTGAAGGTAGAAAATGATCTGCGGTGTGCCTTATCCAACATACAACCAAACACAGACGAATTAGTAAAGGCGAAGCAGTACCAACCTTCTCATTGATTACGTATTTATAATTTTAATTTACTTTCCTATAAATTTTAATTGAAACTACTTAGTTTTCCATTTTTATGTCTAACAATATGAAAAAAAAATTTGGATTACGTTTTTTGTATGAGGGGCGTAAATTACTTATGATCCTGAAGGGGGGAGCGGCTGAGAAAGTTTGGAAACCACTGCGCCATTGCATGGGAGAAGTGCCTCGAAGCCTGAATTCAAATTTTAGCTCTAATTTTCGGCAGTTTCGGATCACAGTAATAGAGGTTCAAGAAAATATATTCAGATATTATCGAATGATATTAACACTGATCATACTTTTTTTTTCCCCTTCATTTTCAGTTGTCTTAATATGTTTTGGTGTTTGGAGATGGGGAGAATTTCCCCTTTCTGCCTCCCTGTCTCCCTGTGGATCCAGCGACAAAAGTCTATTCTTTTTTAAATTTTCTTATGTAATCTTATGTACCTATATGTTTACACATAGACTACATAGCTACCGAATAGTAGCCAACCTAATTATTAACAAAAATGAAATTTTACCTCCGTAAAATAATTCTTATTTAAATATTATGCTACGAGAATGGTTGAAATATGTTTGGTCGACTAAACTTTCCTCGTTACAAGAAAACTTTTCCAAAAAATGCTATTATAATTTCAAAATTTCATTTTATAAAGAGGTAAAAAACGTAATAAATACAATAGATCTGTACCGATTTATTATTTAATTCATAATTTACCCTGCGTGAATAATAATATTTGATTCCTTAATTTACTTGCTGCAATAATAAAGCACTACCTATTGTAGTCATTCACTTTCACAAATAAAAAACTGTAGGGCAGATACCACGACCCCAATAATATACAAATGAAAATACAAAATGTTGACGCAACTTTTTCTCTTTACTATGGAAAAAACTTCATCATCTACATTGTTTTGTTGTTTCCACTCAACTGAAGTAAAAGTTCATATCATGTTCGATAAAGTTTGTTTGTATTTTTTCTTTTTTTTTCTCGTTACAACGTTGTCTTTTGACTTTTAATGACCAAAAAATGTTTAATTAGAATGAACACTGTCATTAAATATGTAGCTATTTCAAAACGGTATGAAAACATTTTCCAGAATACACTATGAAAATTTCATCATACTTTCCAAATACATAGGTAGGTGTACATACATACAAAACAGCTCCAGTTGAAGAAAAGTATCCAACAGCTAATCATTATTCAGTCCCATTTTCGTAGATCGTTAAATTATTATACCATCGAACCATCGATTATGGAGAAGAAAAAAAAAAGATTGGAAAAAATTTTTTACCAACTACAAAAACGCATCAAAAATTCGTTTTATGTAAATTTTCATGAAATATATTCACCAATCGTTTCGTAAATTTGTATTTTTTTTTTTTTTTTGCAGTTTTCTTTCGTTCGCATAATAGGACTTTGCACTGTTTTCTATATCGTTGTCATAGATGGTGAATAATACATATAACGAGGCTGTTAAAAAACACGTCAGTCGAATGCAGAAAAAAAAAAAAAAAATACTGTCGAGTGAAGATGAAAGAGAGGAAAACGCGGTCAAATATTTTTATTCACAGAAGAATATCATTATGTTGGTGAACCGAAAACACATTCGAGAATTACAACAAATTAACTTATTTTTTCTTTTTCTTTTTTCTTTTTTTTTTTTTTTTTTTGAAATTTCTGGTAATTTTTTTGATTTGAAGCGAAGCATTTACTTCGTAATCATTTTTGCAATGAGGAAAAATCATTAATTTCTCAACGATAGATGAAAATTAAAATATATGTACGAGAAAATTTGAAAAACGATTACAAACATGTGGTATCGGTTCGATAATTTCGTATCAATAAATGGATTCGTAACAAAGAAATTAGCATTTTTTCGTTTTTTTTTTTCTCTTCTGGATAACATTTTTTGAATATTATTTTTACTAAGATAATTGGTAGTGATTATTGATATCTTGAAAATTTATTATTCTTTAAGGTTTCGATTTATTTCACATACCGAATTTCGCTTTGATGGAGTCTTCATTGAGGAGAGAATAAATACTATTTTTACATTGTAAAATCTCGTCTAAATGCTAAAATTTTAGTTACCCTTTTCGCCTACATCTTAAAGAGAAATGAATGGTGCAACGGTACCATTTGTGACAAAAATAAAGCCATGAGTCGTTTTTTCAGTCATTATTTTCACGAAAGAGACATCTATACATAGAGGTTTATAATGTTTACATTTAATATATGTACCCATTTTTGATGTATAAACATCTTACTGTTTGGTCTACGATGTCTTTAAAATACCACAGGTTGGGAAACTTCACAGGTGAAAACGGTTTTGTACATTGTCAGTGGTTCCATGAATTGGAATTGACAAATCACTGCTCCACGTCGGACACAATAAGATCTTGTCCAATTTGTCTAAATGTAGTCTAATTTAGATTGATAGAACCAACAACCAACAGAGAATGAGATAACAGACACTGGAACCATTGATATTATTTTATCATTGTGATGTTTAGAGGATAAATTCTGCAAGCTTCTCCATGGCTCCTCACTATGTGGCATGGACTATCAATGTTGCAATCCAAGTACGAATCTTAACGTGAATAAAAAAATTTTTTTATTCTTCCATCATATTTAGGAAGACGAACACATTCGCTGACCTAAATATTCCGTAACAAACAACGGCGAATATTTCTACTAAATATTTACCGTTACCTCTGATCACTAACCTAATTAATGGTGCTAACAAATATGCAGACAAACAACTAGTCAGTATATCTGTCAGCACTATTTAGGTATATACCTTAAATACATTTCCAGTTGACATAAACATTTAGACACTAAAAGAAGTGACCTGGTAACTCGAATTACACCAGGACTTCACTTGCCTTTCTTCTGAGTATCAGTACAGTATTGCTCTGTCTGATCTCATAGTCTGTAGATGTTCTTATATGTCCAAGTTAGTAGTCCACCCTAGTGGAGAATAGGATAATTGTATTATAGAGTTAAGTATAAGATTTTGTAATGTGATAATTGTGACATGTTCATTTCTGAATAAACAATAGATAGATTATTTCTACTTATTTTGTTGGTCTTTACAATCTGGACTAGAGACGTAACATTTATAATTTTTTTTTTTTTAATTTTTTTATTTTCACGTTGTATCTTTTAGAGTTGAAATTAAAAAAAAGTTCCAAAAAAGGCGTAAGTCTTACTACTTTCGTCTTGTATACTTTTTCGTGAAATCCTTTTTATCTGATCACAGAAGCTTGTAGTTTCATTTATCTTCTACAGTCATCACTACTGTGTCATGGTAGCGAAGAGTTTCTTCGTGTGACGTAACCTGTGTTCAAATTTCATCTATGATGGAAATTTTTTTGTAGTTTTTTTTTAAATTATAAAAATATATCTTTTAAAAACGTGTTTTTAACTGAAACCTATTTTATTATATCATAAAAGGTCTCAATAGTGCTACAGAAAATATCGGGTCACAAAAGTTTTTTATGTATGGACTGAGTCCCGGGGTCTGGACAACCTAAGTCTAAACAAAATATCTTGATAAGTATCTAAAAATAAGGTGTTTTTATCACTGATAATGGTTTTATACTTTTTAAATCTAATGAAAAAAGCCTAAGATCTCTAACGAGTCGTTAAACCTCCAGAATATAAAATTAATAATTATACTTAGGTATATCAAAATTAAATCAATAAAAAAATATTAGCTGAAGATATTACTATTTCACCTTTAATAACGTGGATACCTATTCAAGGTGAAATAGTAATAAAATTAGATTAGCACTTACATTACCGAGTGTCAATAAATGATCTTAATTAGAAAAATGACTTATTTCTCACAATAATAGGTAATAGATTTATTTTTATCTCGACTACTACGTCTAAAAGTGACACGATTCAAACTTTTTCCAGGAATAATGTTGTTTAACTTGAAATCTTATTTTAACACTCATCTTATGTGATAATAGTTCACTTGAAACCGACTTTAAATTTGTACTTCGATATATTATCATGATTTCTTATCCCAGAGATAAATGAAAATTATTCTATAATTTTCAAAGACTGGACCTATTCTCTGAAAAAGTAGCCTACCATTTTCCATGAATTATGACTATTTTCTTCCGATGGAACAAAGAATCATTAAAGAGTTTATAATTTTTACCAAGTACCTATGTACCAACAAATTTAGCAGCAACATTTGATATATCGAACCAAGAAATGAAAATTCCAACATCGCACATTCTATAGTTTGGCGGATTCAACCTTAGTACTTAATCTAAAGAAATTTAATAGGTTTTCTATTAAACAAAAGAAGTAAAAAAGTAGGTATCCCCGTTATTAAAAGTAGGTAGGTACTTAAGTTAAATGAATTCTGAATACTATAAATTTTCTTCAAATTAGAATTAATTTGAATAATAAAAATTAACTGTCTAAGTCAACATCTATTCATTATTATTTTGATAAGGTTTCAAACAGTTTGCGAATTTTAATTTTATTTGTGACACTAAATTTTACTCACCGAACGTACGTTTTTGTCTTTACACAGATCGCTATGCAAATATATCCAACATATTTTAAGATACAGGGTGGAAATTTAATACTTCGAATGCGAATTTCGGTCTAAATGTTTTTTAAATTAATGACGATATACTTCAGCTTGTTGAAGGAAAGAGGTAAAAAAGCCATAAATGTATGATATTCGCAGTCGTTCACAATGGCAAAGGCGCTAACATAGTTTAAAATAAATTGCAAGAAATAAAATATCTACGAGTTTCCTCAGCTCTGGACCGTTTTTCACAAGCGAATTTATTATTGAAATAAGGTTCCTAGATGCCTGCTGTTTATTTCTATAATAATATATTCGCATCTGTGGCGAATAGGTTGTATGTTTGAAAATTCGCAAATAAATTCGCGCCATTTTATACATTCAAGGGAAGAGAAAAAAGAAAAGTGAAGTTGGAAACAAAAAAGAAAGAAAGAAAAAAAGAGAGAGGAGAAAAAAAAGGAAAAATGGAATACCTACCAAATGAACGGCGAGAATACGGAATTTATGCATGAAAATAACGATGTTTAATGATATCGCTGTAGTCGATGTTCATTCCATTTGTAATTTGGATTCACTCGGATTTTGTCGATATCGTTCGCATTTTCCATTAACGATATCCAATTTTTTTTCCCCTTCAGGTAACAGTGACTTCAGCAAAAATGACGAGAATGAAAAATGGTTTCGATCGGTTCGACCAAATTGATTTGTAAACAGGCGAAGTAACTTTTCCAGTGCTCAGCAGAAGAAACGAAGTTTATCCAACAAAAATAACATTCAAGACCAAAACCTATGGTTTAATGACGAAGTTTCTTAATTATTATCATTAAGGTTTTGTCCTGTAATAGGATTTTCCTTTTATGGTGCACGTGCAAAAACAAAGTTTGCTTACCTTGCTGTATTTGCAAAAATTCAGGCTAAAATAAACATACAACCCTCCAAATATTTAGTTGAAAGTATCGAGTCAAAACAATTCGAACAAAATTCGTTTTTTTGTTAGTGTACGTGTAAACTGGTACAAGTCGAAAGACCGCTTTACCGTAATTTATGGCAAACAATTTAATATGTAAATTTTAGCTCTGCTACACCAACTTTACTATTGCACAAATATTATTGGAAAACTTGGCGCAAAGTCACATGCTATTTTTTTTATTAATTTCATACCAGAGATGAAGGTACATGAGCCTGCAAAACTTGGTGTGATAACAAATTCCAAAATTGGTAGCCCAATTAGTATAAAAAATTTTGGGTAAAAATTCAAAGTTGGGGGCTGAGGGGGAACACTGAACCACAAATATTTTTGCACAACTTCGCACAAATTGAGCACAATTAGCTAGCAAAGTTCCAACCTGTGAGCACAAATTCTCATGAGCACAATTAGGCCAAAAAGCCACATTTTATATGAAGAACCAAAAATGTGTAGATTGGAAGTGGTAGTAAAGGTTACTCGTAGAGATCCGTACATGTTCACATGTGATGAGTGAGAAGTGTAAAAAATGTGGTATGCCAGATGGGGTGACCTTGTGTCACCACAACCAAAACCAAAAAGCACACACAAAATCACACTTAAAACTCACCAATAGTAAAATATACGGTTAGGATGATGTAACTTACCAGAGTCCAATTTTGTACAAATAATGCAGAGAATGGATAGCCAGCTGTGAGTCGGATTTGTATCACCAAAACTTCCATATTTTTGCAATCTGTTTTAAATTTCAATTTAGAACTGGAAATGAGCTATCTATCAAGATGATTTACCTCATCATAGGAAACACAACACCAACTAAATCACACCTTTCTCCCAAAAAGTGCCCTCAATACCTTCTAGCACATTAATATGGTAGAAATAAAAGAGACCTTGTTGAATTCAAATATCCAGTGTATAATAGACATTAGTATACACATGAATTCTAAAAATAAAAACATACCATAATAATAATGTAGACGAATACGCCGATGAATTAAACTTGGAAAACAAAATGAAAACTTTTATAATTCACTACCAGATGTTGAGTAAAACGTGGACATCGAGATAATTTCAATAAAACATGGAACATAATCTGGACACAGCAATATGAAGAGTAATTTCAACTACAGTTGAATAAGACGAAGCAAGCTTCAACTTAATCAAATGTAGGAGAAATTATCCGGTTGATAAATTTTGTCCACTTTCTTATCAAGATAAGAAAGAGGAGAAATCTATCAACCTTTGAAAAACATGAGACTTGGTGAAAACCCACCATAGTAGGTTTTCATCGAGTGTACGGACCAAAATATCAAGTATACTACAACTCTCCTCCCATTCTCCCTCAACTTCCAGGCAGGCCAGGAAGATGCGAGGAAATGAAAAGTGTGAGAAGAGAACACTTGAAAATTTTGGTTAGAATTTTGAGATTGAGAGATAGACCCACAATTTTGATATCAAGAAGGTAGAAGCACCTGATTCCAAAATCTAATATGTTTTTCAGGGAAAGACCTTCCATCCCCCCCCCATTAAAATTTGGAAACCCTGGGAAAATGAGGTCTGGCATTTTACTCTATATTAAGGTGTAGTATCAAAAGCATGAGAAAAAATATATAAACAAAAAGAAAAATAGAACAAGTGATAAAAAAATAATATATCATCCAAGAAATTATGAAACGAAACAAAAATCAAAAATATCACAAAAAAATAAAAATAAAAAGAATGACGAGAATAAAAAAGGAACAAGAAAAGGAGAATTATAACAATATATACATAGGGAGTAAATCAAAAAAGAGGAGAAAAGAAAGAGAAGAGTAAAAATAATTTAAAAATCCTTAGGAATAACGTTGAAATTGGGGACCAATGAGCAGGTAGGGAAAAAGAAAAAAGAAAAAATTCAGGAATGTAAGATAATAATAGTAAAAAAGGAAACAGGTACTTATGACACTGAAAATTTTTTGTCATTTTAGTTCAGCTGGCTCAAATCATAATTGTACATCAGGTATGCCTTTTCAGCCGGAGAGCATGAAAACCATACGATCCACAATAACCAACTATAAATTACGTATGTTGTCCGATTTGAAAAAAGATAGCCGAGTAATCAAAATTCTTTGAAAACTTTTTTATAAATATTTTGGTTTAATACTGTTTCGTTTAGGTCCAAATAAAGTTTTATTTAAAGGGTATTTACAATTTGAAATTGTTTAATAAATTTATATTAAATTTATTCAATTCATCCATTCTTCACGTTGTAAGTGGAAGAATTCGTCACATCTATTCAGCTCTTTTGTCTCCAAATAAAAACATCGCCTTTTAAAAGAAGTTTAAAGACAAAAAAAAAAAATCGAAATCAAAGGTTTTTTCTTTTTTTTTAAATTAATTTATTTAAATACGTAGGTACTCGTATACTTTAAAGCGTTAATGAATTTTATTCGACTTCATTCTTCAAAAGTGAAAACAGAAAAATATGGTAGCTAAAGGTGTCTTATCAAAATTTTTACTTACAATCGCGTAATTATGATTTGTCAGGTCTTTCATTTTCCCACTCGAATATTTTCTGTACTCAACTAAAGGCTTGTACTATATTTTGTGTGAAAAAAAAAAAAGTAGGGGGTGGGGTTTTGGAAGTAAATAAAGCGGAGAAAAAGTTTTTCGATTTCGTTTGACTTTTGTAGATCGTTTTTCATTTAACCTGACTGTTTAAAATTCAATTTGTCCTCGCAGCGCTTTCCCATACTACATTCACACGCAAATTGTAGGAAATGGTTGAAGAGAACGAAGGAGAGAGAAAATGAAGACTAAAAAAAAAAACACAAAACCGAAGAGGAAACTTATGGACGTAAATTTTCTTGTCCACTAGGCCATTTTTCACGTTGAAATTTTCGATAAAATCAGCAACCTCATTTGTATAGTCATGCAAACTCTTTTTTTAATTTAAGCAAAATACTTCTTTTTTTTTTTTGCATACTTCCGAGAAAAAAATAATAAATTTTTCTCACAATTTAGAGGATAAATGCTCTCTCCTACCACCCTCGGATACATTCATGAAGGAATTTCTTCTTAAATATTCAAGAGTGACTGCCAAGACGTCAATAATAAGTCATAAATTTGAAAGTAAATAAAAAAATAAAAATAATTTTCAACATTTATCCCAGAAAAATAAAAGTAAATAAAAACTTATATATTTAAACGTATTTTCGAACGAATGTCAAAACACGGGAACAGATTCGAGTTCAAAAAAAAAAAAAAAAAACTGATATCACAAGCATCCCCACCCATACGAAGTTTTACAAAGTTTATCAACATGTTGTTTAAAAGTTTCTAACGAATTTTCGACTGCTGGAAAACGGCGTACGCCATTAAAATTTTTTCATCAAAATAAAACGAAGTCGTAAAAAATGGATAGAAAACCGATGATTTTTTTATTTTTTTCACACCACAATTAGGCAGAAAAATTTTCAACGTTTCTTCAAAATTTCCCCCTCTCCTTACTTAGCTATGCAAAAATTTCGCACAATTGAATTCTGATTCGAAAATAGTTCACGTTTTCTTCTCAAATGAATGATATTTTCTATATTATTTTTTTCCCTCTAATGATGACATTTTCAAAATCTATATCAAAATCAGAAAGGTGATCGAATAGGCTGTACCTATATGTTTGTTGAAATATGACCTGCTGTACGTGAAGCTTTAATTATAAACATACACTGTATGATATCGTCGTGATTATATAGGTAGCTTCGAAAAAATTGCATTCGCCTCTCTCTTAACACCAGCGGCAGCGTAATTTATTTGAAAGCTTCCATTGTACGAGGAAAATAATTCTAGATGAAAGAAATGAAACTGAATCGTGACAAGCAAACGAGTGGAATTGTGTACAGGAAATAAATAACGGGACGTGTTTACAATTCATAAGCTGTGAAAAATCGTTATCGGGATGAGGGAGGCGAGATGAAGGAGAAAAAAAGTGCCAAGAGACGAAGTCGACCACCTTAAAAATATTTTATTGACGATATTATTCGCGGTGGGTGAAAATAAAAGTCATATGAAACGTTTCCGAAAGAAAAAATTTTCAGTCCCACGATGGTCGAGGGTATTATTTTGGGGAAGGGGAAAATATCCCGAACTCGGAAAAACGAAGACAGCTTCAAAAACAACAGCGAATGACGAAACTTGTCGATGTTTTCGATATGAATTGGCGAAACAATAACGAAGTGCCACAACGAAATGGGATTAGGAGGAAAAAGAAAAAAAAATTACCAATGCAGAAAACTGGGAAAAAAAAAAAATTGAATTCATTAAACTGCATACGTACGGTATTTGTTAAGATTTTCGACATTTTGGAAATAATTTTCTGAAAAATGTAGCGAAAATTATCAGAGTTTCAATCGAAAGATTTAAATAAAAATAACGAGTTTAGTCAAAAATGTTTCAAACAAAAGTTAATTCGTAATTTCGTAAGGGTGAATTTTTAACCGACTTCGAAAAAAAAGAGGAGGTTATCAATTGGGTCCATATATATGGTTTTATTTTTTGTTTTTTATGTTTGTTCCTGCATAATTTCTCAAACTAGGCACCAATTTTGATGAACTTTTTTTTAAATGATAAAGGATGATCCTATGGTGGTCGCTTTTTCTTTTTTTTTAGAATCGATGAGATAGTTTTTGAGTCATCTTTTAATTAGAAAAACTCTTAGTTTTAAAGTAATATTGCCGGTAACGTTGGAAACAAAACTTTATTGAAAAAAAATTTTTTCAAAAAAAATAATCGACTTAAAAAAAAAATAAGAACCAAAAAGTGAAAAATAATTCTTTAAAATTTCTCCAGCAAGATCTAGATAATTATAGGGACTGAAATTACTGAAGTCGGCGCTCTTTTCCTTTACCACGTAGGCTTTAATATCTACTTATGTCAGTTCCTTCCAATTTTATGACGACATTTTTTAATTAGCGCCGATTTCAATAATTTCAGTCCTTAAGTTAGACCTATATCTTACTGGAGAAATTTAAAAAAAATTTTTTTCACTTTTTAGTGCATTTTTTATTGTTTTAGTTTTAAAGCTGTTCTATTTTTTGAAAAAAATTTTCTTTTTACTCCATAAGTTGAAGGAAACATCAAAACATTGCAATAAGGTCTGAAGATTAGGTGCTTGGCTTCAAAATCATAAGTTGCAGGTTTAATCCTAAATGAAAATGTGTTCAATTTAGACTATTTGGTGCGCCCTCCCGACATGCGAATAAAAAATTCCTATTTTGAAAGCAGTGATTATCGGGTTTAAACCAAATCCTCTCTCAACGGAAGAACAACCAAACTGACCTACCCTCACATTAATTGCCTCAAAATTTTACAATTCTCAAATGTTACCTTAAGTTCCTCCACCTGGTATATAGTAGCTCAGAGTGATATTTTCTAAACGTGTTGGACTATTTGTTTTAACATGAATATGTTTTTCTCCATGATGACGACTTTGGGGACGCCTTGAGTGGGTGATGAAGTCATAATTATATCGACTGAGAAATTTTAAGGCCATGTTGAGGGGTGTGAGAGTCACCCTGGTGGTAACCAAAGGTAGACCAAGAGCAAAACATATTTCTCCTTAATAGCCACTCTGGCAAAAGTCAGTGATAAGGAGCACCTTAAGTGGATGATGATGTTATAATTTTGGACTGAAAAGTCAAGAATTCAATGTTTTTCTGTGCAGAGGAGAAATTTTGCTGGTACTTATAGCCATTTATATGTTTTATTTTTTGTAGTTTAATGAAGAATCCATCATGGGAGAAATTTCTGTTTTGTCAGTCTGATTTTTCTTTGAGATTAGTATACTTACGATTTGCAGCAGAATATGTGGCGTTTAAAACTTTTGGTGAATATTCGCATCTCGGTAGCATTATTTGAACAGATTATTCGATAATCGATATTATTGGCAATGCATCAAACATCTTCTATACTATAAAACAAACAAAGAGAAGGAAGAGAAGCCTTTTGCAAAAACATAGTAAAATCTAAAAATTCATTTTCACCAAAAGGAACAAAAAATATTATACTTAACCGTAAACACTTCAATAATACTTATTTTATATTAATAACGTGTAGGTATATTCCGGAACAAACAGGCAGTAGAGGATATTTTTTACTAAAGTCTAATCTTCTAAAGTTTGTCCTTTTTTTCAGTTTTCATATTGTGTAAACATTTTTTTTTTTTTAAATAAATTTGTTACCTAAGAAGGAGCTGAATTTTTCTTTGTCCTCTTTTTTCATTCATTATACCTACATTATGTCTTTTGTACTTTCTAATGAAAGCAACTTCCCCAGAAATCGTTTGCAAGGACATATTTTCAAAAATAAAATTTAATCAAACGATACCCGACGAGTGAAAGAAGAAAGAAAAAGTCCATATCGCGTTGGTTGAATTAGTTTTCTTTAATCATTTTGGCCATGTCTTAGAAACAAATTTGAGACTTTTTTTGTATTTTTGTTTTTTTTTTTTTTTTTTTTTCATTTTTGATGCGGAGGCGATTTTTTAAGAAAACTACTTTGACGAAGCAATAAAAGAACAAATAAGTCGATAACTTTTGTATTAATCATTTTGTAAAAAACAAAAATATATATATATAAAATTAAATTAGGCCAAGGAAGCACGTCAAAATGAGCTGGTGGAAAAACTCGACATTCGCAGCACGAGGTTCGCAAAAATGAACGAAAGTGAAAATAACGTAAATGAATTTTTCGACGCCTTTGCGTCTATACCAGTTGCAAATTTATCGCCGTTCAAACCAGAAAAAATTTTAGAACGTCGATCAACTTTTATTTTCCTTTTTTCCCATACCATAAGTATACATTTTTCTTGAAAATTTTTTCGTTCCATGACGATGTACTCGTGAAAGTTTTTTTCATTCGAGGTACAATCTCGATGAGGATATTTTTGTGATAAATTTGCACTGAATTCTTTGTTGTATACAGGAGACTAGTATCCATATTAAAGATGATCAATTGACATCTAAGATTATAATTATAATAAACAATACACATATATCGCACCACAGAAAATACTTTATTATAAATGTAAGAGGAATGGTGTTACCACAGATTCACAAGAACATTACGAGAAGAAAGATAATATAAAACTAAAAGGTAATAATATATTGAGATTGAGCTGTCCGAATGACACAGTGTTGCCAATTAGTACTCGACCAATAGTTAAATTCCAACATTTTTAAATGAGAGATGAGAGCTATGCTTAAAAATAATAAATACGCCCACCTTACAGATTCGTAATGTCTGCCCTTCTACTACTTTGGCGTAATTTTATTACCTAGTTTGCTTGCAAACATATGGTATTAAAATTGACCTCACAAAAGGGTTGGAAGTGGGGATGATGAAAGTTAGCCATTTCGTGAGAAAAGAAAATGATTGTTACCATTTTCCCATTTTAACCTAATTTTTTTTAACGAATCATTTTATAAATAAACCGGATGTGTATGTATATGTGTGTGTATGTGTGTATATATGTATCATCAAAAATTTATGTTCACAGCTTTGAAAATACCAAAAAACGCATCGAGCTAAAACTTTCAAAAATATAGTTTTTTATATAGAGAAAATCTAAAATAAGTTTGGTGCCTATCGATTCCGTAGTTCCAGAATTTTGAAAAAATTACAAAAGAGATAAGGCTGAAAGTTTCAAAGTATGTATTTCCTAAATGGAACTAAAGCTGATAGGAATTTAATACCTATTGGTTCAGTAATTTCTGAGAAAACTGTAGAACAAAAAATTCCTGTAAAATCGGTTTCTAGCAATAAAACATCGATAGATCTGTATTTTTGTTAAAAACTTCGACTACTATTGATAACTTTTCGTAATAATTTTACTTGAAACTAGCAATGAAATATGGAAAGATTGATATATCCGTCAGATATTGATAACAACTAAGAGTTTTTTGAAATCTTCTAAAGAACGTGTTTGGAAATGTGGAGTTCTGGTTTGTTTCTTGGATTATTGATGAAAATTGGAGAACTTGGTTTTCTGGCGAAGTATTTTTGCGCTAGAGAACTGCCGAGTGGGAAAGTAGGCTGGCTTGATCACCACATTCTCTTGACCTCGGCTCGTATGACTGTTCATTCTATGGTCAAATCACATCTTCAGTTCATCATCAACGAGAGCCTTCCTTTTTCTGACCTTAAAACAAACGAACAGCAATGTGGCACTGCTGCGAAATATTGACTCCCACTCACCTGCACTTTGTGCAGGTATCCTGTGATCGCAGATCGACTAGGTAATTTCTCGAGTACAAGCCAATCTAATTAAAATTGAAGGTATCCTATATATTATTTCTATTTTTTTGTGATTTTTTGTTCAGAAAGGTTTTCCATTAATTTACCAACGACTTATTCATTTTAAAAAATTCACCATTTCAATGAGCGCAACTGCTTTGAAAAGATAAGTTTTCCACCAAAGATCTAGCTCTTTTTTAAAACACAAAATATATCTATATTTAATAAAGATACGGTTCTTCCTCAGGGATATTGACATCTGATCCTTTCAAATTCTAATCAAACATCACTCATTTGAACTTTTCCATTAGTGCAATAATGAGACTGTTAAATGAGTCTCGAACAAATTTCACAAAAAATCTGTGTTTATTTTACACCTAAGCCAACATCACTTAAGTATATGTACAAACAAAAATGTTAAATGTTCAGTAGGTACATGTAAACTTTAAAATCTAAAAATTCATGCTTAGTTCTGAAAACATTTTCAAATTGGTGTTTTTTTTTTTATATATATATATAAACATCTTGACACTGAGCTAAATGAGAATTACAATTTTTAGATTTGCATAACTCTTATCTTACAATAGTAACCCTCATTTGTGTGTGTTACATGATGCGTAAATTTGTGATTGTGTGCATGCACAACACGCATGCTCATAACCATACTATTATATTTACGCATCAACCCTTCATTAGTATAGCCCCAGCAGAACTCGCACTTTTTTTTTTTTTAATTGATCAACTTTATTTGCACACACTGCTACGTACATTTATATTCCTCAATTTTCAAATGAATGTATACCTGTGTACCTAATTAACTGTGACTATACGTATAGTACTGGACCAGTAAATCTCCATAAGCTCAATGTAATTTGTAATGTCAGGCTATGGCGGCATAAAAATAGACAACCATCGTGTACTGTGTGCATACTTTCGATGTTTTGCTCCAGTTCACTGCTTTAAAATGCGAGGATCGTTTCTTACATAAAGGTCGTTTAAAGTACGTCATGTGGTACACAATGGTTGCCTATTTAGCGACAGAATTTCTAACCAGAAATCATTGTGTACTATACACATACTTAATAAAAGCTTAATAACAATAAATTTAAAAAAAAAAATTATATTTTAACTCCAATGTTATTTAAAGATCTGAGCTTCAAAATTTATCACATAAATTTAGAATTTTAGACAGGCGTACCACCATTCTAATCATTCTATCCACAAATACTCAGCAGTAAATATATCCCTAAAAAAATTAACATCTTTGAGGATTGTTAAAATTAAGTTTTATTTGAGCGAAGAAAAAATAAATCACATTATCGTTTTTCTCAGTTTCATTGTTACCTCGAACTTAAAAATGCAGATTCTAGAAATTTACAATCTTCAGGTCGGGTTTACGAGTTTTTTTTATGTCCATCGTAAAACAAATAAGTCTAATCAACATGAATTTCTATGACGAATATCACATGTTTTTAGTGTTTACTGTTTTGTATTTTACCGAATGCAAATATTTACGCTAAATTGAAGAAGATTTTATTGACGAAGTAGGCACCAACTCACTTTCTCTGTTTGTAAGCAAAGCATAATAACACGCAGTTGTTTAATCACGATGATGGATTTTGAATTCCAATTAGGGATTTGAATGAAAAAACAGTTTACTCGTTTACTTTCTGGTTACATTGAATTATTTTTCTCATTCTATCAATGCGCTTGATACTTCGCCTACTGAAAATTCGAGTGGATATCATTACTTTTTTACTATCGGATGTGGCTAATGTCAGAAACAAAATACAAAAAATCGGTTGACAGTTTAAGTTACGTACTTATTTATCAGAATTTTTCGACAAAATAAAAATTCTTCAGTATTTTTATGAGCCTAAAAAATGTAGGGGCAACACTTTTGTATTGTGTCTAATGTTGTAATAGTGTCACATCTACAATATCTCGGAAATAACTTGAGCTCCATACAAAAAATTTGCACTGAATACGTATCGATATAAATAAGGTATATATAATACTCATATTGATCTAAGTGCTTTAAATCAATATTACCTTTTTTTCCTTCATCAGTAATTACAAAAAAGTATTTTCAGTGGTCAAAAATTATAATTTTTTAATTCCGCTCTTTCTTATTTGCTACTTCAATTTCATAAGTTCTTGCTGCGAAATACCCTCGTCATTACTATAACATTTACTTATTATAAGCTTTTATTCTACTCACTACTGCAATTTTAAAATATACCAAAACTACAGCCAACCTTGCGTTAAAATAATATTTATTTCGCATGAAGCTGAAGCCAAAAAAAAATAAATAAACGGTTATCTTTTGAAAAAATATATTAAATTGAATATTCATGTTTGTTACAACATTCAATATGTTGTATAAGCACTAGTTGGCTACACTTCTTTTTGTATATTCTTTTTAATATCGTATGTCTTTGTGACTTAGGTACTTACTCGCTCTTGTTTTTTCCTTGATTAAACATCAACTGTATTTTCTCTTAATAAAATATCTATTTGGTGTAGTTTACAAGTGTTATTATTTAGTAGTTATTGTTTTATTTTCATAACTACATCGTACATTAAAACTCCCTTGATGTTCAATGTGGTGGAGGCACGGTACCTAACAAAATGGAAAACGAGATAAACTCCCAAGGAAGATTCCACCAGGTATTCATAAGTATACAGCAACTGAAGAAACATAAGTATATTTTATATATTTATTAGTGATCATCATAGGTGAAAACTGTCGACACTATTAGGGTCAAATTCAGTCTTTAAATTTATTTTACTTATGATAGCTAAATTTACCCGAGACTTACGTATCATATATTTGATGGAGAGGAGTAGAAAATATGTAGGCCTATATATCATTTCAGATTTAACCATGGTTTAATATCCAATTATTTTATTTATCATTGAGGAGAATCTCACAATGGAGAGTAAGAAAAATCTTAGGGTAGAACAGATTCAGTATGGAGAATAGGGTGACCATAATTCATAATATATCCTTTGTTATTGGGGAAAACACTGTACAAAGTATTCAGAGTAATGGTGAGATTAGTAATTTCAATTTATTTGTCATGACATCAATTAGTGATTGGAAAATATTCTAAAAGGGGTTTACTAAGGGTGATATAATACATAGCCCTCACAACTCCATACTCATCATCACACTAATACATACATGTATATGCACATCAAAAAGGAGAAATGGAGAATAGCAGTTGCAAGGAGAATGCAAAGTCATCAGTAACATTGCCAACAAAAACAGAATATATGTGTTGTCACCTCATCTAAATTCTTGGAAAAATAGTAATGCTATGGACAAATGAGAGTATGAACAAAAGAGCAATACTTTGGAGCCACTCACTCAAACAAATACATATGTAAAGTCTTGTGCAAGTGTATATCTGTATGAGTAAGTGAAAATGGATACATCATATTTGTCATCAAATAATTGGCCATGTGAATATGATGTATCCTACTGTTACAATTCAAGTCAAACAAAGTTAAATGGAAGTAGCAATACATAATCTATTGTCTTTTGCTTCATTGGTTCGGAAATTTTTTGGAGGAAACTGTGATAAGGTGAATTGGCCAATAAGAATTGAGGATTGGTGTCAAACCATACTTCGTTGAATTTTATTGAAGATGTTCAAACTACAACTTGCACTCCAACTCACGATATAATAGTAAGGAGTAGAGGAAACCAGCTCATTCTATTGGTAGTGTCTTGTGAGCAAACATTGTTCTATAACATGTTGTGATTTGTCATTACTTTTGTGATTTTACTGAGGAACATATTTTAATCTCAAATTTGTTATTATATCTGCGGTGCCTTGGTTTTTCAATACAGTTTTGACATTAGTCATTTTTGGGCTAATAAAACTGTTATTTGAGAAGTAATTTGAGCCTTTTGTTAAGTTTTTCATTCATATTTGTATCATTTTTTTGTGGTATTGCATGGCTCTGGCCTTTTAGTAATTTGTTTGCTCATGTTTTTCTCGCATCTTTTGTGGTGCTATGTTGCTTAGGCCAAAATCTTTAAGAAGGCTGAGGAGTATACTTTGTGGATAAGAATTGGTAATTAAATTTTGCAAGTCTTAGTCTTTGGTGAATTTTATTGTTTTCAAGTTTGGTTCTATCTCCAATCTGCCCTCAAAGATTTGTTTATTGGCAGAAAATGTTGATTCAAATATACGTAAGTTAATGTTAAATTTTGAGAAAAATTTTGTTTTGAACATAGGTTTTGGTGAATGGGAGAAGTAAATTTGTTTAAAAGGCCTATAAAAATAAAATTTCAAATCTTGATCTAAATAAATATATCGATACATAGGGTACCATCAAAATTTTTTTATACTAAAATTAATTGCTTGAATTGTCACCCAGAAATGGAGAATTGGAGTAGGAGAAGGAGTTACATAAAATTTAAAGTTCGCCAAATATACAAGATATCTTTATTGTTTGGAGTTTCAAAACAATAAAGCCATCTGGTGATTAGTGAGAGGAGTCACATAAGCATCGATGATAGGATCGAGTACAATATTGATACATACAAATACTTTTTTACTTAACATCAAGACTGATAACAGAGAAATATTGAATAAAAATCCATCTCAAAGTGAACTTTTTTCAAATAAAATCATGCTGTCTTAAGTCTTTGGGTTGTACTCAATCCAAATGAATCTTTGAATTGCAGGTTGATCATATGGAAGGACCTTATGTTTGCAGCCAGAAGTATGATCAGCTAACTATCTTTGGAGGATGCATCTGTGTTTCTTGCATTTGAAGAGGGTGTTTTGGGCTATAGGAAGCCTATAGTTCTAAAGCAAAGGTTGAGCTCCTTGCTGTTTATTTATTTTAATTTTCTGTGGTGAAGAAATTTTTTATGAGTCAACAGATTTCAAACTAAACTTGTTGAATTTAATGTGATGAATTGTTGTTCTTTTATTGTTATTATTACTCGTGAATAATTGTTTAACTCGAATGCTGGATCATTTCATTCAGTAAAATGTTGGGTCAAAAGACAAAATCCGGTGGCAGAGGATACATACGAATCTGAAATCAAAGTTACAGTGAGGGCAATGTATATGATAGTCCACATGGTACCAGTGAGTATAATACCCAATTTCATTATTATGAGGAAGAAACTGAGGAGGAACTCATCAGTGGATCGATACAAGAATCAATCCACAAATCTAAAAGCAATTATTGCAAGATTCAAGCAAGGAGAGCAGTAGGGGTATGTGTATTTCTTTTAAGGTTGCGTTATATTATTATTGAGTATGGAATTTGGAGGGAGTTATTTTGTGATGTCACACACCTAATTAATTTGCGGGCCCTTCATTACAGTATGGAAAAAAGCTGCTGTTATAAAATAGATAGTGGAGAAAAAATTTGTATTGACAATGTTGGTTACATCAAAGGCTGCCACAATCAAGAGAGCTCCTCAAAAGAAAATGACCCAGCTTTTGAGCAGAGCACAATTAGCAACAGAGAAGCCAATTATAAAAACTATGACAAAGGAGTTGAAGAAACCTAAGTCAATGGAGAATTTGGAAAAACCTGTCTCAAAGCCCTCTGCTATAAAACTCTTCACAATACCTTCATATTATATTCCCAAATTTTGAAAGATGCCATTAAAAATGCCACCTCTGCAGCAATATCAGCGAGAGTGCAAATGGATCTTAACAGGCTAATGTCTTCGAGTGAAGTAGATGCAAGTTATTTGGTGGCTGAGTTTGCAAACTAATGTTTGCAGGTAATGAGGCAGGAGCATGCTCTTCAACATAGGCAATCGGAGATGCAAGAAGTAAAGAAGTTGAAGAGTCACATCGCACAGCTCAGAAGCAGTTTATGAAAATTATCGCAAAATCAGGTAAATGGAGAGGAATTCTTGGAGGTAGATGATATGTAATATATTACATCATGCACTCATTTCTCTCCCATATGTATTTATTTAATATATTAATCATGTTCCTTAACATGTGTTAATTCATTCTTTATATCTTTTTAATTTAAGTAATGTGTGTGAGGTAAATATGTGTTCACTTAGTCCTATTTTATTTGATTACCTCGATTTGGAAATAAATTGTGTGCTCAAAAAAACCTATATTCTTTTGATTTATTCTTGGCACTTTGCTTCACAACTGCGTGTATGCTTTTACTAAATATTTGCACACGATGTATTTTTAGTAACTGTGAAGACTGCATCCTTCCCCTTCTTTATAAGTTCACCCTGTTTGTTGACAGACAGGTCACAAACCATTTCCATTGTCTTACTAATTGTGCATTGCATGTTAAACTGAATATACATAGGCTGTATGCACTCGTATAGGCAATGCGCTACCTACATGTTATGTCAGCAGCGGATTTAAGTCTCTCGACGCCCCAAGCTGTAGAAAATTTGCTGCCCCAAGAAAACATTTTTGTTCCCCCTCCCCTGCAAAAGCAATATTGCGTGTGAGAGGTGTGATCCATCAAATTATATCAATTTTTTTCGTAAAATTCGAAACAACACATCTCTAGATGATCTGATCATAATTTCTATATAAGTAAGGTATTGTTGTGTTCAGGTATAATTTGCCGCCCCAAAAATTTGCCGCCCGAAGCTGCAGCTTTGTCAGCCTGTGCGTAAATCCACTGCTGTGTTATCTATAGCTTAATAGAGAATGTGAGAAAATAATATTTATTTACATAACTGCTGTTTAAGTGCGTGTTGTAGCAGGCTATAATTTTCACCAATCTTCATCTTGTCACCCTACTGCTTCGGGTACCAATTACATGACATAGGTTTTTAAGCTTGTCGACTCTTAGCACTTGTAAATGAACAGAACGCTGAAAGTGTGGAAAATAATATTGTTCATAGAACTATATGTAGTTAAAGTTACCTATGTAGAGAGCCACAGCATCTTTTGGGCATTTGATGAGGAATAATTTAATATTTAACTTAGCCTAGTTTCATGAAAAAATCATTATGAAAAGTAGTTTTTGCTTTGACTATAGCTTTACAGTATTAGATCAGTAAAGAACGACGATTTCTGGCAACAACGATGTACCTTTTGACGTACTTTGCATTACGTTTATGTACGCTCTCCTTGTGAATTTAAAGGATGACTTTATCAAATGTATTCTAAATTGGTGAACTTAAGCAAAACATCTAAAATACGCAGTAGATACCCTTTGGTTGCCTAATTTTTTGTCGGCATGTCTTGACATTAAAAATTACATTGGTCTTATGGAGTTTTACTGGTCCAGTACTATACGGTCAAAGAGTTTTTGTAATTTAAAAGTTAATGTCTCCTCTGTTCCTTTACACGAATCCATGCATAGGCTTAATTTTTTTTTCTCGAATTTTCACTTTAGCCCCTGAGAAAAAAAAAATAGGCTGTATATATTGTAGAAAACGATAAAACTCTTCCTTCCTAAGTTGACTTTCTTTGACTTATTTTATTTCGCAGCAGGAAAGAACGTTAAGACAAAATCATTAGGTACCTACGCAAACGTTCGTTAATTTTAAGCAGTAAATTAAATTTACTTCAATATTAAAGAAATTTTTCCCTTTGAAACCGAAAATCGACAGATATTTACTTTATTTACCTTCTTCTGTCTTCAACCAACTGAAAATTTTTTTACAAGATTGCCTGAAGTAGCATACGTCAACTCAGGCACATAAAATATGGTTATTATTTAACGTAAGGATTTTTTTTTTTATATAGACTAAGGCCACTTTCTCAACCCGTTTCTTCAGTATTAAACAGCAATTTTTTACCTCACTTCTGTGAAACGTATGGAAGGCGACCATACTTGGGTACGCGCCTTTTTGACAGAAACCTTCGCCGATCAACCCATTTTATTCGCTGTTAGAAGTACAATAATTTCATTCAGTTTCTAGTTATTATATGCCATTACGTGTGGTTTAATATTATTAATTTTGACTATTAGACTACGACTTACATACTATTATAAGTATATATATATATATATATATATATTATACGGTCACTGAACCCAGTGTGCTTGGGTATGAGTTTCAGGAGGCCATTATTTGCTCTGATATTTAGTAAAACTCTCCTTTAGTAATGAATTTTTTTTACTCATCGCTTTTATTTACCTATTTCCTGTGTACTTGTCTCTCTGTCTGTCTTGTACTGTTGTGAAAAATTTTTACCTTCGCAAAGGGACGCCAAAAATCGCCATTCATTGTCTGAAATTTTCTTTTTGCATTTTCTATTGAACGAAAACAACGCCTTTGTGTGCATGAAGACGAAGACGAGGACAGTGGGAAATGCATAAAAGAGACCTTAAATGTATAATATTTTCACCGACCGTCTTGAGAGTCTTTGAAAACCGTCTGCTGCGATATTAATCTGCTCGACGCCACACCGTGCTCATATTAATTAGCGATTCTCGAGCGCCTTGCAATTAATTACGTCGTTGCACTTTTGGTATGACTTCACGAGGGTAGCAGGTAAAGAATGAGAGGGGCCAGCAGAGGGAGGTTATACTTTGGAGAATCGTACGGTTTTTGAGAAGCCGAGGGTTACAAGTTATAAACATTTACACAATAAGGTTTGCGTTCTAAAATCTCGCCTAAGATGAAAATTTCTGGGTGTGAAAAAATTGGTAGCTACTTACAATAAATGGGGGTAATCTTCGAAAACTATATCATTTATTTTGTACTATATCACACGGTTGCGAGGTTGGTGAAGAAAACTTTGAAACGCCTCGGTGTACATCCCTGTACCTACCTCTAAATTGAATTTCTGAAAAATTAATCCTTTCAGGAAGAATCAAAAATAAGTTTCAAAGATCTAAACTTGAAAATAGTTTTAATGTGGTACACAATTTTATTTTCCATACAGGGTAAAAACTCAGGGATGAAGGGGACTGGCACAAATCTTGGTGCAAGTTTTGGTGCATGTTTCGGTGAAAATTTCGGTGAAGGAAAACGACAAGTAAGAGAAATTTGTTTGTGTGCTTGTGTATTTGATTATGTTCAACATACTCACACTAACAAAAAAAAAAAAAAGAAACAAATTTCATACCAATACAACAAGTTATACAGTGTTACCAACCGCAAAAATAGAAATGTGTATCACATTAAATGGTTCAGGCCTATATTCACAAATGTTACTTCAACTCTCTTCACTTAAACTTCACTTGAAAATCACGAAAGACAAAACTCCACTCGAATGGAATGAAGAAGCCGAACAGGCCTTTGAGAAAATCAAAGATACACTGGCAAATGCAACTCTATTGGCTCATCCAGACGAAAGTCTGCCGTTATGCGTGAGTACCGATGCATCTGATTTTGCTATTGGTGCAACCCTGTACCAACTTGACAAAGACAACAAGAAATTACCGCTAGTTTTCTTCTCGAGGAAGCTCTCAAAAACAGAAAAGAACTATAGCACATACGATAGGGAATTGCTCAGAATTTTTGCTGCGTTGAAGCATTTCAGGCACCAATTAGAGGGTAGATGTTTTTCTGTGTATACTGACCATAAACCCCTAACATATGCCTTCACACAAAAAGCAGAACCGGCATCGCCGAGAAGAGCGCAACAATTAGACTATATATTCAGTATATAAGTGGAGTACTTAACACTCCAGCTGATGCCTTGAGTAGAATCGAAGGTATCTCAGCTCCTGTCCAATTGCCTTATGCTGAAATAGCTAAAGCACAGCTTAAGGATGCAGAATTGCAAGAGTTGTTATCGAACGATGATACTACTCTCAAATTGAGACAGAGAAAAATTCTCGGTACTGATGTTTTATTAACATGTGACGTCAGTACAGGTAAGAATAGCCCATTTCTACAGGTAAAATATCGCAGGTTGGCTTTCAACAGTGTACATAATCTGTCACAAGCTGGGCTAAAATGTAGTGCTAATTTAATTTTGGCAAGGTTTGTATGGCCACGAATGAAGTCTAACGGCAACAAATGGGCTCGCAGTTGCCTGAACTGTCAAGAATCCAAAGTAGGAGGACACACTCGCTCGCCCCTCAAATCCTTCAAACAAACAGAGCAGTTTAAAACTGTACATATGAACTTGGTAGGCCCATTGCCACCATCTCAAGGACGCAGATACCTGTTAACGATAATAGACAGGGTAACACAATGGCCAGAAGCAATTCCTCTATCTTAGATGACATCTCCAACTGTAGCTGCCAGGTTATATGATACCTGGATTGTGAGGTATGGCGTACCAGAAGTCATAATTACAGACCAAGGTCGCCAATTCGAGAGCTCGCTCTTCAAAGAGTTAGCAAATAAGCTTGGTGTTCAACACAGTCATACCACAGCTTACCATCCTCAAGCCAATGGCAAAATCGAGAGATGGCATAGAGCTCTCAAAGCCTCTATCATGTCACATGATACAAAGAGATGGGTAGATATACTTCCTACCATCCTCTTAGGCCTTCAATCTGCCCTACAAACGGATACAGGTCATTCTGCAGCGCAATTAGCATTTGGCAAAGAGCTACGCCTCCCAGGGGACTTCTTCATAGAATCTAAGGAAGTTAGCCCCGAAATCATGGTACAAAATATAAGAAACGATGCCAATAATTTCCTAAAACAGGCAGCTCGCCATGGCCAGCCCAAGATTTACATCTCGAAACACTTGGCCAATACCTCACACGTATTTGTTAGAGACGAAAAAATGAGATCTGCGCTGGAGAAACCATACGCCGGTCCTTACAAAGTAGTATCACAAGATGAGAAAAACTTTGTGATACTCATTGCAGGTGAACCTCGAACAATTTCAATCGACAGATTGAAGCCTGCATACATGGTAAGTGACGATAAAAGAATAAAAAGGTTGCAGAGGGAGAACGTAGAAAATATACAGACGGATTCACCAACAAACACAGATGAATCCGTTGAAAAATGTGAAATAACAAATTCACAAATAGAGAAAACATCAAAAATAAAAAAGTCTGTGAAGTTTTCAGACGATGTTACTACCAAAACATTCGATCCCAAGGCCCGCATATGCCCACGAAAAAGAGGCAACCCCTAGGCAGTAAAAAACGTAAAAATTCCCACCCTTCTCGCAAGTTTGAGAGGTTAATGTGAAGAAAAATAAAATTTACTCCTGAAAAGTAATATCCACTACGTAAGTTTAAACCTGCTAAAAATATGCGACGAAAATCCCAGACTCCACCAGAACCAACTCCGACAATGGAACCCCCAACGCCGGAGCCAAAGCCAATGGAGACCAGGGAACCGATGAGGTTCCTGTTTATGGTGGAGAAGGCAGCTAACAAAAAGGCGAAGATGGCTGCCCTGAAATCAGGGAATTCAAACTTCCCAATGCTCAGGCAGCCTCAGTTTAAAAGTCCGCTGCCCCCTCACTCCCATTGTCACCACTATGCCCATACCAAAAACCAACCACCGAAGCGTAGGGGAGAGGACAGCCGGGCAAACTACTTGGCCCGAGTATACGCTCGTAAGGAATCTTACGAGTGTGTCGGGGCCGCAGTAGGCAGCGCCCTGGCAAAGTGGGAGGCCGATCAAAAACAGCATTAAACCCGCACATCCCTCCAGGCCTTACGCATGTTTGATCATTTTTGCGGCACAAAAACTTGGTGGGAGTAGCTGTGGGGACTCTCCCGTATGAGGTATAGGGGCTCAGACCCCTTGACAACAGTTGCCGCTCCAAAGGGCAGGCAAATAATCGTCCTTGCGACGTTAAACACACTAAATACGTTCGATCGTAATTACCTGCAAGTACATGCAGGTAATGTACGAGTACCAAATTGTGACACAATAAGATGATGTCACAATTTGTACACAAACTGGCCAGCCATCTCTTATCTCGGTAGGGGATAATGCGACCTGGCCGCCCTCACAGACGTACGTATTATCTTACGTACGTGTGTTTGTGTGCGTGTAAATAAGCCGTATATAAACCACCCGAACCGACTCTAAAATCGCCAGTGTTCGCCTTGGTTTTGGCTTACCCGTACTTATGTACGAAGTGGCTGAACACGCTTAAATTCTGTAGAATTTCCTTCTGGTGAGAATATCTCTCACGACAAGGTATTCCACAATAATAAATGATAAATTGGAGATTAGTAGGAATGCATTAATTAGTGGGTAAGCTATTTGTCTTTGAAACTGCCATTTCTATCAGGGCATTTTATATTCCTCATTTGAAAACAGGGATAGTAAAATCAAGTTAATCTCAAGCAAAATTGATAAAATTTGTAGTCACATGGAGCTTAAATTCTACATAACTTTACAAAATTTATTACAAAATAAGAAATTCCATTGTGAAAATGGGTTCATGCTTGCTCTTTTGTCTTGTTAAGCTATAAAATAAAAATTGCAACGTCACAAATTTTATGGTCAAGGAGCCTACTTTAGACAATACAATGACTTTTTAACTTACTTTTTATATTTTTTATTTCAAAAAATATGTGCATAAGACATTATTTACCATCGTCTCCCTTGATTTTCCTCTAATTCAGATCAACTGAAAATAAGAATGGTTCTATGATATTATTGATAGCATTATTACTTCATGAATTGATACATTTAGTTGGCTGCGAAGATGAAAATGGTTGAATGGATAGTGTAAGGTTGCCAAAATTGTACAGTTTCCTAAATTGTACTGCTGCTGTTATTTAAAAAATGTGAGAGTGAATTACTGATCCACGTGGTGTATAATAAAACTAAATACAAATAACCAATAGGGAATCAAAAATTTTTTCAATATACTCATTTTCCTATTCTTTACAACCGTAAGAAAAAAAGCATACCCAAGAACAAATAATTTATAATATTTTTTTAAAAAGCTTAGGCTTGAAAAAAATGTTTCAGCTTTCAAAACTGTTAATTTAGGTCATATTTTCAGACAATTTTAATTAAAATTGTAGTACGAAGATGGAAAAGTCAAGTTCATAAGAAGTAAACCCTGTTTCTAAATCGTACCACTGATGAGTTTCCTAAATTGTACCACTTTTTGTTGTTATGAATTTCAAAACATTTTGATTAATCTATTGCAATTTATTTATGAAAAAGATCCCTAAAAATATGGTGAAAAATAAAATAAAACTAACACCGAAAAAAATAAAATAAACTATAAAAATGAAAAAATTATCACAGATGCAATATAGGGAACTAAGTGGCTTAAATAATACTATTTGAAATTTGTTGATAAAATCAGCTGTAATTTTTGACAATATTTAAGTAAGGCTTGTGTGAATGAAAATATAATCGAGGTAAGGATATAAAAATCAGATTATATATCATTGGGGATTCTAAAAAATATTATTTTTGTAATTATGGCCGGCTAAAGTGAACAATGGCACGATTTTGGCAACCTTACCCTATTTAAAGATATTTCACTAAAAATTTAAGTAGCTCTAGAAAAGGTAACAAAGAACTTTTATTTTTCTAAACCATTCTATTTCCTCCCGACAGCCTCAGTGTACTCCTACAAAAATCAAAAAAACTTTTGAACGAACAAGTTAAATGCTTCATTTTGAAATTTGTCCCATGAAGCAAAGAGAAGTATCAAAACATGCTTTTTCAAAGGTACTATTATTGCAGGTAATTCAGCCTGACTTGGTCCCTTTGACCTCTATCCTTGTTTTGCATACAAACTCTAAAACATTTCTTCTACATGGATGAACCCTATTTTGAGAGGCATAAAACAATATTTTATGGAGTACAGAAGGAATGGAATTTTTGCAGTCTGCATTATTATTGAGAGATCTGCACAGTGGATCGTGTAAGTACAGTCTTTCAAATTTATGAAAGTTGAAAACCCATCTTATACAATGGCAGGCACGTAGCCAGGATTTCTTCAAGGGGGCCAAAACAATTTGATGACTTTTTTTTACTCATCATTTTTGAAAATTTAGAAAATTTGAGAAATTTAGTGTGATGGCAATTTTAGACTGAAAATTTGACCAATATTATGATGAATGATCATACACTAATTATTCATTCCCAAAAAAGCAGTTCTTCTAGATGATTCAGGAAGATTACCTAGAAGATGATGATAATATTTTAGCAAATCTAGCTTGCTTTTTCAACGGTTGTTAATGAGTATGGTGTGTGTCTGGAATGTGAATGTGAGAATACAGCGCAATTACATTCCCATTTTGCGCTTGTGTTACGTTTGCACAATTTAATGGAATGTGTTATACAAGGTGGATGACAGTTTATTGGTGTAACAATACATGAATGTGAGATAGAAATTTATCGTTACATTTAGCATTCATGGAACCCACTATCGCATATTTATTATTGAAAATTTTTCCAAATTTAAAGAATGACAAGCAAAAAAAAAGAAAAAAGGAGATCATAAGGGTCAATTAGCCCCTTGATCCCTCTTGGCTACGTTCTTGTACTCTTGGACTATTAAACAATAAACTTCACCTATGGATGTTCTTCTATCATAAGCTGAAGCAACTGTTTATTAAAAAATTTGAACTTTCAACAAGAACAGGAAATATATAACCCGATGAAAACAAATGAAAATTCCTGTATGATTTGACTTGAACATTCGAAAGTAAACAGTTAGGTGGAAACTCGCGCCAGCCACCACTAGTTGCTGCTTGGAACTTCGAAATTTATCAGTAATACTCCTTAATACACAGTGAATTATACTGGAAAAAAAAAGACAAATGGGTCCATTTAACCCCCTTGACGAATAGAAAAAAAAAGGATTTATTCGTATAGGATAACGTTTGTGAAATGATGCAGTTCATTAATCTCTTGAGCCAGCTACCCACGCTGATTTTTTTCTTTCTTGTCAAATAACACAAAACAAAATAGAAATTGTGAAAAAAAAACATTGCATCTCCATTATGAGATAACTAGTCCACCGACCAATCCCTTGTTATATTCCCGTTACAAAGTATTGCCGACTGTATACAAATATTGCGTTTTCAAGCGTGTATATTATGGTGTTAAGTAAACTGGGCCAGTAAAACGACTACTAAATTGTTAAGGGAATTGATGGTGCACAATAAATGTCGAGCACAAATAGTTAACAGAAGACGATGAGACGAGCTGAAGAAACTGGGCCAGTAGCCAGCTAATTTTTATCCTTTTTATCTCCTTTTTTTTTTTTGTCCGCATTGGCTTAAGGTGTGCTTGATACGATCGGACAGTCAAGTTAAAAGGATAAAATGTATACGTGATTAGAAGACAAAGTTTGTATGACCGCTATAAATTTGCATCATTGTGGGTGTACAATTTTCAGAACGGTTTCTGCTTTCGCTGCTGTTTATGACAAGGGTTGGGCTAGTTTGAAATATTTTCAAATTGAAACAGGAAGTAATAAATCTGCCTAACTAGCAAGCGTGATATTCTCGGATTTTCGTATGGCTCGAATGGTTTCTCGTCAACAGGTCTTCAGCTGGAAAGGGTATTCAAGGACCCAAGTTAACTATCAGTCGAATAGCCCCATCCGTAGTTTTAAGCTTATTTGGTCTTGATAAATTCAAATATTGTTATATTTATTTATTCACTTTATTTTTTACGCACAAAACGTAGCATTTATTCATTTTTATATTCAAGGAGATAGCTAAGGGGGTATGGGGGGAAGCTCCTCCAAAAATCTTTTTGGAGTTGAAAAAATTGACTATAGTTGTATTTACAATTGACAAATAGTTCCATTTGTATTATGTAGGTATATCCCACATTATACATATATATATTGTATATATAGTGCAATGAAGATTACGACTCAGGATCAGTGCTTTTGCACAAGTCCCACCGAATGGTACCGTCATTACACTAAAGGCAATCGTTTAAAAATTTAAAATATTCAGATTATGTTCAGGAACTCGAAAGTTTAGTAATATCCTCAGAAAAATTATGGGAACATCACTGAGCACAGCTGTTAAAATTCTCAGTAATGTAGGGGCAAGTGTTGTAAAGTGACGCAGAAAATTTCATTTTACTATAACTCAGTCAAATTTGATCCGATTTGGATGAAACAAAAAACATTTGATGGTTAATGTGAAGATCTACAAAGTGGACTTGAGAAAGTTTGAATTCAAATCCACGTACTTTCACAATTTTGAGCCAGTCACTTTACAGCAACTGTGTCGTTTTACAACACGTGTGTCGTGAAGTAACACGGGCATATTGTAACGTGAAACATGTGCTGTTTTATGTAGGTCCATTTCTCCGGCCCCCCCATTTCAAATTTTGACCTGAAAATTTTGGCCTAATTGTGCTCAGTTTGTGCTAATATGTGCCATCAATTTTAGAATTTGTGCTCACCCCCTTCCTTAGATATAAACAAAAGAGTCTGGGTGGGGCTGGAGAAATGCTAGCCCCCCATTTCGAATTTTGACTCTAAACTTTGTATGCTAATTGTGCTTCATTTGTGCTAATTTGTGCTGCAAATTAAAAATTTTATACTCATTCCCTTTCAAAAATATTTGTAATTTTATGTCTCCCCTCAGCCCCCCCCATTTTGAATTTTGACCCAAAATTTTTCATACTAACTGGATTCAAATAGTGCTAAATTTTGCTACCAATTTTGGAATTTGTTATCACCCCCTTCTTAATATATAAAAAACAGTTTGTGGATGGGGCTGGGGAAATGCTAGCCCCACCCATTTTGAATTTTGACTGAAAACTTGGCATACTAATTGTGCTCAATTTGTGCCAATTTGTGCCAACCATTTTAAAATTTGTGCTCACTTCCCAACTCAGATAGGGAAGATGAAAGATTTCCCCTCAGTCCCCCCTTTTTGAATTTTTATACAAAACTTTGCCCACTACTCTTTTTTGATTTGTGCTTAATTGTGCCAACAAGCTTATAATTCCTGTACATTCAAATCTTTAGTTATTTGAAAAACAAATTTGGGTGGGGCTGGAGAAATGCAGCCCCACCCGCTTCAAATTTTGACTTGAAATTTTTCAAACTTATTGTGCTCAATTTGTGCTGATTTGTGTCAACCATTTTATAATTTGTGCTCAATTATTAACTGAAATAAGGGGTGAGGAAGGTTTTGTTTTAGGCCCCCCTTTTGGAATCTGGAGCTGAAACTTTTCCCATTATTTTATCTTAAATTGTGCTTATTTGTGCCAACTTTCTTTTTTGAAATTTTAAAGTTGCAATTTCAAGCAACTAATAACAATAACCCATTTCTGCTGTAGTTTAAATAATAGTCATTTATAACAAAATTTTCAATAGGGTCAAGAAAATTCAAGCCATCCATTTTAAATAGGAGTTAAATTTTATTACAATTTTTATGACAGTTTGTACCAAATTTTTGCCTTGGTACTTTTGAGGGAACTATACTTAACCCATACTTTGCAGCATGTTAGATTTTCTTAATTTGGTATTTTCTGGTTGTTACTAAAAAACTTTGTAAGTACATGTAAATTTTTCCATTGATCACTCTCTATTGACAATTTTTTTCATTTAAGTTGCCAAATCAAAAATATTATCATAAAAACCTTCTATGTGAATTAAATAGAAAGAAAAAAAAATTTTTTATGGTCATATATGTATAAATTATTAAGTAAGTATTCATGCTAATTTTGGTTTTATATACTTAATAATTTAGAAAATATATTTGGTGATGTATCACACTATAAAATGTAAAAACTCAATATTGAGCCCCTTTAGGGACCCATTTGAGGATGAAGAATGGGTCAAATGGAGAAATGAACACCAAATTCGGACTCAGCGTTTCAAAAAACATGATTGGTGATGTATCATACAATAAAATATGAAAACTCAAAATTTGCCGCCTTTTGGGGCACATTTGGGGATGAAGAATGGGTCAAATGGAGAAATGAACACCAAATTCGGACTCGGCGCCTCAAAAAACATAATTGCTGATGTATCATATAATAAAATGTTGAAACTCAAAATTGGCCCCCTTTTGCAGCACATTTTGGAATGAAGAATGGGTCAAATGGAGAAAAGAACACCAAATTTGGTCTGGGTGCCTCAAAAAACATATTCGGTGATGTATCACACAATAAAAAGTGGAAACTCAAGATTAACCCCCCTTTTGGGGCACATTTGGGGATGAAGAATTGTTCAAATTGAGAAATGAACACCAAATTTGGACTCGACACTTCAAAAAACTTATTTTCTATTGTATCACACAGTAAAATGTCAAAACTTAATAATTTTGCCAGAGGAATATTTAGACATGCATCTCTAAGGAAGGCTAATATAGTACTGACAGAATGGTGTTATCTGAAATATTTATATAACTACAATAACTACAAGAAATACCGTTTCCTAGACACTTTTGGGTGATCCAATCACGATGCGTTATTCCATTATCTGACTTTTTTGGAGAAAAAAATTCACAAATTTTGAAAAATATTTTTGGGTTATCTATGGATAATTTTTAAGATTTCTTTGGCCAGTGTTATCTATATATATAAAAGAGAATGTATGTCTGTTTATCTTTCATACATTACTACACCATTCATCCGATGGCCATGAAACTTTTGGAAGTTGTTGAGTATACTCCAGCGAAGGTTTCTGGCATAATATGAAAAGAAAATTTCAAAAAATTGTCCAAAAAATTCCCAAAATATGTATTTTATTCAATATTGATATATCGAAAAAAAAATATTGCATCGATCTGATGAAGGACATCAATACATCGCAAAACATATCGATGTTTGTTGTATACCTATGCGATAACAGTGACAATAAGTTTGTTTCTAATTCTGTTGCATTATGCATAGGATATAGTAATATTTTCCAAAAGGGGGTTAGTTTTGAGTTTCCACTTTTTATTGTGTGATACATCACCAAATATCGTTTTTGAGGCGTCGAGTCCGAATTTGGTGTTCATTTCTCCATTTGACCCATTCTTCATCCCCAAATGTGCCCCAAAAGGGAGCCAATTTTGAGTTTTCACATTTTATTGTGTGATACATCACAAAATATGGTTTTTGAGGCCCCAAGTCCAAATTTTGTGTACTTTTCTCCATTTTACCCATTCCTTATCCCCAAATGGGCCCCTAAAGGGGCTCAATATTGAGTTTTTACATTTTATAGTGTGATACATCACCAAATGTATTTTCTAAATTATTAAGTATATAAAACCAAAATTAGCATGAATACTTACTTAATAATTTATACACATATGACCATAAAAAATTTTTTTTTTCTTTCTATTTAATTCACATAGAAGGTTTTTATGATAATATTTTTGATTTGGCAACTTAAATGAAAGAAACTGTCAATAGAGAGTGATCAATGGAAAAATTTACATGTACTTACAAAGTTTTTTAGTAACAACCAGAAAATACCAAATTAAGAAAATCTGACATGCTGCAAAGTATGGGTTAAGTATAGTTCCCTCGAAAGTACCAAGGCAAAAATTTGGTACAAACTGTCATAAAAATTGTAATAAAATTTAACTCCTATTTAAAATGGATGGCTTGAATTTTCTTGACCCTATTGAAAATTTTGTTATAAATGACTATTATTTAAACTACAGCAGAAATGGGTTATTGTTATTAGTTGCTTGAAATTGCAACTTTAAAATTTCAAAAAAGAAAGTTGGCACAAATAAGCACAATTTAAGATAAAATAATGGGAAAAGTTTCAGCTCCAGATTCCAAAAGGGGGGCTAAAACAAAACCTTCCTCACCCCTTATTTCAGTTAATAATTGAGCACAAATTATAAAATGGTTGACACAAATCAGCACAAATTGAGCACAATAAGTTTGCAAAATTTCAAGTCAAAATTTGAAGTGGGTGGGGCTGCATTTCTCCAGCCCCACCCAAATTTGTTTTTCAAATAACTAAAGATTTGAATGTACAGGAATTATAAGCTTGTTGGCACAATTAAGCACAAATCAAAAAAGAGTAGTGGGCAAAGTTTTGTATAAAAATTCAAAAAGGGGGGACTGAGGGGAAATCTTTCATCCTCCCTATCTGAGTTGGGAAGTGAGCACAAATTTTAAAATGGTTGGCACAAATTGGCACAAATTGAGCACAATTAGTATGCCAAGTTTTCAGTCAAAATTTAAAATGGGTGGGGCTAGCATTTCCCCAGCCCCACCCACAAACTTTTTTTTATATATTAAGAAGGGGGTGATAACAAATTCCAAAATTGGTAGCAAAATTTAGCACTATTTGAATCCAGTTAGTATGAAAAATTTTGGGTCAAAATTCAAAATGGGGGGCTGAGGGGAGACATAAAACTACAAATATTTTTGAAAGGGAATGAGTATAAAATTTTTAATTTGCAGCACAAATTAGCACAAATGAAGCACAATTAGCATACAAAGTTTAGAGTCAAAATTCGAAATGGGGGGCTAGCATTTCTCCAGCCCCACCTAGACTCTTTTGTTTATATCTAAGGAAGGGGGTGAGCACAAATTCTAAAATTGATGGCACATATTAGCATAAACTGAGCACAATTAGGCCAAAAATTTTCAGGTCAAAATTTAAAATGGGGGGGCCGGAGAAATGGACCTGTTTTATGTAGTGCTGTGATGTGACACATGAAAATAAATTTAAAAAAAAAAGTATAATATTACAACTAAAATGAAATTATTCCATTTTGCTAAGTTGTTTAACGCAATTTAATAGACAATGTTGACTCGTTTTTTTTACAACTTTTTGGCTTTATTTGTGACATATCGAACGAAATATTAATTATGCATGATTGTATGGTAAGGTACCTATAAAAAAATATTGAGTTAGAACTTTAATTTTATCAGTTTTTTTTAGCAAGTTATTTTACATGCCCGCAGTGTCACAATGTGTCACTTTACAACACTCGTATTTTTTATCTTCATCGATGTAGAGTTCATGTAACATATAATTCAACTTTAAAATTCTATAAGTTAATAAATTTTTTTACTTAAATAAAATTGTTATAAAGAAAACAAAAATCGCAATTTGAAAATTTTTTACTTTGCATGAGTCAAAACAGTCCTTTTGATATAAAACTGATATGAATTATAATTAATGGATTTTTAGTATAGACATCGATATGTTTGGTATATATCGATTTATATTCAGTTTCAATTTTATGTAGATAGTGCTAATAGTTCTCAAGATTTGTACATTGTGTCATTTTACACCATGTGTCACTTTACAAGATTTGCCCCGTGATTCTGTTTGGCCCAACAGCCTTGTTACATTCACAACAATACCTCATCCAAAGTATTTTGAATATAGTGTTCATCAAAATACTTTAACCAGTATTTTAAAGTTGATTTGAAATACTCATTGTGTTACCGACGAAATTACTTCTCTTTTTTAGTGGAATCTGGAATTTTTTTATAGTGATTTCCGGAAGATAGGTATAGTTTTCTTTCTCCTGTAATTAGGGTACCGAATTGATTCGATCAATTAACATAAAAAAAAAAAAAAAAAAATTGAAGTCTTATAAGCCTACTTTAGAAATTTTGTTATCTCATCAAACCATATTTTAATGGAAGTTTTAATTTTTTTTTTCTTTCTCTGTTTCAGGTATCGTGGATAAGGCATCGTGATATCCATCTGCTAACGGTAGGACGTTACACCTACACCAGTGATCAACGTTTCGAAGCTGTCCACTCACCTCACACAGAAGACTGGGCTCTTAGGATAAAGTATCCTCAACGTAAAGACTCCGGTATTTACGAATGCCAGATAAGCACAACACCACCCATAGGCCATCAGATATTTTTGAAAATTGTCGGTAAGTACACCTTTATACAAAATAATAATTTTAATTCCGAATTCCAAATACCTGCTGGAGTACCATGCCTCTTGAGTTTCGACGAGGAACAGAGGAAAAAAATGAAAGAAACGAAGAAAAATAACCCTTTATCTCGATGAGATTAAATTTGATATAGGGGTTGAAAACGAATAACGGGTAAAAGTGGAATTATTTGTAAAGCCCGTATCTAAAGTTGTTGCTTTGTAGATAGAGAAAAAAAATGCGAGTTTGAGCGAAAAAAAAAGGATCTTTTACGTGCAGCACTTATTTCAGCGAATTCGAGTCGGACTTGGGTGTGCTACAATTTTTTTTCATAAAGTTAGCTGTAATTTTTTTTTTTGGCCAAATATTTCGTCAAATTGTTTCGTTGAATTGGATTTTTTTTTGCCGGAGGTAATTTTAATCGTATTTCTCGAAGTGTTTTAGGCGTCTGCTGCTTGAAAGAATATATATTCTCGAATTTTCCTCTTTATTGGAAGGATAAATTGGTGGTTGTCTACCATAAGGAGGAATTTGTACGAAAATGAAAAACATGAAAAGCGTTTCGGGATGTTGATAATGCATTTAAAACAGATTTTCTGTAACTTACGCAACGTAATAACATTACGAAGAAAGTCTTCCATGTTTAGGCTATATTTTCTGTTCTTATTAGGCTGGAATAGTAAATGCTGTGTTACATATAACCTACTTTGCTGCCATTTTCATGTTCAAACGCACCTATCAGTAATGACCAAATTGAAAGTTGATAACGTTCAAGTGCGATGGTGGATCCGAGAGGGTGAGGAGCAGGGATAGTTGCCCCTTTGCCTGAAAGAAAAAAATGTGTGGTAAATGCATCTATGATATCGTATAGTCGATTTCAAAGAAGAAAGACATGACGTCATATGGATTGACGGACCACGGGGAAAAAGAATAGGTAAAGATTCACCTGCTTCTTGACGTAGCTGTGAAAAATGATTGTCTCTGTGACGTCATATCTTTCCTATTTAGAATAGACTATGATAATTTTATCAATAATAACTTAAAAACTACCCTATTTTTAACACATTAAATAAATTAAAAATTAAATAATTTTGTTTTAAAATTATTTAATAATTTAATTAATTTTACTAATTAAAAACGTATTATTTTTTAATTTATAACATAAAAATTAATTAATTTTCAACAAAATTTATTATACTAAAATAATCTTTCAAATTAACAACTTATTTATTTATATACTTGTTTTTCATTAGAAAATTATATATTTTCATCAAGATTGTGGGGGAGAATATGGGTACCTATACTATTGATACAACAGTAGACGATTAAGTCAAAAGATTTGGATTAAGTTAAAATTTGACCCAAGGGTCCTTTTCTTTTAGAAAATTCTTCATCCGCGGATCCACCAATGTATAAGTGTTAATGTTATCACTGGCTTATAACCTATTCGCCACATTATTTCAGTATTCTACTATAATATGCAGGACATATAGTCATAATATAAGGACATCAAAGACACACAAATTTCTACTGAAGGGATGTTTCAACCTCTTAAAGAAACGAATAGTAGTCACAGTCCTCTAATTAAAGCTATTTGGTGGAAAATTTAGACTCTTGGTGACTGAGGCATGACATCAGCACCAAAAACCTGTTGTAGACCACCCTTAGTATTTTTAGCAACTGGATCAAGAGGAAGTAATGTGTTTGACCTGGTTTCTGGAGTTCTAACGAAATTTTATGTGCCTCTACAGCAATCAGTATAGGCATTCAACCTATAAAAATGATTTTGACACCGCATGTGAATCTTTTTTCGTGTGAGTGTCTTAAAAAAAAAAAAACTCAAATTCAATTTACGCAAGCCTTGTAATATTAATTTGAAATTCCTGACCGAGTTGTTAACCGACGATTATATTTAACATAAAAAAAAACAACCTGGCTTGTATGAATTAAATTTCAGCCTACAATTTTTTAAGCCTACTTGGCCTTCATATTCTTATCACTCAGCTGTAGGCCGAAAATAAGTACAAGAAAATTGTACCTACAGTATTATCAAATCGCTGTCAGATGACAACAAGAGAAAGGATTTATAAGCGTAACACAAATGAGGTAGAACCATGGTAAAACTGTCAAAACACTCCATAACAGTCACCGATGAGTAATCAAGACATACCAACAGTCAATCAGTAGACTAATGGCTTGGCCTTATAAACTGCGTAGGTAGGCCAACGGTAAAAGTGATGAACATCTTTTTAAGTTTTTGAAACAAATGAATGTTTTACAATACATAATTATGTAGTTCGTAATTTAAGATTTATGAAAAAATGCCTTATTGTTACAATGATTTCTATAAAACTTCATTGAAAGTCAACCATGCCCGCCATTTCAGCTCTTTTTAGGACTCATTCAATAACAAAACCACGCACTTGATGTTGATAGCCTAGATCAGCATTCATACGAGAAAAATTAACAATATTATTTGGCTATAAGTAATGATTTAAATTTAATGTTACTCAACCAAATACAATACGTTCCCTGCAGTTACTAACTTGTCCTACATAGGCGCCATCTATTCTACAATCAGTTTCCAAAAACTTGATTATTTTTAATGATGAATACATACGTATAGTAGGTATTTGTATAGTTTTAAGCAACTCTTCCTCTCTTCATCAATCACAAATGGATTGCAATCATCACATATGTAAACAAAATTTTTGGCTGAAACCCCCTTCTATCTGAATTTCAATTTTTTTTCTTTTTTTTTTTCGATCAGACTTTCTGCCTCTTTGAACCAACTTTCAATTATTATTAAAAATTATAAATTACATGTAGCTTACCTATAAGATTTAGGTGGGTATTAAAAAATCGAGAAAACCTTTACCATCTCGTTTTAAAGGAGAAAATTAAATTTTATAATTTCATAAGTAAGTAGGTACTCTTCCAACACACTAAAAAGTGAAAGTGTTAATAATTTCTCTTAACCTGGGATTCCCGGATTCTCATTCACATTTCTGTGGAAGTTTCGTTTTTCTTGACTCAAAGACTTCGTTTGAATGCAAAATTTTCTCTCTTTTTCATTTTCAAAAGATTTTCGTTGCTAGAATGAGACTAGCAGAGCAACAGGAAAAAAATTTTTTTTTAAATTTTTATAGTAAGATACTACTGGTACAAAAAGTTGTATTTTTTTTTTTAAGTATATTGAAAGAAGTTTTTCCAAATGGATTATTTTTTAATGAATATGTAGCCTATGCCTAAGTAAACTTCTTCGAATTTATAAGTCCTAATCAAAAATGACCATTTGTTATTAAACTAGCCTATTTTAAAAGAAACATACTTAAAATTTTAATTATAAACTATAACTTTTCTAGAAATGGAAATTTTGAAGTGTAGCCATATTTCGATAACGGGCTTTAATTTTTCCTTATTTTGCAATAGTAATAAATTTATGTTGTTTACTAGTATGGTAGGCCCATTTTCCACTGTCATGAATGTTCTCCGAAAAACAACTGCTTTTGTAGCAGACGTCGATACGTTCACCTCAAAAAATTTTTATCTCAAATTATATACAGCACGAATACAAACTGCCGTTTACAGCTCTATAAAAACAGAAATCTTGAAAAATAAGACGAGATACAAGATTTTTTATATTTGCTTTCATTTCATAAAAATTCGAAATTTCATACAAAAAAAACAACAAAATCCAATGCCTTACAATTTGTGAAACGCCTACTATTTTTCCTTCCGTAAGTATAATATTGAAGCACTATAACCATAATGTAAATTTTAAATTTCCTCATGTCTATCCACATATGCTACCATAATGCTACCATAATTTGAAATTTTTTCAAAGCGTTTTCTCCTTTTCCGTTCTTTTCTTTCAAATCGAATTTTCCGTTTTTTACTTATAAAAGAAAAAATTCAATTTGCCTGTGAAAATCGTCAATGGGTACTTTGAATTTCTAAAAAAATAGGCTATCTTATAAATTTTTTTCATTCTCATCCATCTAAATACGTTGATATAGAATTTCCAAAAAAATTTAATGGTTCCTGTAGTCTTCTCACGGTATTTTTATAATTTAAATTTTCAGAAGTAATCATCAGCTATAATTGAAAATTGAAAATGCCCTGAGAAAAATTAAGAGAAAAAAAATAAGAATAAGACTGTTTGTAGGTACCTAGCATTTCATTTTCTTCTTCTGGTGCTTTTTTATACACCTGTAAAAAAAATAAATGTAATGTGTTTAGGATTCATCTATTTTTACGTGAGTTCCTATAAGCCACCAAAGAAGCCAAATGGCTGAAGCAATTTTGATTTTTAATGCCTAATTAGAATCCTGTCATTTGAATGAGTAACATAAACTATACATGTAATAATAAAAAGTTGAATTTTGTTTTTTTCCTTTACTCCTAAATTACAGCATAAAGAGAATAGAGTATAAGAAAAAAACTAAATTTGCCACCCATTACTATTATTGTTTAAAGCCATGTATACCTATAAAGTTGAGAAAATAACAGGACTTTTTTTTTTATTGTTTATATGCATTCAGCTATGTCAGAATGGGAGTAAATCTTGCGCCTATTTTTCCTAAGGTTGATATTTTTTCATTGAGACCAGTTTACTTTTTCACTTTTAGATCGCCTTATTACCTGTTTCAACTCCAAACTAATGGCGCTGATGAAAAATGTGTATACAAATCTAAGTTTTAGAAAAATTTATGAGAAAATTTTGCAGCAGAAATAAACTTTTCTGTATTATTGACAACTAGGCAAGAAAATCAGGAAAACAATTGTGTTCCGTCCCGTTTTTGCAGACGATTCAGTTCGTCTACAAAAACGTGTCGAACAAATTATAGACAACTATTATTCCTAATTCTCGGAATAATAGCTGTCTATATTCTTCCTAGCTTCTCACAAACGGACACCACCAGATATGCTGACAGTAATGTGTCATCATATTTGGCGGATGTTCCATGTCACACCACCTTGTTGGTCGGCCATCTTTTGAGTGAAACAAAGAAAACCAAAGTGATGTCATATCTTCATTTCGAAGACATGGTCATTCCTGAACTAGCAGTTGAACAGAAACGTTAAGGTCCATACTCGATGTTATGGATATCAGGTCTTACTATTATTAAGTATCAGTATTAAGTTAAAGTTTAAATGTGTTTGTAATAACTTGAAGTTCAAATTTAATAAAAGATAAATATTTGTATTTTATTTTATTTGTTGAAGTAATTTAAAGGTATTGAATTACTCTCGCAACAAATTGGTGCCCGAACAAAAAAACATATGGAAGTATAATTCTGTTCAAATAAAAACTTTTCAATTTTTCATAAAGTAAAAACATTTTCCACTCGGGTGCAAAATATTTTAAACCGCTCGCAAATAATTAATTTAATTTTGCTGGAGCAAATATTTTTGAGTAATTATTAAATAGATCGTGGCTAAAATAATTCAGCTATTTAAAACAAAATTAAACAAACGTTTACGAAATCAAATATTTATTGCAGAGGACTGCAAACATCTGATTAAGACAAATAAAAATAAAACATTTAAAAATAAATCAGTAACAAAAAACAGATCTAAAAATAAACTTAAAAATAAAACGAAGATTCAGATCCGGTTCCTGAAATTCAAAAAGAATAGAATCAGCCTAAACTGTATCCAAAACCACAACGCAGAGAACGAGAAGTCACTTACCAACGACGTCCATCTGAACGAAACTAACAATACACTACAGAAGACTACGATACGCTACTCGCCATCCATCTGTAAGCAAATTATAAATTTATCTTCCGTTACTTCAGAAAAATTTGAAACTGTTATTGATATCGTAAATAATATTGTAAAATGTAAAATATCCCAACCCTCGCGAATGTCTGAAAAAAGTGAAAGTACGAGTGCATCGCTCCCGGATATATTAGACTCTAAAGAATTCGAAAACCTTCCTAAAAATTTGTATGAGTATTTGTCTGAAGAGGAAAATTACCTACTCCTTGGTAACCATTGGGGAAGTCGAGTATCTACTTATTTTCTCTATCGTGTGCTAAAAGCGGCAAAATTAAAGAGAATAGAAGGGAGAACATGTATCGAATTACAGAAAAAACTATACAAAGGTAGACATTCTAAACACTGGTTGTTAAATATTTTATACTCAAACCCCAACACCAAGAAATTTGAAAGAACAAGTAATTTTGATAGACTAATCGAGGAAAGTAAAAGTTACCGTAGAGTAACAAGAAGTGTAAAAAATAAAGACCCCAAAGAAGCTGAAGAAATCTTCTCCGATACAGAAGAAGAAGACTTAGAAAGTAAAGGAAAAAAGTTAGAAACAGAGAAGAGAAAAAAGGAAGAAACAGAAAGAAGACTAGCGAAGCGAAGTCTCAGCTCCAGTTTTGAAAAACTCCTGTCTAAAGTATCACACCATGTATCACCTAAAAAATCGATTTCGGTTACATCTGATTTCTCTATCCCAAACGACGAAGACGAAATCTTCCTCGGAGAGGAATCAATTCTGAATCAAATTTTTGTCGACAAACCCATACAGTCTAGTGCTGATTTATTGCCATTAGTCCCTCGAGGACAGGGAAAGTCCTCACAGACCGAAATCCAACACCCAATACAAATTCACGTAAAAAGCCCAGAAAATTTAGAAAAACCATAAAGTAAAAATCCAAATTCAACTGCCGAAAATTTTCTCGACCCTATTAATTTATTACCCCCAGAGATACGCATAGAAATTCTTGATCAAAAAGAACCCGCATATGTCAACATAGTAAACGTTGAGAATAAAAATAACCCATTTCTAAAATTGGAAAATAAAAATATGACCCCGGAAGACATCGCTGAAAATAACGCACGCTTGCTTTTGCAACAGCAACAACCAGCAAGATTTGCAGCAGCGAATGAAGCCTACACAAAACACAACCTAGCCATGAAGAATTATTGGAAAAGGTCAGAAATATGGACTCCGATCCATTTTTCAAATGGCCCCGATGAGGACATCCTTGAATTCCTTTTTGAATACGAAACTCAGGCAAAAACCTTTGAAGCAACTGAGTATGAAATGATACGAAACCTAAATATAGCGCTTTGTAATACAGCTCTCGAACTGTTTGCAGCAGAAACTGAGATAACCTCAGAAACCTCATGGATAGAAGTAAAACGAATCTTAACACGTATCTTTAAAAAGATAATGATACGGTAAAAAAACGTATCAAATCATTCAAATTTGACAATTCATATTTTAGTACAAATGTACCAAAATTTTTCCGACTCTATAAACAACTAGATGCAACAATCAGCGAGAAAAAGATTTGTGACCTCTTACTCCCAAGGCAAACAGGAGAAATGAGAAAATTGTTTGCGTCTAAAAATCTCCAGACACAAAGTGAGATTTCAAAAACATTTACGGATTGGAAAGAATTCAAAGAAAAAGCATTAGACTTAACCGATGTCCAAAAAACGGAAGAGATGCTAAACAAAGCAACAGAAACAATCACCAAGTTAACAAAACAGATAGAAGAGATGATGAAGGGAAAAGCTCCCAAGAAAAAGAACCTGCGAAACCCATAACTCCGCCCATCTCTCCAACTGACCCTGTTATTGTAGCATTAGTAGAGGCAGGATGGAAACCCCCTAATGCCAATAAACGAAACCAAAATGAAACCAGAAATCAAAAGACGGAAAATGAGAATATAGAATCTAGACATCGTAGAGAAAGAAATTTAAATAATAATAATAACAATAACGAAGCCAATGATAGTATCCCAAGACGAAGGCAGTCTAGAGAAAGAGAATCTAATCAACCACAAAATAACCAAAATTCCTATAGACCCCCAATGAGAGAATCCTATCGTCAACAAAACAACGATAGATATCCTCCGAGAGAAATAAATTGCTTTAATTGCGGAAGAAGGGGACATCTCTCAAGAGATTGTCGACTACGTAATCTTGTTACGCCTCAATTCCCACAAAGAAACTTTAGACCTCAAAGATTCAACAACAATTTTGCATCAAACTTCAATCAACCGTTCAACATCTATGGACAACCGCAACAGAATGGTTACGCACAGGCATATAGTGCCCCAATTCTAAACCCACAACCATGGGGAAATGCATTAAACTATGCATTACCTTCTTACAACTTGCGAACTATTGATGTAGTTCCAAGCATCCAACAACTTGCTCTATACTATATAATGGCAATGACTTTCGGGCTTGTAATGGCAATGTCCATCATCCGGACTGCGCTGCTCTCCTAGTGTTAGATCCACACGCGCCACATAATTGGAAAATTCATATCCGTAGTGCATCAATGAAATTAGTCAGGGCGAGACGTAAACTAATCGTCCCCTGCAACATTGTGAGCCGTGAAGAGTATGAAACACAGGGAACAGTCGACAGCGGCTCTGAAGTGACGCTTGTACAATACGACCTTGTAAAGGATAATGTGATCAGATTTGCAAGAGTGTGTATGGTAGCCGCTAACGATAGTGCAATAATCATTAAAGGAGTTGTAGAAATCACCATAAAAATGGGTGACCTCCTCCTCGATGTGGAAGCATACGTAACCTCGGAGGTAACCACACCTTTACTACTCGGATACGACTTTTTAGATCCACATAATGCCGACATATTATTTAGTAAGAAATTATTTAAAATAGGACCGCCATGGAAACGCGAAACATTTAGTATAATTAAGTTTAAGGAAGAAAATTGCGAAGGATTCATTAGAGCAGACAAAGATTTCTGCATAGAAGTAAATAATGAATATTGTGTAAACCTGGATCCAGAAATGGGAAAAGCAGATCCAGATAAATGATTTTTAATAAGTTATGGTTTAGAAGGCGAGTATTTTGTTGATGATTTAGAATGTCCAGCCTTCAGATTCTACAGTCCGCACTTCGACACCCAGATCGCACAAGGGACAGTTTTAGGATGCTATAGACTTCGACAGCCGAATATGCGGGACTGTCAGACCAATTCCGTCTACCATGGCCAACCCAGCATCCAACGCATTACGTCGGGGGATACTGTGGGTAACCAAGGTGAGGAGGTTGATATGCTAAAACTTGTCCACATAACCCGATCTGATGACAGCGTTATCCACGATAATGAAGGAACACAAGTGAAAATTAATAAGAGTTTAACGAAGGAACAGAAACAGGCAGTAGTAAGCGTTTTAAAAAAATATATCCACATATTTACGGAAGAACCTGCCAAGGTAAAACCTTCGAAACTAAAATCTGCACATATCTACTTGAAAACAGATGAGCCGGTTCAACGTAGAAATTACCACATGGGAATTTTTGAAAAAAGAGAAATTAGAAAGAAAATTAAAGAATTTGAAGAATGTGGTATTATTAAGAGAGGAAGCTCTAGATATGAGAGCCCTGTATTTGTTAAGAAGAAATCAAACGGAGTTTATAGATTATTAGTAGATTATAGAGGTGTAAACGAAATAGTAAAAAAGGATACGAGCAGAGTCCCTCGACTCCCCAAAATTTGGGATGCACGAGACAAGAAATACTTTGTAACAATCGACCTTAGTCAGGGATATTACCAAATTCCCCTTGATGAAGAATCAAAAGTGGTAACAAGAATAAATGTTGGAGGAGTAAGTTACGTATTTAACTCCATCCCTATGGGATTAGGCGGGAGCCCCAGCATTTTTCAAAAAACCATGACCGATTTATTCAATCATATCCTAGAAGACAAAGTTCTGAAGAAACATTAGAAAATTTGGAAGAAGTCCTAAAAGTACTAGTTGAAGCGGGTTTACTAATTAAAACCAGTAAAAGTAGCTTCTTCAATGAAAGTATCGAATATTTAGGACACAAAATTTCATACAATAAATTAGAACCATTAGATAAAAACATTAAACCAATTCGTGAATCTCAACCACCTAAAACATTACGTCAACTATGAAGATTTATTGGCTTAGCAAATTATTATCTGAAAATGATAAAAAATTTTTCGCGAATCACAACACCATCAACAGACCTAACAAGAAAGGAAAATGTTAAGGCAAATAATAAAATAGCATGGAATGACGAAGCACATAAAGCATTTGATAAAATAAAAGAATTAATCACTTCAGATCCAATTCTTACAATCTACGATCCTGATGCTGAAACATACGTCAAAGTAGACGCATCAAAAACAGCCATAGGAGCAGTAATAATGCAAGTAGACAGAAAAACAAAAGAGCCACCCCCTATAGGATATTTCTCAAAGAAAATTCCTAAGAATCAACAACATTTATGTTCTTTTGATTTAGAAATGTTGCCTATCACTGACACTTGCGAATATTTCAGAGAATTTTTAGTCTACAAAGAATTTAATATTTTTACAGATCATGAACCTTTAACATACCAAAGCCGAATGAAGAAACCAAATGCAAGATTAAATAGACTAATTTCGAAATTAGGAGAATTCACATTTAAAATCAGACACATTAAAGGTGAAAATAACAAAATTGCTGATTATCTATCCCATCTAGAAGAAGAAGAGGACAATTATGCAGAGTTCCGAAACGGTCAATTCATAATACCAGAAGGAACACCTGATCCTCCTATTATTATTAAACAAGAGAAAAAAATCAAAGCAGTAACACGTAGTATGAAAAAGAAAGAAAAAGATTCAGACCTAGAAAGTGACAATTCGGAAGACGATCGAAGTTCCATCCTATCCGATAATTTGGAAAGATCTGGAAACTCCGATGCGTCCACAAATTCTCAACTTTCCAAAATTTCAGAAAATTCCGAAATAGAAAACCCAATTAACATCACAGACCAAGAAATCCACAACTTATGGGATTTACAACGTGAAGACAAATATTGGGGAATCATAATAAAAATTTTAGAATGTGGCAACGAAAAAGAGTTAAGAAAAAGTTTAAAAATAAGAAGATCACGCAACCTGAATCCATTTTTTCTTAATGAAAATGGAATTTTATGGAAAAGCAATGATCACTCTGAATATCACTTTGCCGTACCAGTAATTCCTGACTCCCTCATACCTCAGGTACTAAATATATGTCATGAGAGTCAAAACAGGGGAGGACATTTTGGAATTTGTAAAACTCTTGCCAAAACACGTGCTCGATACTACTTTACGCAAATGCCTAAAATAGTCTCGAGGCATGTACGTTCATGCCATCAGTGCCAAATTAATAAAAACATTAACGAAAAATATGGACACTTGAAACCAATTAATCCTGAAGAATGCATACCACTTGCACGTATCCAAATTGATTTTTGTAACGAATATAGACGAACATTTTCTAAATGTCCGCCTATATTTTTACACAAACAAAATAATTCATTTTATTTTCTATTTTCTCACACTTCTATGACTCTTCTTCTTTTTAGTACAAACCTAACAGAAAATGGTATCGTCTGAATTCGATGAAAATAGTCTTCCATACAAAAAAACAATTGTGGTTGACCTCAGTTAATGTCACACACGTGTACCTTAATTGAAATATCTGCCTAATACTGGAAAACGTCAATTCTCCTTCTTTTTGGTAACAACCAATCATAATAAACTAATCCCACTTTTTCTTACCATTTCTTCTTTTTACTATGTAAAAATTAAATTATAAAAACTAACTCTGAAGAACAAAATGTTCAATTCTACTATTTTGTTCAATTCATTATTTTAACTTATTCAATCCTATTTTTTGTGTTCAATTCATAATTTTAATTTGTTCAATTCTATTATTTTCGTTCAGTTCTTTTAATTATTTTAACTTGTTCATTTTAACTATTACTGTGTTGTAAATGAAAAATATTATATTTTATAAAAAGATTTACGTTGAAAATTAATTGAAGTCTAAATCTCTCAACAAAGTTAAGGCCCACCATAGTGTGTGGATACCTAGGACATTCAAGTTTAAATTATAAAGTCTATTTTATTTAATTATAAATATTTATTTGTGGTCTTTCTCAAATAAATATTTCGTAAAGTGTCCACGTCAAAAATAGGAAACAAATTCGAACCAACACCTAATTTTTGGCATTACAATTTTATAGGAAAATTTAACACAAATAATGAAAAGAAATTTGTCATAGTGGGAATAGATAAGACAACAAAATATTGTTGGACCAAAGCAGTAACCCAACCAAACGCACATTCGGTAATTAAATTCTTAAAAGAAATTGTACGTCATTACGGAAAACCAACGAAGATTACGTGTGATAACGGAACTCATTTTTTGAACAAATATGTACAAAATTATTGTAAAAATAACGGTATTAAAATATTCTACTCTACATCACATTCACCACAAACTCAAGGACAAGTAGAGAAAATGAACGGAACAATAAAAAAAATGTTAGCAAAATATGAAAGTACCGATAGCGAAGAATGGCCAGACTGCGTGCATAACGTAGCCTTGACCTATAATATGACACCTATCGAATGATTAAATAATCACGATCCGTTTTACCTAATGCATGGTTATAAAGGAGAACCCCCCATAAATTCAAACATTCCGTCACCACTTGTAAAACCAGAGAAGAACAGATAAGTGAAGCAGATAAAATTTAAAAAATAATTCCGAATTTTGATAAAAAGAAAGCAATTAAATATTCAGAACGCTATAATAAAGGAAGAAAAGAAATTTCTTATGAAACTAATGACTTAGTTCTCTTGAAAGAACCATTAAATTATGGAAAAGGTAAACCAAAATTTTTAGGACCATACAGAATAGTAAGAAAAATTTCAGACTTAAACTATGTAATTCGCATAACTTCTGAAGATGGAATTGGCATTGACGATACAGTTCATATAAGAAGGCTTACACCTTATAATGCTCGATCTAATGCTAACTTACCATCAAACATTGAAGATATTACATCCAATAATTCGGAAAATGAAGGGAATATTCCTGAGTCTAATCAAAAAGGAAAAGAGGTAGATTAAAGATGGAAAAGAGCTCTTAAGAAAAGGAATCAGAATATGAAATTAAAATCATTGTCAAACATCCGAGAGGAAGACCACGAAAAGGAATTTTAAAGAAATCTGGTAATAAAAATAAAAAAAATAAAAAGGTAAAATTTAATGACGAAGCTTTATTAAAAGGGAAAGATTGTTCAGAATGAAGAAAGAAATTTGAATTAAAAGACCCAGAAAAGAGAAGGATAACCTTACAAAAGATTCAATCGATTACCCAAAATCAACGTTTGGAAGAAATCAAATTGTTCAATAGGTGTGATGAGGGAAAAAGTATAATACAACCTTTGTCTCTACCTATTCAACTTTTTCCTCAGGATATTAAAAAACCGGGTGAGTTAAGTTGGGAGGAATACGTAAAAAGATACTCAGAACCACCACCCAAACCACTGTATTTTAACCCTTGTAATTTAATTCGTAACAACTTTAGATAATATATATATATATATATATTGTAAGGACCATTTACGTACATATTTTCTCCCCCTCAAAAATATAAAAATTTTGTTTACTCACCAACTACCAATAATCCTGTGCATTCTGGGCAAAGGCCTCTCCAGCATCAGGCTTGACCTTGCCTTGCTCCGCAGCTTTGGGATGATCGGCAGGCTCGAGTTCAGGAGAAACTGAACAACGCCTAAACTGCTGATGCCGAGGAAACAAAAACATACGCCGATTGGACACAATCATCTTACTTGGTCCAGCAGTCAGCTCGCTTCTCGGATTAGCTCCTCGCAAAACACGACAATCATGAGAAATGGTTAATTTCTCCGATGGCTCCAAAACACGAATTACCTCGATGAAATGAGGAGTGTCATTGATTATGATTTTTCGCCGATAAAAGCGAACAAGATAGTCCACCAAATATTGAAATTGGGACCTATCCATGATTGTATTGGCATACGTGGTATTGGTAATCGCGAAACAAACTTTTGCTCCAAAATTTAAGGGCTGCATCGCCATTATGACAGCAGTCAAAAGATTTAAACCAACGGCATAACCGGTAATGTCAGATGGATTCACGTCAAGTGTTGAAAAGCAAACCACGGATCCTTCCCACCTCCATAAACTTGCCTCTGGGAAGAGGAAGCTGAACTGTGAGGCGAGTTGTACCATGGATTGCAAACAACACTCGCATAAACATTGAGGCATCAGATGCCTCCACAAACCAAATGATGTATTCAAAGAATCGCCAGGAAAATTCTTCCGCTATGCATCGACCCCTGTTGGACCATAATCTGCAGCCAAAAAGGAATGGATAGCTTTGAAAATCTTCCAAAGCCCAATCACACCAGTGAACAAACATGGGCAACGCGGCAACCAACAACGTAAATATAGAAGAGACACCTGCGTGAGCATGAAACTTTCCGATGTCTCGACAATTCCATTATCAGGAACCATAAATTTGGGTAAAGAACGCAATTCAGCCGGAGATGGATACAGAGGAGTATCCTGGAGAACTTCCTCACTAGCATGATCTGTAGCCAAGCTCATCATTTTATCAAATTTGTAAAACAAGTCCATATTAAGCTTCATAAAAAAATAATTTAAAAAAAGAGAAAATTATAACTAATAGGAACATGAACTATAAAACTAAAGAAGGACGAGGATGGAGAAAATTGAATCGAATCAACATATCGAACACACCGAGAATACTGCGATACCTCCATATATATCCGAGTTGTAAAGCAAGATGAATTCTTGCTGAACAATTGAAATATACTGGAGATTGCCATCTTCCAAGGCCTACTCGTGATGGTAATAGCGCGAATCAAATTCCAGAGTCCCACACTAACACAGATGGTGTAATTTCCGCACATATGTATATTTTTATGAGAAAGAAATAAAAATCGAGAAAATATTGTGCATCGATATACACTTTTTTTTACACATTGTAAAATTTTTTTTTTTCATCGCGACGAAAGATAACAACTAAATAACATACCGACAAATGTAATACTGCATCTAACAGCAAAATTTCATGTGATTTGTAATGATTTCAGACCATAAGATGATAAAACACGACGTTATCGTTTTCATCATAATTACCACACTCACAAACAAAACGAAGAACACAAGCCTAAAATCAAAAATTAGTGCATCGTCAGGAGCATATTTCAAATTAAATAAATTCAGTAAGGCTTATGAGAAAACAATTCCCATAGTCTATTGCCTGAAAATTCCAAGAAGACAGAACATACAAACACCCTAATGGCTTGAAGAAATAAAGAAACTGCAAAGTTGTGCATCTACGGAAAACGCATGGTGTATACAGAGATCAAAAAACATGTTGAAGATCATAGATTTAATTACGGATATTCAGCTAATAAACGAGGCAATAATCAAGGAATTTGACAGAGAACCATCGAAACGAAGTAAATGTGGAATACAAATCCTTGGTGACTTTGACACATGGTGTTGCAATGTCATGACACTTTCTCAAGGCAACGATTTTATAGAAAATGAGAAAAATCTAAAATGTCAATACGAAAAACTCCAAGAATCAGTAATAGAAAGCCATGCTGAATTATTAAACGTCACGAATGATATTAAAAACTTCGAAAAGATAGAAGTTGATAACTCTAAAATCTTAAAAGAAAACATCCAAGCATTAAAAGACGCCATTCAAAACCAAAATAACGAAATAATTATTGAAGCCAGAAGAGAACTCATCTTCGACACAGCTTGAACTCTTCACGCTAGTTTAGTTACCGAAAATGCTAAACTCAGCTAGTTATTCCTTTCCTGCAAAAATAACCATCTTCCAGCAGCAATAATCAACGAAACAACTTTAAAAGAAGACTTACTAAAAATTAAGAAAATCGCGGAAAAATCAAATTTTGCAATAGTGCTAGACGAGAAATCAATCCAATCCTACTACAGAACAAAATTAGTTAACTGTTATGTAACAGGAAATGAAATAGAAATAGAAATCAAAATTCCACTTTAAAACCTTCATGCCAAATATGAACTATACAACTTTATTCCATTAGCATTTCGAACGCATGACAATAAAATTTGCTCTTGGGATCAAGAACCTTCGATCTTATCCCACAACAAATTTGATGGATCAATAAGAATCATAACTGGAACAGACATTGATCTTTGTGGCAAACATAGCCTGTTATGTTTTCTCCCACAAGACCGCACAACCAATAATAAAGGGAATTGTGCGAGGGCATTATTCAAAGGAATGAAATTTGAAGAAATAATAAAGAAATGTACTTTCAAATGCGAGATAAATCATGAAGAAATCGTAGTTAAACAAATTGAAATGAACCTCTTTGCTATAACAAACGCTAAAAACCCATTAATAGCAGTTAACACCATAACTAGAACAAGTACTAGTATAACCATAAATGACTCATGGCCTGGAGCAACTCTAATAACAGTTCCTTGTGTAGTGGAAATCCAACAGTTACAAAAAGAAAACAATGCAGAAACAATCATTTCATCAGGATTCCCATGTATAAATGAACCTGAAAAGGACATTCTCATCGAACATCATCTACCGCTGGTTTGGACAAAATATCAATTTATGGAACTTGACTTTGGTCTTCATCAATCATTCAAATTTCCAATTATGTCTATCGCCTACAACAATAAATGGCATGACAACATACCTTACCTTTCACCAACAACTCCAATTCATAAGCTCGAAGAAAGATTAAAATTGGCAGAATTGAACATTCCAGATCTAGGATACCAGGACACAATAAACACGGTACACTTATTACTGATCGGTTGGTGTAGTTTATTAACACTCATAGTAGCCATATTGGTCTACGTAAATTAAAAAATAAATTGTGTTGCTATCAATGTGCACAATCAAATAAATGATTTGGCATTGGGAACAATACATCGTCAATGGTCCATAATTTTAAGTCCATTTTTTGTAGTAAAATATAATAAATTAGCATTAAAAAAGCATAATAAATTTGATTATGCCAAATTATCTTAATTAAGTTTATTTGCAAAAATAAATTTTTATGCTCAAATAAATTTTAATTTAAATATTTTTTTTAGGCGATGATCAATTCCGCAAAGTAAAATTATGAGACATTTGTAAAAAAAAAAAAAAAGTATTATTGTATTATGACTAGAATTAAAAGATATAATAGATTAAAACACTTTCAGGAACACAAAATTTAACGAAGCAGGAGCTTTGGGCTTTCTTTCGCCCGGGGACCTTTGTTCCATCCCATTTTTGCAGACGATTCAGTTCGTCTACAAAAATGTGTCGAACAAATTATAGACAACTATCATTCCTAATTCTTGGAATAATAGCTGTCTATATTCTTCCTAGCTTCTCACGAACGGACACCACCAGATATGCTGACAGTAATGTGTCATCATATTTGGCGGATGTTCCATGTCACGCCACCTTTTTGGTCGGCCATCTTTTGAGTGAAACAAAGAAAACGAAAGTGATGTCATATCTTCATTTCGAAGACATGGTCATTCCTGAACTAGCAGTCGAACAGAAATTTTAAGGTCCATACTCGATGTTATGGATATCAGGTCTCATTATTATTAAGTATCAGTATTAAGTTAAAGTTTAAATGTGTTTGTAATAACTTGAAGTTCAAATTTAATAAAAGATAAATACTTGTATTTTATCTTATTTGTTGAAGTAATTTAAAGGTATTGAATTACTCTGGCAACAAATTTTTAATGGTATAATTTAAAACAACTTGAAGAGCTGAGAGAGAAGTATCAAGTTAAAAGATGACGATTACCTATTCGATTTTATATTGTTATCCTCCGAATACAATAAATCTCTAAGGGGCAAAATACTATCTTCACTTTTTTTTGAGGAAAATTGGAGTGGTAAAGTGGGGGACCAAAATATTCGTCATATTGCAAAAAATTCCGCCACATTACCTGTAAATTTACCCATACATTATGAGTATATAAAACAAAATTAGGTGAAAATGGTAAAAAGGTATCAATCGATTTTTCTCATGAAAATTATAATTTTCATCATCGCCACCCCTAAATTGTTGGCCAGTTCAATTTTGATACCTCGTTTTGCAAGCAACAAATTTCACCTAAATTTTTCAAATCTTTTATTCAATTTGTTTAATTAAAAATTTTTATTGTTAAATACTAATGCAATAAGTATTTACTAGTTTTTAAGACATCATTCAAATATTCTTAATGGCCAATTACAACCAAAAATAGATAAGCAGCATCGGACTATATGTTCGAAAATAAGCATTTCAAATTATTCCCTCCTTATTAATAATTTTCTTACTCTCTCAGCATAATCCCTCATCATTCGTTACTCGATACTTTCCAAGAACCCTTTCATTTTCGTATACTTAGCTATAGTCTCCAAAAGTAATAAACCCCCGTTTACTGACAATTAAAGTCCAGCGTACTCCATTCGTACCGGAAATATAATTTATTTAAAAACTTTTTTGGCCAAGAAATATCAACTGAAACTTATCACACTGAAAGTTTTTCCATCACTTTTTTTCCTTGTCGTTTCATCTTCGGTTGTGTTCCCTCTAAGCATTTTTTTTGCGCTGCATAATCGAAATTAATGTTTTCACGAATTTGTATTCAACCGTAAATTAAAGAAAGAAAACAAAAAAATGAAAGCTTACAATATTTTGTTGGTAATTCACCGAAATTACCTTTTATTTTGATAAGTGAAAATAAAACGAAGGGTAAACGAGAGAAAAGTAAATTAGCTACAAGTACATCTTATGATAATAATATCTCCCCAAATGACAAATAACGAGAAAAAACAATTTTTATTACTTCAATAGATATAGGGCGGAACACTATTTCTACCCTTTACATACATAATTAGTATCTATACGAGAATATATCGTCTGAACGAATTTGAAATTTAAGTATTTTTCGATTTGGGTTGGTCAAAAAGTTATTTTTTCAATCTGACACGAAAAATCGAAGAGATTGAAGAAAAATTGTAGCCACTAATTCACAAAATTCCATCTTATTATGGATAATATACAGGCCTATTATGACTCTCAATAATTCTTAACAGGTACGTAAGTAATCTACAATCTGGCCAATGAATATCACAAAACAAATATTTTGGACAAATAATTAAAGAACTTCATTCCTCATTAGACATACGCCTGTTCTATTTGGAAAAAATTGAGGGATTATAAACATTTTTATCCAGTTTTCTTGCAAACGGGATTTTAAAATTGACCTCATGGAGGACTTAGAGGTGGGGATGATGAAAATTATTCGTTTGATGAGAAACGAAAACAATTGGTACCATTTTTTATTTTGACCCAATTTTTTTTATATAATATATATATATATTTGTACACGCCCTGAAACGCCGCTTTGCGGCATTTTGGCTTGTACTGACCTGGCAACACTGATCAATTCGTTATTAGGATGGAAACAACAAAACATTTGTAGTTGGCGCATGTGCCTTGAATTTTGTCTGCATAATTTTCGTTGAATTTTGTCTTAAAAAATTGGGTTGTACGTTTATTGTAACGATGAATTTGAGTTATTATTGCCGAAACTTTTCTGACGTCATGAAAGGAAAAACGTACTTACCCTCAACCCTGGGGGCTAATACCGCACCAAGAATATAGGTAGATTTTCTAAAGAAAGCCTATTAAAAATATGTTTAATGTTTTGAAGAGGTGATACCACTTATGTCTGCACCGGTGTGGAATCGCCCTTGGCCACCCCATAAATTATTCATTCGAACTTTTATTACAATTTTTAATTAAAAATACCGCAACGATTCAAAATAAATCAAAAAATTACTTTAATTTCTTTCATATTTGCGGTTTCAAAAATAAAAAGTTATCAATTTTTTAGGCTACTCACATTATAAATTTCTTTTCTATCTTCAGATTTTTGCTGCGTTGTAAATCTTCTAAATTTTATTCCAGGAGTTAGGGGTATTCTGGAATTATTGGTTAAAATTAGAGCCAGGATTCATTTGAGAATTATATTATCAATAAAAAGATAATTTAATCACTTTTTTTTAACAAGTTTACTCATGTTTTGATTATGTTTTTAAAAATACTTTTGAACGTTATGTTTTACAGAACTTTTATTTAACCTAAATCGAGGTTTTTATAATTCTAATATTTTGAATGACAATAGATTTTTTTGGCAAACTAGGTATTCCAGCGAAATGATTTCTCTCAAGTCGATGAAGATAGAGATAGAGGGTGAAGGAGTACACTGTTTACAAGACACGGAGAAACTGTGAGCAAGTGGTACAGATAGGGAGAAAGAGAGGCGATACAGGGTTGAAGGGAGGATGAGAGGAATTATAGGTACTTGGGAAAAAAAAGAGGAAGTGTAGAAAAAAGGACACATAGTGAGAGAGTAAGAGAAGGGGAGAGATGTATTTTAATGAAAATGCTATACAGAGGAGCTGGCCACTCTCAGCAATTGAACTAAGTGAGAAGAGAATCAAAATTCAAAAATTAATTTGAACCTTAATATTAATTAGTTTCTGAGAGACGGAATACAAAAAAAAGTTAGATTTTAAGTTTTCAAGCGAAAACTTACTGTGTAAATTAATATTTGAGAAAAGTAGAAAAAAAAAGAATCGTGAAAGACTAAAAGTTTTTTAACGTGGAAAAAAGCAGGTAATTTCTTCGCCTCGAGGCGTTTCACACTGTTGAAATTTTCTTTTCTTTTTCTTTAAGCTAGGTAGAAGTTGAGGAAAAAAAAGTTTTTCATAGCTCGTTTGAAACAATTATCGAAGAAATTTTCTTTAACGTCGGATGAATGGAAAACTAACCTGTTTTGTTGTTTCGATTTATTCATTTGTATGGAAAAAGATGAAAATCACTGTTATCCGTTTAAAGACACTCAAGTATTGAGGAAGAGGGTAGTTGGAAAATGTTTTCACTTACCCTTATCCCTTCGGAGCATCTTGAATGAATAGAAAAGTAGGTGTGATAGTCGAAGTGAATATTTATCGTTCATTTTTAAAGTATGAAATTTAATTTTCCATTAAGTTACACAAAACTCTGCAACGACCAACTGTTTAAATTCGAACGTTGAAAACATTTTCAACTCGTGAATTTTTGATGCAAAATAAGTTTTTCGTTCCACTATACTTGAGTTCTACAGATTTCATTTGTGTTATTGACGAAGAAAATGAAGGAAAAGTTAAGACGATGGGAAGGAATGATGATACAGTCAGTAAACATAAATGCTTGAGCGTTTAATACTGCCTGCAGAGATGAAAATAACATCATTCGAAATTGGACTCCGTTTTATTTTCGGAGCTAAACTTGACTTTCTTGTGGCTGAATATTTCAGTGACGTCGAAATATTTCCATTCGGTGCGGAGGCAAGCAAAAGTATTTTATTTTTTCTTCCTCCCACCAACATTTTTAGTTGGAGGGCAGGACCACGATGAAAAATTTCGAATCAAAAAATTTCCTCGTGATTCAATCTACCAGTTTTCAGAACAGTTTTTCGGATGCCAGAGTTTTACTGTTACGCTAGCATTCCTATCAAATTTTTTAAATGCCTATGTTCCAAAACTGTAGGCTTAGATCAAAGAAAAAATGAAATTTGCACGAAAACGTATGTTATGGATAATTTTTCAGGAAGATAATCTCATCACAGGAAGGTTTGAAAATACTCGAAGGGTAATAAATGTAAGAAATTGCTAGCAATCAAAAAAAACCTTCTAAAACTGATCGCTGAATAAATTACCAACACGTAAAAACACTAGCATTGAATATAATTTTAATTTCTAGTAAGAAAATGTACCTAGTGTAGGTACCATGGAATTTCCATAATTAAAACTACCCAAAAACAAGAAACATCGGGTCCTGAGAAAGTTGAGGATAATGTAAAAGATATCTCAAATTAGCAAATTCCTGAGAAAAGTGACACAACTGAAAAACAATCAATTTTCCTAGGTAATGTTAATTATGGTACCCGGGTATATCGATATTTCAAGTTTCCAAAGCGTTTCGTCAGAGACCCTGTGTAATTCCCCCTCTTGTTTTTTTGGTGAAAAGGGGTGAATTATTAGTAAGAATAGTAAGAACCTCGACTGTAGCCCAACTCATTCAGCCTTTTTTCGGGCTGCACAGCTAAGAACCATTAATATGAATCTACTGAATCACTATTATTCTACATAATGTACTCCAAGTAACGTATGTATTTTACTTCATTCCAGTTAGGCTGGTGTTAAAATTAAGGTAATATGTACTTTTTAAAGGCCTAATGGTTAGCAACTTAATGGTACGAGTTCACCTCACAAACATTCTCTCACGAAAGTCGGTCGTCAAAAATTAAAGTTGAAATTCACAGGTCATAAAAAATAAGTATACCCAAAAGACCTTCAATTTGCTCTTCTTTTTCTTTTTTTTTCCATCATTTAATTTCTTATCACACATTTCGTATTTTAAGTATGTGTGGAATCATTTACACGAGCTCGCAGCGAAGGCGTAATACAAAATCGCAAATCGACTTCTATATCGACGAACCAAATCAGAAAATGCTGGCGATAATTTGGGCAAAATGTATTTTAATCTCGTTTCCGTTCTTCGATGCCATAAAAAGCTATTTTATTCGTTTGCTTGGTCGGCTGAACCTTCAGCTTTCGCCTTTTGGCCTATGCCAGTACCCACATTATACACTGCCGATGCAATCGCACGTAAAAATCGTAAACTATCACCTTTTCTTTTTTTTCTTTTTTTTCATTATATCCTCTATTCTCACACGTGTTTGCGAACTGTTTCCCGGAAATTCAACCACAAAAAGAAAGGAAAAATTTTTTTCACCGGAAACGAAAACCGATTACAAGTCAATTTTTTTTCAGCTTATTTAAACTTGTCCAGCATTTCGGATGTTATCAAAAGAAATAAAAAATGGGGAGTAGACTTTTATGCTCAATTTTGCCCTTACGCTGATGTTGCATCTATTTTTTTATGTTCCTGCGGCTTTTGTCTCTCGTCTTTTCATTTTGGTAGGCTAATCTTTTCTAAAACCGAAATTTTACGAAATAATTTGTTTTTATCATAGGCACTATAATTTAAATTAGCACAAAATATTATTTTATTCAGTATCTGGCAAGAAATTCTTGTCCACCGTAATTTTGATTTGGGTGCAAAGATCTGAATCAACATTTTTTTATTATAAGAGACACTATTGGAATTCGATTAAATTTTTTTTCCTTGATAAGACTTTTAAAATTTGAAATACTAAACGAACTATTCCCTTTCCAAGATCCTTTAATTTAAAAGAAAAAAAATCATAATTTCAGGTAAAAACTAGTTCCCAGTCAAGGATACCTAATTTTTGTGTATAAATCTGAACTAATTTCATAAATTAGTTTCAATTTTGTTTTCTTTTATTTTCTTCAAAAATTCATGGAAAGTTATGGCAAAAATTGTTAATTTTTTTTATAAAATATTTTGGTTTTAGAAAAATAATTCAACATGAACAGTACTCTGTTACACTTCAGTTATAATTCTCTGACAAAAATGTAGCCATTCCCATAAGGGGTATAAGAGCATAAAACAGAGTGGCTAAGTACTTTAAGATTCTACAATACCTATAAGTAATTTACCTTAGGCCCTCCAGTTATTGAATCTGTGCAGTTGGGAAACCATCTTTATAAAACAAATAAATATTTTGTAACTCGTTGTGATAATAAACAGTAGGTATTGACTTAATTTCTTTCTTTTTTTCAAACACACAAAAAAACAACTGAATAATACGTTTCAAATCGGAAATAGATATATTTAAAGTAATGAAGAAATCTAACTCAATTCTTACTAATAGTATTTATATTACACACCTTAAGGTTCAAAAGTGACCAATCACATGTGAGGAAGATTGGAAACAAGCGAATTGAGTCATGTAAACTTATTTTTGAATCTTGTTGAGGAAGATATTTTATATAATTAATGACCAGCAAACAGTGAAACGTTAAAATTCTATCATAACGATGAGTTTTTCTTAAAAATTATAAAAAATGGAATAAAATATCAACCTCCTCATTATGGCAGATTTAACATTTCATTTAGAATATGTAACCTCTACCCCAATGTAAACTGAACATGCTTCCACATAAAAAAATGCTTCACATTTTTATATGGAGGTGCGTTCACTTTATGTCAAGATTATATTCATCAAGATATGAGTTATTTTTCACTCGAAAAATACCAGTGTAAACATTACCTTTCTGATCATAAATTAAATAAAATAATTATGTTTTCATCAAAATGTTGAAAATATCGACTTGTTAGAGCATTCTATGATTTTCTTGACATAGGTATTTTTACATACCTATTTCATAGTCGCTAAGGTTCCATAAACTCGTAATTTTCTTTTTGATTCTTGACTTCCTAAAAATTTTACAGTAAGTACTAAATAAAAATTATGGAAAATTTCTGACCATAATATTGAATTCTGACATTTTAGCAGAGAAGTAAGAAATGATTTTCATTGAATGAAATTAATTTTTCATCTTTCTAGGCTCCTATGCAACGTAATAAAATAGAATTAAGGCCGGTATTCATAGACCACACATAGCTAAGGATCTATTTTTAAAATAATGTAAAGCTGCAAAAAAAATAGTTTATCTGAGAATGGCGAGGCATGTTAAAAGGTACTCAACACAGTATGTAAGTTACTTTTAATACTGAAACTATTTATATAACATGATATATAATATACAAGTTGTAAGACAAATGTCTACAAAGTTGAGTTCAAAAAGAACATAAGAGAATGAATTACATTTACAAAACTATGGTCTTATATTAGGCCAGAGTTGTAGGTTTTTGTGTGTTGAAGGGAAAGGAGAGAAATGGAATACAGACAATAAGAATATGATGATTATTCAGTAACAAAGAATTTGTAGGAAATCGTTCTTGTCCAAAATGTGTGCGTTAGGAAATTGCTGATTCTGAATAAATGGATAAATATAGGAATTTGTAGATAGCCATTGTGTATTCTTAGAAGTAAGGGTCATGGGAATATTATTTGAAAGTTTAGGAATAATTGCTGATTATATGGAAAATGTGTGAATGTGTTGTTGAGGATATTTGACTGAATTTGTGAATTTATGAAATATGATTACATGGTCAAAACACGTCACAATTCATATTTAATCGTGACAACAAACTACAGCAAAACTATGAAAAAATGTTAGTTTTGTTAAGAAATATAGCTGAAAAATTCAGGTTTTAAATACAACCTTAGATAAGTGTACCCCAAGTGTCATCTATGAATACTAGCCTAAATATTTTGAAAAGTTGATTAACTAAAATAGAGGATACTGTTTCTTGCTCCTAGATCAAATTTTTGACAGCAGTAGGTACGCCTAAACCAACTGAATTCTGTTAAATTCTTTTGTGATACGGTTAAAAAAAATTTTTTAAATCTTTTTTGACGCAATTTTTTCATTGATTTAAGAACTGTTGAGTAAAATAAAGATAAATATTTATAGCTATACCTAAGTACTTGCTTTTATTCTAACGATAAATCTTACAAAACTTAGTTTTTCTTCAATTTTGACGTACTTAACAGTTTTAAAAACCGTAATTTTCCTGATTTTTTTAAATAATTTTTATAATAAAAAATACACTATTTTTTTTCTGCAGTGGAAGTTGAAATCAGGATGACAAAATGAAGGATTAATTATATATACTCATACAGCATCATCGTTAAACATACCAAATATAAGACCAATGTTCCACAACTTCAACTGCAGGTTTTTTGGATCAGTATGGTAGCTCACATGCCAACTTCCCCACCCAAATTTACCTATTCATACCTACAATTTTTTTTTTACTGTCCCGCCATCGAATCTCTTACGGTATCGTGTGATAAATACCCTCCATTGCTTGCGGAACCTCTCCCCTGCACTGTCAAAAGAAAAATAAAGACAAGATTAAGCATTGTGAACAATAAGTTTGACATTGGGAACCACAATCAAGGTTTTTGAAATAAACTGGATGGTTTTCAAAGGATGGAATTAGAACTTTCAACGGCGTAGATAAGGGGTTATGGTGGTCTGAAGTTTTGAACCCCCTTTTAACCACAAAAAAATGACTGACCTCCTAAAATAGTGTGTTTTTTTCAATTTTGGTGATTTTGCGTTAGGTGGAGTTGCAGAAGAGACCAAGGATAATATTTTCACCCACCCTACTACAATAGAAAGATATCTACGCTCTTGAAACTTGTGTTTCACATCCTAACATCCAGTTTTCTGTCTTTAACTATATACTTTACAAAAAACAAATGGTATTAGAATGGACGCTGCAGGTATAAATGTTATTAGAACATGATAATGGATTAGATTAGAGATGGTGGATCAATATCGAAAAATCAGTAACATCTATAGAGGTTGTGAATGGTGAGATATCAAGAATTGTAACTAGAAATAAAGATTTACACAAAGTAATGTCTTAGATACAGATTTTCCTAGTTTTTACTAATTGGTTACGAAGATACTTTTGGCCTATGGAAATATTGGCTCAGCAGTCATAAAGCAATGTCAATACTTCGCTCGTTCGCAGCGAAAATTCTCGAGAAATTCGCTCATCTTTTTAATGACGTACCGAATTTTTTGTTTTTACGCAGAACCTAAGTCGGAAATTCTCGGTGGACCAGAATTGTTTGTGGATAATGGCAGCACCATAAATTTAACGTGCATCGTAGAATTCGCTGCCGAAATACCAACCACCGTTCAGTGGAGTCACGAAAACCAAGTTGGTGCTTATATTACTTTTTACGTTTCGTTTTTCAGTAACGATCTCTCTTCCCAGCCCCGCATTTGTCCACCAGATAAGATATTTTAAGCTCATTTCAGGCCTAACCCAGATCGTAGATATTTTAAGTTAACCCAAGTGCCAATGCATATAGGCAGAACATATTGGCAATGAAATGAAGTCACGTCACGAGTTTTCATTCACAATTTTTCTGGAATACTATTGCGTGTATATTCGACTGTATATTTATATATATAGGCCAGCCTTTGACGGAATAAAAGTTTTATATAGTACGGTCTGATTGTCTTTATTCTGGTCGGCGAGAGGCGGAAATATGATTCTATATCGGCACTTAGCAGTTGAAAGTATAACAAAAATCTTGCGCAGCAAGCTTCGCAAGAAAAAGTAGATTTTTTTCGTTTAAAAATCACCTATATCACCAACATTTGTCTAATAAAGAACAATCCATAAAATATTTATATTTTTTCCAAAAAATTACTAATATCACACAAATACGATGCGTGCGATAAAATATACTGATTCAGTATCATGTTTTCAAAATATTTTATGAATGAATTTTTAATTTTTTTGTCATTTAAAAATCATTATTCTTTTGTGAAATGAAAAATTATTTCAAGTTCTACCTATAACACAATTTTAGGAAATAATTCGATGGTTCTCTTTTCTGCAGTGACGAAAATTCTAAATTATATATATAAAAAAAAAAAAAACCTAACAATTATATGTGAAAAAAATCTTCCTCATTGCAAAACTAAGTGTAGTGCAATTGTCTACGTGCCGGTTACGAAATTTAGTGTTCGTATCCAAATTTAGTGTATGGAAGCTGGTGGGAGGTGGGCGAAAATGACCTTTCTTGAGATCTGGTTGTTTTTAGGATAAAACAAGTTTTTTTCCCGAAAAAACCCAGAAAATGAATTTTTCAAGAACATTATCAGAAGGGTAAGAGAGGGAAAATCATACTGAATAGCTAATAAGTTGGAAATAAATTGACCATTCAAAACAAAAATTGGTAGGTCTGGTCCTGGTATGAGAGGTACTGTTTTTACTAAATTTCGTGACTAATGAAAGAGATTTGCAACTTTTATTGAGATAACATGAAAAATTAGCAACTCCGCAACAGCTCCAGGGAATAAATCATAATACTAATAGAAACCAAATTTGGAATCATTTTAGATATATTTCAATACCTGTGCCAAATTTCATGACTATAGCTTGAAAATTACTCCTTTTAGAGCAATTAATCTGGCAAAAATGCAACAAAACCGCCCCTACCAAACGTACCGTAAGACTTATCCGCATCACAATTGGCAAATATTGGCGTTGATTTAAAACACATATGTCTACCAAATTTCAGCCTAATCGATTGAAAATTACGACCTGTATTTTTTTCAATAAAAAATGCATATAAACTAACCTACCGGACGAACCATACACCCGATCCGGACCTAGAACAATAGGGTTCTTCCTTAGATTGATCCAAATACGTGTTTCAAATTTCAAAACCATCCGATCAAAATTACGCCTGGAAATGAACTCGGCTCAAAAGGGGTACATATAACAAAAAAAAAGAAAAAGAATTCTTAAAAAATAGTGCCAAAATGATAGGATGATGAAACAAAAAACGTACCCACTTCCACCCTTGGGTCCGAATACTCAGACAATTTTAATAAGTAGATTTTTGAAAGTTTCCGAAAGGTTTATTTTCATGAGCTTGAACATTGAGTCTGTTTCTTGGTTAAATAAATTGAACAAAATTTGATTTTATCGAAAATATATTTCGCTTTCAGAGTAGATCATGAGTTATATTTCAGAACCAGCTTACATTTTCTTGTCTTGCAATGTCCCAAAAATTTAGTCTTAGAATGATCTCCGGATCTCAGCACGTCGTAACTTACCGAGATGAACTATGTGTTAGAAAAGGTCTTGGGGTGCAATCCATTCGACAATCGGAGAGTTGCTTGACCGAGTGAAGCAGAAAGCCAGGGAGTGAAATCTCATCCGGGAGGACGATGCTACCCGGCTCTTGGAAACGTACCAAATGAGCGCCTTTATAATTTTACTGATGAACACATATATCACGTAGATGGCCAAAGTCGCAGGTGGGTATGGGGCAGCATAATTTCCTACTCTACCGGATGGTGAAGGGAGTGAAGTCCCTTGAGGAGGTTAGTGGTTGAGGAGATTTTAAAATTTTAGGAAGCAGAAGGTAGGGAGTCCAAAATGTGAAGTCAAGGGGTTGAAGAATAAAGCCCATAAGGTAGTCAGGGAGTCCAGGGGGTGAAATTCTTCTGCAATAGATTTCTTTAACATTTTAAATGCACATGAACGATGAATTCAATTATAAAGCCATCAATAATCAATCAATCCCACTTTTTAAGCAGGTTTTCTATTGAAAATCTATTTATTAATCTTGGCGATATGGAACGATCTAGGGATGGGGTAGGTACGCTTTTCGTTTCATAACTCAAGGAAAATTTGGCACTAATAACTCAAATTCATAATTATATGTATATATATATATATATATATTTATACAAAGTGCTTTCTGCATCATATTTCGCCACCATCGGACATTGAAGGTAACTCGCATAAATAGGTATATAATTTTGGTCATCTAGAATATGTAACTGGAGCGGGTGAAGAGGGGGCGTAGACCCCTACTCCAAATCTAGTATGATAGTTAATATCTAGTAAACAAGATCGAAACTACAGCAACCGAAAATCTGGCTTTTGCTCATCACTGAGTATTTAAATAGGATGACAAGTTCTGCTAATTTAGGTCTAGATAATTACTGTTGGTAGCTGTAGAGTAGAAGTTTCGTGGGGCAAAGCCACGAAATGTCGAGAAAAAAAAGCAATAAATTTATACGTACGTTAATCAACAACAGGCAGGCCTGTCCACAAAACAAAAACGGACACCAATTAATAAACCTATGGTAAAGAAGAAAAAAACAAAGCGATATTAATGTCAGGCAAAAGTTTCGGAAGGAAAGACAAAATAGTATCGAACGATAATTACTTAGGCTTTGTATACATCCACAAGTATAGGTCTTTGCATCCACGAGTAGACCTTTTACATCGTTGCGGAAAGCTCATCGATATTCGACAAATAAGGTGTAAACAAGTTGATTCAGCTGGGTAGACGTCGTCGTCGACTATAATTAATGGATACCAAAAATTCTTTCTCAACGTCGTCGCATCATTGCAGCAAAAGTGAAGGAAATTAATTTAGTTTACAATAAAGGCTGAAAAGTGACGTTGCGAAAACGTGCGTAGTTATACACTCCTATTGATGGAGCTGATGAGCTTTAAACTTTCATCAGTCAACATGGCTGTAATTTGAAATGGACAATTTCATTATTAAAATAATTATATAACTTGGGCGAAATGGTAAACCAACGTAATCGGTGCTGAAAAGTTTCGTGGAGACCACCTAATAATGGTGAAAGGTGAAAGGTAATAGGGTTTAAGAAATTTTATTGACCGATACGAAGAGGACTAAATTTTTATTTTCCTAATGAAAAAAAAAAATTATTTGCAGATTATCAAATTGATTACCTACATACATAAAAGTACACAATGCCTACTTGCGTAAGAGCAGCGAAATGTTTTTTCTCATTCTCAGTATTATCAAAACCTATAATGTATGGGTGAAAAAATGATGTCCAGTAGACGACACAGTCAATTTATATGCATTCATATTTTGCCCAGTTCAAAATTCTAATCGTATTTGACCCTTGCTGGCCCTGTCACACGTCTAATAGAAGGACGATCCTAAACTTGTCCCCATTTCACCATTTTATTTTCTCTCATAGTTTAGCTCATCCCAGACTGTTATCTCTTTCCCAAATCAACTATATGAACTCGTTTCCGATGAAAATATTATTTGTCCCCAAAAAATTATTCAACTCATTTCCCTCACAAAATCATTGAAGTTTTTGCATATTATCAACTCTTCCTCGAACTTCTAAAATAGTGTATTTCTGTACAACAAACTCATACCCAACAACCATGTAATATTCAGTGAATATGGTTGTTGCTAAGACTCCCCAGAGGGAAAGTCGGTGTTAACCGTAGAAGTAGAGGGGATAATAAGGGAATATGGATGGAAGTGGATGGGTAGAAAACATGTATTGGGTTTACGAATTACCTGTTATTTTTCTCACTTAATATTATTCACTTAAGAATGGTTGTTTTCAAGACTCTCTGGAGGGAAAGGGGGCATCGGGAAAAAACTGAATGCAACCGGTTTTGAAGAAAATTTTATTTCGAACAATTTTGTAATGAGTTATTTTTATCATAAAATTGAAATTTGCGTAAAAAAACGCTAAAAGCCAAATTTTGACGGATGAACATCTCCTCTCTAATAATGAAAGTAGAGGGGAATGTGCAACTTTTAGTACGTTAATCTGAGAAATCCACCCAACAACTTTATATAGCTAAAGTTTTTGTACTAATTGTTTTTGTTTTTTTCGTAAGATTTGGTGGACTAAATAGACTATGAATATTTTATCCGGGGGAAAGTTTATACAGTTGATTTGGGAAAGGGATAAGAATCGGGGACGAGTTAAACTACGAAATTAATATTAAAATTATCAATCTAAGACGAGTTTATTATATGAAAATATCGTCTTTCAGAAGTTCGGAATGAGTTGATATAATTATACTAAATCAATGATTTTGTGAGGGAGACGAATTTGATTGTTCGAGGACGAGCCTTGTAATGATTTAATAAAGTTCTGGCTACGCCTATGTTTCTTCTTAAAGAAAATTCCTTCGTTGTAATTTACCAGTCTAATATGAGTGAAAAAAATTACTTATCCATTAAGGTTGTCTGAGGAACTATGTAGATAGTAAGCTAATTCTAAAATAACTTCAGTATGCATTCGAAACTTTGAGTAGGTATGCATGTTATGGAAGACTGATTTTCCTAATTCTATTCTACAACCATAGTTTTTTTAGTCGAACAAAATTACCTAATCGTGTGTGTGTATATATATATGTGTGTGTGTGTGTGTCCGTAGCCCTAACTGAAAAATATTTTAATAAGAATTTGGCATGGTCACAATTTGGGTCTAACAGACAACTGACAGCCTATTTGGGTCCCACACCGAGAAGTATGATAAAAAAAAGCAAGGTTTGAAAAACTACATTTTTTCATTTTGTTTCCATTTGTTGAGTTTCTGAAATTTATCATAATGTTAGTTATTTTTTTTGTTTCCATTTCCATCATTTTGGTTTCCGTTTTCATTACATTTCCTGATTTCACCAAAATTTTTCATTCAGTTTTAATTTCAGATTCTGTTTCTGTTTCCATTTGAAAAAAAAATTTCCCTAATTTATAATTTTCCAAATCTTGTTTATATACAATATATCGATATTTTTTTAATATTTCTCAAAAATTATCGATATTTTTTCAATATTTCCTAAACAGTATCGATATTCTTTTGATATTTTGCTAAAAATATTGATATTTTTTCAAATTTTCTATCCCACATCAAAAATTGTTGAGACCACAATCCTCTTTCCTCCACACTCCTGCAAACTCTCGTCATTACACATATTATATTCTTTTTCAAATTTTATACTCGCGGCTACACAGTTACCTGTTCTGCCTCTCATTCATTCAACTCTGTACAACTTCGTACTCTTCATACATTAATACTCCGTACGTACTTTAAATGTGTGATCTTCTTCAGTCACACACTTCTGAGATGTAACTTTGTCAATATCTTTATTAGTTTGTACAAAAAATGTGAACATCCGATCTACAGCCTTTATAAAAATTAATCTGGTGAGAAGTGGAAATTGGAACAATTCATCATTCGGTTTCTATTATATTTCCATTATTGGTCTTGAAACTAGGTAATGAGTTAATTGTTTCCAATTCAGTTTCCATTTCAGAATTTTGGTATTTCCATTTATTTCAGTTTCCAGCGCAAAAAATATGGTTTCTGTTTTCAAAAAATTTCATTTCCATTTCCATTTCTCAATCTCTGAAAAAAAGATTTTATGACTTTTTTTTTGTTTGCCTCAAATACCAATACATCTTCCATAAATCGAAATCGAAATGATATAAATGGAAGTATATCGATATTGAAAAATTTTGCTTTTAACTGTCATTAATCCAGTGTAAGTTATTTTACCAAGGTCTGCAGTCTTGCGGCTGTGGACTTGAAATTTTATCGGTACTGACTACTGCCATTAGGAATTTGGATTTAGTCAACTCCTCTCACATACTATACTATCTCCAAAGGAATTGGTTTCTAATTGGCACTTTATTAAATCAAACTCGTAGCTAGCCTGTTATGTCCCACATGATTAAAGATTCATCAAGATATGCCATAAGTAAACAACATTTCTATAACTTTCGGAGTGAGCTTCCTCTGCCTCAGTTCATGGTTCAGATCACTGGAATTTGGGTCAAATGATTCATGAACGCAACAACAAACTAAAATAAACCATAGTGAAATTCTGTGCGTATAACTACTCGGCAGCTCACTTTTATATGTGCGAGTTTTCTAATAAGTATAGAAGTACTGATATCGTAAAGGAGGCAACTAAAAAATTACGTTATTCGAGTTAGATAATCATTATACTTACAGGGAAGAGTTATCAGGTTTTGATACATTGAAGTACTTAGGCCAAGTTTGATAATTCACGATTGATCATTATTAGTCTACAAAAATTCAAGCTATAGTTTAACAAATAAGTTAGTATTACTCTAAATTTTAAGTCTTCGTTATAGATTTTTTTGCTCTTCTCTCCGATTACAACCATAGGCTATAGATTATATGTTATTTAACCTAATTTAGATTTGATCAATCTTGTTTGCGAAATCGCTACTGATCCAATAGGTACTACGTCAATAATTTAAAAAAAATCATTGCCAATTTACCTACAGCTGTCAGATTTCAAAAGATAATCGTGAGAAAAGAATCAATGCGTCAATTTAACCACATTATGGAGAAAAAAATTATTTTCTGAGAATAATTACGTGTAAAAGAATTATTTTTACCTACTTTAAAGGTTAAAAATTAAAATTTGTACGCAATCAAAACCCAAATTGTTTGATGCAACCTATAAGTACCTACTTACCTGTAATATACAGCCTCTCAAATTTGCCTGATTGCAAGCGGGTTTGAAATTTAGAAATAATGATGTAGTTTTGTCAGAGCCGTAGAAAGGAAATCCGGGCATAGTTGTTTTTTTTATTCAGAACAACTTAAGGGCGGGTCCCTGTGAGAATTTCCCTTTCCTCCCCTCTTTATAGCACTGCAGTTTATGGACGATAACCATAGCTCTATTTGATAGGATTACACTAACTTACACAAACCTTTGGCAAATATTCAAGTAAAACTTGACATAAAGTCATATAACATTCCTACATTTGTGGAATCACCCTTCCGGTGTAAGTTGGTGTAAGTTGGTGTAGTCCTATCAGACAGAGCTCATATGATGAATCATATACTAGCAGATGCAACGCGCAGAATTTCCCTGTCACCTATCCTTTTGTCATCGCGAATCAGGATAAATTTTTATATAGTTTAGGATTCTAAATAATTTTCAACATCTAGAAAAATTTTAGGTTACTGCCACTATCGAAATTGTCAGAATACAAAACGAGATTTTGAGTAACTACCTATTTTAGAGGTAAAATTAGCAGGTCATGAAATGAAAAACGTATCCACTCCCACCCCACAGCCCTCTCATGAGATCATCATTAATAATATGCAGGATTTTCTTTGAAAACCTGCAAAAAAGGAATCAATGTGAATTTCTTCTATAAACCACCCCCTTCCCCACAACAGTCAACCTCAATCTGACAATGTAAACCTTTGACCATAGACATAATGGATTGCACATACTGATAAAATGTTGAAGGCAACCAAATGAAATGTACATTCCATTCAAAAGTTTTTTCCCTTATCAAACTGTACTTTTCACAGAATTCATTTACAAATTCTTTTCGATTCGTCGCGTTAAATTGATTAGGATTCGTCGCTGTTAAATTAATTAGGATTTAGGTACGAATCGATGAGAATTCACCTACGAATTCTCTTCGATTCGTTGCCCTCAAATTAATTAGGATTCAGCGACGAATGGAGGAGATTCACCTACAAATTCTCTTCAATTCATCGCCCTTAAATTAATTAGGATTCAGCGTCAAATGGAGGAGAATTCACGTACGAATATTAAAATGGAATAAATGACGCTATTTAATTTTAAAAACACTTTCATTTTGTAAAATAACAATGTGAATCCCTCCAAATTATTTAATCAATTGACGTATGATATTTGATAAATCCTAAAAAGAAAACTTTTGAATGAAATGTACGCCTTCATGGTTGGTGTCTCCATATAAGCCAATGTTAATTTTATCAGTATGGGCAATCCATTATATATATGGTCATGTAAACGACTCATTTGATTTCAAAAGGATTAAAATATCCCATGTTCTGGTTTCGACGTCTCGGTCATCCACGCGAATTGGAAACCGACAATTTGTAAATCATCGTAAAATGTGTTATGTTTAATGAATTTATTTTTGTTTTCTGCTTATTTACAGCCAATAAATTTCGACTCACCACGAGGAGGAATCAGTCTTGTCACAATTAAAGGACCCACCACCAGTAGTCGTTTACTCATACAAAAAGCGTCGTCATCGGACAGTGGCGTATACGCTTGCGATTCATTTGTCGCGACGCCAGCCATTATTCGAGTACACATATTAAATGGTAGGTTGTAAATTATATTATTCAACCCTTCTCCCCCCCGCCGCCGATAAACCTCTAATCTACCACCTTCTGCCCTTCTCTGCGTACACATATATCTACCTTTATCGGCGAGAACACTGAAAAGTTTTTCCAGAAAACTCGATGGTCGTCACAACGTATGGTTGTTGATTGTTTTTTCTACATTGTTTTTTTTTTCTTTTTTTTTTCCTCCTGCTCTCAACTAGGTTAAATATAAAATGGAGGTGTGCAGAACACAAGTATAAACTTTCGAATCGGCTGCATCGTCTATCGTTCCTCGTCGAATTGACTGGATCCATAAAAAAATATGTCTTTCGGATATTTTTCAAGCCTACAGAAAACCCTTTTTTTTTTTCGTTCTCTTTCCCTCTTTAACGCGGCTCTTTTTTCATCCCCTCGCTCATCCAGGTACCTTCCTTTTTATTCTCATTTTTTTTTTTTTTTTGCTGGTAAATTACAACCAGTGCGTACATTTTTTCACATTTTGTGGATAAAAATATATCCTACCACATAGTAAAACGATAATGCTGCAGGCAAAATCACTTTACGCGATCGTTTTTTATTCTCTTCCTTTCCTTTCATGTATATGGTTTCCCTTAAACTTTAGCCGCGTCCTCCCCACTTCACGTCTTTTGGTATTCGTAAGAAAGCTGAAAGAATGAAAACATTTTGGAGGAAGTGTGAGAATAAAAAAAAATTATTCGAACTGAAAATCCGCGTTTGGTAAATCTTGTAGAAATCATTGGCACTCAATTGGGCATTTCATCGAATGACGATACAAAAGTAGAGAAGAAAAAAGTATTTATTTTAGTATACTTTTTTTTTCCCATTTCTGAGAACGAAAAATAATTCGATTCGTTTGGAGTTTAAGCAGATGCAGCCAGAGGGCGTGTTATCTAGTCCGCCATTTTCTGCTCATAAAAACCGAACTTTTGTTGGGGGTCACGTGACGTTTTCTTTTGTACCACCAAAATGTATTGGTAAAGGTTGGAGTGGCGAAAACGAGTACGGTAAGCAAAAAATTTCAAGATTAGGCCTATCTGTAGCCTACATATATTATCCTGTTATCATTCGGCATATACTATAAAAGGCCTACGTCATTCGAGTGCTTTACTACATACAGAAAACTTAAGTGGTTGCTGACTATATTTATCTGAAACGGTATATCCATCAAGAGGAGGTTTTACATTCCTAATCCTGTCCGCAACATTTGTGCATTCTTTTTTCTGTTTTCTTTACCAACGAATCTCAACATATGTTGTTAGATCCTGGAATTACCCGATGAATCCATCATTGCATACAACTGAATAGCCTAATTTATTGATAAAATATAAATATAAATCGACATATTTAACCACGAGAAAACTGTCCTATTGTCCGTGATAAAATATCTTTTGTTGAGGTCAGGCCGCATAAAGTTACAAGGAAAGTTATCGTAAGTTTATATAATAAGGTTTGTTCTTTTTTCCGAAAACGTGTGAACTCGGTTCAAGGTTGTTTGGGGAAGCTATTCCACAAAGGGCCGGTTCACAATTAACCGGAACGGTAACGGTAACGGTAACCGGAATGTAAAAGATAAAAATTCATATTCAGGTGGAGGCGTTCACATAAGGCCGAAAACGAGAATGACCCGAGAACAAGAATGGGGAAGATGGTTCAAGTTCATCTTTTCCATTCTTGTTCCCAGATTTTTTATACTGCGCATGAGCAGTTTCAGCAATACATTCCCATTCCTGTTCCCATTGACGTGGTATTGTGAACATAAACAGCTACGTTCCCATTCCAGTTCTGTTACTGTTCCCATTACCATTCCCGTTACCGTTGATTGTGAACCAGCCTTAACACTTTACATCATTCAGCACACTTAGGCTACTTCGTTGAAGCAAACTTTAACTTGGCTGATGGTTGCGTGAGATTCTTGCAGGACTTTACTCCCGCGTAAAGGAAAATGTGAACCTGCGTTAAGTGGCTAAAACGACGTAAAATATTATCATAGGGGAATAGCTCTTTAGAGCAGGAATAGGAAAATGTGAACGAGGGCAAAAAGTTTCCCAGTTCTTCTGCGATCAAAAGAACATTTCAGAAGAAGGTTCAGGCAAAACAAAATCGAAACAAATTTTATCAGTTATCACGCAGCCAAATAAACAGAACATGAACGTGTATTTCAATTCACTGTAATGTGATAAGACGCGAACTTTCTTCGCACTTTTTCCACACTCCTTTTCCGTTTGGTGAGGAAAGTGTAGGTACGCACTTTCTACACTCTTGTCAGAACTAAGTTTTCACTAAATTAAAAAGAACTTTACACTATATTCTAATAGAACACAATTTATGAACTAAGTTTTTTGACCAAAAATACAGACCAATAGGAAAATAGGAAAATGTAAGAAAGCTGGCGAATAGGGACGTTAGTGGTATAATCAGAGTTTAACACAGTAGAGTCCAATATGAGCCAACAGTAGTCAGGGATGTACAGATGAGTGGTTGGGGTGAGTCTCCCACCCATCAATCCCAATATTTTTGGTAAGTAGACTTTAAAAAACTGGGTTTTCAATAGGCTAAAAGTTGGTTTCTTTTAGTCGATAAATTTGAACATTCCACCACCTTAAATAATTTTTTTAAACATTACTGACAGTAGTTTAATTCGGATAGTTACTTCGTTTTCCCAACTTCAAGAGAAATTATACCTACTATAGTTTGTTCCAAATAAGAAGGTAATTTTTTACTTACAATACACTGAGTTAGCCGGCATCATATGAATAACAAAGGGGAACACTGAATGTGAAATTAAGTACGATATTTATATACAATTTTTGTTTTGCCTAGAAATATTAATTTTAACCTAAGCAGATAACGTTTAATGAAGGCCACCTCTTTGCGCCTTGGAAAAAAATTACCTTCTTATTTGAAACTGACTACAGGCCCATGGAATAATTATAAGAATTGGAAACTGAAAATGTTTTTAATAAAATTACTAACACTAGCTGAAAGCCACAAAAGCTGTATGTTTGGTATTCTCAGCTTTAAACTGGGAGCCTAAGCTTTATTCTTTTCAAGGTGAAAGCTACCTGAAAACCATATTTTTTCTTCCACTTTCAGCTTTTTTTCGCTCTATCACACCACAATTTTATTAGTTTTTCTTTTTATTATCACATTACTCGTATATTTATAAATTTTGAGTTTAAAAAAATTTATTTCTTGTTGTATTTAATTATAAATTTAAGTAAACATTTAAGCCAAAAGACGAAAGCGTCAAGTCGAAGCTGTATTTTCTAAAGAACAAGCCCAAAGCCTACAGCTTAAGATTTAGGTATTTATTCAGCTTGACAGCCCCGCTTAGAACTGATTTTCATGAACTTTTTTTTAAAATAATACCCAGATGGTGATCTCATGGTGATCCCGTGGTACATTTTCCCTATGTTAATGCAAATCTGATTGGAGTTTGGTGCTTATTCATTCAGTAGTTTCTGAGAAAACTGGAAAAGAATAAATTGAGGAGAACATTTTTGATTTATGGTTTTGAGAAAACTACAAAAGGTATAAGGCTGAAATTTTAAAGACATACAGTCTTTATATAGGACCAGGTCTAAAAGAAATTTGATTCTTATTGGTACAGTAGTTTCCAAAAAAACTTGAGAATAAAAAAGTTCTTGAGAAGAGGTTTTTCCAGCTACAATGAGAATATAAGAGTTGAAATTTTGACCATAGATTTTCTTTATATCAGAGCAGGTCTGATAGAAGTTTGTTACTTATTTGTTCGGTAGTTTCCAAAATTACTGGAAAAGCAAAAATTGCTGGAACAATAGTTTTTCCAGAATTTTGAGGAAATTGCTGAATGAATAAGGTCGAAATTTTCACGATTGATTTTTCTTATGTATGTGCAAGTCTGATAGAAGTTTTATGCCTATGTGTTCAGTAGTTTTCTGGGAAACTGGAAAAGAATTTTGGTTCACAGTTTTGAAAAAACTATCAAAAGAATCCCACAGAAACTTTTATTATTAATTGAGGTTTTTCTTTATTTTAATTTTTTTTTTCAAACATTATCATTTAAAATTGACAAATTGGGTTTCTCATGCCAATGTTGCCAGATGTACAGCTTTGGCCGTAAACATACGGCTATTTTAATGTGAAATGGCTGTACGGCCGAAGGTTGGGCCACCATACTGCAAAATGTATGGCCTTTGAACCTTGATAGGAAAAAAAACTGTTTTAAGGGAAAATTAGAAAGGTTGTAGCCTTGTGGCTCTATGGCTCTCTAAACAGCTGATAAAAATTATTAATTCATTAATGATGGGAACATAGAAATTTCTGAGAAGTATGAACTTGGCTTGTTGTCATGATGGCTGCAGTTTTTCTAGATTTTAACGATTTTATTAATTTATTTGCAGTTTAATTTTTAAGTATTTTATTTACCTACTGTTTTTAAATGTTTTGCTAATATAACTTTCAAAGTAAATATTATTCATACTATCACTTGAACAGAGATCCGAGCAGAGTTTATTCTATTCTGAAAAATTTCTAACTTATTCCTTCCATTCCATAAAATCACAGTTATCGTACGCAATTGTTAGAGAACCATTGATTGCAGAAAGTTGAAATTTTTTGAAGTCATGTAAGTATGTTAGCTGAAGATTCTGTGAAAATTTGGTTGAATTTGTACCTTTTATTCTCAATATATCGCTGAAATTCTGTTTGAATTATGTGATTCAAATGATATCAATTCAATCTACGCTTAACTGGGGAACTTCGACAATATTTCGAGAATAAAACGTATGAATTTAGCCAAATTTTCAAAAAATCTTCAGCTAACATCTGTCAATAACTCAGTAAAATTTCAGCTCTTTATGATTAAGGGTTCTCTCACAATTGTATTCGATGTTTTTTCATCAAGGCTGCAAACTGATTTTTTTTCATTAAGATACAGAATGGAAGGGAAACATGTCAATTAGCACTAAAATGTCAAAACCAAATCCAAAGTCATGTCATACCCCATCTTATCTCCAAAAAAAGTTAAGAAAAAGTCAACCCTGCAAGATGTATGGGCGGTAGTAAAAAGACCGAAAAATCCGGAAAGTGGGTCGGGTATGATGTAAAAAGAGCAAAAACCGAGCGGAACATGGGTCGGGTACAATGTTAAAAGAGCGAACTTCTCACACTTAGTAATTCGAGAGGTATGTAAAAAGAGCGAACAACATTTGCAGAAATTATAATGTAAGGTGTAAGTAGTAGAAACAATTTTCTTTGGCCATGGTGTCAATGGTAGGTATTTCGTTCTAAAAGTAAAAATTGTCGATGCAAGTATAAGTATAACAATGTTTACATAACATAATATGAGAAAGAGCAAAAAGTAATCTTATTATGATTTGGATGGCCTTTCACATATATAATTTTCTGCCTTCCTTTTTGCAGAAGCATTAAGCCTTCGCCTATCCACTGTTCTCTCAGTCATCTTTTCATGATTATGTTGACGTCCATGTGTGTGAGTAATTACGTAGCTGGCTCCAATTGTCCTCAATGATACAGAACACATATTCTTACAGCATTTGTGAAAAATGTTGTACGTACATGATGGTGTGCCGCTAGTGGCCTCTTTACTTCAAGGTAACACATCAAGACTATACAAAAATCACTTACCACCAGGATATTTTGCCAGAGGCCATATTGCGGTCTTCACGGAAACAGTATCCATCAAATTCGATTAAATTCTTCTCTTACTGCCCAAGCGTTACTCTGGTATCACTTATATTCATAGAGCTCATGTCATTCAGATTTGAAATTGTATGACAAGGTTGGCAAATGTAGGTAAATAAATTTTTATGTGAACGTTGAAAATAAATTGGATTTCGATACGAGTAGAAATATTCGTTGTCGATAGAAATGATATAAGATAAGAGAATAAATACAGGAATGGACAAGTGATATACAAGATAGTACTGTTTGCTCTATTTACATTTCCAGTGCAGACGGGCGTTCATTTTCATTCGCTCTTTTTATAATCATGAGTACCCCCAATCTTGAGGATGTCGCTTGGCGGGTGATTAATTTCACTCTTTTTACAATCGCCCAGATGTATGGCTCTGGATAGTCATATACGGCCTTTCAAAGGTTTGTGTACGGCTATTGTACTCTCAAAATCTGGCAACACTGCCTCATGTTACTCAGCAAGTAGCACGGATCCGGTGCTGAGTAGTGCTACTTAACTATTTCCTGGTTGGGAACTGTATCACAAATATATTCAAATTTCTTGGTTTTTTCATTTTTCAAATTGTACCCCCTCCATTCGAAAAACGTTCCTATGCCCCCGACTTTCACCCTCGCAAAATCTGCCGATGACGGAGATGTTCTACGTTTTATATTATAATGTATATATACATAAAATTGCGGAGTATTTCTCTAGTAGAAGTAATTTTAAAGTTCCAAGAATCCATAACTAAACTTCTGCAGTACATATATGCATAAGTATACAACAATATCGATGAGTGTTATGAGTAAAAATTTTATTTCAACATTTGGCCTACATTCCGGATTGAAAGAGCTATGAAAGTTTTAATTTTCAAAATTCAATGAAAATTATTGTAGACATTATCATCAGTTGAAATTTAAAATGTAGATTTTTGGATTCCTATAGTGTTTCAAAATAACTCCTACCAAATAATTTCTATGCAACTTTATGTATATACTACATACATTTCCAGCCTACACGAAAAGTAAAATGTCTCTTTTTGCCGTTTTGAGTAAATATTTTATTACTTTAATTCTACCCAGTACATAGGTAGTAGCCTACTACCAGCCACCTAAGTTTTCCCGATATTTCGTGAAACATCCAGAATTTTAAGATTATATCGAGCCGAATTTTGAAAACACATACAGGCTGTCTGATCAATTTATTGTGCATAATTAAATGCCGTGGAAGAAGATGGAATAAAACATGCTTAAAATGATTGCCAAACTTAAATAACTTTTTTCTCTCCAATTCGTAGGCATTTTCTTAACTAATATTCGGACTCAAAAATTATCCAAAATAATTATCTATAGGAAGAATAATTTATATTTCAATTTTCAACTAACCGGTACCATCTTTATGATTCAATTTTATAGGTGAACATCCAGCAGCAATGCATCATGGTCATGCCAGCATTCCACTGTGCCCTCCAATTATCAGCGCCCTTATTGTACCGTTAACGTTAGTATTCAGAAATCATCGTTTGTAGACTTTTCCACAAACCACAATGTTGGAATTTTAATGAAGAATCTCACAAGAAAATTGATGCTCAAAACAAAAAAATAAATAAATAAACGAAAAACTGCAAGTTAGCCTTCAAACTTATCGATTTTGTAAAATATTTATTACCTACCCACGATAATATTTGTTCTTGGAAGAGAGGATGAGACAAAAAGTAATGAATTTTCTTCAGTTTTGAAAAAAATTATTTCCCGGTGCTTGAAGATTTTTTTTTTCAAATACCAACGTATTTATATCCCCCACCAAAACAAATTAATTTTTAAATACAACCATCCGGTTGTAGATTGATGCTAAGATGAAACCGTACTTACCAATTTTTCGATTCTAAACAGAGCAACTATGATAATTTTCAGTTTTTTTCTCTTTGTAGTATATAGATGGGAAAAAAATTATCAAAACATAAACAGTTTTAAAAATATTTGAAATAGACTAAGCATAAGTACCTACAATAAAATTTATTTTTCAATAATGTCTACTAGCTTCCTCTCTCTTCAGAATTAAACACATTATAGCCTACCTACAAATTCTAATTCGTGTCACTGGTAACAGGATTATTTACATTCTAAGCATCTTTAGTGACACTCGTATTATAATTTTTTTCTTTATTGCTCTTAAAAGTTTGAACAAGTAGGTATAATTATGAAAATTTATCTGGGAAAGAGTAAATTTAATAGAAATTTTCAAATTAAATTTTCTTAAAAGTTAAAAAATTTTAGACCTAACAAAAGGTTCTTATTTTTCGTAAAGTAGGTACCTACCTATACAACGTAAAAAATTCAAAATTTCGTAATGAAAACTGGGGGGAAACAGAAGAAAAAAGTTACTTTCGCATCGGTTGATGAATAAACCTTTCTTCTCCCTCTTCCTATCCACGTCATTTTAAATGCATTAATTTACCTTTTATACACGTACGTATTCGTTTTTCTCTACACATATCACATATAATGTAGTATGTATAGGTGTAACAAATGCTCTATGTACGTGTTTCGACGTAAAATCGATTTGCACAAGTCATGCGAATCCAATAAGTGTGATATTTCATTAGAAGATTAACGTTTCACTAAGGAAAATAATATTTTTCAAAATATTTCGTCACGGATTACATATCTATAAATTGTTGAAGATGAAGAAAATAAAATTATATTTATTCTACCTGTGCAAAAATAAATATTTACGGTTACCGTTACCACCCTTAAATAAATAAAATTGACACGGGTATTAATAAAAAGTGTTCCACAAACTTTTAACTTTAGTATAATTTTAATCATTTGTAAAATACGCGATTTTTTTCTCCTTTGTATTATATTCTATGTTATCTAACTTTTTTTTTCCTCATTTTTAATTTTGTAGCGATGTTGTAACTTTAAATATTTTGAATTTCACCTAACAAATAAATAATTATAAAAACTTGTCGAATGGTTTTATTAAGTTGGTACCTACCTAATTCAAGTTTCATTGGTGGGAATCTGAAAAAATTAATAGGGTATTTATTTATAATAGTATGAAAATAATATTTATAATAGTATGAAAATAATGCTTTTCATAAAATGAAATTAATGAATGAGAGAGTAGTTTGAAAAAGAATAGTCGATCAGAATGTTCATAGTTGTTCACAAGGTAAGATTTTCAAAAGTTCAGTATACAACCATCATCATCCAATCCATATTTCCAGCTTAAAATATTGCGTCACCTTAAGTTATTCGCACACAGTAGGGGTGAAACTGAATTTCATTTTTCATGACAAAAATATCAGCATCACGCCCGTCTCTATACCGTCAAAAATATACATAAATTAAATAATTAATTTTAGGTAAACCGTAGGAAAGCCTACTGGAATTTTTTTCTTGAGATTATAAATACTTTCTATAAAATTAAATCAATGTTTATTAGATTTTTTTTTATCAGCATTTCTTTATTTATTTAGGCAGGCCTTTTTTTCTTTAATTAACAAGAAAACTGTGTGATTTGATATATACAGTCAAGAGTAAAATTAATTTTGTTTGACATGAGTTTAATCAAGCTATAAATTAGATTGGGTAGGTACCTCCATTCAAAAATTTTTGAATTATAACCTATATTTACTACAACAAACTAATCCAAAAATTATGCCTTCAAGCCCAACATAATATTTTAAGACGAATGAGAAATTATTTCCTGGGTAGATAAAAGCTTCTCTATAATAATTATGTGACAAAATTTTATTCGCTGAATAAAATTTTGAATTTTGAATTTCTAAAATGCCATATAAATCATGTCTTACGTATATTTAAGAAGTTCTAAAGCGTCAGAAAAGTTTTATTTTTTCTTCTTTCATGCTTTTTCTGAATAATGTGTATCTTCACGTTCTCTTCTTTTTTTCACTTTCACTATTTTTTACTACCACCTCATTTCAAGAAAATTTTTCGGGAGAAGTTACTATAAAATTGACACTCGTCAACGAAAAAAAAACGTTACTGTTGACCTGATCCGTACCACCATATTTCAGAGGCGGTGAAAAACTTTTCTACTGTCGTATTTTATGAATTATATGTTTTCTTTCGGTTGATGAGCACGTCAAACTTTTCATCGACTTTTACAGCCTGGACTATCCCAAGTTATGATGATACATCTTTTTTCTTTTTTTTTCTTTTTGTCTTTCATAGAGATTCAGACTAACCAACAACCATAAATCAGCACATCATATATTACCACATTTCTTTTTTTTCTTGTAGTACCTGTAAAAATTAATTGACGGCAAGTTTTCTCACCGAAGTTGTTATTTTCTTGACGGTTCATAACTTGAAAAACCAAGAATTCATTTCCGCTACCAAACTTTATCCATTTCTTGTGTAATGAAACATTCCTTAAAGAGTCATAGAACACCGATTAACATGGACATAATCCGAAAATATGTGAATCTCCATGACAATAAAATATAAAAAGTAATATACCTATTAAACTGTATAGGTATTTTAAAATAATCGTAGCTACCTAGTAGAATTTAATCCCAATAAGACGGACAGGCAATCAATGATTATAATCAGCTATGCTTTCATTTTGCTCTACTTTTCCTAAATAGCTGGAACAAATTCGACAATTCTGATGTCATTTGAAATCGTTTGATAGATAAAATGTTCCACGTAATTCCCTAAACGGTGATAGGTTTAAAGCATGATTTATACTACTTACACTACCCATACTTCGAACTTTCTAAACAGCCCGAGAATTTTTCGTAAATATTTCTGACAAACTGATCATACCTATATAAAACGGACAAAAAAACGTTATTATCCACCTGATCCAAATCATATTTCTGACGCAGTAAAAAATTTTTTAATGTCGTATTTTATGATTTTTCACATTACTAAAGAATTTTGTAACAAAATACTAGAAAATTTTTCAATTCTGAACACATCCAAATTTTTTCTCTCGGTATAGAATCCCAACGAAGCTCTGCATTACAAATGAAACCTCTAATTCGGAGACATATAACCTTTTCACTGGCACAAAAAAAAAATTTCAAGCATTTGTAGACAAAAAAAAAAAAGTTTAAATTATAAGAAATATAATTATTTTATACGCATGAAAACCTTGATGTGCTTATTGACTTCAGTTTTTGGTACAGAAAACATGGCATTTGATTAGATAGCGACGTGTAGCAGTGTGCTAATAATGTACCTCAGTACGAATCAGAAAAAGTCTCAAATCATGGATAGCCGTAGTATTTATAGTTGGGTTCCATCAAATTATTCTGACTGCGGTTTGTTTAGCCACATGAGCCAGTCTACACACGATGAGCATTTAGCAAGTAAGAAAAAAATCTCGAATCATAGGTAGCGGAGGTTCGCAACCAAGATTTGGTAGCATTTTATAACTGTTTCGTCACACTCATTTCCTAACTTCTGGAAATAATCAATTCTTTTTTGCAACAGGAAAACAATAACGCAACCATCAAAATCTCGAAACATAAAAACAACAAAATTACAATAAAAAGTAATGTTTCAATAAAAGACCCCTTCTATCATCTTAGGTCAATGGCTTTAGTATCACAAGAAGGGAGAAAAAGCATTCCGAAAAATCAAAATTTCTCAAACAATAAACCAGTAGATATCTTCCGACAATTTTAAAATTTTCCTCTACACGCTGGTAAACAGAACCAGAAAATATTGACTTCAATAAAATTTTCAAAAAAGCAAATCAGATTCAATCAATTTTAATATGGAAATAAAACAATCACATTTCAAAAAAAGAAGAAAAAAATAGTTAAATTAGGTAGTTAATAAGAGATTTTAGCGCAAGTGGCAGCTAAAATAACGAATGAATTATGAAAACTTTTAACCAACTAACTTTATGGTTTTCATGGGAAACAGTATTTCAGTATTTTCAAATCGTAAATAAACTTAATGAAATAAAGTGAAGAGGGGGAAAAATTCTAGCGAGACATAATATACACCAATACCTGCGTCACAGATTCATGGTCAGTTAAACTTTCACAAGGAATAAGTTATACCTTGCAAATAAAGAAGAAAAAGTGGAAACAACTTTCTACGTTATCAAAGTTTGCGTCTTGATCATTCGTAAGAAAAAAATTTTTTTTTTTTTATGATTAGGAATCAAAATTTAATTAAAAAGTCAAATCACCAAAACGATGATAAATTCGGAGTTACTCCGGACAGTAACAACCAATAAAAATGACAGAAATTGTAGCATGTAATCTAAATATGCAAGAAAAAGGGAATGCACTGATATGGAAAAAAACAAATACAGAAAAAAAAACTATATCCAATCATGAGAAATGTTTTCAGAAGTATTTTTCAAAAAAATTAAATAAAATACCATTACTTTAGTGATTCAACATGAGAAATTTTTTTTCAAATCATTTTTCTCGCGAAGTCAAACGGCGACACAATAAATGTGAAAGTTTAACCAGAACGAGATAACCATTAATAAAAATAAATAATCTTATTTTATTCGATATTAATGCACTCCCTTCGGAATGTATAAAATAACGATTCATCAACACGCAGAGCCAAGAAAAATTGAAATATTAATGGAGAGACCAAAAAAATGATTTTACGATGACAATAACAAACCAATGGATGATAAAATTATACAAAAAGTATAGGGCTCACATATTTGACGATTGAAGAAAATTCCGGCGAACGAAATTGCATCAGGGTATTATTCACCAACTACCTATATGCAATGAATACTCCGAGAAAAAAGTGAGGTTTTCCTTTTAGGATTATCATTATTTTCGATGGTAAGGATGATGGTGGGATTTCGTTGAACCGCTGGTACTTCTCACGGGACCAACTCCATTTGTATCGGTCGTTTGGATGTAAACGTTGTTATTAGCATTCCGACTGGCGGCGGTATCTGAAGCAAGAAACAAATAAAAAAAAAAGTTACAAGTATGATTTACGCAAAACTAAGCGACTGAGAAACAGTGATTCATCGATATTACCGCATCAGTTACAACAATGCCAATTCTACAGAACCACTCAAGAATCGATTGTAAAAATTAAATTTAAAACTAGTTTTCACGAAATAAGTTCATGCTGCAACACACATCTTCATACAGGAAAAAAAAGTATTTTTTCATGAAATTCACAAAAAATATATTCACTTTTACCATCACTTTTGATTACGAATTTTCCAATCTTCGAAACCATATCTTTTCAGCCTTTCAAAAGCTTCATAAACCAAATCTGATACATGGAGAACTCTCTCTCGCTATTAATAAGATTCAATTTATTCAATTCCTTCCAACATTTGGAATCACCTGAAACAGCTTGAACTCACGTAAAAATTTGTGATGATTATGAAATATAGAGAATATAATTGAAAAACTAACTCATACAGAAAAATATCGAATAAAAACAATTTTTTTTTTTTTTCAAGAACCATAGAACTCAATTCAAACTTTTCAAATGATTAAGAAAATTGAAATAAACGTGGATAAAAAAATTCAAGATATATAAATCGGAAAAAGTTTTAAATCAAAATTCGTTTTTCGACGAAATTCAAAAGTAGATGGTATTTTCCATTAAATATTTCTTCTCCAACTCTTTCAAAGTAAAATTGTTTGGAGCAGGATCGACAATTCTAGAGCTATTAATATTTCTGCTCATTCTACTTTCAAAACTCCACAAACACGGGTTAGAAAAAACTAAAATCTTCAGAAAGCCATATTGTTCCCCAATAACCATACTATGAACAAATAAAATACAGCGTGCTATCTTTCACTGTTCAACTCAACCCTGCACTTTTAACCAGAGCTTCTTACTTGACAAAAAAAAAACTTCATCTTTGAATCGATTCTTTATTCAATCACTGAACTGAAATCAGGACTTAAATCGATCGCTTGATGAAATTTTTTTTGACGGAATAAACAATTTTTATTTTTGAAACGAAATTTGGGCCTGAAATTATCATTTTTTATTACTAGTGTTAGCATCGCAAGTTTTCTCTCAAATAAAAAAATATCAGATAAAAAAAAGAAAAAAAAGACTCCTTCATTCTATTTGTTATTAACACCACAGTGAATCGATAATTTTTAAATTTCCGAAATAAAACTATCCGAAAATCAATAATGTATTGACAGTAGCATCCTAATCATTTGCTGAAGTAAAAAAATGAAATAAATAAAAAATAAAGACGAAGATAGCGAATAGATTTTAGAATTTCAATCAGTACTCTCCCAATACAAACGCTGATATAAATTCTAAATCACCACAATAATCCAACCCCGACCATAAATTACTTTAGAAAGAGATTGTGTATCAATTTTATTTTTCCATCATGAAACAATGAAAATTCAAATTGAAAACTTATACAAATATGAACATTCATTTTCGGCATCTCTCACTAGTTAATTGAAAAATAAGCATTTTGTGATGATTGAAATTTTCAAACAGATCCTTAAATTTTGAAAGGATAAAAAAATTTTTTGAAAACAAATTTTTCACAATAGATACTTTTTTCACAGCATATGTATACATTATGCACAGTACATATAATTTCCAATTGTCTCACGAGACAAAACACCAACATTTCAAAACACAGCCATACAACCACGAAAAAGCGTTTCAACAAAGTTTTAGAAAATTTGCAAATAAGGATAGGAAAATTCGCATGTGGTTCAACCTTCAAGAGAAAATTTTGCGACGTAATACTTCATCGAACGAAGTGGCCGATGCAGAATTTGGAAATTAAAACTATACACTGTGTACATTTTTTTCACCCATCGTCAATACTGATATGCGAGCGCCTAAATAATTTACAACCATCCGTTCTTCACCTTTAACTTTATTCCCACAGCTTCTTCTTCATTTTGTACACACACTGTAATCATAAGGAACGTCAGGAGTGAATATTACATGTCACTTTACGATAATAATCGAACAATATGATCGAGAAATATTTTGCAACAGAAGCTAACAATTTTCATCAATCATAAAGCTAAAGTTTAATTACATCCGAAAAAGACGATGCTATTCAATTAAACATAAATCCATCGATAAATTAGATTTTTCAGAAACAGAATAACAGATTCTTCATGAGTAGAGACGTTCACCGAGCTCGTTCAACAACACCCGACAAACAATTAGAACTGTACAAACTACTCTTCCAGCTAAAATGACACGAAGGTCGTTCGTAGAGAAACTTATATAAGTTTCTTTCAGTTTTTCAAATCTCGAAAATCACTTCACAACCAGTTAAATAATTTTCAGAGCTTTTATAAATTAGTGAAGATTTGAAAACGATTCTGTCTATTGTATTTATGATTTATTTCAATTATTCAGTAATTGAATGTTCCTTCCTTAATACAGCGAAAAACTTCTCAGAAATATCGAAGTTATAAACATCTCCCATCAGCTTATGGTGTTAGGCTAGGAACTGCAATCTGGTCACAATCCAAAAAAGATAACTTTTTGGGCAAGTAACAAAGTAAAGATCTGATCACTCGAGAGGCTTCACCGATATGAGAAAAATGAATTTGTCGGAGTTGTAATAATTACATTCAAAGGTTATTACACCAGACCAATTAAATCACGCTTAGTTCCAAAAAAATTGGGAAAAACACAGTGAACTTCCATTTACTTTTCATGCACAAGAATGAAAATTCAAACGCACGGAGGGACCAATTTTACGACCTACATTAGCCTTATTTTATGCAGCTTGCATCAAAAATATTAAACACATAGAAAACTATGAACTTACTACTGTATTAAAGAGATGTTCCGATTTGAACATTGTTTGAACACGTTTTTCCATCAAATGAACAACACGTTTACCTTCACGTAATTGTTAATTACGCAAAAAGTTAGACTTTCAGATTTTTCTGAATAACATCGACATAGACACCAAAAAATGCATGTCTCAACTTTCTTACATATAGTCAATGGCTGCGGTCATCATTCTTTAGTAAGATTCAAATTAAAGAGATTATTTAAACATTGATAGAAATGACACATTTCAATTGACAACAAATCAAGCGATGAGATAAATATGGCCAAGTATGAGGAGCAAAGATCAGTGTTGACAAAATTTGACACCGCATTAGTATCATTCAACTTCATCGTCCACACAAAGACATAGTTGATAAAACTGAAGGAAAACTAGTCATAGACTCAAATAAAGTAATAAATCAAATCAACGATTAAAAAGACCATATCGGAGAACCCAAAGCGAAAATACGGTTCGAATACGTTTTAAACAATACTCAAATTTTCACAGCATAAGAGCACAAGGACTATAGAAAAAGAACTAAAATTTTCATTTTGTACGAGTCAATTAGAATTGAATTGTTTTTTAACAGATTAAAAATTAAAAAAATTGCGAACACGATACAGTTACTTCAATTCAACAAGCAATACGACTATCACCAAAATAATAGTGGAACATTCTACTATGAAGAATTAAGAAAAGCAAGGTGAGTATACCGAAACAGAGTTCAAGGACAACAACCATAACGGTAATCGTAAAAATATTGCAAGCATTTACGATCATTAAATAATAACAAACTGATTTTGAAACAAGTTCCATACAACACCATTATAAAAGTTCGACAGAAAACAATAAAAGCATGCTTACAATAACAGAAAATTAGATCAACATGGACTTCGGTCAACACTTCATAACGCTCAACAAATTTAATAAGCGCTGGAGAGAAACCGAACAAAAAAAGAAGATTACAAAATTTTATATACGAATATCAAGGTTACTTTTTACTTGCCCATTAATTTTTTATTTTTTTAAATGAAGAAATAAATTTTGAGACGTCTACATGATGAGAGAAAAAAAAATGTCATACATTACTTCTAAACGTTTATTAAAGCCAAAACAGAAAAAAAAGAAAAAGAAAAAGAACAACATACAGAACAGATAAAATATGTCAATATAAAAAGGGGGAAATGATAATTATAATGTTACTCGACATGTCGTCAAAAATTTACAAAATTTGCGATTACCTTATTCAAGTGACGATTTGTACTTTGAATCCTCGTAATGCTAAAATTTACAAATTACGTAAAATATGGTAAAAACCGATTTCTCGTTTTTTTCCTCTTATCAAACTCAAAACTCACACACAAAACTATTTTTAAAATTTATTAAAATTTATTTTTCTCTTTGTAAGCAACGAAAGTCAAAAATTTATTTAAAAATTATGGTAAAAAATGGGTCCCTCGTAAATTTTAACTTACATCAAACAATGATTAATCTTTATAATTTATACAAACTAGATACATGGAACTTATATCCGAGTTTTTGAGAAAAAATATCTTATTAAAACTCTCACTTATAGTAACGTACACGTTTATTAAAGCTGTAATGAAATTGACTGGGGTGTTTTACAAAAATACCATAAAATAAAAGGGAAAAAAATAACAGGACAAGTTAAAAGTAACTTTGACTCGTAATTTTCTTTTAACAAAAAAAAAGAAAGAAAAAAAAACACAAAAATGTAGTATTACACAATAAAAACGACGAATACCTTTCTATTAAAATTTAACATTAGTCAAAAAACCAGTCGAATAAAAAAAATTAAAATAACGGAAAAAAAATTATTTTAGATATTGATAAGGTACAGCAATTACAAACTGATGGAAGTAAATAATATTTGAAAGGATAATTGCATTTTTTTTTTTCTTAATTTTAATGAATTAGAACCATAAAAATTAAATTACTGCCTAGTCTCACTTTTTGATCACTAGCTGTACAAAATGTACGACTAAAATTTTCTATTCGAAACTTGAATGATAGATTAAATATAATGCCATTAAATAAAAATTGCGCAATGAATAAATAAAAAGCGAATTACGGATTAAAAACTATTAAATTTTTAAATAACTACGATTAGCGATGAATTTAAAAAAGAAAAAAGAAGATAATAGCATGCTATCGAATAGTAATTAGTAAAACGTGACAATAAAAATTTTGCATCACACCACTAGGTGTTCATCATCATAATATTTAAACGAGAGAGAAAAATATACACGTGTAATGAAATCACGAAGCAGGCCATTCTTTATAATCAAATGGCTTACTGTACCCACCTCCTGCGACAATACCAGATGGCGTTACATCGGTAGTGTTATAAGTTCTAGCTCCTCCATATGCGGCATTGTCCTGAAAAATCAATGATATAGATAAAAACGACAAAAATTGGAAATTCTAACGTTATACGGGAACTACAGGCATCATTTCATACTGCATTATAGCTTTCGAATATACTTTATTCAACTACTATAGCAGTTACACACGATTTCGCGTAAAATTTCTGTTGTTACAAGCACGGTAACACTTTCGGTTTCTTAAGAATCAAAGATTTTCAGTCCAATCAGTTTGTACAAAATTAATTTCCCTAATGTATAAAACAATAAATAAAAAATTTTCTTGATCACCACATTTTTGGAGAATGATAACGAGTAATCTATTACTTTCTAATTGGATTATAATATTTATAGTATTCGAATAAGTGTACTTTATTCAACTACCACAGTTGTTACGGTTTACAATCGATTTTTCCTAGAAATTCTGATTACCATCACTGTACCGCTTTCGGTTTCTAATGTATCAAAAATAGGTTATTCAATCAATCAATTCAAACAGAATGAATTTTTCTAATAAAAAAATAAATAAATAGCCTTACACATTTTCTCGGCCCCATTATTTGGAAAATGATAACGAGCAACCAAATATACTATTTCAAGAAAATACAGGTGCTAATACTCAACACAGTAGATGTTTTGTTTTCTTTTCTTAAAATAATACTCTTGATTTGAACCGACAGACCAACAGACTGACCAGATTTTATCAAATTTAAAGCTATGCATGGCATATTGTAACTGGACACAGAGAGAAAACGTTAAAGAAAATGAATGATAAAATCAAGGCATAGACTACGATCCACTAAGTTGATTTTAATTCACATAAATCCTCTGACCACTTTTCAAGATTGCGCGGCTAGCTTCAATTTGTCAAATCATAATTTAAAAGATAAAATAAAAATTTCAATTACCGGTTGGTAACCGCCGTAACCACCATAGCCACTATAATCACTTTTTTGAGGAACTGGAATATTACTTGCAGGCGCACCGGCAGCGTTCCGCGAATACATATCACCTGAAAAAAACGAAATATAAACCAAATTAGTTGACGTTTAAAGTGGTGTGATGAGTAGGTGTACTCCTATATTAAGGAAAAATAATTACTTTGTGACGCGGGTGTTTGTCCAGCGACAGGTCCATTTTGCGACATACTCCAATTCCATCCACCACCATAACCAGTTTGTGGAGCAGCAGCTTGCGGGCCTAGACAAAAGTTAATAAATCAATAAACGACCGAACACCATAAATAAAGGAATTAGATAATTAATGGCACATGTTGATTTATCATTCATGATTGCAAAAACGTTGACAGTAAACTTTGACTGAGATTTTATTCAACAGACACATTTTAACAGTTAATGGCTAGTACAGATAATTCATTCTTCACATGGAAAGAAATATTAAGAGTAGATTATCGATGCTTCAAGAGAATAAACTGTTTGCCACATTTGGGAGGATTTCGAAATTATTTTACAATACTCCGCATAATCTGAATTTACTGTTTAAAAAAAATCCTTAGAATTTAAAATGCTGTACGATCATTCATCAACGATTAACCAACATATGAGAGCAACCCTTCAGAAAAAAAAAAAAAAACACAAAACTACGAGACATGATATGGGATGCTTAAACGGCCTGCTTATAATAAAAAATACTTTTTAGCACAAACGTTGCACAAATTTGTTATGAAACATTAGAAATTTTCTGAACGCACTACAATCATTTTTGAAGCTCTAGAATAGTCTTCTCTATTCAATGAGTATTTATATTACGTAATAAAGTTGTCAGTGAAATAGATGAGTTTGTACATTCAATATTCACTTTTTGAGAATTACTTGACATTTCTATAACAATAATGAATTAAGTTCAAAAACTTTACTGAGTAAAAACATGCGGATTAATATAAAATAGTATCCATCACTAGAAATGAGAATTTCAATTATTAAAGAAACTGTATTATCTCACAAAACACGATTCGATTGACACACAAACATGATTAAAAAGAAGGGGAAAGATAAGAATTTCTTTTTCACGGCTAGGTACCTATCCAATTATTGCCATGAATACTTCCTGCCGGAATGCATATTTAAAGCCATCTTTTTTCACCCAAAATGTTTCACTTAACTTTCACACACGTAAGATGGATAAGTTCAAAGGAATAAGCACTCCAACACGTAAAATGGGTAAGAAAATTAAATAAATAAAATGTCACCAACCATAAGAGCCGTATCCGGACGGCTGTGCAGCAGCACCATACCCTGAACCCCACTGAGGTGGACCTTGTGGACCCGCAGGAGCACCCCAACCTTGATAACCGCCAGGTCCGGATGGTGCAGCGTAACCTGTACATTCGTTTGGCGATATAAACACTGAACTACTAGAAAATGTCTTACCAGATTTATTCATATTAGCATAAAATAATTACCATAACCGGTCGCTGGATTAGTTCCCCAACCTTGATATCCGGGCATCATACCTCCAGGGCCCATACCAGCCATGGGTGGTCCACCTGGTGCTCCCATACCTAAGCCCTGAATCGATCAGAAAAAACAATTTAATATTTTTGAGCATATGCGCGAACCTTGTTTAAAAATTTTCACGAACTTACCCCAACTGACATATTTTGGTTCCAAGGAGCGGAATTAAAATCGGCAGAACTATTTTTATCCCGAGTTTCAGCGCGTTTGATTTCAATCTGGAAGAGAACGACAAAATTATTTATTCAAAAAAAAAGAAGACAAGTGATTAACATTCAAAAGGTACACACTTGTTTGCCACTCAAATTAATAAAATGATCTGCACAACAACGATCAACTGCTTCCTCGTCTTCGAAACCCAAAAATCCGAAGCCTACGACAAGGAAAATTCTCGAAATGAAGGCAGGTGTTGATATGAAGATACATTGCTCTTCATATAAACATCAGTTGACTCGCTTCACTGCTGCCCCACTCTCTGTCAGCTAGTTTCATAAATATGAACGAATTTAAATTTTTATCGATTAAAAAATTAAAGTAAAAAAATAATAACTTTTAAAATGCGCTAAAAATCACGAAAAACGTCGTGCACGCAAGTAAACTTTGAAATGGGCGTCTCTTCTGATTGAAAATTTGAAGAAAAAAAATTGAAAATTTGATTTTACTAGCACAGAGGAGAAAGTCAAAATTCTGACATAGGAATAACTTAACGAAAAATGAGCTGGCGTATTAACTTACGCAATAAATACGTGGTACCTGTTCGCTTATAAATATCTTAAACACGAGCTTAATGAGTAACTTATTACGAACGATATCTAGATGACAAATACGTGAATATCCGGCAGCAGTGTCGATTCAACTTAAGAAATAAAACTTAATAAAATCTTATTAATGCCTAAACAAACACAAACAATATCATTAATACTGTAACATAAACAAAATAATAATTTTCAACGTTAAAAACAGAAATTATAAGAATACGGGATTAATAAAGGGCTAGAAGAATGATACCTTACTTATAGAAAAATAAAAGCAATATGAAATTAACTCTCATTCAACGCATACACACATAGACGATACAGATGTAGAATATCTTCCACATAATAAAAAATTTATAAAAAATGAAACAACGAATTCTGAGAAAACAGTACTATATCCTGGTGAATTATTCAGTGGATTATGGGCTAAGAAACCAATTTTTATGTTTCAACTATTCAAAAAGGCATTTTAGAGATTAGTAACTTCGAAACTGTAACAAAAATACTTTAAGGTCATCAAATTGTACACGAAGTGATGGGTACTAACAGGTGTAACAAGGAACTTTTAGCTTTAAATGTATCTTCAAAATATTTAGAATACTTGGTACTTGCACTAGACTACAAAAATCTGCATTTAACTTAAATTTTTTGCAAAGAATTTTTTTACATCTTGACAAAAGTTCTATCGAAGAATAAAAGGAAAATAAAATTTACATTTTCGCAATTTGTTCCATACAGCTCGAACGATATTAATTACGAGCTTTTTCGTCTTCGCTATTCTTTCTTTGTAAATTCAACCGGCACTTATTTAAAGTAAGAAATGGTCAAAACTTCACTTTTTTAGTTTCAGTTATTTTCCATTTACTTCAAAACATCATAACCACATGATTTCTAGTATCGAAGGAATAATTATCAAGTTTCAGTTATTCCATGAAAGTATCTTTCAAATTTGTTAAACAATCAAGGCAATTTCTTCCAACATCAAAACTTCGATTATTCAGAGACATATAATTTGGTAGGTGCTAATCCCATTTCTATCTGGTCAGCCGAGTATAACAAATATAAGCCATTATAAAACTAATTTTTGATGAAAGACGATTTGAAAATTTTCGTTATTCTGTTTGTATATTCTGTTAGTTAAGTGTGAACTATACGTTTTCATTCTACATGTAATTGGCGTCGGCTGTTGGTGGGTGTATTTATAAAACAAAAATTTTCGCAGTAACACGAATTAGTAGGGTTTATTCATAAATCTGAAGGACTAAGTTTTAAATGAAACGTCATCAAACAATGAGATACGATCACACATTCACACCGAAAACAGAAAAATAATGACTAAATAGATTATTGGAAAACAATAGAAGTCATCAAGAATGAAGGAAGAAAAAACACAAGAAATACGATATTCGATCTGGAATCACAGCACTGATGGAGAAAATAGTATTCAATCATATATCGGAACAAATTTTTCGTTGTACCTACGGATAAATTATGTTCGCTGAATGTGATACCACTAGGTCAGGTCATTACAATTACCTGCATTCAACTCTTAATTTAAAAAATGAAAATGAACTTATAAAATCGGAGTAAGATAATAATTATAGCTTAAGAAAACAAAGGCGAATCAACATTCAACTTAGCACAAACTTAGAAAATGTACCTTTATACTCTTCAAATAATATATGCCCCGCTTAAACACAATGCTAATATTATGAAGGATGCAGAGTAAAAATTTCTATCACGTCTACGAAGCACATGTCGTCCATAAGATCGAATTAATTTTTGTCCAGCAAAATTAATATATTCGTCCATTCAAGTATGAACTTATTAATGCATATAAGTAATCATTACAATCACCATGTTACCGTGTATATTACGTTTTATAAGGTAAGTGAATACTTCGCAACCAACAAAGATTACGTTAAATTGATTCGACTCGAAATTCATCAAATTCAATGGCATGGAAAATTGATACCAGCCAATTAGACTTAAATTCAATACTATCGATGGTTCCAGAGAGTTTAATTTGAGTCAATGTTGGTCCCATTAAAAGCGCACACAATAATTAAGCTATTAAAGAGTCAAGAAGATAATATTTACCTCGTGATTTTTTCTTTTCTTGGTCATACATTATAACAATTTCCATGACTTTTCCGTATCGACTGAAGAACGACCGCAAGTCTGTTTCGGTGATATTTGAAGGTAAGCCACCAAGAAAAACTTTTGGGAAATTCCCACCTTTTTTCTTTTGCATCGAACGCGGTGTGCATGCTTTCGGGTCGATCTAGAGTATAACAAATACGGATCAGATTCACCTCTACTATTCACATTTCATGCTCACGAATATCGAACGCAAACAAGTTACCGTTCGTCCATCCAATTGATGAGGTCCATTTTGTAAAACTATATTCACATTTGAAGGATCGGCAAAAGTGACAAAACCAAATCCGCGAGACCTGCCACTTTCACTATTCTTCATAACAACGCAATCGATTACTTCTCCATATCGCGAAAAATATCTTTGTAGACTCTCTAAAATTAAGAAAAAATGAAAAATATTTCACGAATTCCAGTGGAACTTTTAAGAACCAAGAGATTCACCTTGCGTTGAGTCCCAACTCAAGCCTCCAACAAACAGTTTTCTGTAAATTAAGAAAAACAATTATAAGCATTAAATTGATCTATGAAGCTCGATGGGCGGAAAAGCAGTGAAGTACGGAAAAGTATAATTTCCTAACGTAATTGAATAAGCGAGCAAATTCTGGAATACTTTTGGCTGAAATCATGATTTGAAAAATCAAATGAAATTCAATAGGTTAAAATCATTCATTCTATTCTCATACTGATCGAGTAGAAAATGATCGACGTGGTATTCCGGCACAGGTAAAAATAATGTAGTATTTCTAGATAACGATCAACGAAAACTTTCTACTTTATGATATCAATTAGGGGTAAAACTTGAAAATGAACTAGGTACATTTCGTAAAAGAAATAATTAGACAAATAGCGCTCGACATACCCTCTTTCATCGTCGATTAATTCTGGTTTAATTCCTTTCATTGTGGCATGAAATTACAGTCTTATTCACCTATAGTGACAGGAAACTTGAAGTACACAATTGAAAGAGATTGAAAAGAAAGTACGTTCAATGACTATGATACATTTAAAAAGAAAAGAAATTAAATAATTCTAGATTAAAATAGCCTTAACTTTCATTCTTCGTTAATCGTTATATTTTATTAACGAATGAGATAGCTGTCAAAAAAAAATGAGGTGTCGACGGTGTCGTCTTTGGACGTATCGACTATCGATAGATATATTCATAAATGAAAATCGATAGACGTAAGTCGAAATTTTTCTCTATCCTGAAACTAAAGCACCTCTAGTTTTACCAAAGTGAAGTAAACCGACATTTTTCCTCCAAAAAAGTCCGAAAAGCACAAAAAGCCTATCGTTGAGTAACGATTGGTTCAACAGTAGACATTAGCCAATATACTTTTGAATATCTTATAAGTACAAAAAGTCAGGTTTATACTGATTTAAAAATATTTTTAATTCTAGTTAGATAAAATGTGACAATACAAAAAAATATACCAATGCCAAAATAATTAAATTCTGAGAAGAAAATGGTTTTCAATTGGAAAATTTTGTGACTTATTCTCTGGAATTTAATGGAATTGTTGAATGTGAGAATCAAACTATGAGGAAAGAGTACAAAGTCTGTTAATTGATGTCCATTTAGATACAAAATATTGGGCACATACAATTGCAACTGCTGCATATTTATTGAATCATTCTTAAACTAGAGTCAACATTGACTATAAAATGACATTTTAATTATTTTTTGGGAAAAAACCAAATTTAGAAAATTTAGGGACTTTTGGATCATTGGTCTATAGACATATTCCAGTTAAAGTTAGACAGCAAACCATGACAAAAGCTAAAGATCAACAATTAAAAATATAGACCCAAAATTAACTCCTAGAGTAGAAAAATGCATATAATGGGATATACAACTACTGGATATTGTGTTTGTGATCCTTTTTTTCTAATAAATCGTATATAACGAGCGACCCAAAATTTAAAGAAAAATAGAATATTTCAGCACTAAAAATTGTGAACAAGAATTAATTTCAAAACCTTCTGAATTTGTAAAAAATCAAAATTTAATAAATATAAATGCCTTTAATATCACTAAGCCAATAGATAATCAATAGATAGAAGACTGTACCCAAATTCTACAAGGAAGTAAAAATAAATCCTTTTAGAGAAGAATGGATGGAGGCTATAGCCAAAGAATTTATTTCTTTGAGCAAAATGAATGTTTGGGAGGAGGAAGATTATAATAGAAAAATAAAACCAATTGAAACTAGATGAATTTTTATTACAAAACCTAAAAATTTGAGTTACCATCAACTTAAGGCTAAAGTTGTAGTTAGTAGATTGAAGGACAGAATGGAATATGGAACTGGTCAAGTTTTTGCATATGTTATTCCTGTTTAGCTTGTTAGATGGCTTCTCTCAATTGTGAATAAATATGATCTTGAGATAGTTGAATATGATGTTAAAACTGCATATCTTAATTCTTCAGCAATCGTCCCAATATATCTGAAATCTCTAAAGAGATCAACAATAGGTTCCAATAAACTGTTGAAATTTTAAAAAATTGATATATAGATTAAAAACTTCTTCAAAATCATGGTATAATTTAATAAAGGATTATTGTTGCGAGAGTAATTCAATACTTTTAAATTACATCAACAAATAAGATAAAATACAAATATTTATCTTTTATTAAATTTGAACTTCAAGTTATTACAAAACACATTCAAACTTTAACTTAATACTGATACTTAATAATAGTGAGACCTGATGTCCATAACATCGAGTATGAACCTTAACGTTTCTGTTCGACTGCTAGTTCAGGAATGACCATGTCTTTGAAATGAAGATATTACATCACTTTCGTTTTCTTTGTTTCACTCAAAAGATGGCCAACCAAAAAGGTGGCGTGACATGGAACATCCGCCAAATATGATGACTCTTCATTGTCAGCATATCTGGTGGTGTCCATTCGTGAGAAGCTAGGAAGAATATAGACAGCTATTATTCCGAGAATTAGAAATAATAGTTGTCTATAATTTGTTCGACACGTTTTTGTAGACAAACTGAATCGTCTGCAAAAATGGGATGGAACAAAGGTTCCCGGGCGAAAGAAAGCCCAAAGCTCCTGCTTCGTTAAATTTTGTGTTCCTGAAAGTGTTTTAATCTATCATATCTTTTAATTCTAGTCATAATACAATAATACTTTTTTTTTTTTTACAAATGTCTCTTAATTTTACTTTGCGGAATTGATCATCGCCTAAAAATATAAAATTTGTCATTTGAGCATAAAAATTTATTTTTGCAAATGGACTTAATTGAAATAGTTTGGCATAATTAAATTTATTATGCTTTTTTAATGCTAATTTATTTTTTTTTTTTATTACAAAAATGGACTTTTAATTATAGAAAATTAACGATGTATTGTTCCATTTGATTGTGCGCATTGATAGCAACACAATTTATTTTTAAATTTTCGTAGACCAATATAGCTACTATGAGTGTTGATAAACTACACCAACCGATCAGTAATAAGTGTACCGTGTTTATTGTATCCTGGTATCCTAGATCTGGAATTTTCAATTCTGCCAATTTTAATCTTTCTTCGAGCTTATGAATTGGAGTTATTGGTGAAAGGTAAGGTATGTTGTCATGCCATTTATTGTTGTAGGCGATAGACATATTTGGAAATTTGAATGATTGATGAAGACCAAAGTCAAGTTCCATAAATTGATATTTCGTCCAAACCAGAGGTAGATGATGTTCGATGAGAATGTCCTTTTCAGGTTCATCTATACATAAGAATCCTGCTGGAATGATTGTTTGTGCATTTTTTTCTTTTTGTAACTGTTGGATTTCCACTACACAAGGAACTGTTATTAGAGTTGCTCCAGGCCATGAGTCATTTATGGTTATACTAGTACTTGTTCTAGTTATGGTGTTAACTGCTATTAATGGGTTTTTAGCGTTTGTTATAGCAAAGAGGTTCATTTCAATTTGTTTAACTACGATTTCTTCATGATTTATCTCGCATTTGAAAGTACATTTCTTTATTATTTCTTCAAATTTCATTCCTTTGAATAATGCCCTTGCACAATTCCCTTTATTATTGGTTGTGAGGTCTTGTGGGAGAAAACATAACAGGCTATGTTTGCCACAACGATCAATGTCTGTTCCAGTTATGATTCTTATCGATCCATCAAATTTGTTGTGGGATAAGATCGAAGGTTCTTGATCCCAAGAGCAAATTTTATTGTCGTGCGTTCGAAATGCTAATGGAATAAAGTTGTATAGTTCATATTTGGCATGAAGGTTTTGAAGTGGAATTTTGATTTCTATTTCTATTTCATTTCCTGTTACATAACAGTTAACTAATTTTGTTCTGTAGTAGGATTGGATTGATTTCTCGTCTAGCACTATTGCAAAATTTGATTTTTCCGCGATTTTCTTAATTTTTAGTAAGTCTTCTTTTAAAGTTGTTTCGTTGATTATTGCTGCTGGAAGATGGTTATTTTTGCAGGAAAGGAATAACTAGCTGAGTTTAGCATTTTCGGTAACTAAACTAGCGTGAAGAGTTCAAGCTGTGTCGAAGATGAGTTCTCTTCTGGCTTCAATAATTATTTCGTTATTTTGGTTTTGAATGGCGTCTTTTAATGCTTGGATGTTTTCTTTTAAGATTTTAGAGTTATCAACTTCTATCTTTTCGAAGTTTTTAATATCATTCGTGACGTTTAATAATTCAGCATGGCTTTCTATTACTGATTCTTGGAGTTTTTCGTATTGACATTTTAGATTTTTCTCATTTTCTATAAAATCGTTGCCTTGAGAAAGTGTCATGACATTGCAACACCATGTGTCAAAGTCACCAAGGATTTGTATTCCACATTTACTTCTGTCAAATTCCTTGATTATTGCCTCGTTTATTAGCTGAATATCCGTAATTAAATCTATGATCTTCAACATGTTTTTTGTTCTCTGTATACACCATGCGTTTTCCGTAGATGCGCAACTTTGCAGTTTCTTTATTTCTTCAAGCCATTAGGGTGTTTGTATGTTCTGTCTTCTTGGAATTTTCAGGCTATAGACTATGGGAATTGTTTTCTCATAAGCCTTACTGAATTTATTTAATTCCAAATATGCTCCTGACGATGCACTAATTTTTGATTTTAAGCTTGTGTTCTTCGTTTTGTTTGTGAGTGTGGTAATTATAATGAAAATGATAACGTCGTGTTGTATTGTCTTATGGTTTGAAATCATTACAAATCACATGAAATTTTGCTGTTAGATGCAGTATTACATTTGTCGGTATGTTATTTAGTTGTTATCTTTCGTCGGGATGAAAAAAAATAATTTTACAATGTGTAAAAAAAAATGTATATCGATGCACAATATTTTCTCGATTTTTATTTCTTTCTCATAAAAATATACATATGTGCGGAAATTACACCATCTGTGTTAGTGTGGGACTCTGGAATCACGAGTAGGCCTTGGAAGATGGCAATCTCCAGTATATTTCGATTTTTCAGCAAGAATTTATCTTGCTTTACAACTCGGATATATATGGAGGTATCGCAGTATTCTCGGTGTGTTCGATATGTTGATTCAATTCAATTTTCTCCGTCCTTGTCCTTCTTTAGTTTTATAGTTCATGTTCCTATTAGTTATAATTTTCTCTTTTTTTTAATTATTTTTTTATGAAGCTTAATATGGACTTGTTTTACAAATTTGATAAAATGATGAGCTTGGGTACAGATCATGCTAGTGAGGATGTTCTCCAGGATACTCCTCTGTATCCGTCTCTGGCTGAATTGCGTTCTTTACCCAAATTTATGGTTCCTGATAATGGAATTGTCGAGACGTCAAAAAGTTTCATGCTCACGCAGGTGTCTCTTCCGTATTTACGTTGTTGGTCGCCACGTTGCCCATGTTTGTTCACTGGTGTGATTGGGCTTTGGAAGATTTTCAAAGCTATCCATTCCTTTTTGGCTGCAGATTATGGTCCAACAGGGGTCGATGCATAGCGGAAGAATTTTCCTGGCGATTCTTTGAATACATCATTTGGTTCGTGGAGGCATCTGATTCTTCAAAGTTTATGCGAGTGTTGTTTGCAATCCATGGTACAACTCGCCTCACAGTTCAGCTTCCTCTTCCCAGAGGCAAGTTTATGGAGGTGAGAAGGATCTGTGGTTTGCTTTTCAACACTTGATGTGAATCCATCTGACATTACCGGTTATGCCGTTGGTTTAAATCTTTTGACTGCTGTCATAATGGCGATGCAGCCCTTAAATTTTGGAGCAAAAGTTTTTTTCGCGATTACCAATACCACGTATGCCAATACAATCATGGATAGGTCCCAATTTCAATATTTGGTGGACTATCTTGTTCGCTTTTATCGGCGAAAAATCATAATCAATGACACTCCTCATTTCATCGAGGTAATTCGTGTTTTGGAGCCATCGGAGAAATTAACCATTTCTCATGATTGTCGTGTTTTGCGAGGAGCTAATCCGAGAAGCGAGCTGACTGCTGGACCAAGTAAGATGATTGTGTCCAATCGGCGTATGTTTTTGGTTCCTCGGCATCAGCAGTTTAGGCGTTGTTCAGTTTCTCCTGAACTCGAGCCTGCCGATCATCCCAAAGCTGCAGAGCAAGGCGAGGGCAAGCCTGACGCTGGAGAGGCCTTTGCCCAGAATGCACAGGATTATTGGTAGTTGGTGAGTAAAAAAAATTTTTATATTTTTGAGGGCGAGAAAATATGTACGTAAATGGTCCTTACAATATATATATATATATTATCTAAAGTTGTTATGAATTAAATTACAAGGGTTAAAATACAGTGGTTCGGGTGGTGGTTCTGAGTATCTTTTTACGTATTCCTCCCAACTTAACTCACTCGGTTTTTTAATATCCTGAGGAAAAAGTTGAATAGGTAGAGACAAAGGTTATAATATACTTTTTCCCTCATCACACCTATTGAACAATTTGATTTCTTCCAAACGTTGATTTTGGGTAATCGATTGAATCTTTTGTAAGGTTATCCTTCTCTTTTCTGGGTCTTTTAATTCAAATTTCTTTCTCCATTCTGAACAATCTTTCCCTTTTAATAAAGCTTCTTCATTAAATTTTACCTTTTTATTTTTTTTATTTTTATTACCAGATTTCTTTAAAATTCCTTTTCGTGGTCTTCCTCTCGGACGTTTGACAATGATTTTAATTTCATCTTCTGATTCCTTTTCTTCAGAGCTCTTTTCCATCTTTAATCTACCTCTTTTCCTTTTTGATTAGACTCAGGAATATTCCCTTCATTTTCCGAATTATTGGATGTAATATCTTCAATGTTTGATGGTAAGTTAGCATTAGATCGAGCATTATAAGGTGTAAGCCTTCTTATATGAACTGTATCGTCAATGCCAATTCCATCTTCAGAAGTTATGCGAATTACATAGTTTAAGTCTGAAATTTTTCTTACTATTCTGTATGGTCCTAAAAATTTTGGTTTACCTTTTCCATAATTTATTGGTGCTTTCAAGAGAACTAAGTCATTAGTTTCATAAGAAATTTCTTTTCTTCCTTTATTATAGCGTTCTGAATATTTAATTGCATTCTTTTTATCAAAATTCGGAATTATTTTTTGAATTTTATCTGCTTCACTTATCTGTTCTTCTCTAGTTTTACTGATAAGTGGTGACGGAATGTTTGAATTTATGGGGGGTTCTCCTTTATAACCATGCATTAGGTAAAACGGATCGTGATTATTTAATCATTCGATAGGTGTCATATTATAGGTCAAGGCTACGTTATGCACGCAGTCTGGCCATTCTTCGCTATCGGTACTTTCATATTTTGCTAACATTTTTTTTATTGTTCCGTTCATTTTCTCTACTTGTCCTTGAGTTTGTGGTGAATGTGATGTAGAGTAGAATATTTTAATACCGTTATTTTTACAATAATTTTGTACATATTTGTTCAAAAAATGAGTTCCGTTATCACACGTAATCTTCGTTGGTTTTCAGTAATGACGTACAATTTCTTTTAAGAATTTAATTACCGAATGTGCATTTGGTTGGGTTACTGCTTTGGTCCAACAATATTTTGTTGCCTTATCTATTCGCACTATGACAAATTTCTTTTCATTATTTGTGTTAAATTTTCCTATAAAATTGTAACGCCAAAAAATAGGTGTTGGTTCGAATTTGTTTCCTATTTTTGACGATGACACTTTACGAAATATTTATTTGAGAAAGACCACAAATAAATATTTATAATTAAATAAAATAGACTTTATAATTTAAACTTGAATGTCCTAGGTATCCACACACTATGGTGGGCCTTAACTTTGTTGAGAGATTTAGACTTCAATTAATTTTCAACGTAAATCTTTTTATAAAATATAATATTTTTCATTTACAACACAGTAATAGTTAAAATGAACAAGTTAAAATAATTAAAAGAACTGAACGAAAATAATAGAATTGAACAAATTAAAATTATGAATTGAACACAAAAAATAGGATTGAATAAGTTAAAATAATGAATTGAACAAAATAGTAGAATTGAACATTTTGTTCTTCAGAGTTAGTTTTTATAATTTAATTTTTACATAGTAAAAAGAATAAATGGTAAGAAAAAGTGGGATTAGTTTATTATGATTGGTTGTTACCAAAAAGAAGGAGAATTGACGTTTTCCAGTATTAGGCAGATATTTCAATTAAGGTACACGTGTGTGACATTAACTGAGGTCAACCACAATTGTTTTTTTGTATGAAAGACTATTTTCATCGAATTCAGACGAAACCATTTTCTGTTAGGTTTGTACTAAAAAGAAGAAGAGTCATAGAAGTGTGAGAAAATAGAAAATAAAACGAATTATTTCGTTTGTGTAAAAATATAGGCGGACATTTAGAAAATGTTCGTCTATATTCGTTACAAAAATCAATTTGGATATGTACAAGTGGTATGCATTCTTCAGGATTAATTGGTTTCAAGTGTCCATATTTTTCGTTAATGTTTTTATTAATTTGGCACTGATGGCATGAACGTACATGCCTCGAGACTATTTTAGGCATTTGCGTAAAGTAGTATCGAGCACGCGTTTTGGCAAGAGTTTTACAAATTCCAAAATGTCCTCCCCTGTTTTGACTCTCATGACATATATTTAGTACCTGAGGTATGAGGGAGTCAGGAATTACTGGTACGGCAAAGTGATATTCAGAGTGATCATTGCTTTTCCATAAAATTCCATTTTCATTAAGAAAAAATGGATTCAGGTTGCGTGATCTTATTTTTAAGCTTTTTCTTAACTCTTTTTCGTTGCCACCTTCTAAAATTTTTATTATGATTCCCCAATATTTGTCTTCACGTTGTAAATCCCATAAGTTGTGGATTTCTTGGTCTGTGATGTTAATTGGGTTTTCTATTTCGGAATTTTCTGAAATTTCGGAAAGTTGAGAATTTGTGGACGCATCGGAGTTTCCAGATCTTTCCGAATTATCGAATATGTTGTTGATTCTTAGGAATTTCCTTTGAGAAATATCCTATAGGGTGTGGCTCTTTTGTTTTTCTGTCTACTTGCATTATTACTGCTCCTATGGCTGTTTTTGATGCGTCTACTTTGACGTATGTTTCAGCATCAGGATCGTAGATTGTAAGAATTGGATCTGAAGTGATTAATTCTTTTATTTTATCAAATGCTTTATGTGCTTCGTCATTCCATGCTATTTTATTATTTGCCTTAACATTTTCCTTTCTTGTTAGGTCTGTTGATGGTGTTGTGATTCGCGAAAATTTTTTTATCATTTTCAGATAATAATTTGCTAAGCCAATAAATCTTCGTAGTTGACGTAACGTTTTAGGTGGTTGAGATTCACGAATTGGTTTAATGTTTTTATCTAATGGTTCTAATTTATTGTATGAAATTTTGTGTCCTAAATATTCGATACTTTCATTGAAGAAGCTACTTTTACTGATTTTAATTAGTAAACCCGCTTCAACTAGTACTTTTAGGACTTCTTCCAAATTTTCTAGTGTTTCTTCAAACATTTCACCAAAAACACAAATATTATCTAGATAGACTAGAACTTTGTCTTCTAGGATATGATTGAATAAATCAGTCATGGTTTTTTGAAAAATGCTGGGGCTCGTGCCTAATCCCATAGGGATGGAGTTAAATACGTAACTTACTCCTCCAACATTTATTCCTGTTACCACTTTTGATTCTTCATCAAGGGGAATTTGGTAATATCCCTGACTAAGGTCGATTGTTACAAAGTATTTCTTATCTCGTGCATCCCAAATTTTGGGGAGACGAGGGACTCTGCTCGTATCCTTTTTTACTATTTCGTTTACACCTCTATAATCTACTAATAATCTATAAACTCCGTTTGATTTCTTCTTAACAAATACAGGGCTCTCATATCTAGAGCTTGCTCTCTTAATAATACCACATTCTTCAAATTCTTTAATTTTCTTTCTAATTTCTCTTTTTTCAAAAATTCCCATGTGGTAATTTCTACGTTGAACCGGCTCATCTGTTTTCAAGTAGATATGTGCAGATTTTAGTTTCGTAGGTTTTACCTTGGCAGGTTCTTCCGTAAATATGTGGATATATTTTTTTAAAACGCTTACTACTGCCTGTTTCTGTTCCTTCGTTAAACTCTTATTAATTTTCACTTGTGTTTCTTCATTGTCGTGGATAACGCTGTCATCAGATCAGGTTATGTGGACAAGTTTTAGCATATCAACCTCCTCACCTTGGTTACCCACAGTATCCCCCGATGTAATGCGTTGGATGCTGGGTTGGCCATGGTAGACGGAATTGGTCTGACAGTCCCGCATATTCGGCTGTCGAAGTCTATAGCATCCTAAAACTGTCCCTTGTGCGATCTGGGTGTCGAAGTGCGGACTGTAGAATCTGAAGGCTGGACATTCTAAATCATCAACAAAATACTCGCCTTCTAAACCATAACTTATTAAAAATCATTTATCTGGATCTGCTTTTCCCATTTCTGGATCCAGGTTTACACAATATTCATTATTTACTTCTATGCAGAAATCTTTGTCTGCTCTAATGAATCCTTCGCAATTTTCTTCCTTAAACTTAATTATACTAAATGTTTCGCGTTTCCATGGCGGTCCTATTTTAAATAATTTCTTACTAAATAATATGTCGGCATTATGTGGATCTAAAAAGTCGTATCCGAGTAGTAAAGGTGTGGTTACCTCCGAGGTTACGTATGCTTCCACATCGAGGAGGAGGTCACCCATTTTTATGGTGATTTCTACAACTCCTTTAATGATTATTGCACTATCGTTAGCGGCTACCATACACACTCTTGCAAATCTGATCACATTATCCTTTACAAGGTCGTATTGTACAAGCGTCACTTCAGAGCCGCTGTCGACTGTTCCCTGTGTTTCATACTCTTCACGGCTCACAATGTTGCAGGGGACGATTAGTTTACATCTCGCCCTGACTAATTTCATTGATGCACTACGGATATGAATTTTCCAATTATGCTGCTCGTATGGATCTAACACTAAGAGAGCAGCGCAGTCTGGATGATGGACGTTGCCATTACAAGCCTGAAAGTTGTTGCCAATATATGGTATAGAGCAAACGGGCTCTACTGCAAGTTTTTTGGTTGTTGAGGGAAATTTTGTTGTTGGATACTTGGAACTACATCAGGAGTTCGCAAGTTGTAAGAGGGTAATGCATAGTTTAATGCATTTCCCCATGGTTGTGGGTTTAGAATTGGGGCACTATATGCCTGTGCGTAACCATTCTGTTGCGGTTGTCCAGAGATGTTGAACGGTTGATTGAAGTTTGATGCAAAATTGTTGTTGAATCTTTGAGGTCTAAAGTTTCTTTGTGGGAATTGAGGCGTAACACGATTACGTAGTTGACAATCTCTTGAGAGATGTCCCCTTCTTCCGCAATTAAAGCAATTTATTTCTCTCGGAGGATATCTATCGTTGTTTTGTTGATGATAGTATTCTCTCATTGGGGGTCTATAGGAATTTTGGTTATTTTGTGGTCGATTAGATTCTCTTTCTCTAGACTGCCTTCTTCTTGGGTTACTATCATTTGCTTCGTTATTGTTATTATTATTATTTGAATTTCTTTCTCTACGAGGTCTGGACTCTGTATTTTCATTTTCCATCGCTTGATTTCTGGTTTGGTTTTGGTTTCATTTATTGGCATTAGGGGGTTTCCATCCTGCCTCTACTAATGCTACAATAACAGGGTCAGTTGGAGAGATGGGTGGAGTTATGGGTTTCGCAGGATCTTTTTTCTCTGGAGTTTTACCCTTCATCATCTCTTCCATCTGTTTTGTTAACTTAGCGATCATTTCTGTTGCTTTATTTAGCATTTCTTCCGTTTTTTGGACATCGGTTAAGTCTAATGCTTTTTCTTTGAATTCTTTCCAATCCGTAAATGTTTTTGAAATCTCAATTTGTGTCTGGAGATTTTTAGACGCAAAGAATTTCCTCATTTCTCCTGTTAGCCTTGGGAGTAAGAGGTCACAAATCTTTTTCTCGCTAATTGTTGCCTCTAGTTGTTTATAGAGTCGGAAAAATTTTGGTACATTTGTACTAAAATATGAATTGTCAAATTTCAATGATTTGATACGTTTTTTTACTGTATCTTTATCTTTTTAAGATACGTGTTAAGATTCGTTTTATTTCTAACCATGAGGTTTCTGGGGTTATCTCAGTTTCTACTGCGAACAGTTCGATAGCTGTACTACAAAGGCCTATATTTAGGTTTCGTATCATTTCATACACAGTTGCTTCGAAGGTTTTCGCCTGAGTTTCGTATTCAAAAAGGAATTCAAGGATGTCCTCATCGGGGCCATTTGAAAAATGGATCGGAGTCCATATTTCTGACCTTTTCCAAAAATTGTTCATGGCTAGGTTATGTTGTGTGTAGGATTCATTCGCTGCTGCGAATCTTGCTTGTTGTTGTTGTTATAATAGCAAGCGTGCGTTATTTTCAGCGATGTCTTCCGGGGTCATATTTTTATTTTCCAATTTTAGAAATGGGTTGTTTTTATTTTCAATATTTACAATGTTGACGTACGTGGGTTCTTTTTGATCAAGAATTTCTACGTGTATCTCTGGGGGTAATAAATTGATAGGATCGAAAATATTTTCAGGAGTTGAATTTTAATTTTTATTTATTGGTTTTCCTATGTTTTCTGGGCTTTTTACGTGAATTTGAATTGAATGTTGGATTTTGGTCTGTGAGGACTTTCCCTAGCACTAGACTGTGAGGGTTTGTCGACAAAAGTTTGGTTCAGAATTGATTCCTCTCCGAGGAAGATTTTGTCTTCGTTGTTTGGGATAGAGAAATTGGATGTAACTGAAATCAATTTTTTAGGTGATACGTGGTGTGATACTTTAGACATTTGTTTTTCAAAACTTGAGCTGAGACTTCGTCTCGCTAGTCTTCTTTCTGTTTCTTCCTTTTTTCTCTTCTCTGTTTCTAACTTTTTCCCTTTATTTTCTAAGTCTTCTTCTTCTGTATCGGAGAAGATTTCTTCAGCCTCGTTAGGGTCTTTATTTTTTATACTTCTTGTTACTCTATGATAACTTTTACTTTCTTCGATTAATCTATCAAAATTACTTGTTCTTTCAAATTTCTCAGTGTTGGGGTTTGAGTATAAAATATTTAACAACCAGTATTTAGAATGTCTACCTTTATATAGTTTTTTCTGTAATTCGATTTGTGTTCTCCCTTCTATTCTCTTTACTTTTGCCACTTTTAGCACACGATAGAGAAAAGAAGTGGATACTCGACTTCCCCAATGATTACCAAGGAGTGTATAATTTTCCTCTTCAGACAAGTTTTCATACAAATTTTTAGGGTGATTTTCGAGTTCTAAAATATTGTCTTCGTATTTCGAATCTAAAATATCCGGGAGAGATGCACTCGTACTTTCACTTTTTTCAGACATTCGCGAGGGTTGGGAGATTTTACATTTCACAATATTATTCACAATATCAATAATAGTTTCAAATTTTTCTGAAGTAATGGAAGATAAATTTATAATTTGCTTACAGATGGACGGCGAGTAGCGTATTGTAGTCTTCTGTAGTGTATTGTTAGTTTCGTTCGGATGGACATCCTTGGTAAGTGACTTCTTGTTCTCTACGTTGTGGTTTTGGATACCGGTTGGTCTGTTTTTATTTCTTTTGGATTTCAGGAACCGGATCTGGATCTTCGATCTATTTTTAAGTTTATTTTTAGATCTGTTTTTTGTGATTAATTTATTTTTAAATGTTTTATTTTTATTTTTCTTAATTAAACGTTTGTGGTACTCCGCAATAAAGGTTTGATTTCATAGACGTTTGTTTAATTTTGTTTTTAATATTTGAATTATTTTAGCCATGATTTATTTGATATTTATGCGAAAATATTTGCTCCAGCAAAAATAGATTAATTATTTGCGAGTGGTTTAAAATATTTTTCACATGAGTGGAAAATATTTTTATTTTAGAAAATGCGAAATTTTATTTGAAAAGGATTATTATTTTTAAATTTTACTTCGGAAGGTTTTTTTGTTCGGGCACCAATTTGTTGCGAGAGTAATTCAATACTTTTAAATTACTTCAACAAATAAGATAAAATACAAATATTTATCTTTTATTAAATTTGAACTTCAAGTTATTACAAAACACATTTAAACTTTAACTTAATACTGATACTTAATAATAGTGTGACCTGATGCCCATAACATCGAGTATGGACCTTAAGGTTTCTGTTCGACTGCTAGTTCAGGAATGACCATGTCTTCGAAATGAAGATATGACATCACTTTCATTTTCTTTGTTTCACTCAAAAGATGGCCAACCAAAAAGGTGGCGTGACATGGAACATCCGCCAAATATGATGACACATTACTGTCAGCATATCTGGTGGTGTCCGTTCGTGAGAAGCTAGAAAAAATATAGACAGCTATTATTCCGAGAATTAAGAATAATAATTGTCTATAATTTGTTCAACACGTTTTTGTAGACGAACTGAATCGTCTGCAAAAACGGGACGGAACAATTATATATTTTAAAATGGGTTTTTAATGATCAAAAGTTGATAAATGTTTGAATTTTTGAAAAAATAATGATAAAATAATATATAATATGGTCACATACATTGATGACATTTAGATAGCATCAAATTCTATAAATTGGACTGAAAAAGTAAATATATCTTTTTATAAAAAATTGACGATGAAAATAACATAAAACCCATAATTTTATTGAGATTTGAAATCCATAGAAATAGAAGACTCCATAAATTTAATACAAACTAGGTATATCCAGAAAATATTAGAAAAAATATAAATAGAATAATTCAAAATTCATTAATACTGGCATAGAAACAGCTTTTAAAATCTCTATGATGAAAATTCAAAAGATGATACTGAATATCGTTCTATGATATGGGCTTTATTATATTTGGAATGGGTTACTAAACCTAATATAGCTTTTGCAGTTAATTGTTTTTCAAGATTCCAAACTAAATCAAACACTCAACTAAAAAATCATGTGAGAATAATTTTAAAATACAATAATACTACAAAAGATTTTTGTTTAAAATTCACATCGGATAGTCAAGGAATTTATTCATTTGTCAATGGAATGGAATCTTGGAATGTTTGAAAGTGTAAGACACATATTGAGAATAATATCACTTTTTGACACAACCTAAAATCAACAAATATAAACCAAAATTAAACCAAAAATTCTTCTCAAATCAGTTTAAATTCATTGATCGATCTCAATTTAAATTCATTGATCGATCTCAATTAGGATATTTTTTTCAAATTTTATAGAATAAAATAAGAATAAAATTTTAATACTATACCGTTTATCAATAGATATACATATAATTCTAAGACAATGTTATATATTTAATTTATTTCCAGTCATTAATAATAATTTGTTTTTGAAAAAGTAATAAAAAATAATCTCATTCATAAATTTGTTCCTTTCATTTATATTAATAATGAAAATGATAAATAATTGTAAATAGTTTTGATATTTCTTTATATTAAATTTTTTTGGCTTTTGTGATTGCAATTTATAATTTGTATTGTTTTGTAAGACTGTGTGGGAGTGTTGTTCTACACTCTCACTATGCTTGCTCTGTTAATTTTGTGTGCTCCTTCATTGCAAACCTGTTCATTTAACTATATTTTATAATATTTTCATTTGTTTACTTTGGCTGCACTGTTCTCATTGTATGCAGCATTTTTGTCACTAAATGTAAACTTTGAAATATTAGTTCTGTTCGAATTTGAAGTCCAAGATGGATGGACAAAATAAAAACTGTTCCTGAAATTCTTTGTTTTTGTTGGGATACGATTCCCTCACTACCTCACAAACACATAACATTACATTGACTAACACTGAATGTAACATGTTGTTACATTTATTCGTTTTACATGTGGCGACACTGATCCCCAACATAATATTCTTACCGCCACTGCTCGATGGAGAATGTTCTCCGTTCGTCAGTCGTTGTACTAACGTCGATAATAAATCTTTTCTAAGATGGAAGTCCGTGCTTATCTTTTCTGTGTAAAGTGATCAGAACTCACCTCAATAGTTTTTAATCATTTATTGTGTTTTTTGTGTTTCAAAAACCAACTAACCACTAGTGACACTACTTTAGAACACTGTTATTACCTAATCAGGTTAAGTAACTAATACAACTTTTATCTCTCACATACTATAAACACTTTTCCGCTTTTCCCACTCCCCACTCGAAGGCTTTTTTTGTAATGGAGGATGGTTGCTCATCTTTTTTTCAGTTGATCTCGGACTTGTACATATTTTATTTTTTTAATGCATTATAGAATTTCAAATTGACTTGTTCACTTTCTTTAGATTCAATACCCTTCACTTATTCACAGAACAAAGGGTTATGAGCTTCTTTTTTTTGCGTAGAATTAATTTTTTTTTTAAATTCTGCTTTTAAAAATTGAAAAACTGGGTTTTTGTAGCAAAGTATCAATATCCTAGAGTTTTTAAGAATAATTCCATTGGTTGAGATGGCGGGTTATAATTACCAGTAGCCCCACTCCTATGGTTTTATCATTGCTGAAAAGATATTTTAAATTTCTACGTTTTTTCGTTTTTCAACTTGTACTCCCCCAACCGAAAAAAATTCCTACACTCCTGCACATAAAGCATTACACATCTCTTTAGCTGTATGTCTCTACATCACATAGTGTAAAAAAGTGTTTGTAACATCCCAGGTAGAAGGTAAGGAAAAAGAAGTCAGCAGATGTTGAATTTTGTTGCATTTTATAATAAATCCAATATACTAAGTAGAAAAAAATCTCAATTCAATTTTCTTCATTCAATTATAGACGATAATATTATTCGTGTAGGTTTAGCTACATATTTTCGTTGCGATATCAATTTCAAGATTAGGTAGGTACCTACCTCCAGAGCATATCTGTTTAATGTTATGAAATTGAATTAATAGGTATTTGTCGAAAAATAATTAATAATAATAATAAAATGTAGGTATCTACAATTATTAATTTAATTCCTACAAGTCTACAAGGTACCTATGGGTACCTACTCTGAATATTATGCCTTTATTTAAAAACTAAATAAACTGAATCTGCCTCGCTCTGTTTTCTCATATCTAGTAAATATATACGTACCAATTTTTCGAAGAGTTTTGTAAAAGTGGACTGGCGGCCAAAGATTTTTAGCCTTAATTTTTTTAAACTAGATTCTTCTTTTTAAAATTTAATGATACATGGGAACTTATGGAACTGATTCCATTTTCTTAAAACATTTATTGTTTATAGTGTCCAACTTGGGAGAAGAGTATTACGTTAGAATACGAATGTACTCCCATAATGACGAAATTAGTAATTTTAATTTATTGAATTAAAAATTGTTCGTATAAATAATACCATTTTTTTACTGTGCAACTTCAATAATAATGATATACCATAACTTAAAAATATGTACATAAATAAAGACAGCTTATAATATTGTTCGAATCGTTTGAAAAAGTTCACATCACCTATAGGAACCTATATTGAATAAAACTGTTTTCAAGAAAAATCGCATACAGATCCGCGAAATGAACGATTTGGATCGAAAGGAGAATCAGTGGCGCATGCAAAACACGGAAATATTTTTGCTCGAGTTCGTTTCTTATTTTTTTCAGGTACTCTATTGTTTTTGAAGACATTTTTCAGCGATTTTCGCTTTTTTCGATGTTCCTCTTCAAATTTGCGGATCAGGTCGTCGCAATCTAAATTTTCTCGAGGTTCCCACACGTGAATGTCTCCGAGGGCAGCTTTTTTCTTCACGAAATAGTAAACTGTGTGACCATCAATTCGTTTATCAATTATTTGGTCCACGATAAAATCTTCGTCCGATGATAAACCACTCGTATTCATGTTCGTATGATAAGTAGATGTAGGTATAAAATATAGGTACACGGCGATATATGTACGTCGAAAAGTTGACAATTAAATTAGGTACTTTAGAAAATTAGGATCTTACCAAAATCTAGTGAGTAGGTATACGAAATCGAGTAATTGAGAATTAAAAATAATCTGAAGTGTTGGTAATTGACCGCACAATATTTCCTGGTCTGAAATTCGATACAAAAAACTTTCAACACGCGTTTACGCGTAGGTAAAACGAGTTAAGTATCTCGTATAATCTGTGGAACTGGAAGAGATTCGACATACGTCCTCATATTTTTGTTTTTTTTCTTGCGCATACATTAAAAGATATACAATAGGTATACTTTGAAATGAAAAATAGACAATTGAGTTTAACGAACACGAAGAGAAATAAACAATAATTTGTTTTTTCACGTTTAGAATTGTCAAGTCGTTAAGCTCTTCTTTGTACGTACTATCAATGATTGATAAGTATATAGGTTCTATATTTGTCGAACTAGTAATCCAAGGCACAGTTTCGATTTTTCTGTTTTACTGTTTTGAAATCAGTAGGTACATGTAGCACACATCTTATCTAATTTGTATGTTCAGATATATGCCTCTGTAATTAAAATAATTAATTTGAAAAAAATAAAACAATTTCATGAATTCGAAAGGAAACGCCTTTTCAATATTTTTCACTGGAAGTTATTCGAGAGAGATCGGCGATGCAAGTTTCAATTAAAAAAATTCTTAGAACATGAATGATGTAACCCACTATAAGAATTATTTGAATTTTTCATTTTAAAATTATTATGGGCTATGAACTGATCAAATTTGAAAATTTTCAACGCAAAATTGAAATTTAAGAAGAAAACAAAAAATTTTTCCTAGCATTAAATCTGGCCTTTTCGAATATATAGCTGTGCCTGACAGCATAAATAATAATGGTAGGTAGGTATACCTATGAAATATGGCTACCTATCTATAGGTAGGCTTAAATTTTATGGAAAAATTCCTAAAACCGAAAACACCCATATTCCAGAATTTCGATGAAATAAGAAGAATTTTTTTCGATTGAACGTGTCTTCAAATTTCTTTATGGTAGCCTGCTCGTAAATTTCTTTATTTTTTTATTTTTCAGTTCGTGTGATTCATCAAGAAAATTGTCTGACGATAAGAAAGAAGTTGGTGACGTATATTATGTTCACTTTCTAAGTAGGTATAAAAATTTCAAAATATTCCTCTACTTCAACACAAATGACTTGCAGTAATTAGATAAAATAATTTAATTTTACAAGCCTACCTATTTAAATTATTTATTATCAAATAAAATAAATCGTTCTAAGGGTAGTAATCGTGGCTGGGAAACATATCGCTCTTTTGAAATGCGGATGGCAAAATTTGAATTTATCAGTTTTCCTCTACTTCTATGAAATTTCTGGCCCGAGGCTTCGTGCAGAAGAATTAGTGAATGATTGCTTTACTCAGAACTGAGTACAAACTATTTTTCTACTCATTCACCCATTTAATTAGATCCTCTCCTAGTTTCCAAAGTAAAATTATGATCATATTTTAAATATAACGCTTCAAAATTTATAACTTTAAATTTTATTGTTGATTCAAAAAAATATCGAATTTGAGTTTTAAGCTTTTAACTGTTTTGGTAAACGTTTTTCGAGAATAATACCATATTTTTTCTTGTGAAAATATTGTCATTATGATAAAATTTGCGTAAGGTTACATTTTTAATCACAGCGTTGTAAAGAATTAATTTCCTCACTCATCACTTTCTAACTTCTGTGCAAAAGTTTCGACTTTTTCACATGTTTAAAAATTTCTCAATAAATTATAGATAGATATGCTTTCATAGGTATAAAAGAATCATTAGAAAATTCCTCTATATTTCCAAGAATGAAGCCTTTTATATGAAATCTGACTAGGTTTCATTGAATCAAAAAAATAAGTTGATTTTTTAGTTTTCAGTTAGGTGCAGAGATGATTATTTCAATAATTTTAACAAACTATTTCTAATTACCTTGGAAAAAAGTTTTTTTTTTCAAATTAGGTATGAATCTATCAAAAATGAGGCGCTAGCTGTTATTATAGAAAGTTTTTAAACGAGCCTAAAAGAATAAAATAAATTTTTTGTTGGATTTATTTCAACCAGAACGATACCGCGTCAATGGGGACGAAAGCGATTGGGTGGGTAAAAGCAATCAATATGGGTTACTCGAAACATACTTCTGATCATACCTGTGAATAATAAAACTACGATGTAAACGATGTTGTATTCTTCGATCATTCAGTACTAAACACCCAGGTAAACGTACAAATTCGTACTAATAATATACACCTAAAGCCCTAAAATGAACATGAGTTTCGCTCGATTTCACTGGATTCGCAGCAACATATTTAGTAACTCACGTAACTTTAAATTTACCGCACTGAAAGACTGAAAACAGACAAAAAAGACCTACTGCTCATGATCAGAAAACCGATGTCCATTTTAGGGCTTTAGAATGATGGTACGTTTCGTTAAAATTGGTGAGATAGGGTTTCTGAGTCTCCAGTACCTATACTTAATAGTCGAAGGTTGCGTATTGTATTCCACTTAAGCAGGTACTCTTATCGTATTACATCCATAATCTATCCACCTACCTTACATTATCATTGGCATTTATTAACAATTTTGACTTCCAGTTCCCATTACAACTTGTTATTTCAAAAGCATGGAATAAATTCACAATTTACATGTATTTGAAAAAGAGGTAAATTCTCCGTTAGTGTCTTATTTTATTAATAATTTTATCAGCTCTTATATCACGTATGAAAAATTTCAATGACCCTCTTCAAATCCTCCGTATCAAAATAAAACAAATAAATGCCATTTGTACGCCTGAAAGCGTTCAATTTGTTTTATTTAGTCATGGTGTGGAATAATAAAACAAAGAAGGTTCCAAACGGCCATCGAAAACATGACTCACACTGCTAGGAGATGACTATTGAAGAGGTGAAGGCAGGGAACATGTCGTTTCACAAAAAATTAGCGGTGATGGGGTTTGTGGATTTGTTTTTTCTCAGTTTAAGCTTGAAAATTCAAATAACTAATAGGTACTGATATTACCTACTTGGCGAAAGTAGTGAAATATGAATCATCTGAAAAAATTATTATGCCATGTCAGGGTAGGAAAAAAGGTATTGAGAAAGGTATCTTCATTTTTCCTGATAATATAATGAATGAATAACCTTATTAATATTAATGATATTTTGGTAGTTTTAACCATATACAACAAGGAAAGTCTTTGTTATGTTCCAAGGGAATACAAGTGTGTTCCAGAACTCAGAAGATCGTCGGCTGCAATGAAAGTGAATACGTATATGTATATATTCGAAAATATTCGAATAAATGGGTTATATTTTAATGAAATACGTTTAACTGTGCTGTTATTTATATTTCAAGTTTGTAAATTGCACAAGAGTTTGTAGGGTTGATCAGTTATTCATTTTCAACCATTTTGCCAAAAAAAAGTCTCATTTTCTACCTTCAAATAACATAGAAAGAGTACGTGATCGCATTCACCCCCACTAGGTGGGGTTATTGCTATCTGTTTTGTTTACCTGAGCTTCGATACTGAGCGTTTTTTTAGGACCCATATGGTCTGTGACGTCATTATTTTTAATATCATTTTTTTCGTTGTTTAATTTTTGTCTGTCCTCGTGGAATTTTGTAGGGGAATCTTCATCCCTATACAAAAATTATATTATTTTGGAAAGATACAAGAGTTAGGTAAATTTATACTGATTTATTTACATCATCAATTTACTGTTGCAAAACAAAAATATGATTTTAATATTTTTGGTGCTAAATACACTGAAATTGTATAAATTTTTGGGAAATTCAAAGTTATCGAGAGGAATTGCGAGAGACCTATTGACTGTGATGAACGGAAATTTTTCAGAGACATCGAGGTATGTTAGTGTTAGAATACGAATGATTCTAACGTAATTTTGGGTGACTGGCTACCGTATTGAATTTTGAGTTTATTTCTCTTGAAATAATAGCCAGCAATCGAAGCAGAAAATAGTAGAAAGAGGAGGGTTCTCGCGATTACCGAGCCAAGGTTAGGCTTGTTGCCTGCACATGTTTAGGCGATCGAGAGAACCCTTAATAGTTGATAAAAAAAAAAAGAGAAAACGTAGCCGCTTTTAAGGGAAGGTGGTGGTGATGGCCTGTGAATATGTAACTGTACCTTTTCTAAGGACACGTGTTAACAGACCGTCATCACTCACACAAAAATGTATTCCTTTTAATTTTCTCCAGGATGAGAAGATTTTTTGGTGGATGCATTCATTCAGCTCTCGAGACTCTCGAGAGCTATCTTAGCAGTTGGTTATTTTACTTATAATCAGTTCATTTGTTTCTGTAAAATTTCATAACAGTTTACTAATATATCTATGTTTGAGTGTTTTGTTTTGCTTTTATTTTGTTGGTTAAGTGAACCAGGGGTAGGCTCAAAGCCTGCTCACACATAATACAGTTAGTATAAGATTCTGTGAAAATTTGGCTAAAATCCTATGTGTGATTTTCAAGATATTGCTGAAATTCTGTTCAGATTGTGTGATTTAGATGATATTAAAATGAATTCAATTTAGTTGTGGAATTTCAGCAATATCTCGACTATAACCATGCGAATGATTTCAACTAAATTTTCACAGAATCTTCAACTAACATACTTGGATGTCTCTATAAATTGCAGCTCTCTACAACAATTCTCTTGCATTTCCTCTCGATAACTTTAATCAAATATGGAAAGAATAGGAACTTAGTTCTGTAATCCTGAGAACTGTGAATAATGTTTTTCTTCGTATATAGGTACCCCGTTATTTTCAGAGGCGAGTGCTTTGAATTCACAATAAAGATATTCATTTAACAAACTAAAATTTTCAATGTCTCAGTTAAAGATGAAGCTGATGAATTATGCAATAAATAAGTTAAACTCTGTCAAAAAAATCAAAGTTATCCATAAGTCAGAACCATTAGTTTCAGTGCTGAAATTTTTCAGAGACTTATGACATTAAATTAAAATTTTGTAAAATAGCTCAATGCCTCAACAGTCAATAGGGATAAAAATTGTTTGAAAAGTGCTTTTCAAGATTTTCAAAAGCACTAAATCATCATACAAAAAAGAACAACTTATTATTTTGTAAATTATGGTCTTGTTAACTTTTAACAAAAAATTTAATTAACTCTTTTTGAATTTTTATCAAGCAAAATTGGTTTAGCACACATAAATACAATGTTAAAAAAAAATAAATAAATATTTATATACCTATATTATAAATGAACATTCGGGACGAGTACAATGTGTTATGAGTTATACTTCTATTGACACATCTAATTAAAATGAGGAGAGTAAATACCAGAAGTAACATAGGTATATGTTGCACGAAATAACACCGTTTTAATTGTAATTAGTCAACTTGAAAACTATAACAGTAACAATAATCTATGGTGTTTGACTCGTGTAAATTTACTGTAGGTACGCGTCGTACAACTAATTAGTGAAAAGTTTAATAATATAAAATGATAGTAACTATATAAAAAACATTAAAAAAAAAGTAAAACAAAACAAAAAGAAAAATAAATTTATGAACCTAACAGAACATAGAAAATTACCATAAAAAAAAAAACAAGAAATTAAATTGAAAGTTCACGCAGGTAAATAGAATGTTTTTCCCTCAAAATTATTGATAGATGCAACTGAGTGACTCGTTTTTTGTGTTAAAAAAATAAGAAGGTATGATTTTTCATTCCTATAATTTACATGACTTTTTCGTTTCTTTCTTATTTAGTATTCGTCGCCCCCTTCTTCAGCATCGACAGAATCGGAAGCAACTTCCTCGTAATCTTTTTCAAGAGCTGCTAAATCTTCTCGAGCTTCGCTAAATTCACCCTCTTCCATACCCTCACCAACGTACCAATGGACGAAAGCTCTTTTCGCATACATTAAATCAAATTTATGATCTAACCTCGCCCACGCTTCCGCTATGGCTGTGGTATTCGACAACATACAAACAGCTCGTTGTACTTTGGCTAAATCGCCGCCAGGAACGACGGTAGGAGGTTGATAATTAATGCCGACCTGAAAAAAGGAAAAGAGTGAGAGAAAGAAATTAAAGACGAATTTAAATATTATAACTGTTCGACAGAGCAGTACATCTGTAACGGTTTATACAATTTATTATTAAATAGCGGATATATAGTTACTTTGAATCCGGTCGGGCACCAATCTACAAATTGTATAGTCCTTTTTGTTTTAATTGCAGCAATAGCGGCATTTACATCCTTGGGCACAACATCTCCTCTGTAATAAAAAAATGTGTCTCGATGATATTGAAGAAATTTTTTTATAGCCTAAACCTATTTTATAGGCTGGAATACTTCCGATTGTTTCAGAATTGTTATTCATTAACCATTTAAAATGTAGGCTATGAGTTTTTGAAATATTTTATGGGAAACTATACGAATTGGCCAAAAGATCACGATTACATACAATTCTCAAGGACCAATTCACGTTGTAAAGAGTACTCAACTTAAAAGTATCAACGAAGATATAAAAACAATTTAAAATTACCAATGAAAGTTCCGAAAAATATTATTATCTGCAAATTGTATGGCATAAAAAATTAGTAACATTCAAGAAATTTCCCCATTTTATGACATACGGAGGCTTAAAATGTTTTTAGTTTAAACCAGTGGTGTACTAAAGGGCTGGCTCGTGGAGCTGAAACTCTTACCAGAGCCTCAAAAAAAAGAGTAGAAAAACCTACTATAAAATATTCATGAAAGTATGAAGTTTAAATCGTGCTCTAATTTTTTATGCTTCTCAACAACAGTACTTGTAGCCTACCCTGGATTGTGCCTTTGGACGATTTTATTTGAAAAATGTTTTTTTGCTCGCTCGAAAAATTCAAGGTGTTCAATCTTTTTTGAGGATTTTTCGTGCTTCTTTACTGAAGGTCTCATAATTTTCTTTCATTCTTTGGTTTCTTCTCATTTTTTTTTTTAGTCGAAGGAGGTGAAGAGAGGTGTGATTAGTATGATGTTTTATATTTTAAAATAAATTCTTCTCAGTCCCTTTCAGAAAAAAATTGTGGGTACGGGCCTGGTTTAAACAATTCGAATTATACCACCCTAAAAAAAAAAAAACCAGGTAGACTGCCTACTAAAATGGGTACCTAAGTACAAAAATCAAAAGTAGTTAGAAAATTACTAATCATCTATACTTAGGGAACCTGTGATCGTGAATTAAATGAGTGAGATGAAAAAATTAATTTTCAGTTCGATTTTGGATCCTCGATTCATACCATAATTAACATGTGTACTAAAGGGGAGCAAAAATTTGGAAAATATTGCTTAGAAACCTTAAGGAAACATAACAAAAGTCGGTTCATTGAAAAATATATTTCAAACTGCTAATTTAATTAAAGAACCTGATTTTCGGTACCTATCCACACTATAAGTGTAAATTGAAAATTATTATTTTGCAACCTCTGTCGATAAAGCAGACGATTATGTACACCTTGACGGTATAAAGCGAACAATTTTGAAACAATGCATACAGTAAATAATTGTTTATGCATAATTTTTTTTTTAATTTATGCACTGGCGGCTTTTTCGCATGCTTGACTCTATACATTTGTCTTTAATCACATTTGATTCATCCTTCGTCATAAACAAATTTTTTTTTTTTTTTTTGGGAGGCAGTTGTTGCAAAAAATAGTATGTGACCGCATGTACATAGTATAGGTGATTGATACTCAGTTTATACACTCGTATCACAAATAACTGTTATCAACCCCATTGTGGTGACATGTCAAAGAAACAAAAGCGCTGTGTCTATTTATGGTAAAAAAGGCTTACATTGTAAATATGATGATAGTTGGCAAATATTTTAAAATTTTTCTCAAATTGGTGACTCCAACTAGTTATGGCTAATTTTTGAAGAAAATCTACTCACGCATAATTATGTATAGAATATTGACAACTTCGCTCTCAATCATTTTTTGTGCTATTGTGTGAAATACTTTTCAATTAGGAAAATAAATATACCTATTCCTCGAAGTATGCACCATCGAAACAACCTAGTAGTAGTTTATATACATTATCATCTATTTTGTGACCATTCCTTTTTAAAAACCCAACCACAGATTGTCTAAAGGGTTTTGTGTGACTAGAATTCACATATCTTTCACTGATGGATCCCTAGGTTACGACTTATGACGTATTAATATGTTGATGCCTAATTAGCCAGATTTCACCCGAGAAATCTAAAATTTCTAAAGTAAATTTTATGGTTGCCAGCTGTGAAGTTTCTGTATAAATTGGCTGAAATTAAGGAAATTGTTGCAGCGGAAAATAGGAAGTTCGCATTCAATGTGTTTGGGTCAGTGAAGTGAAAACAAAGATCTATAAATTGTGATCTACATTGTCGATTTTTCTTCAATTGGTGATAACCATTAATAGTAGTAGCTAAATTGGCTTTTGGATAGAAAAACTGAAATAGGCAATTCTTGTTAAAATTAGCCCTTCATTGTAGCAATACTGATAACGAATAAAGTATTCCCTGAATTTTGAAACGATGAAAAATTTCATACACACCTGTACAACATGCAGCATGCCATGTATTTACCCTTACGTGGGTCACATTTTACCATCTGATTCGCTGGCTCAAAACAAGCCGACGTGATCTCAGACACCGTCATCTGTTCGTGGTAAGCTTTCTCTGCTGACACCACTGGGGCGTACGTGGCCAGTGGGAAATGAATTCGAGGGTACGGCACCAAATTGGTCTGTAGAACAAAATATATAGCATTGTTGAAAATAAACTTCACAGTCAAAGTCGTATAGGAAGGTATTTACTGAGTACTATCAACAATATGGGGCCATCAAGTGAATTATGGCTAGTGGTGTCCACTGAGGAGGTCGTGCAGGCCATAACTTCTGGTGAAGAGTACCATTTTTGATTACCTAGGTACACATTTCTCGTCGAATAAAAGGGATGCGGAATTCTTCGATTTATTAATTTATGTCATCATAAATTCAGTTCTAATGGTAAACTGTTTTGACTATAAGAATGTTGGGCGGTGAACCAGTGTCCCAGTCATCACAATATAAAGCCAACATCATAAAATTTCATAGGTCCCATAAAGCATATTATGTGGCCTACATATAGGTACTTATGATTACAAAAATAAGAAGGTAAGTTTTTAGGACTACCAATTTATACTAAAGAAGAGTTTTGAGTTTGTGAAGTGATGTAGGCAGTGATGGTAAATGCTCGAGCATTTATTACTGAATGCTGAGTATGCTCAGGAATTTTCTCAGCATGTGCTCATGCTTGAAATGCTCAGACATTTAATATTGGCTCAAGCATGCTCAGCATTTGCTCAGCATGCTAGAGCATTTTTCATATTTCCTCTTAAAACAAGATTGAATCAGTTCTAAGTTTGCAAGTTGCAAAAATGTTATGCTTACTCAGTACGGACATGTTTGGTGAGTTGTTAAGTGAAGATAAAATTTAGACTTTATGGATACACATTGGATAGTGTACCTACTCACTTAAGAACAAAGTACAAGATGAATAATAATTAAACTTCATTTTTTGGTAAGTAAGTACGTAGTAGGTACCTAAGTATAATACTTGGGGTACATAAAAAAATGGTCTCCCACTTTTTGACACTCTAGAATAAAAATCAATGAATTTCATCAGGGTAACCTTCTACATGAACGAATGAAATAGGTATATGAAAAATTGCCCTTCAGACAGAAATTATGGCTCGATGGACGACGGACTTCCTCTTGAAAATACATGACCCTATTAAAATCAGTGCGTGTACCAAAAACAAATTATTTATACAAACCTGGAATTCTGTAAGATCAACGTTCAACGCACCATCAAAACGCAAAGAGGCCGTAATTGATGATACGATTTGACCAATCAACCTATTTAAATTTGTGTACGTTGGCCGTTCTATATCCAAATTACGTCGACAAATATCATATATAGCTTCATTGTCAACCATAAAAGCACAATCCGAGTGCTCTAAAGTAGTGTGCGTAGTGAGGATTGAATTGTATGGCTCTACTACTGCCGTCGACACCTTTAAGAAGTATTCTCTTGCGATAAGTATAGGTAATTATGCAACTGTTAACATGGTCCATCGAAAATGTATCATTTTGAATTGGAAAACACTGCAAAATCACTCCCCAGATCATACGAACGATAATTTAGCCTATAATATTTGACGACAAATAATTTAGCTTGGTAGGTAGGTACCTACTTATTTTACAAACTTTCAAGTTATTCCAATTCATACATAAATGGGAATGTTTGTCTGTCCATATGCCCATCACTTCATAACCACTCAATTGATCGAGCTTAAATTTTTAGAACTTATTTGTATTGTCTGAAGGAAGGTTTTAAGCCAAGTCCGAGGTCCGTATCCCCCCTGGAGTCGAAGGTGTGAATTTTGATCCCCCTCACCCCCAAAAAGTTTTTAAGAATTTTTTTTCTCACAAAAACGTATTATACTCAGTGACATAAGTATACCCTCAAAATTTCACGGCTCTTTATTGCCCCCTTCTTGAGACATGAGGCTAAAATTCTGGAATTGCCTGGATCACTTAGAGCGAGCAGCTAGTTCCTTCATAAAATTCATTATGACAGCGTTAAAATGTGTCGAGTCATAAAAAACTATTTCTATTTCATTTGACCACCTTGAAAAATACGCTCACATAGTGATCACTCATCAATATTATTGACGTATTTGAGTAGCCTACCTGCCAACTATGCCTAATTGACCAAAAATTCGGTTCATAAATGATCTTGAAATCAACTATTGTTTTTTCGTTCTTTTTTACTTGGTCAAAAGTAGAGAGTAGCCAAAGGTACGAGTTACCAAACCAGAAACGTTTGATTATCAATTTGAAAATCGTTCCGGTTCGTAAAATAATGTTACTATAGGTACCGTGTGAAATGTTTGGTAGGACCTAGGCCATACCAGGAGAAACATTCGTGCCGAATCCAAAGCGAAATTCAATTTTAAAGTGTGATTCTCTTCGACCAAGTATAATTTAAGGATTATTAGCGAAGGTGAATAAAAGTATGTACCTGTAGGTGCAAGTGAGAAAAATTCTTCAAAGTAAGAGTAAATTTAAAATTTTTTTGGAAAACCGTTTTTCATTAATCACATATCAAAGTACTGTACTAATGATTAATTCGTTATAAAAATCTACTGTAAGCTTATCTATAAATGTATGTACATAAAATATATATACAAATATAGTAGAACCCCCTCATTAAAAACTCACTTTGGTACGAGGCAAAGATTTTAATAACCGAACGAGTCTATTAGGCGAAGAAAGAAAAGGAAAAGAAAAAATTCCAGTTTAATTATGAACGAAAATTTATGATATGAATACGTATACAGTATTTTATGTATTATTTTATATATCATATAGCCAGACACAATATAAAAATTTTCCATACACTCCTTAAATCATACCTCCCACCTTATTTTATGAAGCATGTATATTTTGCAGCAATATAGCACAATACAAAATTTTAATTTATTTCACTTTATCCAGGTACATACTCATACGGCAATAAAATCATATTCTGTTCAATCAAATACTAAATAATAAATCGTTTGTACTCGTATTAGTGCAATTAAGACACCCACATACTCTAGTGCATTTTAACCTGATTTTGTGGCAATTACACCTTCGTCTGAAAGGCCCCATTTTACACGTGCAAAATACTAATTTTAGAACATTTTCAGGTGCCGGTGGTTGATGAGTAGGAATATAGAGGAGACCATTCTGACCAAAAACATGATCTTGTGGAATGGGGCTGGAAAATGAAAGAAAATAGTCTCCTCCCTATTCCTACTCTCCAACTGTCAGCCCCCAGTAAGGTTCTAAAATTAATATTTTGCATGTGTAAGAAGGGGGGCTTGCAGAACAAGGCCGTAAAATTGGGTTATCATAAACTGGAGTACGTGGGTGACTTAATTTCACTAATACGAGGACAAATAATGTAGTATTTGATGTAATAAACTGTTGTTTTACCGTTGTAATAAGTAAATATAAAGTAGAATAAATTTAAGTTTTGTATTTTGCTGTATACATTCTTACGGAAAATAAGGTGGGGCTATGGTTTAAGAAGGAATTGGGATAAATGAAGATTTTTAGATTGCGTATCTGGCTGTATAGTGCATAAGGGTACTGTAAACAATTTACATCTGCGGTAAGTGGTACCGATGTAGGATTAAGATGTATCTTTGATATTCATTTATTCAAAAGCCGTACACCATATAAAAAAACCATAGAACATTTTTTATGCATTTTTAAGTTTTTTTTTTATTTTGTTTCAATTTTTTTTCGCTAAAATCAAAATTGAGCAAAATAAACACAAAAACTTTTTTTCATCACTGTTTTTGCCCCCTGAGGGACCGAACACACACCGGTCGAGTTATGAGTTTTAGTAGGTTGATCAAGAAGGTGAAGATGACCTATATATCACATTTCAACTTTATATGATTTTTTTCCTTTTTCAAACGTAAGTAATTTGCTTGGACTATGATAGACAGAGCAAATGATCACACACGTATCTTCAAAAACGAACCTTTTATCAGAACTAAGAACTTACGCACCGCACCGAGTAATTCCACATTTTTTGAAAACTAAAGATCTTTTTAAGTTCCACACTGACTTATAGAATAGCCTTTTTAGGGAATTAGCTCAGCCATTTTCTAAATACTCCGAAGGCTGAAATGGCTCTCCATCAAAAAATTGCTAAGGTTCTAGTTTTACACTTTTTTCTCAATAGAATAATAATCTATAATTGGCCTATTATGTACAAAATTTACAATGCTGTATATGTATTTACAGGTGGGTCACACATTCTAATTAATACTCGTGACGATTCAGATGATGGTGGGCAAACTGTGAAAGAAAACGCGAACAAATTTTATCACAAACCTCAAACTGACGAAAATAAAAAAAATAGGGTACCGAACCTGAAATTCGGTTAAATCGACGTTCAGAGCTCCGTCGAATCGTAAAGATGCTGTAATGGACGACAATACTTGTCCAATTAAACGATTTAAATTAGTGTATGTGGGTCTCTCGATGTCTAAATTTCTACAACATATGTCGTAAATAGCTTCGTTGTCGACAATAAATGCACAATCACAATGATCGATGGACGTATGTGTGGTCAGAATTGCATTATATGGTTCGACGACCGCCGTCGAAACCTTGAATAAAAATTCAAATTTTTTCTTTCTCTTGTTCAAACACTTATTTTAAAGCATATAATAATTATTCTCTAGGCTATCTGGGTGTATTTTTCTATTTTCTTTCAGTGTGAAGCAAAACATATTTCTTAGTGGTGTATTTGTATGTATGTAGGTATGTATGTATGTGCTTTTGCTAAATGATACATAAACGATGTTGCATGTTATAATAAATTAGTGTACATAATATATCAATGTACCTACATGAATGTATATAGAAATGCAAAGGGGATGAAAATAATGGCGGTAATATGTAGACGAAAATTGTTATTTCCGGAAAATACCGGTGAGTACGTTGACTTCATACGAAGAAGCTTTATCAGTTGAGGAAAAAATTTGTCGATAATATCCATGGCGACGACCAAGTTTTCATTGAAAAATACGTTTACGTTTTCGTAAAGGTATAGGTATGTGAAGAAACAATAAAAAGGTACAGCCAAGGACCTTCGTGTGATACGTAAAATTCCAGTTTACATTATTTTTCGGTTGGTGTGAGAAAGGGAAAGTAATTGAATGGCATTGCTATCAGTAAATGAAAAATGTTTGAAATATTTGTCATCTACAACTAATTGTGAATATTTTAACTGACCTAAGATAATCAAGTTGGCCTCTAATAACAAGACAGTAAAAGATAGCTCTTTAAATTTACCCCGAAATTAGGTGACATAACTATTACAAAGGTAATAAGGGTTTCCAATGGCGTATGAGCAAAAATTGTTCAGAGCCCCCCAAAAAAATTCTGAAAAAAGAATAGACTAAATTACGTTAACCTTACTAAGTTTTTTTTTTGTATTTTATTTGTTTGATTGTGGAAAACCCCTTCCAGATATTGTTAGTTATGTACGCCACTGAGGGTTCCCCAATTGTGTTCATTAAATCACTAAACAAAGAACAGTAGAATTTCCAACAACATTTCGTCTTGCTGCACACCATCCAAAAAATTAATGTGTGAGACTCAGCCCTTAGTAATTACAGCTAAGACATTTTGTTCACAAGGGAAATAATCTTACGGAGGCATATCAGACCAAAAAAAAAAAGTAAATTACGGAAAAAACCGTCTACATTCGCCAGTAATCATCCCCCATCGACCACGTAGGGATAAAATATACAAAATAATATACCTGTGGTGCCGGATAAATCGAAAATTCTAGTTTACTTTTCTTGCCGTAGTCGACCGACAGTCGTTCCATCAGCAGTGATGTGAAACCAGATCCAGTTCCACCACCAAACGAATGGAATACCAAGAATCCTTGCAGTCCGGTACACTGGTCCGAAAGCTTTCGGATTCGATCGAGGACTATATCCACAATCTCCTTACCGATAGTGTAATGTCCTCGAGCATAGTTGTTGGCCGCATCCTCTTTGCCAGTAATCAGTTGCTCGGGATGGAAGAGCTGGCGGTAAGTGCCCGTCCGTACTTCATCTGGAGGATAAGATGGATGATTAGAATTTGTCTAAAAATATTAGAATTCACTATTTACAAGCACGTAGGCAAGGATTTATGAGATAGAAGCTTTTATAACCCCCCCTTCCAACGATAAGACTTGAATTTATGAACGAATTTCTGTGTAATTTTTTCCGAGACAAAAATGCGAAAAATAATTTAAGCAAGACGACTACATATGCGACTTTCGGAGATGAAGTCTATTAGTGATGAGAAAAGTTTTTCGAAAGTAATTCATTGATCCCCTGCCACACCACCAACACCACCACATCCTCCTCATATTGAAATATATGAAAACTTACCAACTACGGTGGGTTCCAAATCAACAAACACGGCTCTGGGTACATGTTTTCCAGAACCAGTTTCACTGAAAAATGTGTTGAAACTGTCGTCTCCACATCCAACCGTTTTGTCGGATGGCATTTGTCCATCCGGCTGGATTCCATGTTCCAGGCAGTATAGTTCCCAGCAAGCGTTACCAATTTGAACTCCAGCTTGTCCAATATGTACGGAAATGCACTCTCTCTGCAAAATGTGAAAAAATAATTTATGAGAAAAGTGTAATCGCGTTCATTGCATGCATAATTAATTGAGAATCTCAGCATTCCCCAACCAAAATCTTCCACAAGATAAATACAATTGAGTGAAATTTTCATTCGGGATTGATTAGTGAAGAAACTATACTGAGGGTATCCCCAGAGGCACTTCCAACTCCAACAGCTTAGTTATAGGAGACCTTGAAAAAAATTAAAAATATTTAATAAAGAAATATATGTTCTGTTCTCGATGGTTTAAGGAAGTAGTAGTTATTATAAAAGCATGGCATTAAACAATTTTAATTTATAATTGTTCAATTCGTTCATAGTACTCACAACAGAAAACAAAAAAAAAAAAAGGCCCCCGCATTTTTACCCTTATCTTACCAATTTTACAACCAACTTAAAAAATTGGGCTCATATACATGTTCGACTTTTTAGTAGAAATTTTAGAAACCTCCAACACCTTTGCTAGTACAAGATAAGTCAAAAATGAAAAGGACCGTTTTAGATGTTACGTTAAGTTCATATCAAGTGATGACGGATGAATAATGATGATAAAACAAAATAATTAATAAGGATTAAACCAAAGTCTTAACTGAATAAGCCATGCTGTAAGAAAAATTAGTTATAATTATTCACTAATTTCGCCACAGGCACAAATGTGTTATTCAATTATAAAATTTTTATACTGGCAACACTGATTGAAACATACCAGTGTAAAAACATGCTGCCTAATTGATTTGTGTGGAATGCATAGCAGGAGTGAAATTTTTGTGAAATAGTCACCTTGCTTTAATTATAATGATGATAAGAGAATGGAAATTCAATAATAAATTAATGGTTATCCTATACTATACATACAGGATGTCCAAATTTCTTTTGAAAAGCCGGTAAATATGAATAGAATTCGATATAACAAGAAAAAAAATCTATTCATAAAAAGTTGCATTTTTCCAACTTGAAGGCGCTTTTGTTTGTCGAATTTTGAAATATCACAATTTTCAACATGTCAAAAAGGCTTATTTCTCAGTTTTCTGAATTTTCAGTGTTTCAACTCCTTCGATTTTAAGAATAGAAAAAAGTGGTGATATAAGTTTATTTCGTCTTAGCCTGTATTACCATATCCCTCAGTCAAAAATTATATTCTGCTTATTAACATTTCTGCAGCCAGGAGTAGAAAATCGTGATTTTTCAAAATTCGTAAAACAATAGCACCTTCAAGTTGAGGAAATACAACTTTTTATACATGGAATTTTTTCTTGTTTTTTTCCGGTTTTATCTCCATTAATTACCGGTCTGTCAAACGAAATTCAAACACCCTGTATCAATATATTATATTTGTAGATACAAAAAGCGGGTTGATCTCATTATTGTTACTAGTAAGTTAATAACAAACAAAATTACCTTATCTTTAAAGAACAAAAAACATTTTCTCTTCGACAAGTAACGCTTATCTCTATTATTTAAACAACAACCAGGACTTTAATAAGTAGGTAGGTTATGTGTATATTGCAGAAAGTATTGCTTTATATGTAGTTGACAAAATATGAAACTAATCTAACTCCACCTTCAAACGACTCCTGTTGCTCTAAAGATATCGTTGTTGTATGTAGGCCTACGTGAGGATCATTAATTCAAAAATGTCCATTTAAAGAAAATTCACTTAAATGTAATTGGTGCGCTCAGCGTGTGAAGAAAATTAAAATATTTTTCCGTCTTTGAAAAAGGAGAAGTGGTAAATGTACAGGGAAACTAGAAAAACAAATGCAAAAAATGTCTGAAATCGAATTGGTAGTTACGTGTGGTTTATAATGTTTATATACGTGTACGTCGACGACAACACTTCAGTCGAAGTTTACGTTTGGAATACAATCAAAACTGGATTCGATTCTCGGAAAAAATGGTTGAGGCTAATTTTCAGGAAAATTGCATAAACGTGTCAACTGACTCGGACCGACCTAAACAAGTCAAGTGAATGACAAATATAAACCAACAGACTGGAACCAAAGAAGTGACGCAGCAACCAGCAATAACAAACGTTTTAATGTCGAATTTAACGACGATTTGTATGACAATGATAATCGTGGAAAATGAAGCGACCATAAATAAAGCGAAAAAGAATGTACAGCGTCAGTGATCGGCTAATTCCAGATTCACAGACGACGTCAGCTGTTGTTGGAAGTAAAAATGAATGAAAATGGAATCCAAGAGTGATGGCAAGAGGGAGAGTGGGAGAGAGAGAGAGAGAAAGATAGAGAGAACTGCTCGTGATTAGTAATAGATGATAGATCTAACGGTTATTATTGACTCTGAGAAATTAGCCTGGAGCCAATGGCCGATCTAATGGTATCAGCCCAGCAAAATTACCCCTGGTCTTTTTGGCAAGAAGGTTTTTTGGCCTTTCATAGCTCATAAAAAATTATTAGTTAGGTACTGCATCCTGTAATTGAAATGGGTCTTTTCAAGTATTTTGCACCTGGATATTTTAGATTTGACATTGCCTTTAGCTTTTGACAAATAGGTTTTTTGGCCCTCACAAAAAAAGTGTCTTACAGGTATTCTCCAGTTGAAATGTAGGAAAATCGAGGTATATATTAAAACTAATCTGGTATTAAGAACTAGGAGTGTGGGTTTGTACGTTTTTTCTTTTATGATCCCAGGAAAATTTTGGCACTATATTAGCCAAAATTCATATTAATAGATACATATTTACACGAATCACGGTAGAGTCGAAATTTTTGTCTGATAGTCATGAAATTTAGTACCTACATTTATCCCGATCTATAGACGAGGATGAACCCTGTAGTTTTTATTGCAGATTGGCTGGATGGTATATTAAGTAAGTCTCATTATGTTGCATTTTTGAGGCTTAAATGGTTCTGAAATACGTAATTTTAAACCAGTAATCACCAAATTTGTTAGGGGCATTGAATAATATATTATATTCCAACATTCTGGGAAATTTTGTTTCAATCAGATTATTAGTTCATCCGTAAAAATGATTTAAAAAAATATTAAGTTATTGGTAAGAAGAGAAGATACCTAAATTTTAGATGAACCAAAGAAGCTGTGCCAAAAGCACGCCTGCAGTTATTTTATTTGCTGAATAATCAATACCTAAATTTCAATAAGGTAAAGGTGGCAAAGATGTCATACTTTCACAAAGTCATGTTAGCAGCACTGTTGAAGGAAAAATGACATCACTGGTATATGTAGAGTAGTCAACAGACCTTCTGTTCAAGTTTTTATGACAAAAATCCTTGGTCCCTTCTTGCATTTTATTTTAAAATGAATTTTGTGTTTGATGATAAGCTTAAAAATAATTAATTTTAATTTTGATGGTACTTATTGTGGGAATGTATTGTCATATTTCCTCCGATAATATATAAAATAATTAGAAAATTTTGTGTAGATTGCAGTAGTATTTAATTCTTCTGATTTGACTGTCATTATTTAATTTAAAAAATGTGAAACAATAAAAATTCACATGGGCTAATATGGCCTACATTCATAGTGGCTAAGATGCCACACCAATATTCCAATTACTCATTGCAGAATGATATTTAATTAATTAAATTTAATGAATAATTGAAATAAGTACCATCTAATATCTTTTTTTTTTTATATTTAGTCAAATTTTTGGGAAATACATTGAAAAAACATACTGTGATTTGAATATCATTTGAAAACAATCCAAACAGATTTTTTTTATTTTCAAAAACCAAGAAAAATAATTCTGTGTGGTTGTTCTTTAATTTTAATAGATTTTTTCCAGAAATTTTAATAATTTTGGATTTGACTTTCTTTTTTGAAATACATGCAAATTTTCATTAGCCATCTTAGCTGCCACCAAAATGGCATCTTTCCCACCTCATCAGGTAAGACGGCCAAAATGAGAGTTTTTTAGTTTTTTTATTGCTTAATTATTTTTGAATAAACATTTGATTGAATGGTAGTAAATGATGCATAAGGTGGCCATGAAGTACATATGTGCCAAATATGGTCTCTTTTTAGCCATCCTATCCAAATCTATTACATGTGCCAAAAATGTACATCATCTTCCCTTAACTACCTTAACTTGCACAATTTATAACTTCAGAATACAATATAATTCATCATTTATGAATTTCTTTGACACTTCATTTTAAACATATGTTTACCTACCATTTTACCAAATACTTTCAATACATAAATTTTTTTATTGTATTTATTGTAGTTTTTCATTCTTTATTTATTTATACTTATTTTAATTATTATTTGTTTTTTTTTGCTCATTCCATATGACACATTTAAAAAAAAAAACCAACTATTTTCAAAATGGTACGTGTGTGGATATGAAATTGGACATATTGAGATTATTCATCGAGTTTAAGTAGGCTTGTAATCACAACCATTACCAGAACAATAACCATTAAAAACCGAAACATATTAACAATATTGATTTGGGAACTGATACCTAACAAAATCAAAAAAATTTCACCTAACTAATAACCAATAACCAATTCACATAAAATGCTGAAACCATTAACCATAATGATAACCAGAAAAAATTGGTTTTTATTGGTTATCATAAAATATCAGTATTATTAATTTTTTTTTTCAAAAATTACCAATTATTTCCTGGAAAATTATTAATTATTGATAATTTGACTTGAAGAAAATTTTTTTTGTTTATTTTGCCCTGAATTTTGTCTCAACCAATAACTAGAAAAGTTGTTTTGGTTGACCAGAACAATAACTAGCAAATAAATAATTACATTTTTAATCAATATATAGATTTTTAATGGTTCCCAGTAACCAATAACCCCAAAAACATTTTGGTTACAATCCCTAGGTTTAAGTCAAATTTATTGTTGATAATGAAAGAATTGTCTATAATGGATTGATAAAGAAGTTCGCACCTCATAGATCAGTTTCCAAAGTTAAATGATCATAGGTAAGATATTTTTTTGAAAAGTCTGAATGAAAATCCAAGGATCCCCATCTAGGTATATGCAGAGTTGTAAAAAGGAAATTCGGGTCGGGGGAAAAATTTATGGGCCCCCTAAACAATTGAAATTTGTATTTATATTCAGTTGCAGTAGCGAAGATTTATCTCTGCTAGGAGTTTTATAATACTGGAGAAGCCTATTTCACAAGAGGAATGAGAGAAAAAAATTTTCAAAAATCTTTCAGGAGATTTTCCATGAAAATCTACTTGTTTTTTTACTTTTTTCCAGAATTCTGCGAACATAAAAATCTCAGGCCTGGGCAGGGCATATATATATAAGAAGACACGAACGAAATATAATATTGATTAAACGAATTATAATATTATAATATGAAATGAGTTATTCAGCACGTTTTCGTTAAACTCTTTAATCATTAGATGCATGATAATACATGAATCGTTAAAATAAGATACATTCGACGTCTATAAATTATTAAGGTACAAAACGTGTGTACGTCAACGTAGTTTTATCGGAACTGCCGTATAAAAAGGCTGATATTAATACGTTCGTTAGATGTAATGTTCGACTGGTGTGATTTACCAAAATCAACCAGTTGGTGATAAGACTATCCACTTATTACATATATATATGCTATGGGGATTTCAAATCCAACAGTTAATTGTAACCCCCTTCAAATTGTATTGCAGGCTTCATATCTCCATGATGGTTTTAACGATTTTATAATATATTTTGTAAATTTTTATCAATTAGTCTGAGTTCACCTTACATACGCAGTCATTGAGAGATTTCCTCTTTACTTCTGACTTAATAGCTTTCTATACTCATTCGTCAACGAAAAAAGTAACATGGGTACGTTATGGGTAGGTTAGACCTATAATATAATTTTCTCATTTGAAAATGGCTGAAGTAGAATAATTGCGTCATATGCTTACCATAAATTAAATGAATTTATTTATAGGTACATACATAGATATAGAAACGTTTGAAAAAAAAAAAAGGAAACCAGTCGATTAAGTAACAGCGTTACATTTTCTTTATAAAAAGCGTAATTTCAAACAAAAAAAATAAATTGACTCATAGCTGAGTCTCTGTAGTTCGACAAATGAGTAATCACTACTTCGCGTCGCCCAAATCTTGACTTATTCGAGTGTAAAACTCGAAACAAAGGATGTTACCACCTATAATAATGGGCAAGAAACAGGAACGCCACTTTGGTATATATTTTTTTCTCTTCTAAATCTAACCTCACAAACGGATTTGACGATATAATTATTAGGGCGTGAAAAGGAAATTATTAATTCGGGCGGAACTGAATATTTTTAGATTTAAAATTGAAGACAGAAAATTCGTCATCACTCATCAGTATCTGCAGCCAGTTTGTGTGCATGGTGAAAATAACACAGAGAAAACATTCGTTGAACATCGTTGTCATTTGGAAGCACCACAGATTGTACAAGGTACCTACAGTTGGAGGAATAAAATGATGAAATTGGACAAATTTTGGTGAATCCGCAACCCTACCAAATAAATAATTAGTAAAATGAAATCAGAAATAGCAATTAACGGATATTTACGTCCATTGTAATATGAAGTGTAATGTGGTATTACTTTCTATTTAGGTAGGTATCGACATTTTACATTTCTCCAACGACTGACCGAAGTCAAACTTTGAACACCTTTTTAAGTAGATTGAAAAAAAAAAAAATCTCGTTATTAAGACTGTCCGAGTTTTCGGACCCAAGGGTGGGTGTGGGTACGTTTTTTGTTTCATGATTTTCTGAACATTTTGGCATTATTTTTGAAAATTCATTTTTTTTGTACCCTCTTTTGCGTTGAGTCCATTTCCAGACGTAATTTTGATCGGATGGTTTCAAAATTTGAAACACGTTTTCAAATTCACTCAAGAAAGAACATTGTTTTTTTTTTTTTCTGGATCGGGCGCATAGTCCGTCCGGTAGGTCAGTTTATATGCATTTTTTATTAAATAACGTACAGGTCTCAATTTTCAATTGATAGGTCTAAAATTTGGTATATACTTATGTGTTTTTAGATCAAGGACAATATCTACTAATTTTTATGCGGATAGCTTTTGCAGTACGTCTGATGAGAATGATTTTATTGCAGTTTTGGCAGATTAATGGCTCTAAAAGGATTAATTTTTAAGCTATAGTCAAAAAATTTGGTACAGGTATTGATATAAAGTATATCTAACAAAATTCCAAATTTAGTTTCTGTGGCGGCCGCCACACTACGTTGGCGCATATAAATACGCTACTCCCTCAAACACCGTCACCCAGCACCGTGGCCGAGTGAGTATGGTGCTGACTTTTGTGACAGTGAACGAAGGAGGTTTTAGGTGTTCAGCCGGTACGGGTTCAAATCCCCGTGCCGCCTGAACACCTAAAGTGGTGACCTCGACATGATCCGAGGGATGGTTATTCACGCCATCTCTCGGACACTAGTAAAAGCCAATTGTAACTGTGGTGCGTTGCACCGCTGTTTCTGTGCGTGACGGCGCTGGCTGGCGTATGCCACGGAGCAGTGATGAAGGGGGGCATTGCCACGTTCTGGTGTACGTCCCTACCTAGGCGCCTCCGTATAGGTAACCGTATTTATGCTCCGCTATACTAAGGTGGGAGTGGTGTGGCGACCGCCACACCACTCCCACGTTGTAATTCTCTTTCAACAGTCACAAAATTTGGTACAAACAGTACCGCCTATACAAGAATTAGACCTACCAATTTTGGTTTTGATTCGTCAATTTGTCCCCAACTTATTAGCTATTTAGTGTGATTTTCCCTATTTTACCCTTTCTAATAATGGTCCTGAATAATTTTATATCCTTCATCGAGAGTAAACCACTCGTTTTAAAATAAAACTAACACGATCTTAGAAAAAAGTCAATTTTCGCCCACGCCCCACTCGCTGTAGCACACTATATTTGAACACGGACGCTAAAATCTCCACTAATAATTTCGTAATCAGAACTAAAACAACTGCACTATACTTCGTTTTGCAATGAGGGATATTTTTTTCAGCATATAAGTGTTGTTTTTTTCGATTTTTTTTTATTATGTAATTCACAATTCTCGTCACTGCAAGAGAGAAAATCATCGAATTATTTCCTAAAATTGTGCTTATTAGAACTTAAAATAGTTTTCCAATTCACAAAAAATAATAATTTTTAACCCATTCATAAAATATTTTGAAAACATGATACTTAATCATTATGTTTTATCGCATGCATCATATTTATGGGATACTGGTGATTTTTTGCAAAATATATAAATATTTTACATATTACTTTATTAGAAGAATGTTGGTGATATAAGTGATTTTTATACAAAGAAGATTTACTTTTTATACGCTTTTATTCTACTCACTCAATTTGTTGAAGTTCACGGATGACCAACTTCAGCGCTGCTTTCACGTGTTGCGACACACGCACACATATAACACTTACATTATATCCGTTTTTATCAGTTGTTTTTTCAATTTTTGTTTGTTTCTGTCTCGGAAAAAAAAGTGAAAAATTTTATTTTCTCTTTTGCCGTCATTTTCTTCCTTAAATTATAAAAGCGTATTTTTTTAAAACTCTGTTTTTAACCTAACTTATTCTTGCAAAGCTTGCTGCGCAAGAGTTTTTTTTTTTATTTGTTTGATTTTTAATAAACAGTAGACATTATGTATGCTGTGTCAAAGATGTAGATGAGTAAGGTCTTGTTGGTTTCGATTGGTCCCGCCCCCATCAGGTAGTTAAAAAGTCTTTATTTATGCTGGCGGTGTTGTGACGGAGGGTGGGTGTCCGAAGAGTAAGCCGAGTCGACGTGGACCATCCTTATGATGAAGCTATCTATGCTCTTGCTTTTGGTGAGGCACCGAGGAGAATACTTTTCGTTCGCCTAATGTTCGATGTGAATTCACCAGGTATTCATTATTTTTAGGCTATCTACCTTGCTTTAATTTTGTGAGAAAATTAGTCTAAATGAACCAGAGATTCTGGTGCCTTATTCATACAGTATAGCCATAGGCCAGTATTAAGTAAAGAAAATATGACTTCAGAAGAATACTTTCAATTTGAGCTCCCAAGGGTCACAATTTGAAACCGAAAGGCTATCCGTATTGGATCTAATACCAAAACCAGTGTCGGTAGACTAAAATTTGAGCACTCTGGTATTTGACATGTTATATTTAAGGTCAATGTTTGGAGGGCATAATAGGGCGTTCTTGCGTGGTCAGTGGTCTCAAGCATGAATTTACCAATCACATTTATCGATTCATTTTCGCTCAATCGATAATCGATAAAATCAGACCTTGATAAAATAAATTTTTTTCAATTTTTAGAATTTTAATCACTTTTGATTGATCAAACAATTTTGGTAAAATTGATTTTCTTTTTTTTCGCACGAATTTATTGATTTCATTTTCAAATAACCTATCACCATGATAAATTAAATCATCTTAATCTTCTTTCTTTATGAGAATTTTGCTATAACTTGGTTTCTTATGCTTTTCTCATTTGAATAAAATTTAAGATCTATATATCAATTTTCAATTTTCAAGTACTCTCTTTTCGATTAAATCGATTAAAATCGATCGAAAAATTTTGAAAAATCGACACCACTATTTAAAGGCATCAAATTGGACAAAACCTATTAGCAGGAGTAAGTCCAATAAAATAGAAGGAACTTGTAGTTCTAATTTCGTTCCCTAAAAAAATCTTCCACTTATGACATAAAACGCACAAAGCCACTGATGATTGAGAAATTTTTCTATTTTAAACATTTACAATAAGTCATGAATTACCTAAACACCAAAAAAGAGCATTTAAAACAACTTTTCATTTGGGTACAAGTTATAAAATAAATCAAACCTTCACAATTAACTAATCTTTTATAAGGTCAAAGTCCATTTCTACTGGTTGACTATATTCGAAGTAAATTTTTTTTCAATGTTTCATTGTTGTCTACACTGGTGATTTGATGAGTAAGGAGTGCAATTTGAGTAATTTTTTGTCAAATGAATCTTGGAAAGGCTACCTATAAATGTGAAAAAAAATGTTTTTGCAACACCTGTTTATAAACTCCATTTTTGTACGCACCTTGACGATGTACAAAGCAGGCAACTTTAAAACCATTTAGAACACTGATGTATAAAGCACTTACTTTATACATCTATCCTTACTTAATACATCGCATTGGGCGCATGCGTCATTTTATATACTGGCCTTACTACTGCACGCAGCCTACATCGTCACTTTCTTCTATTTATTTATTTTTATTTTTTGTAAAAGTTTCTCTGATACTGAGATTCAAACCTCTGACTTCAACATTAGTAGGACAGCACTTTAGCCTTTACTACGACACAGGATTAGTTGCGTTGTTGGAGATAGTTTGCGCCTATATGTTTCTATTGGCAAAAATATTTATTTTTCTCTTTTTTTTGGGAGGGGGAAGGTATTGCAAAAAATAGTATGTGACACACGTGTATATAGTAAGTGATTGATATTTCTGTGATTTGCATCAGTCGCCTTCAGCTCGTGTTGTAAATATCACACTCAAATTAAAATCACCTGCTTTATACACTTATATAACAAATAACTATTTCAAAATTTTTTCTCACTTAAGTAATAAAATTTGAATCTACGAAAAATAAAAAAATAGTTTTCTGTGATACAAGTGATACTTATAAAGTAAGTGATTTTGATCAGAGTGTTTGCCGTAGGAGCCAAAGGCGAGTGATACAAATTATACAAGTATCAATTACCTATTTTATACACGTGTGTTACACACTAGGTTTTGCAACACCCTGTTAAAAAAAAGTTGAACCAAGAAAAAATTAAAATACTTTTTTACTATCCACCTCATCAAAATAATGTTGTAGCTGCACTCTCCTGTAATCCACAAACTTATTAATACGTTGCAAGACCCCTATTTAAATCCGAGTGGTAATACTGTTTGTTTTCTTCAGAAATCCCTTATGGTGTTTAAAGTAACGGGTATGTACAAGTCTTTACATAAAAAATTTACCAACAGTGTATAAAGAAACGCATGCGCACAAGATAGTGCATAATGTAAAAAAGTTGCATAAAGCATTTACATTATATATTGTTCTAAAATCATCCACTTTATATCAAGGGACACATAATAGGCCACTTAATTGACGAGTGTTGCAAAAAAGCGTTTGTCTTAATTTTCTAAATGACACACCCAATCTAAACATCTGAAAAAATTTTCTAAGAATTTAGATTAATTTTCCAAATTTTCTGATAATTTTTTCAAAAGTGTCAAAGGTGAGAGTGGGACAACACTTTGAATATTTTAAAGTGTTATAGGGAACCCAAAAATTATCACAAGTACCCCATATATATATATATATATGTTCTATCACTCATCCCAATATCTAGAATTTCCATATGCTTGGTCCGAAGTTGTAAATTTTTGTTTGTAATTTGATAGAAAGGTCTAAATCGACCCTTAGAGATGAGGATGGAGACTCAAACTTAGTATGAGCTCTTCTTCTATCCTCGATTATCTTTTAATCATATTTGAATAAAATCCGAGTCTGGGACTAGAATGACTAGTTTACACCTCGCTATCGACTTCTTCTAACCAGGGGTACCTTTTAGCCAAAGTTGGAGAAAAACTGAGTCTGGAGCCAAAATAATATTATTATACTTACTTGGCTATACCCTTTATCAATATTTTCAAATTAATCAAACATTCCAACATATTTGACTCCTACTTCAACCTCATTGTCATTTATAACACGATCTGTATCATTTATACAACGTAAACGTAAGTGAATGTGTGAAAATTTGATCAGAACCAATCGCAGATTATCTCTTTCAGACAGAATGACCAAAAAAAAAAAAAAAAACTGTACGTCTTTTACAGATTAGATACCTACCTACTGAATATTATTGGCATTTCTGTCATCCAGATACATAGCAATTATGGTGTTATGGGCGTCCAAAACGAGAAACGCATTGAAATTTCAATCATTTTAAAATGCGCATACACAACTTAAATTACCATAAAATTAATATATACACGCACAGAGTTTTAGACTATTCGAAAATGATGATGATTAAAAGACTTGGTGTTTAGAAAATCGAAATTGTTTAAGTCTAAAGTAACATAATATATGTATAGACTTCGTTTCACAGTGTGCATTACCTTAATCATGTTTAATATACATACTTATCTACAGTTTCGTACTTTACACTCGAATGAACAAGAAAGTAAACGTAAATGAAGAAGAGAAAAAAAAAGGAGAATAAGAAAATTAGTTTCATAGTTCCGTTATGAATTGGAAGAGAGATAGAGAAAAAAAGTTAATGAACAAAATGAGTTTCAGTAAGTATAAGCTTAATCCGGTACGCAGAAGAGAAAAAATAAATAAAAAAATGATGACGAATTGAGAAAACAGAAACAGAAGCATGAATTAACCTCAAAATAGATATAACGCATACTGCACCAAATAAAAAATTAAAAACTGCATGCTCATAGTGTGACGAAACTAAGAATTGGGAATATCATCTAAAAGAATTTGCAGTTAAAAAGAATCTGATTGTGAGTATAGAAATAGGAAACCATGATTTTATTAATGATTCAAAGCTGAAAGTAAACTATATTTGATGCCATTTTAAATACAGTCAACTATATTCAGGCAAAAAAAATTAATTGTTCGAAATTAATAAAGAATTAACGTAACGTTTTCATTCCCTCAGTCCAGGGGTTAAAGCATAAAAAAAATTTCTTAGATAATATTTTATTAAAAGTTTCCACTATTCTGAAGAATTTCATCCTTTTATCATTGACAAAAAAAAGCGAAAAAGCTCAATCAAAAAAATCATATTGTTGGTTTGAATAGGTATCCACGAAACCCATTTCATCTTTTTTTCCTCTCTGTTATTGACAAACAAACCATTTCGCGATAAGATATTAAAGTTTAACGAGTTCTAATTCAAAAATAATTCAGAATTGAAATTTGCATGAAATGTATGGGTATTTACATTTTTTTGGATGGTAAATTATGAGCTGGTGAAGAAAAAATAGTCGAAAAAGCCTTAAACCAGTTCTTTAATGTTTCTCACCCAAATAAACCTAGCCCTCACCTACCAAAATTTATGTAGCGTATAAAAGTATAAAATTATCCCCTTGCAACTAAACAACTTTGAGTTCTTTTTTTTATTTGAGATAGTTGCTAATGTGATCTAAGGCAGCAACATTGGAAAGAAAACAGAATTTATTGAAAACTTCTCTAATTCTAGGCTAACAAAATTACGATCATTCATACACACACACACACACACACACACACACGCACACACACACACACACATATATATATATATATATATTAATTTGAATTTCCTGAAGTCATGAAACGAAAAATATATCCACCCTAAACCTGCCTACTTAAAAATCTGAAAATTGACACATCTTGTTTTTTGCGCTAAAGATGGGGGGTTGCCGATTTCTACGTTAAATCTATAGAGAAAAGCCCAAAGCCCACCTCAGTCACGTCATACTACAGTTTACGAACACAAATTGAGAAGAATAATAGGAACCTACATTGTGTACTAAGGAGGGAAAGTATTATTTTTTTTTTTGGTCGAGCCCGAGTTTGTAACCCTTGTCTTGCAAACACAGACTTGACCAAAAAAACAATATACCTTTCGGACTCGTAAATTTCACTTTGTGCTCCTTGGACCAGAAAATAATTAGAAGAGGTCATTTTTTTGAAATTTTTCGGTCATCCTGCCAAATAAGTAGTCCTCTGATCCGAAAATATGAACTTTCAATCCTAAAATGAGGGCAAAAAACGTGCTATTATGGATCGGAGGTGCATAAAATTATGAGGAATGCGTCAATCAAAGAAAAACGGTATCAAATTCTTGAGGGTACGCACATAACCGCAAGCAGGCAATAATAATATTCGACTTAATTTTCCGCGATTCTCTTACAAAAGGAAATTATACTGCAACTGTTCGTGACGAAAACGAATTTAAGTATAACAAAATTGTGAATTAGGCCTACATTATATCCGCAGATAAGCAAACTGCGTACTTCTCTCCTCCAATCGCCACTCCTTCGACAAAATTAAATCCATCCTATACAGCGTTTTATGTACTTGGACGATGATTTTCAGTCATACTTACACTTTTTTGTATCATCAAAAACGTAACCAAGTGTGGTAATTAATAATGGTTTCTAAAAAGGAGAATTTGGAAACTAAATATCGGTATATTAGAGCCTAACATGTACAATTAATATATACGACCGATTACGTGTCCTTAAAAGGAATTACTATTGTGCTAACAGAGAGGAGAAACAAATATTAGAGATGATTTAACGACAATTAATCTATCTAGTTAAGCGTGTTAATATATTTAATTTCCAGCCTGTTTCGTGGTTTTCGTTTTTAATAGCAAACGGTAGTCGTTCCTTTTTTTTCCTTTTTTTTTTTTTGCTACTCTTGGCGCTATTTTCTGGTATGACTAATTACATTTTTCAAACGAACACGAAGACACGTCAGTTAGCAATTAAAAATTATGGCCGTTGTCCGTGCATTTTTTAGCAGGTTTTTGAGGTTAATACCTACGCCAAAGCCATAAGGAGCCGTCAGTCGTATAATTTGCACTTTATAAAGATAAAAATTAACAAAAATTTTCTTAACATTACTTACACCCTGCAAATGTGGAAAAAAAAGAAATGGTTAATTTATATGTTCCCTAACGGAGTGTGATGCGAGTGAAATACTAATTTTAAAAAATTACCAAGTCAAGAGCGGAATACATGAGGAAAAATTCAACAGAATGCGATGTTTGATATTCTTCGATTTATATTTTCAAATAGCCAATCATCGGATGGCGGGGAAACAGAGAGTGCGGTCTAAGTTTTATTTTGTGGTTTCTCAAAAAATGAAGAACGAATACGTTTTAGCTAATGATGTGCGACGTTGTTACGACAAAGGAGAGAGAAATTGAAACTACATCTGCTCAATGATATCTGATGACCCTGACTTGTGAACTAACCACAACCAATGAGTTCTCGAATCAAGTCAATACTAAAATCAACAGTTCATTGAATCTCGAAAGACAGTCTCCTTCGAGCTAATCTGCTGCTTTTACTCGGACTTTTAAGCAGAACTGACAGTAAGAGAGGAGTTTTTTTTTCAGATTACCATTAATGGCTCAATATAAAAGGTGACCAGAAGTTGAAAGGTATAATTTCCAAGATCGATTTAAAAGTTCATTCTACAGAAGACCGGGAAATACCCCACATTTTAAAGTTATGGCTGCCCAAAGGGGAAAATTAAAAATCTGCTGTAATTGATCTAAAAATTAACAAAAAAACTTCACATTTTCCCTTAGCTTTTAAAATTTTATCCACATTTGGGAGCAGGGTAGGGAGAAAATATCCACTTTTTAAATAGGTAGCCATCTTTTTAACCTTTTTTCATACGGAGAATGAATCCCATCGCATTATTCTGGAAGAAAAAATACACAAAAACATAGAATACCTTATCATTGTGTGAAATCAGAGTTGAAAATATCTTTGGCTTTTTCAGGCGTCTTTCAGTTTGTGCATAGACAACATTTCTTGCTTTCAACCCGGCACCCTCCCATTATCCATTGGAAGACGAAATTTTAGGGAACAACTTCGAAAATTATTGAGTTTTCTTAAAAAAGTAAATTATAATCTTTTCTTGGACTTTTCCACTGATGAATAAGGATTTCTCGCAACAACTGTCACCAACAACAAGCAGTTCAGCAATTCATATTATAAAAAAGAGTAGAAAATAAAATCACATTTCGATGCAAAATTCTATTGAATAGGTATGTTAAGAATAATTTTAAAATGTAAATGACTAACCAACGGATAACATGTTGTCTTCGACGAAGCCCTGTGGTTGGGTGTTTAAAAGTCTAATTTTTCGGCTCCTATTGGATAGTTTCTCTCCCCCTCGTCATCTATTTGGAGGAATTCCTTTCACGTGAAATCTTTTTCATTTATATGCCACTGATTAATATATAGGTACTTAGGAAGGTACTTGCATAGGTAGATATGTAGTTTTCCTCAATCTAGCCTAATAAGAGTTGAAGAATGATCTGCACTGTACATTCGGACTCAAGAATCGCAATTAGCTTGATTTTATTGACACGTTTTCTGGAACAGTATGGTGGAAAAGTTTGTGTAAAAATACCTTTCAAAATTAAGTCGTGTATGAATTCCAACGGTTTCATGCAACATAAGTACATATTTGCAAACTGAGCAAATGGTACGACATGGAAGTATGGACTTATAGTTGAGCCAAGTGGAAAAATGAACTTTTAAAAAGATGCCATCATATCCATCGTGGATGACCTGCCTGCGTATATGGTTCTCTACATCTAGATGATAATAGACCGTGTCCAGTAATAATACGGCGGAACGAATTATTTCACTCCCAAATGATACGACAACAATATCTCTGGGATCTGTCTGGTTGGTAACTGTACAAGAAAAATTGGATACCAAAGTCAGCAGTCACGATTTTATTCACGAATATACATGCCCAGCGGTGTGTGTATATATATATATATATAGGTATATATACAGGTAGGTATGTACCTATACTTATAAGGTGTATGTTTACACCATGTTCTACATAACAATACACAGTAATCTGTCATCGATAATATTATGAATGGTAAACTATTCTGGAATTTTTTTCAAAGTGTTATGAATGCTACTATTTTCCCAAACGCTTTCAGTAATTTTGCTCGAAACTATGCGAAAAATATGTAAACGAATCATAAATCATCAACATAATGGGAGACATAAAGGATATAAATATAACGACGACAAGCTTTACATAGTTTAGGGACCCCATAATGATTTATAATCTACTCGGATATACCTACGTGCTACAAACACGAAACATACGAACGTACTAATTAAGTTCCTAATTAATACTATTTCGTGAAATGGAATACGATATCGTGTTTTCACCTCAGTGTGATGACACACAAACGCATGAAATAGTCTTCATGCAGCTGCAAGTTGAAAATTTTTATACGAGTGTGAGTTCAATGAAATGCCCGGATGGCACTATAGGCAATGTACTTAATACTGAAACCAAAAGACGGATAGGGGAGGGTCACTATGACAGTGACAAGTTATAAAAACATATAGTTAGGCCTGTATAGGTAGCAATGACGAGAGAGTTAATCGTCTCGCTGGGATATGAGATTATCTGTGCTGAATTTAAAGTAAGTACCTACAAGAAGAAATATCACAGTAATTTTCAACTTTTGGGTTACACTGTTTTATTAGGCTTGGCCATTCCATCTGTTATCAAAAGAAGAGGCAGAGCACGAAAAATACCGGATCCCGCCATTTTCAGAGAGCCCGAAAGAGCCCAAATTTTTAAATAAATAGCATTTTTCGATTAAATTCTTCGAGAGGGCGTCAACGTGGTTGTCAAACCCACCAAAAGCTCCGAATGAAAAAACCACTGAAATACACGTTCTACATAGAACATAAAAAACAGTGAAAACATTTTTATCGCTCACTCTGCTCGCAAAACCATTTTCACCTTTCGTAACTTCCATCCTGGATATAAATTGTGCATAATTATCGCCCAAAGAGGGTCCAAAGTTTATCTCCGAGGCCCCGTATTCAGCTGTTCATTTGAATATTCTCAAATTACTTCAAGAATTCCAAGAAAAATAGTGTTAGGTATAAATAAAGGACTCCCCCTCCTCCATTTTCCGAAAAAACATCCAGGTATCTAACAGTATAGTGTTTTTGTCGATGGTGGTGGCAATGTTGTCGGGATGGAGAGTTCGAAGAAACAACAGAGAATATGTGGACTCCTCTCCCCATTCAGAAGCGGCCGTTTATGCCCTCACTCATGACGTTAGCAAATTTAAAAATTCCGTAATTCGATTTCAAGTAAACACGAAAAGAGCAATAACAGTTTCAAATTCAATCAAAACTGACTGATATGCCCTATACTTGTGATTTCAGTACCCTGATACCACTGAAATAAATTTCATATGGGTACGTACCACTAGCTGAAGGTTAACGAACGACTAATCGATATAAGTTACGCTCATTCGTTGAAAAATATACACAAATTTTAATGACATAAATGAAAAATCAAACTGTAAAAGTGATAAATGAAATCTAGGCAACTATAGAAATTTTTTTATCGTAAAAAAATTATCCATAATAAAGAAAAGTGAGCAAAAAAAAAAAAAAAAAAAAAAAACCACGAAGAAATTTCAGTTCGAAGAATTCTTTTACTCACAAAGACGATGAAATATTTAAGAGATAATTTCTTTTCATTCGAGCAATTTAAATTCGTTCAGAATATATCGTGACGGACATAAAAATAAATTTCTTTGGAATACAAAAACAAAAAAAAAACTTTTTTCAAACGAAAGAGTTTCCATGACTTCGATAATATTCTTGTATTATTCGTTTTCGTGACTTCTTCACGTACAGGTATGTATACCTATACTGAGTATACTTACACGAACTATGGAAGATACGTCAAAAGAAGTAAATCATCAAAAACTTCGTTTTAAGTTGGTAAATTTTAAAATTTTAATGTTTCGAATGTATAGATTACTGAAACAGGCGGTACCTACAGAAGGAGTTAATGCGGAATTCGATTCTTATACGGAGAAATTGGAAGAAAAAAAAAGGATTGATTGTCTGTTGTAGGCCAGGTGCCTAGTCTACGTAGTTATATATAAGAATCACATTCACAAAATCCAGTCGTATTCATTGTTAGGTATCGCGTTCATACAGTATGTATAGGAAGTGTTAAAATTTATTTGAACGAAAATTATAGCCTAATTCAGAATCACTAGAGTGTTTTACATTTATATACCCACTCGTATATGATTCGTGATTACAAAAAAAAAAGAAAAATCAAATTAATGGTATTATGCGAAAATGAATGATGTAGGTATCAAAAATATTCATTCATGCACAAACCTAACTTATTAAAAATTCGGGAAGTAGATTTTGATAACGTTTGTTTTATCAAATATTATGGACTTACTTACGTCAGCGTGAGTTAATTACTTTATACGTTTAAAATGGAACTGGTCGCTGAATGTTCGCCATTCGATTAGATCAATGAAAAACGTAAATGACGTACTTATAACCTCCGATCAATTTTTATTTGAAATAGGAAAAAATACAGATTGTTGGTTGAAATGTATAGGCCTATAGGCTTAAAATGATATTTCTATAAAATTGGCATTCTCAATTGTTTTCTCACCATTAATTCGAATTAATTTTATTCCCAATATTTTCAAGCCCTTCTTCAACGTTATCAATGGGAATATACTGTTTTAAATTACAAAGTTATTGATAATGGATTTGAAATATCAAATTGCGATTGGTATAGATTCACTTAGAAAAAGAATTAGGTATATGTCATAAATTTGGCTATAAGTTACGTACCTATAATATGCTGTTATTTCCTTAAATCTGTCTAATTATCGACAAATAAATCGATAAAAATCAATTTTTCAAGATACCTACCCACCTATTTAATCGAAATGTGTAACTACCATAAATTTTCCTTATTGTACCTATTCTCTTTTTATTGCATTGTAAAATTTGGAAACTAGGACTTATTTTAAATTCAGCATCATTGCATGTTAGACTAAGTGCTGGTTGTACCAAAATAGTTGAACTGCCGATGAGTAGGTAGGGTTCAACATTATTTTACCATACATCTTATCAGTTACACCTCATTTATCTCACAGTTAAAAATTGGTAGAACTGGGCCTAAGGTACCTCTGCCTACATGTTTGAGTGAAAAATTCCTTGGAAAATTGAACTAAAATTTTATTTTATTTCTTCGAATGCTCTTATTGGATGCCCTTTTTCTTTTAGAGGGTAAAATTGGTTGCATTTCGCAAGTTACTCATTATTTTTGGAGTAAATCATACATTCATACCTACTAAGAAATAATCAGAAACATACGATTGTATACAACTTTTTTCTTTGTAAAAATATTTAAAAAAAGTGTTTTCTTGGAGCGCGAAGAGTGTTAAGGGCAAATGAAAAATCTTCTAATTTATATTTCAAGACTGAGAAGGCAGTTTATCTTTTTTTTCTTCCACTTTAAACTTTGTGCAGAAAAAACACAACTTTTTCGTATGATACTTAATTTTTGATTAATCTACTCTCTCAATTATGCGATATGTTTTTATCAGTTAGTTAGTTTATAATAATAATTGGTACGTGGAACCATAGGCACCAATTTATATTCCTCTACATGGGTGCTCATTGCACGTGAATCTGAACAGTCAAGTTACATCAAAAATAACAAAAAAACGAAACGCCGAAGAAGATAAAGAACAAACATAGGTACTTAGCCTATTGCCATTAAATACAATTCGGCTGAAATTTTCTTTTTTAAGATGAAAAAATATTTTGCAAAATTTTCTCTTAAAATTTCCTTTGAATTTTTATTTAGAATAAGAAGTGTCCGGTAAAAATAGAAATCATTTTTTATTTCGGAATTTCTAAAGAGAAATTTCCGTGGGTACGAAAAAATCAACGTGAGTGCTCAGCCCCCATGAAAATTTCTGTCCGAGCACCCATGGAGATTGACGTTTATGCATGGAATAGTACGTTAGAAAGAAAATAGTTAAAATTCATATTATGACAGTGTGCCTATACAGCAAACGGGCTTGATTGGTCGTTGCATTCAATTTTGAACCATGTATAGTCCGTTATGTGATAAAAAATAAACCTTTCCAATTGCTTGCTGGAGATTAAATTGACCAATCAATATAAACTTAAAGTATAAAATTGAATAATAACATTTTGGAGACGAAAAAATTGTAGTTTTATATAAATTTGATTGAAAAAAAAAAATAACTTGCTGGGAACCTACCTTCTCTGTTGCACTGTCGATTTCAACAGACTTTAAAATCGAAAATTTTAAAGATTTTTTTTTCAGTTCAAACTTACATGGGTACGAATTTCAAAAATTTCATAAAATTTAAATGTTTCTGGTTGGAATAGATACGGAAAATAATTTCCAAATAAATTTAAATTTTATAATACGTATATTTTTTTCTAAAATTATATATATATTTTTTTTTAATGAAAACCAAATCCACTAAATACCTATTAATTAATCCTTTTAGTATCACTATGTAAGTTTAGGTAATTTTTTTCTTTTTCGATGAAACAGGCTTTAAAATTGACAAATATAATAATTATGTAAGTTGGTATATTTTTGTTTTCAACAATCGCAGAATTATTTAAAAAAACAAAAAAACAATAACAACAACACCAGCAATAACGTTAACTGGTTTATATTAAACAGAATTCTCGTTGAAACATAAATATTCCATTAAAATTAGTTGCTAGAATTTGAAATCAAAAAATTCACTTACCATTTTTTTTTAAAGAAAAAAGACAACCCGAAAAAAATTAGTAGGGGAATATGGCGAGAAAACCACGAAATCCACCAGTTAATGAAAATCTAAGAATAAAAACTTTATTACAGCATGCAAACACGAACAACACTAAAAAAGAAACCGATTCTTGTGGTTGATATTTATCAGTCTTGATAGAAGCAACAATGATCAACTCTTTATAATAAATAAAAAAAAACTGTGCGGCAAGTGAAGATAGAAGGAGGTGTGGAGAGGAAATGGCTCGAATAGTTTATAGCAACCAGCAAATAATAAACGAATCTCTGAGGAAAGAAAAATATAAGTTAATCAGACGAGCTTTTTATTTCTTCTAAAATGACTTTTTCCTCGCACAAGAATACATGAATGTGTTTCAAATTTAGTCGATAAAATATCAACGACCTTTATTCCATAGAGTTAGAAAAAATAAAAATAAAAATATACCTATTTATTATTAACACATTTTTTAAATTATTATATACCCGGACACTTCCTCATCATTGTATGAAAATTTGTACAATAGAGATGGTGTGGAGCTCCTCGAAATGCATTTCCGGTTCGAAGTTTGAAAGAGAAATTTGCTACAATGCTTTATTAATTTACAACGGGTCATATGATAATAAATTATTGACTTTTGTGGTTAAGCCGAAGGATTAGAAGCAAATGAGAAATAGGGGTAGTTTGGCAGAACAAAAATTAATTACAGTGCAAAACTAAAAAGGATTAAAATCAATAAAATATACCGACCTATTTTTTTTTTCAGTCCATTCAGTGGATGCTCCAGAAATATTTTCTCAACCAAACATTTTCAGCCAATTGCAGATAATTAGGTATATATGAAAGGCTTGAGAGCACACAATCAAAATAAACAATAAATAAAATAGGTCTAATAATAATGGAGATATCTTCTGTAATTATTTATCGTAAAAAATAATTTTGTATGCTTATTTTACATGGGTTCCCAATTATGTAGGCCTACCTATACTTATCAAGGAGTGATTCTCAAAGTGGATAAAATAGACTAGAAACCATTTTAAGTATAAAATGAGAACCTTTCAAACATCTTATCTCCTTCGAGACTATTCAAAATCAATAAATATAAACGAACGGAGTGACAAATAAAATATTGATAAAATATATAAAAACTCTAGCGCAGCTACACTCCGCTAGAAAAAGTAGGTTTTCAAACGTATACTTCAACATAATTGCTGAAGCATAATTAAAGACTGATTATTCAAAATTTTTTAAAACCTAGCTTCTGCCCCACCCTTAAAGGTTACTAAGAAAAATATCCTGAACCTAGAAAACTAGACAATAAAATCAACAAATAGTAGAAAAAGTGGTACTAGAACCCAAAAATCTTTCAATAGGTACTCACCACAAATGAAACAGCGGAGAACATGACTGAGATTCAGATTGTATGTCAATAAGTAAATAATGTCTCTGGATCAAATTAGTAAATTGGGGATATAATGGTGAGAAAAATTGAATTTTTGAAGTAATAATTGTGTTTGAAACAAGAAATTTTCTTGATCCCTCTTGGAAAACAAACCTTTGACAACTATTATTATCTCAAATAAAATAAAAAACTAATCACAAAAAAAAACATATTTATATAGTTACTGACTAGGAAACAAAATGACCAATCATAACCAAAATCAATAGGTCTGGTCATTGTATTGGAGTTAAAGTGGTATTAAATTTTATAACTGTAACGACCAAAAGAGGTGGTAAAGAGCATATTTTTTATCTACTAAAAATTCACCTTTTTCAAATGTAATTTCGTCCGGTTCATCATGAGGACGAGACAACATATCAGCCATACAGTTATTTTTTCCAGCGATATGTTTAATTTGGAAACTATATTCGTTTAATTTTGAGATTAATCTAATTAATCTTGGGCTTGGAGTATTGAATTTTTGATGATAAATCAGAGGCTTATGGTCCGTGTATACTACAAAGCGTAATGCTAGTAAGTATCCACAGAAATGGGCTAATGCATTTGTAATTGCCAGCATTTCCAAGTCAAAAGAACATAATTTTGACTGGGCAGGTTGGACTCTTTCTGAGAAGTATCCAACTGGATGTTTATGCTTCGTAACAGGATTAGTTTGCAGCAACACTGCACCTAATGCGATTTTCAAAGCATCAACTTCTACACAAGTTTCCAACTTCGGATCATAAATTGCTAATACAGGTTTGGAAATCATTATTTCTTTCAATTTTTTGAATATATCAAGATGTTCTTGAATTAATTTAATTTTGGAATTTGATTTGCTATCTGTTCCTTTTAGTAAATCAGTAAGAGGAGCAGTGATTTTAGCTAAATAGGGAATTAGTTTTCTGTGGTAGTTTATTGATCCTAGAAATGATCGTAATTGTTTAAAAGTATTAGGGGGGTTTAAATTTTTTATAGCCTCAATATTTTTGTTTAATGGGCGTAATTCGTTATATCGGACAGTGTGTCCTAAGATTTCAATTTCATTCATTGCAAATTGACATTTTTTTGTTTTAATTTTTAGATTTACTTCGTTTAGTCTTTTTAGCACTTCTCTTGTAATTTCGAGACATTCTTAGAAGGTTTCTCCAAAAATGCAAATATTGTCCAGGTAACATACCATTTTTTTCCAAAATATATCGTGGAATATGTCATCCATGATGGTTTGGAAAATGGACGGAGAGATGCTTAGGTCTATTGGGGTAGAATTGAATACATATCCAATTCCATCCACATTTATTCCAATGTATTGTTTGGATTCTTCTGTGAGAGGAATCTGTAAATATCCACTGTTTAAATCAATCGTCGTAAACCATTTTTTATTTCTTAAGTACGGCCAAATAACATCAGTCGTAGGAACACGATTATTATCCATAATAATTCTTTGATTCATTCTTCGGTAGTCTATTAATACTCTGTAGACTCCGTCTGGTTTCTTTTTTACAAATATAGGAGATTCAAATTTTGATTTTTGTTTTTTTAGGACACCTGCTTTTACTAGGTCATCGACCAGTTTATGTAGAGCCTCATGTTCTGCGTGTAAGAATTTAAAATTTCTACACCACAGTGGAGTTTTTTCGTCTACTCGGGCAACATGTTCGGGTACTTTACAGACAGAGACTTCGTCTGTTTTTCCCGTAAAAATATTATTGAATTCATTAATTGTTTCATACATTTTTATTTTTTGTTCAAGCGAAAGCTTTGGGTTAATCGGGATAGGGTTTCCTCGATTATCTTTGAAAATAGTAGTTTCTGTTATTTTTTCTATTTGGCAGGAATTAATTTCTACTGTGCTACTTAATTCAAATTTTCCTAAGTATTTGCCTTTATAGATCACGTGAGGTCTGTTATTATGATTTACAGCCGCTATCGTGTCTTCTGATACGATTACAAAGAAATTGTGTTTTTCTTCCATGGATGTTTCACACAGAAACTCCAGGTGCTCAGGCAAAGTTGCTAAAATTAGCACTGAATTTGCCTCAATTTTAAAAGTTTGGGGGGCATAATATTTAAAGGGCTTAACATAACCTAACTTTTTTTCCTTTTCAATAGGGTAATTGTGACATTCAGGCATGTCAAAACATCGCTCTTCATCACCACACGGTGAAGTGAATTTGTTTTTAGAGAAGTCCATTTTGGCTTTATGGGTTGACAAAAAGTCGTAACCCAATATGACCGGTTCTACCAAATTTCAAACAACGAAGGTGGGATGTGGGTAAATGCAATGATCAATGGAAAAAATCACATTGGTTACTCCTATGACCTCAAGAGGTTGGCTATCCGCACCACGAAATCTTATTTTAGTTGGTAGAGTTGGTTCCATAAAATTGACTTTCTTTAAAATTTTTTCATCAATTAGTGTCTGTTCTGAATCTGGATTGACTAGGCTAAGTATCTGTTTACCACAAATGGCAAAAGGGAGGTGAAATTTACATTTGGTTCTGCAGTACCCTTTATTTTGAAATTTCTCCTCACTAACATTGTTAACCTGTTTCGATTCTTTGTTCAAGACATCCCTTACAGCTGACAGATCACCTGTAAGGGGGACACTTAGTTTTTTGAGCAATTATTTTGGCAGGCCTGGGGGTTTGATGTTTGGAGGTAATTTTGCTGTTGTGGGGCTGCCAGCAATGGTGCCGGTGGAGCAATCATTTGAGTATTTGCAGCCACATAAGGGGGATTTTGGGGAGTATTAAATGAGATACCAGACCATGCTGGAGCGTTATTCCAGCTTGAGTTCTAATTTTGAAGGCCAAACTGGTTCCAGTTCGGAGCTCTGTTGGGGTGGTATCCATTATTATTTCTAGGAAAATTATTTCTACGAAAATTTGGGTTAAAGTTTCTACCTTTATAATTAGGGTTAAAATTTTGATTATTATTCCAATTTCGATTTTCGTTATTTTGGTTCCAGTTTTGGTTCTGGTTCCAATTACCATTATTATTATTATTATTGTTATTATTATTATTCCTATTTTGATTTTGGTTTTGATTTTGGTTATTTTGTTCATTGTTATTATTTTTATTTTGGGGATTTTTATTTTTTCTGGATTCCTGAGATTTTGAAATGTTCGCTATTGCAGCGCTCATTTTTTCCATCTCAGCTTTCCAGACTGGATCGGATGATACTAAATTTACATTTTTTTCAGTTTTCTTTTCTGTTTTTCCAGCTTTTAATTCTTCAATAGTTTTTTCAAGTTGATCGATTGTTTTCCGTAAGAGGGGGTCTGAATGTCCGAATACTTTATCTTTAAATTCTAAGTATTTAGAGAAGGCCTTATCAAGTTCTTGAATTGTTTTTGGTTCTTTTTTTATTAAGAACACTCTTTCTTTTTTGGGAAGGTTGGGCATTATTTTTTCGATAATTTTTTCCTCAGTAATGCCTGGTTCAATTTGTTTTAAGATTCTTTTTACGAACATTATGTATGCAGGGAAATCAGCTTCGCCATTATAATTCCTTTCATACAGAATTTCGCGTAATTGAGGTTTGGTTCTAGTAAAGACTTCCAGGATTTTTTGTTTAGTATTTTGCCAATTATTACATTCAGGGTTTGCTTGAATTCTGTCTTCAAACATTTGTTTAGCGAGGCTAGAAAATGCAATTCTTATTTTTTTGAATTTCATGTTGGCATCCCAATTGAATGATTCCGCTTCATTTTCAAATCCAATTAAAAATGACACGATATCTTCAGTTGGGGTGTGCCCGTATAGGGAAGGTCTGATGTTTACCTCAGCCTTTCCTGACATTTTATTTTCTAAAGGGATGTCGAAATTTTCTAAGATTCTAGTTTCAAGTTCTGGGCTGAGGAAATCTTCGTCGGATTTTTCTAGGCACTCAGTAATATCAGCAAGGTTAATTGCTGACCTTACTCTTGGAACTGGTGTGGGGTTATCCAAATTTTCCAAAAGTGGAGTTGAAATAGTAGGGGGATTAAAATATTTTCTTATTATAGGATTTTCTAATTCGGGAATTTGTTCACGGGGTTTTCGTGTTGTTTGTAAAATTATTTTTATATTTTCAGGGGTTAATAATTTTTGAATTTCTTTACTAGATTTAACTTTTAATAGGATATCCTCTTGGGTTTTTATACGAGAAAAATATTTTTTGTCAACTTCGATATTTAAATTTTGACACACGTTAATTAGTTCAAAGTTTTTAGCTTCGATAAGCCAACTTAAGTTTGTCTTAGTAGTATTGGGTTCGGATAAATTTTCCCAAGTTTCATTCATAAAAATAAAATTTTTTCGCGACTTATAATTATTTAACAAGTCTTATATTTGAAGGAGGGACGTGAATTATAACTAATATTAATTGTTACTTTGTTTTTTTCCTTTTGTTTGGACAGGAGGTTGATTGATCTGCTGCCGTTTCCGTCACCGATGTCTTCTTCACCTTTTGATTTTGTATATACACTTGTTTTTTTCTAGTTTTTTGTATAATAAATATCCTTTGTTGGTTTTGAAGTTCGGATTTTCTTTTCACATCTGATCTTTTTCCACTTGCAAGTAGCCTTTATTTCCTTTCCTCAAGAGCGCGCCTTACACATTTCTCATTGAGTACTTAACTAGAGTTTTCAAGGTTAATGCAAAGTACTTTGATTCATAGGAATTGAAACAGTAACTTGGATCAGCAACTCCAGGAAATAGGTACTAGAGCGAGAGTTCGATTTGCAATAGCAGACCAGTTGGGCGCCAATAATGTAATGGTCAAAAGAGGTGGTAAAGTACCTAGTTAGAATCACTTTCAGTGTTACACCATACACGAAATATCACATACTTTAAAAGCAGTAATACTTCTAAAATAAGTTCAAGTTTATTATCCACAAACTATAGTGGACCTTAAGATATGTTAGAGACTCAATAATATTTTAAAACACACGAGTGAGTTTACACATTTAATAAAATAATAATTCGTACATCAAGGTACATAATCATACGTTAATAGTTATACATATACAATCATAACTCAACAAGCAAGACTTTTTGTTCACCAGAGACTTCTACTAGAGAGGTTCCAGGTACTTAGAAGTAGCTGTCGAGGAACTGTGTCTTTTTCCACTGAATCGAAGGATTAATACTTGTTCAGGGTATGAAAACGTATGTGTTGGATAGGTAAAGTGAGATAGGGTGTTGTTATTATAGGGTTGTGCTGACTCGTCAAGAACTCGAGGGGCAGGCACAACTAGGTCATGAATATACAGAAGGTATATCTATATTTGTAAAATCAAATACGGGTAATTTAGTGGTTGTTTACAAAAAGTTATAGGATGATTATTGTTGATAAATATCTACGTTTTTGGTGTTCGAAAATGTGTGGACAAATATGTTCGTCATTTCTAAAAATAGATGAAAATATACGTTACAATAACAATCAGACCAGAGTTATAACATTATTAAATAAACTAAAACGGTTGTTCCTTCCAACAGCCTGAGGTCATAAACTGTGAAACCAACTACAACCAAATTTGAAAGCAGTTAGAATCGGGTTAAATCAGGGTCTGTTTCAAATTTTGCAACCATCGCTTGAAATGCTACAGCGAAGGATTTAGATAGCTCGGGGTGGTTGGCATCGTCTTGGCCCGTCCTTCTGACACTCTTCTATGATTTAGTACTGGATACTCAGTAGCCTTATCTCACTAATATTAACGAAATGTGTCATCATTCTAAAGTCCTAAAATGGACATAGGGTTCCTGAGCATGCGCAGTAGGTCTTTTCTCGTTTGTTTTCAGTCACTTTTTCCCATGAATTTAAAACTATCTAAATACGTCGCTGTGAATCCAGTGAAATCGAGTGAAACTTGTGTCCAACTTGGGGCTTTTATTGGCACAGATCTGTATGTTTACCTGGTTATGTGGTATGCGAGGGGGGTCACAAACAGCCACCACTACCCGCAAGGCCAACCAATATTTTTATACTACCATTGACACAGCTCCAGGACTTTGGTAAAACTACTTACCCTGGATGGTGGCCACAGAATTACCACCACCCAACCCAGAATAGCCTACCAGGTGTCCGTGGACTCAAATTTAGACCATGTCAGGGGACCATTTTATTATATCCCCGTGCTACGGCTATTCCCTACATAGCGGACAAAACAACACAGAAACCAGAGAACCAACAATTTAAAAACTGTACGTACCTTTTTACCCCTTTGCCATAATAAAGTTAACACATCATATTCAAAAAATTCAGTGTATTATATAAAAAGAAAGAATACACGGATATTTCATACCGACAAAACATTTTAAATTCATTCACAACATGAAATATCGTCTAAAATTAATATGTATATATAACATTGTTAGAAAACGCGTGATATAAAATTGAGCATCCAAAATAGAAGTAGTAAAAAGTGACTATAAAAGAAAATTTGAAGCCCGGATTCAAAAGCAGTCTGTCCGCGGAAGTTAGAGGGGTTGAAAAAAAAAGGTAAGAATTATATTAACGGTGCGCCGGAGGTCAAGGTACCAATGGACGGGAAGTGGAGGGTTAAAAATACACGTAGATACGGAGCAGAAATTCATCCGCGGCAACAGTTTTTAGAAGGAAAAAAAGAGGGAATAATAGAGTGATGTGACGAGTATGATAGGACGTGGTGGATGATAAGAAAATATGGAAAGAGAAGAATGGTAATAGACAGGAAAAATTATGAAATTATGAAATGAGTTGACGTGAAATAAGAAAAGAAAAGAGAACCGGTCCTCGGAAGTTTATATATATATGTAGAAAAGGTTTCTGCTTGACAAAATTATGTTAGGGAAGCAGTATTGTACACGTAGCCTAACTTCTAGGCTACGAGAGAAGGAAAAAAGGTATAGGTTGTAAAATAAATCCGCGAACTATTTGATCACTGGACGTTCAAAAAGGTGAAATTTATTTTATTTGTGAATTTTAATTTTAATTAGTACATAGCGCATGCGTCAGGTATCCAGTACTGAATGATCGAAGCTGACATCTCCCTCCACAATAGTACCATAGCCTAGTCAAATAAGAAGTTTGAAAAGGGAATAATAATAATAAATTAAGTACCTATCTAAAAGAGGACTGACTTTCGAAATATAATGGAGGGGGCGTCAGAATAAGCGATAAAAATGCTCCACCCCCAAATTATCGAACCGTTTTTACAACTATCAAATGGGATGAGGTATAGTGAGTACCTACTTTTCATTTTTAATAGCAAAAAAATTTCATTTAAAAGAACAAACCTATACAAAATTTTTTTACACGGGGAGGTTGTATCATTTCAAATTGAGATAAACTGAGTACTTTATAAAACGAAAGCTAAACATAGTAATTTTTCGCAACCAGATCTCAATTCATATTAATAATTTTTTTGTGCTGCAGGAAAATTTACTTCCGTAATTCGTGAGAATCTTGATAAATATACGTGCATCGAAATATCATTCTAAGAATTTTCCCCATTTTTAGGGAGACGAAGAGACCGATACAGGGACAGGCAGTGCATTTCTCGGAGGGATGGGTAGAAATGGAAAGTGAAAGGGAAAGATCGGGAAAATTAGCGAGTGACTGAGAGAGATGTAAGGTGGGAAGGAAAATGAGAGGAGAGGAAGAAAGCATAAGACAGTTTAGAGAGAAGAGAAAGTGAGCGAAAAGAAGGAAACAGAGGAGAAGAGTGAGAGAGATGACATTAAAATAGGTATTCTGGGTATAGAGACTGGCCACTCTTGCGGCAAATGGACCAGGCAAAGCTGGGGTACTGGTAGCCGGCAGCTAGTAGCTGGTATAATTTACCTTATCATTTTACTCGAAGAATGATGTTAGGTACTTTATTGTTCTCGGCTAATATTTTAAATTGTGAACAGCAAGAAACAGAATTAAATGAGCTGCGCGTTGTAATTATACCTATTCGTAGATCGTTTATATAATTCTTGAGGTATGGATAGTACCTATACCAACGACTGAATCTGACTTTTTGTTTTCACTCGGAGGTCCCTTTCCCTTTCCATCGTTGGATTCATTGTTATAATTACGGTAGCTTTTACGGTTGAATAACCAAGAATTTATTCGACTATTTTTCCTTCCTCTTCTCTTTGCATAAGATTCTTTTTGTTTGCTTCGATATGATTTTGAACATTGAAATTAAAATTTTACTGAAGCATAGATCCGTCGAATGCGATAGTGACGAGGATTATAAACTTCGTTTGTTTGAATGAATGTTCAAATTTCAACTGAACATGTTGTCAGGTTTAATGAATGATGGGCTGAGAGAAAAGGTAGGCGCCACAAATTGTGAAAAATAGATGTATGCGTTTGGAGAACCTAACGAAAAACCTTGACGTTATTAGAAAAAGTTGGTCGATGTGAAAAACTTTTGCAAGCCTACTGCACCCACTATAGGTTACTGAATCACTTTGAGCCTGTTTTTCTATAATTGCATCAACTCAGAATGACATATGTACAGTCTAATTTGTCAACTGTTTCATAATGATTAGAAAATTGAAAATACACAAGCGTCTGCGATCAGACAAAGAGGATTTCAGAAATAGTGTACGAGACGAGAGTAATAAGACTTCCGCCTTTTTTGACTTTTTTTTTAATATAAAATACAGTCTGGCTAATCTACTCTGAAAGACACAACGTGAAAATAAAACAAAAAAACTCAAGCGCAGCATGCTTCGCTAGAAAAAATAGGTAGGTTTTCGAGAGAAAGAATTATGAATTTCGATGGTCACATTAACTGTCTTTAAGTTTATATGGATTAAAGATGTAGTTATATGTTATGATTTTATGAAATGTGTTAGATGCTGACAAAATATTAGAAAATGTGAAATATGAAAGAATTTTTTCTCGAAAAAATGAAAAGTAAATTAAGATGATAGATTATTGTACATCATCATATAATTTAAAATAAAACCAATGAAATATAATAAAGTTATGAAATAAAAAAAAAAAGGAAACATGAGCATGTAGTTAATTTTTGTAAAAAGAAAAGTTCATGAATATGAGAAAAAGGAGGGAAAAAAAGTTTTACTAGAAGTACCGTCCGGTGGATCAATACCAAAATTAGCAGTATGCTACTATAAAATATAATAAGTATTTTTTTTTAATTTCGTACATATTGTTCTGAAATAGAGCATTTTGGGACCAATATAAAAAAACAATAGCGGTAACGGAAATACTGTCCAGCCGATCCATACCAAAATTAGTACCGTACTACAATACATTATGATAAATAACTGTTCCGAATTTCATGGCTATTGATGCAAAATGGAGAATTTTATAGTCAAAGTAAAAATAAAAATGGTTATACCGGAAGAACCGTCCGGCAAATCCGCACCAAAATTAGTAGATCTGATTCTTGGTCTAGTGTAAATGTACCTACCAAATTTCATGCTTATCTGATAAATACATATGAATTCGAGTTATTGATGCCAAAATTTTTCCTCAACCCTGGAGGCTAATACAGCACCAAGCGTAATAAGTAGATTTTTCAAAGAAAACTTACTTAAAAAATAATAAAGAAGAAATAAAATTGCAAAAAGAAAATTAATTGCCGGGGTGGCAGTCTACGCCGTAAATCAAGAAGTCACGGAGAAGCATGCAAATTTCTTGATTTAATCATCACTACATACAGCATCACCCTAAACATACCTATGATAACCTACGACAACGCAAATAAAAATATCCGCTTTGTCTGAATGTAGATGCTTCTGAAAAACCCACTCAAGAAACGTACCTAATAATCTGATCTGACATGTCTGGAAATTCATGATTTTCAGCTAGGTACCCACTTATTTTATTTTTTAATTTTAATACAACCCTGTACGCATTTTTACATCTCTGCCTTTCGATTCTCCGATTAAAAGACCGACATTTGACCACTATTACCATACAGACGCCTTTATTATTTTCAAGTTGAATTATTTTCGAGTGGAATTTAATTCTTGTGAGTGAAAATAGAGCGACGAAAATAGAGAAAGAAATAAGATAAATAATTTGCAAAATTCAGAATTTTGATGAATTTTCTCTATTTACTGTAGATATTTTTATCAGCTTTAAAAATTACAAATGAGGTTTAAATTTATTGTATCATTTTTTTTTTTTTTACTTGCAAATGCAAAAATTCCAGATAATGTACACGACCAACATAAACCAAAATCAGACTAGATAATTTGAGTGCAATATTTCGGTGATTATAAGCATGAGAACCATCATAATTGCTACGTAAGCGTAGCGATATTTTAAGAAGCGACAAATATTTTTATTGCATTTAATGAATTTTCTTATTTAACTGCCCTTTTTGTTCGTTTCTGAGGGTGAACAATAAAATAGAAACTTTAAAATTAATCATTTTCCTCGTACCTACCATACTGCTTGTGTGAATTTGCCCTTGGGCACGGCATTTTTTGTCCTTCAAACAATTATTTTTCCTGGGGAAGGATACCAGGGACGAACCTGATGAGGGTATTGAGGCTAAGTACCTTAAAACATGGTGAAGCTCAACACCAGAAGAAATTAGAAAATATAATAGCTTATTACTTAATACTATTCAGAAAAAAAAAAAAAATTTTACTTATTTTCGTATGAGGAAAAAATAAAAAGACCTTAAATTTCCCCTTCCATAAATATTTTCCTGGCTTCTTCTCTTAGTGGTACCAATTAGATATTATTCTTAAATCCAAATTTACAGTGCCCCAAAAAATGCGTCTCAGTACTTTTCACTTTTCTCTGTTACAGTGTAAAAAAAATTGAGAAAATGTTGCATATTGTACATCATCAGTGAAATCCTAATGTAGCTCAGTTAAATTAGCTTTTAAAGTGAAACTGGAAGTACAAGAGGTTTTAAGCCTGAATTTCCTGAAATTTGATGGGGTAGTCTCCTGAATAAGTGATAAAAATTCTCAAGCCCCTATACTCTGTGCTTCCCTCCAAGGGGCTCATACGTTTGATGGCTATTAGTTTTCTAAAATTTCCTTGATAACTAAGTGACATGTAACGTATATTTTTGTCTATTTTTAGCTATGACGAACAATATTCATTAACACTGTTTCAAATACCTAAACTACAGGTACTCAATGTTAAACTAAACATCCCATTATACTTTTTGTAAACAATATACAATTCACCCATCTGAAACGTCATAACCAGTGAAATCCTATTGCCACTTTTAGCAACCTAAAAACACCTGTCCCTCAATATTATTGCGAATCAGCAAATCCCTATTGTAACAATCCATACTTCACTTAGTCTACTCATCATATTCAGTTACATACACCATGTACCCTGAATGGGTATATAAACCCTGGTAATACATTCGATGCTCAGTTTAGTTCATTATATTTTCTAAAGTATTACGTGTACTTACTTATCCCAATATTTGATTTTATATGTTAAATTGTTTAAATTCATAGTAAAGTGTTTGAAATAATAATTGTGTTTTGTTATCTTGGTCACATACAAAGTTAAGGTCTACAATAGTCTGTGTACAACTAAATTCAATATTCTAAATAATCAAGGAATATTTATATACTATTCCTTCGTATGGTGTAACACCAAAAGTGGTTCTAAACGGTACTACCAGAGCTTCTTTTGGCCGTTACATGACATACAATAAAAATACATCAGTATAAAAATGATGTTCATAAAATTTAAGAAAAAAATGTTTAAATACATTTTTATCATAACTCTCTTAGGGGCCTAGATACTGTGTTGTAAAGACGAGTATTTTAAAAAAAATTAAGATAAGTTAGTATTATTTTCTTATTAGGAAGCTAAAAATTGATATACCCACCCAGATGTAAAGATGGCTAAGGAAATCAGCATACTATTATTTTTCATCACTATGTGGGATTAACATATTTCAGGCTTATATGTATATCGTGCCCCCAATAATGAGATGACAATTCAAAAAAATAATGAAAAACATTACAATTTTGCATGATTTTGCTGATGTCTTATTTTCATTATTAAAGTTTGGCGACCATTGATTTAGATTTATGGATAGCCAGTAGCCTTATTCATCAGTATTGGCGAATCGTCCGCCATTATTTTAAAACCCTACAATGTACAATGTTTTCTGAGCATACGCAATAGGTCATTTTTCTCCTGTTTTCAGCCAGTTGGTCCTGTGAATCTAAAGCTATCTAAAGACGTTGGTGTGAATCCAGCAAAAACGAGTGAAACCTATGTCCATTTTAGGGCTTTAGGTGACAATTTAGAAATGGATTTTCGTGTTTACCTCGGTAGGTATCCATACACCCTCTATATGATCGAAGGTAACAGCTCGTATAAAGATAAAATTTCGAGAAGATTGTAACATTTTTAAAAATCGTGGAAAATGCAGTCGAGAAATATTTCAACATTCAAAGTTCGACGGTTCAAAAAAGAAAAAACAACACTTGTTTCTCTCAAACTTTTTCTAGGTACCAATTTACTTATTAGTTCGTCTGAAAAATCTCAATGATTACTTTCATGAGTCACGACAGTCTGGCAGGAATGGTAAGGTGGCTCAAGTGTCAGTAACTGATTTAATAATTGTTGGTTAAAGGTTAAAGGGAATAATTTCTTAATTCGTAGAAAACACTTCAACTACCTATAAAATCTCCCATATTTGTGAATTTGTATTCTATAACCATTTAACTATACCTATTTAAACATAGGTCAGGTAACTTTAAAACTGATTTTTATTTTTTCAGAGGAAAGTTATTATAAGGACAAAAAGCGAATTATAATATTGCATGACATTTTGTATTTGACGATTTAAAAAAAATATACCTATCTAATAATAACACATACCTAACTTAAGTTTGTATGACTGATGTAAAACCATGAAGTATAAAAAAAAAAAAAAATTAGCTAGGTAACCTACGTTTCCGTGCAGGCAACATTTTAAAATATATAACTACCTTCATTGATTTATGATGAATGCTGGTACTAACGCTTGGAACCTGGTACTAATGTTTAACAGTAGGTAGTCCTTCTATTAAGGAAAAGAAAAGGTACCCATTAATGTTAAAAATAGGTGAAAGGTGCAAGTTTTTTTTTTCTCTCATATCACCTAAAAATTAGTCGCAGTTATTAGTGAAAAAAGTTAATATAGTCTACGATTCACGAATGGTAGGTATCGTGATTTACAAGTATAGGTAAGTTCATATATAAATTATTCAATTAATACAAATTTTCAAAAATTAATTTTTTGATCTAGAATATAGTACAATCCGATATAGTCAAATATAAAATAAGTAGGGCTCGTATTTTATCGTTTCATTGTGCCAGTTTGAGTTGATTTTAATTTAAGAATATTCTATCGAAAGGAATATTATCAACCTTCACAATCGAAGTAAGTAGGTACCTATATATTTTTTATAGATTCAGGAAACAATACTGTTTTGTGAATCAGTCTTCGCGGCTACCCATTATATAGAACATAAAATTTCAGTTTTTATTTAAAGTTGAACGTCCATGATAAAACCGTACGTCCATAATAACACAATGCAAAAATTTTCGGAAGGTCATATTTTGTAAACGCGGGTGTGTCAAATTCACATTGAAAAATTATTAATAAATTTAAAACTGGCGTGAAAATATTTAGATTCACCCTCTAAAAAAAGGGAAGGACACCAGAGTACATTTGATGAACTATGTAATTAATTAATTTTACTTTATAATTTATCGACTTTATTCCATCCAATGCTGAAGTATACTTAAAGGTTTTATGAGCCTAAATACCTTTGAATAAACTAAGTGTAAAAGGCTTATAATCATTATTCCACATTCGTCGAAGTTAAATTGATAGCAGGATAAATAATATTGTAGATATACCTACAGCCAACCTAGGAACGTACAAGTTTTATATTGAGAAAAAAAAAGAAAAAAAAAACAATTAATGGTAATGATAAAAGGAAAGAACGAATAATAAAATACAAAATATCCTTCAGTTATTTTTCAAAACTACAAAAAAAAGTTATTTCTCTCGAATTTTATTACCATTGTCATGTAATAAGAAAATATATTGTAAAACGTCTGAATGCTATCAAATGCAGGTGAATTCGTCTATTTTACAAACCAGCTTAAGAAAACTGACGAACAACATCGAATATTGGATTTAAATTTCTGTCAAAAAAATTTGCAAAATTTATCGTCAAAGCCATGAAAACGTGAACAACGATGACAAAAAAAAATTAAGCAGTGATATGCATTGCAACTGTCGCATGACTTTCTTTATTCACAAAATAGCTGACGTTAATCAATTTTTCACAAATTTGTGACCTTTAGAAACTGAGAGTATAATATTTTCACATACCTGTACCTAATCCACCAACTCGAATAAGCACGTATAATAAATAGCAATAATCGTAAATAATAGAAATTTTAAACTCTGACTTTATACGAGAATTATGCTCCTACTTACCTAAAGGTACAGGGTGCTTCAAATCTTTTTAAATTGAAATAATAATAAAAAAAGAGCATATTTACGAAGCCTGTGCAATTCAGTAGGTAATAGAAAATTTAAAATCTTATTTTTTAGTGGGAAGTACTGTAATTAGAAGGGTGAATTTGAAATTTTTTTAAATTAAAGAGTATACTGTACATGACAAGAACTCTTAACTTTTCTATTAATTATCCACATCAAACTTTAATTTTCTCATATTTTATCCAAAAACTGATCTATTTTCTCAGAATTTATGTTTTGTAACACCTGTGATTATGTGCACCATTGATAGTATATAAAGCGGACGATTTCAAAACAATATGCATAAAATAAATTCTTTATGCATCGTTTTTTACTTTATGCACCGTCTTGTGAGCATGTGTGACTTTATACACCATCTGTAAATTTTTTATTTACTGCTTTTTACTTTATGCACAGGTTTGTATCCATGCATTACTTTAAACATTTGTCTTTATGCACATTTCACACTTCGTTCTCCATCAAATTTTTTCCTTTTCTTTTTTTTGGTGTGGAGGGGGGTGTTGTAAAAAATAGGGTGTGAATGCGTGTATATAGTTGGTGATTGATACCAACCAGTGTGATTTTCGCATTACTCAACTTTCTTTTGTGCGGTAAAAGTCACATTCGTATCAAATCACTTACTTTACGCACATGTATCATAAATAACCATTTCAGCTGGAGTATAAATATTAATTTTGCTTTTACTTCTCAAAATTGTTTGTCAACAACTTATTCAATTGAAATGTGTTGAGCAATCACTCTCACTCTCGCTTCTTCACACACAACTACACTGACTATCGACTTCATACTTTTGTACATGTATATATTCTCGCTCACGGTAACACTGTTATTTGTTTTGTCTCTAAGAGGGAAAAATCTTTCATTTTCTTTCTCAGAATATTTGTCACTTTCAATTCTTGATTTATTATACTTTTTCTTACAACTGTAAACTCGTTGTTACTTTTTATAATTTGAGGTTTCACTCCTCACCTCTCAACAAAATGTGCATACTACCTATTAGGAAATGATAGTCCATCATGAGGACAGAGGAATTATTATGATTTCCAATACTGAAGGCATTATAAGCTTTCAGTTTTAAAATAATATCAATACTACAGCCAACCTTCTGCTACAAAATATTTATTTCACATAAAGCGAACGCCAAATAAAAAAAAATTTGTCTTTACAAATCGTTTTTAACCTAAACTTATTTTATTCATTTATTTACGATTAATTTATTTTTGTATTACCTTTCTTATTAGTTATTATCTGTATGTATAGGGTTCTGAAGGGGACGTTATAATTCCTGATGATGGTACATCAGGCTAATTATATACGTGTAGGACAGTAGGAGCAGTTTCGTACCAAGCTGCTGTTTTTTTTTTTTTTAAATTAAACGTAATAATCAAATGTGCCAATTATAAATTCACATTACCAAAGTTACCAAATTTGACAAGTTCTAACTTGTAATTTTCTTAAATAAAAACGTAGCTCACTGTTTATGCCATCAAATGAAAGAAGATCAACATAACATTATTCGAGTTCAATACTTCAAGGAGTGCTATTTTCACAAAAGTTGAGAAAAATAGGGAAGAGAATGAAAATTCGCCAGAAAAGTTGTTTTTTTCTGCCCTTCCAACTGAAATTACTTCGAAAGTAATAGAAATTTATGGACGAAAAAGAAAAGTAGGTACTTGTAACGGCCAAAAGAGGTGGTAAAGTACCTAATTAGAACCACTTTCGATGTTACACCATACACGAAATATCACGTACTAAAAGCAGTAATACTTCTAAAAATAATTCAAGTTTATCATCCACAAACTATAGTGGACCTTAACATAAAATAGAGACTCAATAATATTTTGAAACACACGAGTGAGTTTACACATTTAATAAAATAATAATTTGTACATTACAGTACTTATATTCATACGTTAATATTTATACATATACAATCACAATCCAACAAGCAAGACTATCTGTTCACCAGAGACTTCTACTAGAGAGGTTCCAGGTACTTAGATGTAGCTGTCGAGGAACTGTGTCTTTTTCCACTGAATCAAGAGATTATATACTCGTTCAGGATATGAAAACGTACGTGTCGGATAGGCTAAGTGAGGTACGGGTGTTGTTATTATAGGGTTGTTCTGACTCGTCGAGTACTCGAGGGACAGGCACAAGTAGGTCATGAATGTACAGGTAATATATCTATATTTATAAAATCAAATACGGGTAATTTAGTGGTTGTTTATAAAGAGTTATAGGATGATTATTGTTGATAAATATCTACATTTTTGGTGTTTGAAAATGTGTGGACAAATATGTTCGTCATTTCTAAAAATAGACGAAAATATACCTTACAGTACTAATCTTTTCTAATTAAAAGAACGCATTTCCTCCAACATTTACCGTATTATTAAACAGTAGATATTGCGTTAATATGAATTTTTTCCAAGATGTAGGTATCAAAAAATGACTGCACACTGCATAGTTTTTTGCAACAATTTTCATTGTCTCGTTCAGTTTTCTTTCTATCCTCTTAAACTTACAGTTATTAATCTCAACTGATTCGTCACCTCTTTCGTTTAGAGGTACAAGTATCGAGCGACTTTTTTATTTAAGAAAATTATTAATTAAAACAAGCTGCAGTTGTGTAGGTACCTGTGCAAACGTTCTAATACGTATTTTCTTGACATTATACTGAATTAGGTATCTATTAGCCTACCGAGAATTTTTCATTCTACATATTAAACTGGAGCAAAGTGCATGGAAGTAAGTATCAAGGGCGAATCTAGGATTTTTATTGGGGGAGGGGGTTTAATAATGATTTTCATTTCGATGGAAGAACATAGTGTTGGGAGATATAGGTGGATTTTGTTGGGGGATAAATTCCCCTAACCCACCTAAATATGCTAATGGAAAAGTGCACACACAAGCCATCAAAGATGGCTAAGAATATAATTTATTAACTATTGGGTGAATTATTGAATGAAGTCCACCCTTCAGGTCATACGGTGTGAGAAAATATTTCTTCATACTTATTTCAGTAAAATATATATATATTTTTTTAATTTATCTTTCTAACCATATTCTTACCATGCATGTAAATCGAGACTTTCAAAGAGAGCATTTGCTATTTTGAGAAGTCTTTGTATGAGTAGATATCATATTTTTTATGGAAATAACTTACATAATTCAACCGGCTTAAATAATGACAATAACAGCTGTTTTTGTATATTGAAACAGCCATCAAAATGGACATCATGGAGGAAGGCAACTTGATGGACAGGGTCCGCATATTACTGCAGAGAGACCATACTTATTACACGGAGCATCAGAAAGTTATTCAAGAAAATATGTGCCGGACGATTGTTGGAGGATATTTAGATTTTCCCAAAACGACCACATTTGTAGCCAGTAAAATTGTGACTTGGTGGGAGGAGAGCTATTATTTACACTTCCGTTCAGTTTCAGCATTGTTTCAAGGTAAGTAATGTCATACTACTACAATAAAAAATAGCGCACACAGAATTTTTTTTTTTTTTCGAAAGGGGGAGAGTCTGAGAATATTGTAATTATAAAAAATCTAGAATTTACTTGGGGTACAATTATTTACAGACTGAAGAGCTGAAGACCTCGCACGTGTATTACCCCTAAAACCTTTTTTTGAGCGTGTGGTTTGACATTCGGGGGGCCTTCAGCCTCACTTGACCCTCTCTCTGGGTACATCATTGATAACAATTATTCATAAAATGAGCCCTAATTACTCGTAAAACGATTTTATCGACTTTTAAGAGAAGCTGATAACAATAAAATGGATTGAATACTGTTGGCAGGAAGTACTTGTGTCGATTTTACCAAAGAAGAAGCAGACAATATAAGTATTGGCAAATCAATAACTCCTCAGGAATTCGTTAACCTGCTTTCGCAGTCTTCGGCAAAAGTTTTGATTCATCTTCATAATCTTTCGCAAGAGGCTTTGGATCATGCTGACCTGACCGTTTTAACAGGAACCATCGGAACAGCCACACTAATTAGAAATACGATATGGATTTACAACCAACAGCTAATGCGAACTAACTCAGGGTTAGCCATTATTTTATGACTATGTTTTCGATCCATTACCGCACACTTTCGAGATAAATTTATTAATTTTAGGACACCAATATTTGAGAAATGGGCAGCACCAGTACATGTTGTGGAGTTTCAGTTTGATGGCACATTAATTAAGTCACAAATAGAAAATATTTCGTTCAAACTATTTTTAATTTGCAATTTTTTTTCTCACTAACCACGCACTTTTATTTATGCAGAGTTTCGCTGTCAAAAGAACTGAAAACTTTTCAAAATATGTCGGATGCTCTCGCCGAACGTTTGCTGGATTTGCATTGCAGACTGATATCATTGTACGTGCTTCAAGACGTAGAATGTTTAAGCTGGTCGGCTGAATATCATTTTTTTGAAGGCGAGAGATCATCGTTCACTATCCAAATGTGGTGGCTCTATGTTCAAGGTGCCAATAATGAGTAGAAATTAAATTTATCTGATGAAAAATAGAGGACCTAATATGTTAATCAATATGCCCATAGAGTAACCATAAATACTTACACTCAGTGTGTAACGTGAAAAATTTGGTTGGGAAGACAATTAAGATTTTTTTATAAGATTTGGTGTAGGTATAATATTATACAGCTTGTAGAAAATGGACAATTAACCAGGTGCACCCAGAATTCTCAACTACATGGAAACAATTTCAAAATTGTCTACCCTGGCCTCTGTAAACTGGGACAAAAAAAAAACATGCACAAATTGAATTTTTTACCCATGAAGTTGATTTTGTCAGAGACAGTTTTAAAAATGTCTACCTAAAAGGTTTTACTATAGGTAAATCAGATAGATTTCAATAGGAGTACACCGTTGGGAGTCAGTATATTAAAAGGATATTATAGCGTAGAAAATCCGTGCTTTGTTTCTTTTTGATTGTTTTTTCTATTGAAAATCTTCTTAATAATTTTGGTGTCAAGGAATGATTTGGGATTGTGGTAGGAACGTTTTTCGTTTCATAATTCGAGGAAAATTTTAGCACAAATAACTCAAATTTATATATATATATATATATATATATATAAAATACAATTTCTTGGTACTACGGTACAGGTTGAAATTTTTATCCGATAGTCACAAAATTTGGAACTAACATCAGTACCAAGCCAAGAACCTGACCTATTGATTTTACTACGGATTGGCAAGACGGTGCTTCCGGTATGGCTGTTTTAATTTTTGTTTTGGCTATAAAATTTTCAATTTTCGACCAGTAGCTATGAAATTTGAAACAAATATTTACTATGCTATATAAATTTTGGTGTTGATCGGCCATATGGTACTTCCGGTACAGCTATTTTCGTTTTTGTTTTGGCTACAAAATTATTAGTTTTCCATCAATAGCTACGAAATTCGCAACAAATATTACAATTTTCTACAAATTTTGGTGCGGATCGGTCACTTGGTACTTCTGATAACACCATTTTCATTTTTATTTCGCCTATGAAATGGTTAATTTTAGACCGACAGCAACGTAATTCGCAACAAATATTTATCACGATCTATCAATAACTTTTTCGTAACTACCTAATTTTATATTTTTCGAAAACCTACTTTCTCTAACGGAGCTGCTGCTGCGTTAATTTTTTTGGGTTTTTTTATTTGGCTGTAAGTATAGAATTTATGTGAGAAGACAATGTCTGCCTTATCTTCCTTGACTCTACGCCATTGCTTTTACCATTGTTCCACAGGCACGCAGGAAGATTTGTGGAATTCGATGCCACCGAAAATGGCTGAACGAATATTTTCAGGCATTCTGAATGAATCATTGACAGTCCTCACTTCGAGGTACATGCAGGTAATCTCAAAATCGAACAATATCGAACTGAATAAAGCTTAAAATTAGATTTTTAAAGCAAATTTTGAAATCCAACCGTGAGCAGCTCATCCGCAATCCAATAAATATATTTATTTTTTTTGTTTCAGGCAAAACCTAAGAAGGCTCGCGGTGAATTACTGACTGCAGACTTGAGCAATATTTTATTTTGCATGTTCAAACTACTACCGGCCATTTGTGAAAATAGTGACGAATTCCTGGGATGTAAAATTTTGTCAAATGTCATCCGAGATATTCACGTGAAATGTCACTTATTGTTTTGTTGTTTTTTGTTGCGTGGTATTCCGTTACCAATTCTGTACAAGGTGAAAGAATACGCACCTAAATATTGAACAGTTCAAACTATCGCGACGGTAATTTTACAAATTTTCTTTCATCTGTGCGTCATCGCAGTAGATTCTTAAAGATGGATTTTCAAACGTATCGTGCATGGGAAGACATCAAAATAATACTGTCGAACCGTGGATCATTTTTGCAGCATCTGAGAAAAATGATTTAATTCCTAACGGAGTAAATCGCTGCGACCATCTACCCCTTGAAATTAATCTAAAATTTCAGCTACAAGTATTACTGGCACGGGCTCAACCAGATTGGACGTTGCTGTTAAAAGTAATGATGAGTTTATGACTAACGTATTTCAAAAATCAATTTAATTCGAAAAGACAGAATGAGAATTATCTATGCCAAGTTCACGAGGAAAGAGTATAGGCCAGTATTCATATTCGTGAAACCAACACTGAGAAATGAAACTGAAAGATTTTATCCGAGTTCTGGTGATTTCTGATATTTTGTTATTTTTGAAAAATATAGCACACGGGTACTAACAATGCCATGGCTAGCTGTTTTTTTCTAAGTTGGGTCGTGAATAGGCCTGCAACTTACTATTTTTTCAGGAGGAGGGTTAGTTATTGCAAGCTCACCCCCTCCAAAAAAAAAAAGTACCAACAAAGCATACACATAGAAAGTGAAGTCGACAACTTACAAACAGTAAGCTTTAAAAACGAATTTTTAAAAGATAAGCTTTTATTTATTTTTTATGGCTTTAGCTTCATGCGAAATAAACATTATTTTGTTACGGAAAGTTGGCTGCAGTATTGGTATATTTTAAAATCGCAGTAGTGAGTAGAATAAAAGCTTATAAAAATGAAAATTTTGGCAATTTACGCAGGTCTTTTATTCTCTATCAAACTTTTGGGTGGACCGAGAATTTTTATGAGAGATTCATGGGCCATGCTGGCTCACCTGTAGTAAATATGAAATTTTAGGAGGACGGCACTAAAACAATTAATTGATATGAGAAAAATTACGGAAACAAGTAATGTCAACATTTTGTCTTGTAAAAAAGTGAAAGCGTAAAAGTAGCTTCAGTCTAATTGAAGTGCAGATGCCTAGACCTTAAGTGTAAATCTTGATTAGACGACATCTTATTTGAGTCAAATAGGTTCACAACAGAAAAATGAAGGACTATTTTTTATGCCCGAGACTAAAAATTTTGAAACAATAAATAGGTAAATTTAATAGCCATAGCTTGGTGAGAAAATTCATGAATGCAATTGGAAAAAAAATAGATAGCAGGATAGAGACAAATGAAAACCTTACGGACTTAGTTGATGAGGGTTAAACAGATGAGCATAACAGTGGTTGATAGTGATTCAAAGAGAAAAAAACTATAGAATATGACTTACAGATCCGTATTATTCATTCTGAATTGCAGGTTGCCAGAACGAGCAACAGCTGGATTTTATACGAAATATTATATTATGTGATTGTGGAAGAAAACGAATCTGAGAATGAAGTGAACTTGGAAAGCTGCAAAGGTAGGCCATTATATCATTTGAGCAACTTTTCAGACATTAATACTAATTGAATTTTCTTCTTATCTAACTTTACACATCAATGAATTCGTCCATTAAGTTATGTATAACCTTTGGAAATTGAATAGCCTAATCACAAATCTTCAATGGTTATCTATAACTTATCACCCTTCATCTTTCCTGAATTTTCCAAGTTTATAATAGTAGCTTTTTTTTTATTGAACCTAGGCTTTTTGTGCAATGATGATTGCCCATTAATTAGCAGCGTGCAATATTCGATCACTCATCTTCTTCTGAGCATAGGAAATAGCGAAGAAATCGAAAAAACAATTATAAAAGTTTTAGAGCAGATTCCTGATAAATGGGGAATATATTTCAACAGCACGCAGGTACTAATTTCAGATACAGCATAAAACACACAGTTCTGTGTTCATAAATTCAACTTCAGTTGGAGACACGCAACTATCAAAGCCTATCTTCCACAAAGAATTCAAATTTCTATCCTCTGTCACTGACAGATATGGAACCAGAACCGTCCGCTTTGGATAAAAGCAATTCAAACACTTATTCAGCCCACCATTGAATATAGTATCAAACTCGTTTCAGATAATTCAAAAGTAAGTTTTAAGATATAAAAAAAATCGGTAGGCTATGCCACAATGGAAGAATGGCAAGATTGAAAAATTGCGTGATAACGCGTACAAATGCATACCTACCTGCAATCGCATTGAATATTACAATTTTTAAGTTGTTTTGAAAATTTCAAGGATCTGCAAAATGGGAATTTATGATAATTTGATACTTTAATAGACTTCACTAGATTTTCAAATTTTTCATTATCCTGCAGCAATATATTACACAATAAAATATGAAAATCAAAAATTCACCACTCTTTTGACCCCCTTAGGGGTCGAAAAATAAATCAAATGAAAAAATGAACATTCAAATTCAGCGCCTCAAAATACGTCATACTAAGCAATACATTCAAATCGATTTATACATCGATATATTTCAATATGAAGACCAACTACACGAAAAATTCAACCAAATATCTATCGAAAACAAGATTCCCTGATTCGGAAAACAAGAGTCAATGTGTTCTCCTCTCTACAATTATAAAATCAGATTCAAGAAAAATTATTGTTTCTTTCGGTTTTTTTTTTCAATCATATTTTATAGACGTCCTGCTAGATGTAAAACAACCGCCCAATTTCCAAAAATTTCGAGGTTTTTAAATGTGATCCCAAACAGGGATCGATTGCATAGACTTTGTCACTTCAAAAATTACAGAAAATTGAATGACAATAGAACCTTATTCATTTCGCAGACTTCGGTTCCAAGCGATACTCTGCGGATGTATGTCGAGCATATGAAATCAACTGCCAACTGTTTACCAGAAGGAGTGATTCAATTCTCGCTGTTATTGGAAAACCTTTTACCCGCCGATATCATCCCTCTGGGAGATTCTGTATTGATTCAATTAATGGCCATAACGTTATACGATGAACTGGGTAGCGAGTCTTCAATTTCGGAACAACTTTGCAGACTCGAATCGAATGATTTGCAAGAATTTCAGAAGAGTATCAAGTAAAAACGAATATTAATTTGAGGAATTGAAGTAATGTCAGAAAATGATTGACCAAAAATCAATTTTAGCCAACTATTTCAAAATTTAACGCGAAATTTCAACGGTTTGCAAAACGAAGAAGTGAATACAATACTAGTCGATCAAATTCTTACCGAAAAAAGAGGACGAACTTCATTAAAGGTACAAGTTAAAGAGAATTGACAACTCATTAATGTCTAAAGATAATTTTTAATATTTTTCTATACATCATAGTCGGTGGTTCTGATTTTTGAACGCTGTTGCTGTGATTTAGTTAGAATTAATTTTTGATGCACCATGAACAAAAGCATTGAAAATTTTTTACAGGTACTTTATGAATACTTGAAAAATAGAGCTGATTGGTTACAAATTAAATTTAAGATAAAACCAAAGATGAAAGAGACTCAAGGAATGCTGCATAAGATGTTTTACATAGGGAACGGTGTATACGATCAGGTAACACTGATTCGTCATCTTAATTTTAATAATTAATTATTTAATTGAGTATACTCGAGTCCAACTAGAAATAACTTTGAATTTTTTTCTTCATAATTTTCATTATACACTATTATTTATCTATGATCGTATTATCATATCTATGCACTTTGCACCTAATTAATTGATAATTTCGACACATTTACGTAGATCTGTGTGAATTACTGCTGAATAGCGGAATTGTGTACCACCTTGAAATATACATGTAAATCTCAATTAATAAAATGGATAGAAACGTTACTAAAAAATTAGATCATGATCTTCAGGTGCTATCGAGAACGTGGATACCAAAATGGGCTTCACTTATCAACATACCATTAGGATTAACGACCGAAATTATTCAAAGTCAGTTGTCGGCACGACCAGAATTCAATCAAGAAGACACACTCTCAAAACATGATCGAGCTATTGTGACACAATTAAAAGCACAATTTATACCAGAAATAAAATATGCTGATTGAGATACAACATTTCAATTAAAAAAAAGGAGGGAAAATATATAATAAGTTAGGTTAAAAACGAGTTTTTAAAAAATACACTTTTATAATTTGAAGAAGAAAATAACGTCGAAACAGAAAATAAAATTTCTCACTTTTTTTTTCAAGACAGAAACAAACAAAAATTGAAAAATCAACTGATAAAAACGGATATAAGTGTATGTGTGCGTGTGTCGCAAGACGTGAAAGCAGCGCTGAAGTTGGTCATCCGGTGTACTTCAACAAATTGAGTGAGTAGAATAAAAACGTATAAAAAAATTTATTAACAAAGTAAAAATTGATAAAAGTAAAAAATAATTAGTTGATTCATAACTAAAGCGTTTAACAAATACGGACAACTCGCATCAAGCGAAGGTAGATGATTTGCATATATAACAAATAAAAACAGATAACAAATTAGTAACACGAAACAAATAACGAAAGGCAAGAATTCATAGATAAATTGCATATCTATAGACAGTCTTAAGTAAACCTAGCTGAATCCTAGATTAAGAAAAGACAAATTTATAGTCATGTATAGTTCATAACTCTCATAAACACTATTTGTATGAAATGAAAAATAAACCAATACTTATCGCTACGCTTAAGCAAATATTTGAATATAAATTTTTGAAAAATTCATGAATATCCATTTTTAAAATAAAATTTTCGAAGCAGAAAGGTGGTTTCCAAATATTTCTTAATTAAATTGCTTTCTGGTGTAATATTTTAAAAATACACTGAATTCGTCGATGATTCATAAAACGAGTAAAAACTATTTAATACGAGTACCCAACATAAAATTAAAGATCTTGGTTTAGTATGAAACGATTACCTTCAGATTCTTTGTTGACGAAATTAAATTCACCACGAAAATACGCTCCTGAGGACAATAATACAATTATGATGAGAAAAAAAAAACCAAAAAGCCATGAAATAAGTTATCCAATCATTGTACCTTGATGACGGGGGCGTGCTTCGCTAATGACTCGATTTCGCGTGATTTCCGTAAGTTGAGCGCTTTCAAATAGAGTTACGGCCACTGGAATAACAGTCTGAAAACGACGGTTTTCAATTAACGTAAATCATGAATATTTTTTATCAAAATTTATAAACATTAATCATCTACAAATATTCTTCACAATTTAAATGAGGCAAAATTTTCCTGCAAGTCTCCAGACCAATTTTTTCACAAAATAAAAAACTTGAAGATAAGAAATGTTCGTGCATTTCGGTCATTTGGCGAGTAATTTAGGTTTATAATTACGTGAGGTTTTCTGATGTGCAACAAATGACCTATTCGAATCGCTTCTTCATATTCTTCATTTTGTACTGGTGTGGAATCTAGATATTTTAATCTACGTAGATGATGCACAACGTACAGCCTATGCGAAAACGAAATACTATAAAATCAAATTCCATTGAAAACAAAAAAACGGAGAACGTAAGATGGAAGTTAACGACCTGTATCTTCGATAATCTTCGTCATCGAAATCAGCATTAATCAACTGATTGGGACATGCCGAGTTACGGAGTAAACTTAAGAACGTCAGGTTTGGGAAGCTGACCCTAATTTTACTGATGAATGTTTCCAAGTCACAAATCTGAAAAAAAGAACCTAACTTTAATCAGGCAAAAAATTTTAGTTATAATGAGAAATTACAATATGAACCTTGTTGGTGTTGAGAGATAGATATTTGAGAGACAGCATAACTGGAAAATCGCCACGTTCACTAATACGATTACTATCGAGAATTAATTCGGTCAAGAATTCGAATTTTTCGATCGACCTCAACGTGTTGATAAAATTGTAACTTAAATCCAGGCGTTTTGTTTCTGAGGCATACAATTTCCATAGAACATCGGGAATCTGAGATACATTCTGATGGGCAAATGTCAACTGAAACACATCGGTACAGTAAATAAATGAAAAATACAAGAATAGATAAGCACGATAGCAGAAGCTCGTTGAGCAGTATTTACCGAACTGTTCGCAAAAGTAATAGGAGGCCTCTTGGATTCATTTACATGTTCAGAGGGCTCCGGCGAATACGTATCATTACTACCACTATTACCATCACTATTATTATAATTATTCGACGCGGACATTTTAAAAACGAGAATACACAATTAATGACAAAAGTCAGACAGAAAAACTATAGAAAAACAAACTAAATTTATTATTCTGAATCAGACTGAGTGAGTAAACGTAAACTTTGAAAGATATCTTTTACTTTCACAGATCAGGATCACACAATTACACTTACACATTTACGTGATCCGATTTCGATCAGTGATTAACAAGTTACAAGACGTGTCTAGCGACAGCCAACAAACTGTTGTTGTTGTTCTACACTCCACCTCCACTCGCTCACTACCCGTTAGCGCTACTACTTTCGACAACGTAAACTAACACTTTCAGGTTGTGCGAACAAACACGACTTTTTTCGTTCGTTCACCCCAGAACGCTGAAACTCATTTCCCACTCAAACTGTAATCTTGTAATGGAGGGAGATCGGTCATCTTCCTCAAACTTATAATTTGTATCTTCAATCATTGCATTAAAGTATCTCTAACTAACTTGTTCCTTTCCTTGGATTTCAACCTAACTTCAGTTGTTCAGTCACCTCTTCACTACGCTCATACATGATGAATGGTAAACGTAATTCGATTCATTCTTTCGTATCTGTGGTCGTTCGTTTCACCTGTGGTATTCTACCCAGGCTTTGTCTATCTACTTCGGCATCATGGCCGTGTTATACGTTTAATGGGCATTAAACCTTCGTGACGAGAACGTTTGTTATTTATTGAACTAGAAAATAATAGCTGTTTTTAACAATCTCAACATGATAGCAGAGCATTTGGGAAAATTTTTTCAGTGATTAATTCGTTTTTTCATTCGTAGTATTTCATTCAAGTAATTGGAATCAAAAAATTTGGAATGTTGTAAGTAATTGATAATTTCGTTTTTCTGTATGATTCGTATCATTTTGCTGTTTGTGGGATGTAATTTGTTCGCCAAATTGGGGAAATCACTGTGAATTTTGACCGACATATCCGCTGAAAGTGATTATTCACCCATCCAGTTCATTCAATCTTTCGCCGAATCATTGCTGGAAGAATCAATATGGCGGTAGCTGAAACGTAGAAAATTCATCAAACAGCAAAGTATCGTGTTTTATTCTGTCCATTACTTCATATAATTAATCATTTCCCATCCATTTTTTGTCGTTTGGTTGGATTTGGCCGTCCTTGTGTCCGCTGATTCTGATCATCGAAGCTGAAAAATGAAAGATTGTGAAGCTACAGGAGTCCAAATTTGGTCATTGGGTTACGTTGGCAGGTGAATTTGGATCGCAGAAAGGGTATGGAAAACCTCCGAGGTAAAAACCTTTGAAATTTTGCCGTTGGAAATCATAAGTTTGTTGCTGAAAAATTCAAATCTGAAACCGTTACCAGCAAGTAAAGACAAGAAAAGCTGCTAAATCTGGTATCTAGTTTGAACTTGAAAACAAGTAATATTGTAACAGTTTTAATTTGAATCAATAATATTCCCATACATTATGCATTTCCACTAATAGTTCATGTATTTGTTTGCATATATTTCGTTTTGTGAATGAATATTTTGGATTGTGGGTTGTAATTCAGTTAGATCGGGTCATTGGGCTCTGATAGAATTTTGCATTTTGGGATTTTGGATTTAAAGTTAAAATTTTGATTTGAAAAGGGTATTGATCGTTTATTTAATGATTATTGATCATATTGAAAATTGTTTCTGTGATCTTATGAGCTATTTAGATAATAATTTTGTGATCCCTGCTCGTTTTGATCATTTTTGGATTTGTTGCTCTGAACTTGGCGATTATCAATAGAGAATTTGAAATTTGATTTTTGCATTTTGAATTTGGGAGATCGTTGAGAGATACATTTAGAGGTACTCGATCCATTGGAGTCAGAGGACAGTTTCTGAGGATTGGTTTTCTGATTGCTGAATTTTGTTTCGCTTTTCTGAAATTAAAAATTGAAAATGTCAAATGAAACACCAAAAAACAAGTTCAAAGGGCAAAATTACGAGGCCTGAAGACTGATGGTGATGTGTTTTTTACAAGGTGAAGATTTTGCTGAAATTTTAGATGATAAAAAGACTGAATTAGAGGTATACAAGGTAGAATCAGAAAAAAGAATGTCGGAGCCGAAGGAATACATTAAAAAACAAGAAAAAGGGAAAGCGATTGTTTATGATTGTATGAGCTTCGATATTATTGAGAAAATAAGGGATGCCGTTTCCGTTGGTGATATTTTTGCAAAATTAGACTCTAGATATCGTGGCACTACGCCCATTGACAATATCAATGCAAAAAGACGATTCTATGAGATGAGATTTTGCTCAGGGGGGAATATGCGGTCATTTCTTGATTTATTTTCAAAGACAGTTCGCGAGTTACGCAATTGTGGAAGTATTCTTTCTGAAGCTGACAAGACTGAACACTTGTGTATGGCCATGCCTTCGGATTATGAAATTTTGTTATTAGAATTTCGTAGTTTTCCGTTGGAAAAAAGAACTATCGAGGTTTTGCACCAGTTATTGATTGATCGAAACAATAAGCTCTATAATGAGCAAAAAGAAAACAGGAATGTGAATTCCAATAATTTCCAAAATGGAAATAATTTTAATAAATTTAATAAACGTTTTGATAATTATAATCGGGGTAATAACCAAGATAAGGAAAAAAGACATGGGTCTAGTGATTTGGGATTTAAACAAAATTTTGAAAGAAAAAAGAAAATGAAAGCAAAACAGAACCTAAACAAAGCAAAAAAGAAATAAAATGTTTTAATTGTGGGGGTATTGGCCATTATGTTAGTCAATGTCTGACTGCTAAACCAGAAATAAATAAAAATGACCAAAAATCCACAAAAAAGGTAGAAAAAGAAAAAATCAATTATGCGGCGATGGTCCAAACTGTGGACAGCGATTCTGATTCCACTGGTTTGTCTGGTAATTCCTCTTTGAATAGTTCGTTTGAGGAGGAAAGGCCTTATATTCAATTAACTGAGAAATTCTTGCTCGATTCCAGTACTCAGCAGTTTCTTGTAAATTCCCTTGAAAATATGTATGATGTTCAAAAACTTGATCCGCCGTTGAAACTTGTGTCAGCCAAAAAGGATGCTGTATTTTATGCTACTCATAAAGGTCAGCTTGCCGTAATGTTGAAAAATAATAGGCGTCAACAGGAGATTATTAACTTGGAAGATGTATATTATTCTGAAGAGTTAGAACATAATCTGTTTTTGACGACACGTTTGACACAAAAAGGTGTGTTCAAAGTTGTTACGTCAGGAAAAAAGGCGCATATCTACGTTAGGCAGACTAAACAAAAATTAGCTACGGTGTACAGTAATGGCAGTGGACTGGTTTTAGATTTTGAGAGGATGGAAGTGATACAAAAAGGTGAATGTGGAGCTATGTTTGCTGATGAGGAAGAGGAAAATAGAGAGCTTGAAAGTCAAGGGACGAATTGAAGCGACTTTGAGGTTGAATTGGAAGTTTTGCCAGAGTTCAATATAGATGCTCGAGTCAACGTGCGTTAAGAACCTCAGATTGAAATTGATAGAACAAAGGAAAACACAAGAGAAAATGAAAAACAAAATGAAAATAAAGAACAAAATAAAAAAAGGAAAGTGATCGACGAGAGTAAGCAGGTTGTTAACTCAGGTCAGGCATCTCAGACTTCCGAGGTGAAGTTGTCGAAAACAACCCAAATGAAACAATTGTGGCACCGTAGATTAGGTCATGTAAATGCGAAATATTTGAATTACTTGAGAGAAAGCTCAGTTGGTTTTCCAAATTTGGTGTTTAAAGACAACGATTTCAGAAATTGTGAAATTTGTCTGTCGGCTAAATCCTACAGATTAGGCCATCACGGAATTCGTCTAAAACCCAGTAGGAAGCTGGAAATCGTATCTATTGACATTATGGGGCCATTTATTGAATCATTTAGGGGTGAAAGATATATCATAACGTTTATTGACAATTTTTCCCATTTCACTATCATTGTGCCAATTGAAAAAAAGAGCATGGCAAAAGAAGAATTTAAAATATTTTTTATGAGAAATAAAAATAAATACTCTGAGTCACCTATCGCGGTGTTGAGATGTGATAATGCTCTTGAGTATACAGATCGTAAAATGAGAGATTTTTGCAATGAGCATGGGGTTGAGCTTGATTTGGTAATGCCATATTCACCTGAGCTGAATGGGCTTACTGAGTGTCAAAATCGCGTGATCAGCGAAAAGACGCGTGCATTGTTGTTCTACTCGCAGCTCTCGATGCGATATTGGTCATTTGTGGCAACCACATCCTGCTATTTGAGTAATAGAACACCATGCAGGAGCAATCCAGATAATAAGACTCCACATGAGATGTTTTTTGGTTGTAAACCGGATTTAAAAAATTTAAAAACTTTTGGGGCTTTGGCTTACAAGCACATTCCGATAGAAGTGCGTAACCAATCTGCTGTGCGCGCCAAAAAGAAAGGCGAAATGTGAGTGGACCCAAAATTTATGCAGAGATGCGAAAAAAATCTGCTTCTCGGTTATACAAATACAGGATACTTCACAATTAATCCTGATACAGAAAAAGTGTCAATAAGTTGTGATATTAGGTTCGACGAAAATAAAAACATAAAATACACTGAACAAAATAAAATATAAAAATTACCTGAGCTGTCTGAGGAGTTGTTGAGTGCAAATATTCCTGTGATATCTGCATGCAGGGTAGAGAAAAACACAGACTTAAGATTTCTGGAGGACTGTGTGCCTCAAAAACATTCAGAGGTTGAGTTAAATGCGTTCAAAGATGTATGGAAGAGAGCTATGGTTGATGAATTCAATGCGATGAAAAACTTAAAAGTTTGGGAAGAAGTTCCTAGGTCCAAAGGTTGTAAGACTATTGACACCAAGTGGGTATATACCGTGAAACAAAATGAAAAAGCTGAGTATGTGGCAAAGGCGAGACTTGTTGCTCGAGGATGTAAGGACAGGCATGAGTATCAAATTGATGAGACATATTCTCCTGTTGTGTCTCAATGGGTGATCCGATGGGTGATCTCATTGGCCAATAGGGGGGGATGGTCAATGACACAATTTGACATGCGAACAGCTTTTCTGAATGGTGAAATTTGGCGTCCTATGTACCTATCCTTACCACAAGGCTATGTTCTGGAATCACAAAATAATATATTAAAATTAAATAAATCAATATACGTGTAACGGCCAAAAGAGGTGGTTCAGTACTGGAAACTAACCTCTTTTGGGGTGATTACACTTCCTTCAATATACGATAATATTCACAGGAATATTATAGTATTCGAGAATTATTTTAACTAATTTAATTTTACTATCCACAGCTATTGTGGACCTCAACTAAATGAAAGACTTTAATTAAATTGAAACACACAATAAATTTTATCACTATAATTTTAAAACACAATATCAAATTTACAAGTATTCATTCACAGTCTAAGACTGGAAGAATATTGCAGGTACAGTATACGACTGACCAGTTTATTTACAATAAAATATATTACACTATTACGCAGTGTCAAGATTACAATTACAATACAATAATTTTAATGAAAACCAGAGTTTATATACCTGTCAGGGTATATGGTTTTCTATGGTGTTGTGTGTAAAGTAGGGATTTGCTGATTTAGGTATTTAATTATTTCGAGAATATTCGGGTACCAGAATGTTCAGGTACTCGAATATTCCGTTAGAAAATGTGTAGTGGTTGCTAACAGGAAGTAACGGTACTTTCGCCAGTTGACAGTACATATTAGGGAAAGAATTTGCTTAGTAAGAAAAATGTATTTTTCTGTGAACAAAATATATGCGTCTATATTAAAATATGACGAACATATCCGTTACAATACGGTTTAAAGACCTTATCAAAGTCGTGGTTCAATCTTTTGGACAAAAATTAAAAGAACTGGGCTTCACCCAAAGTAAAATAGATCGTTGTCTTTATTATAAAGGAATATTTAATGAAAAAATAGCTTTTCTGGCAGTTTATGTCGATGACATCTTGCTTGTAACAAGTCAAGGTAGTTGGAAGACTAATATTGTCGATTGTCTTGTAAAAAACTTTGATGTGAAAATTGAGTATAATCCAAAGTGTTTTTTTTGGGTTTGAGATCGATAGAGATCGAACCAATAAAACAATAAAGTTATCTCAATTTGCCTATATTGATAAAATAGTTAAAAAATTTGGACTTGAGAATGCCAATAAGCAAAATACGCCGATGGAAGTTGGTCTAAAAATAAACAAAAAAGAAAAAGGAGTAGATGACCGAGAATTTTGATCTATGATCGGTGCACTACTGTACTTGGCTCGAGGTACGAGACCAGATATTGCTTTTGCAGTGAGTTATTTGAGTCATTGCTAAGGCAATTCCACACCTTCGGATAAGCGGAATGTCAGACGTATAATAATTTACATTTCACATACTAAATCATACTGTCCATTATACCAGTCAAAAAAGGAAAATCTGGAAGCTTATGTAGATGCTTCATATGCCCCTGATGTGAGTAACACTGATGGTGACATTGTCGACATTGAAGTAGGCAAGTCAGTAACTGGTTACGTAATTTTTGCTAACGGCGATTTAGTTAATTGGGCCGCTAGAAAACAACGACTTATGGCAGCATCCTCTACCTCTGCAGAACTAATAGCTTTGTATGACTCACTCGACAACCTGAGGCTAATTCGCCTTGCTCACTTGTTATTACTCGGCGAAGAAGGTCCAATTAATATATTTGAGGATAATATTTCTGCAGAGCACGTCGCAAAAGGAGGGGAAAATAAAAGAATGAAAGCACTCATGGTCAAGTGTTATGACATTCTGGATGCTGTAAAAAATGAAGAAATTCTGATTAAATGGGATGCTACATCCAAACAACAGGAGGACATTCTAACAAAAGCGTTAGACAGAAGGAAGCATCTTGAAGCCGCCTCAAAACTGCTCCTTGTTCCCGATATGTTTGACTCTCCCTAATGTTGTCGTTTAAATGAAAAAGATACGTTTGCCGCTGATGGCAGCTTTGTCTACGCCCATTTGGCCCCTTGACAGGTTAGAGATGATTTGTGTACCCCTCACTGCAGGGGAATCAACGTATTCGGAGTTTGGAAATGTCAATGGTGAGAGTTCTCTGATTGTTGTTTGAGATCGATATTTAATATATTCTGGTAGATCTCCGATTGCCTGTAATATATGTGTTACTTCAACGATTCAAACGTTTGTTGAATTGGTTTTGCCTTATTTTTTATTTTTTAATTAATTAAAGTTGCTATTTTTGTAACATGTATCTATATTTAAATTTTATATTGCTCGTTAATGGAAAATTTTTGTGACTAATGGTAACACAACTGTGATAAAATGTTTTAATATTAGTTCGTTTTGTTGTCTAACTGAAACTATAGACATAATTTCATTTTCTGGTAACATAACTGTGATATATTTGTAATGTAATTATTTTTGTATTTAAATGTCTAGTCAATTTTAAAATTTTTAGGCTGTATCGAACTTTTATTTCTTTTGTAAATTTAAACAACGTCATAATTTAGAAATAAATGTATTCTCTACGTAAAGAGCTGTAGGGGGGTGTTGTTTAGTCACCTCTTCACTACGCTCATACATTAGCACCACCTACGAGTGATGAATGGTAAACGTAATTCGATTCATTCTTTCGTATCTGCGGTCATTTGTTTCACCTGTGGTATTCTACCCAGGCTTTGTATATCTACTTCGGCATCATGGCCGTGTTATATGTTTAATGGGCATTAAACCTTCGTGATGAGAACAACGTTTGTTATTTATTGAACTAGAAAATTAATCTCTCAAATGAAAGATCCTCATTTTTATTAATAGCCGTTTTTAACAATCTTAACACAAACATATGAATAACTAGAGGCACAACACATTGCACAATTCGCTCGTTTTCACAAACTGGAGGAGGGCGTTCAGAAATTCACTCCGAATGACAACAACATTGAAAATCGAAAAACTACCCATTTGGAAATTCACCCCTGTCTCCCCCTCATAAAAATGGTTAACCATGGTTGTCACACTTACCACGTTCAAAAATTCACCTCAGTTGATGATGGGCGTGGACAACCATCACGCTGGTCCGGAGATGGTTCACATTAGCTCTGTTTGATAGGACTACACCAACTTACACCAACCTACACCGGGAGGGTGATTCCACAAATGTAGGAATGTTATATGACTTTATGTCTAGTTTTACATGAATATTTGTGGAATATCCCTACCGGTGTAGGTTGGTGTAAGTTAGTGTAGTCCAATCAAATACAGCTCTTGTCACGCCTGGTGATGAAATTGGTTGTCAATTTTAAATTTTGGAAATATCCATTTCTTATCACATGGGATATTTTGTTTATTTACACATATCACGCACAAATTCATATTTTACCCATTAAATATTATGAAAATGTTAATTAAACAATTATTAGAAAATATTTTAATGCTCAGTTATTAGTGTCAGAGTACAGTGAAAATAAACACTGGAAATACATCAAATGAAAATAGATATACTGTACAAAAAAAGAAAATGAATAATATATACATAAGAATTATAAATAAATACGAACGGTTTCACGACTTATCATCCTACAGATAGGGCACGGTACTTTCCCATCATGTAATTCTACGAGCTGACAATAACAGTCTTCGCAGATGCAGAAATGTCCACACAGAATGAATGAAAGTTGCCTCTCATTTTTGAAACAAATCACAATATTCTATCTGGTTGTTGCTGCTGTTGCTGCTGCCAATGTACTTGGCCATCATTGTCGTGTTCAAATTCAGGTTGTCTAATTTCTTCTGGTTGTCTAACTTCTTCTGGTTGATGAACTTCTTCTGGTGGTCTAGCTGCTTCTTGTTGTCTACTACTACTACTACTGCTGCTGCTGCTGTTGCCTCTTGTCGGACACTCAACTGAAATATGTCCCCTCTGGTGACAGGTATAACATACCTTTTCACCAGTGGGACAATTCCGATATTGGTGTCCATGGAAGCCGCAGTTGGTACACAAATTTCTTGTGAAATAAATAATATAATTAAAAACTTTGACAAATAATATTAATGAAGTAAGAAAATAATTGAAAAATATTTACCTGTCACTCGTGTACCGCTGAAAATCACGAGCAATGTGGCCAAATTCTTTACATCTGTCTGGGTAGGGACATTGAGTATTTTGATGTCCCTTGAACCCGCAGTTTATACACGTAACATGCGCCAATTCAGGCCACATGTATGGATTTGCAGCATTAGGCAACTGATTTGGTCGTCTGCACATATAAATTGAAAGAAAAAAATTATTAGAAATAATGACATAAACAAAATATGATGAATAATAATCGAAGTATTACCTTTGATCTAACTGTCTACTCTCAGGTATTTCTTCAGCTTGTCTAACTTCTTGTTGTTGATTTTTGTTATGTGGGAGAGGCAGTATATGAAAAAATAAACAAACAAACAGATAGTTACAATTCGATGATGTATTCATTGGAACTGAGGACAAACGCAATACGACACAATCGATGGGAATCTTCAACATTTTCGTCCTTGTAATATTATAATGCGTTTTAATGTAATATAATCACTGGCAACAAATTATCAATTTCAACGCATCCCATCGCTAAATTCGATGGGCTGTGTTATGGTAAAGAGGACAAAACATTTTACTCAAAATTATATGGAATTCTTACCTTTCATTCAATTCTCTGCGTTCAACTAATGTTAAAGAACCAGTCGTTTACTAGCGCCGCCTGTAGACGTAGTTCTCTCATTCTACTTACTATCCCACCCTCTGAAAGCCCAAGACGTGTTCTCCGTATTTTTTCTGTTATTTATTTTTTTGTTTTCTTTCTATTTATAGTCGACTTCTCTTCAACGTTAAAACGTGATCGGCGTATTTTCTTTGCCTAAAATTAAAGAAGTTACCTTATTAGAATTTCGCCTTTTCTCAATTTATTTATTTAATAACCTTTTATTTGGTCCTCTGAGCCTCAGATGAATTTAATATCCGATCAACAGTAGTATTTTTTCTTACATTTCTGTTTCATCAAAATACCAGCCAAAACCAGTTCATCAATTGCCACAGCCATTATCGTCACTGTTAATGTGTATAAAGAGTTCCTGATTTCTATCAAATGTAAGTTCTTACTTGTCCTTAGTATATGGCTGCCGTTGCAAACTACAAATTAATAGTACTTACACCTCTTGTATTTTGTCTCTTTTACACTTGAGGATTGCTGTCATCAATCTTGGAATCAGCAGCTACAGATCAACTTGAATCAAAATACGGCGGATCTTTCCTAAATTGTTCATATTGCTGAGATTAAATTTGTTCGCTGCCTGTGATTCAGCATCAACAATTTATTACAAACCTCCTGATTCTTGTCAGAGGTAAATTTTTTTTTTGCTCTTTAGTGCTGCCAAGCGACTACAGAAACTATTTGATACTCACACCTTGTGTATTTATTGTATCTGTTTCTGAGCTTCATCAAATGGAGTATTGCCGATTGCTGGGTTCATTTGTGATCAGTTTCTGCTTTGAATTTCTGCTAATTACTGCCTTGCTGTAACCATTCGTGACCAGCTAATTTTCATAAATTCTTCTAGTTGTGTAGTTGTAGAATTTTGCAATTTTTTTTAAAATTGTTCATCTACTTGGTGAGTTTTTGCTCAATTTATTTTCTATCAATATGCCCGACAACGAACAGGAACCCATTCGTCAGACTTTGTCGTTGGACCGAAATCTGTGATATTGCCGCAAGCAGATTGAAAAGCTTATTGGCACCATGGAAGCAGCTCTTGAGCTTCATATTAATGCTGAAGCTTGTGCCTTGCTTGAGAACGCTGAAAGGGAGTTGAACGACCTTTGTTTGTCATATGTTACCACCATTAATAAAATTTTGCAGAAGTGTTCTGATGCTGAATTTAACAAAAAATGTGAGTCTTTGACCGAATCGCAGAATCAATTGTTCGAGACTTGTCAGACAATCGTTGCTAAGAGTCAGGTGAAAATTGCAAGGTGCCGAGGTAAGAAGGCTCGTGAATTGTTAGCTTCTCAGCCAGCTAATTCTACCAAAATGCCTTCGTTTGATGCCAATGTTTTGTCTCATCAATATCCGAAGATTAAAATACCTACCTTCGACGGTGATTATTGTCAATTTATGCGGTTCAAAGGTATCTTTATAAATTTGGTGCACAAAGTGGATTCCATGCCTAATGTTCGAAAGCTGTACTACCTTCAAGATGCGCTCAAAGATGAAGCCTCTTGTTTAATCAAGGATTTGCCTATGACTGACGGTTTGTATGAAGAAGCCTGGTCTCGAGTTACTGCTCGGTACGACAATCAGAAAGCGTTGGTCATGATTTATTTCAGATAGTTACTAGCCATCAAGAAAATCTCTCAGCCCACCGAGCTTAGATCCTTGTTGGATGCTGTTACAAATGCACTCAATAATTTGAAGCTTTGTAATTTACATGCCAATAACTGGGGCGATCTTGTTGCCTATATGGTCTACCAATGTCTAGATGAGAAAACGAAGGATGACTTCGACAATACTCAATCTGATAGCAGTAAATTCTTCGGTTGGAAAGTACTGTCTACATTTCTGCAAGGTCGAGCTCATCAGAGCAAAACCCGAAAGCTGGCTGACCAAGCCTTGCCCAAGTTCAATACTTGGAAGAAACCGACAAAAGACTCAACGGACTTGAAAGTTGAGAAACCTAAAAGTAGTGGTAGTAAGTCGTCTTTCTTCACATCTACTCGGGATAGATGCATCGCCAGCGGTGAAAATCACTTGCTCATTGCCTGCCAAGCGTTTGCTGCTGTGTGAATCCTGTGTTATGAAAAAACAAAGAAGGAAACCTTTTTTAAGACACGATAAAAAAACAAAAAAAGCCTCTTGAGTTGGTGCATATTGACCTTTGTGGTCCTATTAATCGTCCCTCATATAAGGGAACAAAATATTTTATGACCTTTATTGACAATTACTCCAATTTTTGTTGTGTGTACCTTCTGACGAGTAAAACGGAAGCATTTATGAAATTTAGGGAATATCACGAAATGGTCTCAAATAAATTTGGATATAAAGTAAAAAGACTTAGATGTGATCGTGGAACAGAATACACAAATACTGCCTTTCAGTCATATTGTACTGAGAAGGGAATTATTTTTGAACCTACAGTTGGTGGCTGTCCCTAGCAAAATGGGAAGGCTGAGAGGATGAACAGGGCACTCTGTGAAAGAGCAAGGATAATGTTATTCAAGAGTTGTCTCGATAAAATCTATTGGGTAGAAGCCATATTGTGCTCTGCCTATATAGTAAATAGGTGTCCTACTAATAAGGACTTTGTGCCTTTTGAGAGGTGGTACAACAAAAAATATGATTACACAAAATTAAAAACTTTTGGATGCGACGCATATATGCTGTAGTTCAAACACGATTCTAATAAATTTAAAACTAAAAGTGAAAAATTGGTTATGGTGGGATACTCTCCTTGTGGATACAAGTTGTTAGGTATCAATGCAAAGGAAGTACGTCTTTCATGTGATGTTGAGTTTTTGAGAATAAAATAGGTAATAATAATAAATACACGAGAGAAGATGATATTTTTAAAGAAGTAACAGAATCTAATCTAAAAAATATAGAAGTAGATGGTGATTTAAATTTGGATTGTCTAACAGAGGAGGCGACTGATGGTGATGGTATTGCAAGTTATATATATGTTGCTGAGGATGGTATCCCTTTGAAGTTTGAGGAGGCAAGTGCTGCACCTGAGAGTGTGATGTGGAAGGAGGCTATTTCTGATGAAATAAGTGCTCTGAATTCCAATCAGACTTGGGAGGTGACCAAACATCCAAAGGGCACCCCTACCATCACTTGTCGCTGGCTATTTAATAAAAAATATGATGTTAATATAAAAGTCTTGTATAAGGCTAGACTAGTTCCCAGAGGATGTCAACAGAGGAAAGCTTCAATTTTAATGAAGTTTATGCGCCAGTGGCGAAACTTTCGACTGTCAGAAATCTATTAGCAATTAGCAACAAATTAAAATTTTCTATGGAACAGGTAGATATATGTAGTGCCTTTCTGAATGGTATCTTGTCTGAAGACGTTTATCTTGACATACCTGAAGGTATAGAAACACAAGTCGATAGACAAAACAATGTACTAAAATTAAATAGGTCAATCTATGGATTGAAACAGTCGCCCAAGCTATGGAACAAATTGTTCAATGAATTCCTTGTATCTCTTGGCTTTGTGCAGAGTAGGACTGATGACTGTCTATATATATTTAAAAATAAAAATAAAAATTCTATTGTATACTTACTCACGTACGTTGATGATGTAATAATTAGTTCTAACAATGAAACATTAATAACATATTTTAAACTAGATTAATAAAAGATTGAAATGTAAAGATTTAGGTAAAATTAACAAATATTTAGGGTTAAACATTAATCACAATCCTGACGAAAGCATATTGGAGATTGAACAGCGGATTCTCATTGAGACTGTTGCAAAACATTTTGGTGTCAAAAATTGTGCACCTACCTACACACCCATTGATCCAAAACTCCAATTGGACAGGGATCTCAACATAAGGTATTGAATAATGACTACCAACAACTCGTGGGATGTCTCATGTACTTAATGCTAGGATCACAGCCTGATATTTGCTTTGCAATATCGTATTTTAGTCAATTCTCCAGCTACGTTACTGATGAACATTATAGGTATCTACTTAGGGTTCTCAAATATTTAGTAAACACAAAAGACAGAAAATTAACATATAAAAACGAACATATTAATAAAAACATTTTAGAAACATATTCAGATGCCGATTGGGGCAATTGTGTAACCACTAGAAGGTCTATCTCGGGATATTGTGTCTTTGTTTATGGCTCACTGGTGTCCTGGTTCAGCAAAAAGTGGCCAACTGTAGCGTTGTCCAGTACTGAGAGTGAGCTGATTGCCATATGCGAGGCCACTATAGAGTCAATCTGGTTTAAATACTTGTTAAATGATTTTTGCATCCAAATAAATGAAAGAGCTGTAATATATGAAGATAATAAAAGTTGTTTGGCACTCCTGCATTCTGGAAAATGGAATACTCGCAGGTCCAAGCACATAGACGTTAAATACCATTTTGTATGTACGTTAAATACCGTTTTATATGTGATCACGTAAATATAGAATTCAAATATTTGTATGTAACAACTTTGCGACAGTTGGGTGATGTATTCACAAAGGGCTGCTCCAGGCCCCAATTTAATAAATTTTGTGAGATGTTAAATTTGTTGTAACTTTTTATATTTGTTTACCATACTTGTTGAAACTTTTTGTAATATTTGTTATTGTTGACTAATGTCATTTTTTGTCTAATGACCAATTTATTGTTTTATGTCGTTCGTTCAGTATTTTTAAATTGACATGTCGTATAATTATAATTTGAGGAGGTGTGTGAGAATGATAGCTAATTATATTATACTTCAGCTTATTATTCTCACATATTATTTGTTGTGGTAACACTGACTCGATACTTTTTGTAATCTGTGATTGTTATACTTGAAACACAACTGTGATATTATATTTTTTGTGTACCTCTTGTCGCTCATTAAACGTTGATGAATTAACATCTCCTCCATCTTAAATGGAAATAAATTTTTCGTGAAGTGAATATTTTGTGTTCTTATTTATGTGTTTGTAAAGTGTGTGTCTAGTCTTCGTTCAATGTCTATGATCAGTTAAAGTCATTCGTCAGTAATTTCACGTAAATTGGTCCATTGATACTTCGATTTTCTTCACATGAGTGAACTATATATTCTCAAAGAAAAATAATTAGGCGATGATTCTAAAAATTAATATATTTTTCACTACTTATTTCCTCTATTCTGCCCAATATATCTAGGGTGAAAGATTCTAATATTATTTCTCCTGTAAAATTGTTGGGATACGATTCCCTCACTTCCTCACAAACACATAACTCTACATTGTCTAACACTATATGTAACAGGTATATTACATTTATTCGTTTTACATGTGGCGACACTGATCGCCAACACAATATTCTTTCCACCATTGCTCGATGAAGAATGTTCTCTGTTCGTCAGTCGTTGTACTAACATCGCTAATAAATCATTTTTCTGAGATGGAAGTCCGTGCTTATCTTTTCCATGTAAAGTGATCAGAACTCACCTCAATAAAAATACGTATAAAAAGAGAGATTATAAGTTTCAATTTTCAAATTTATCACTTTCTCTCCTTCAAACTTTTCAATTAATTCTTTGAGCTCTTCACTTTCAATTTTAAATTTTCCTATTTTTTCTTCTTTAATATTTATAAATTGGGAAATATATATATATATAAAATTTTTATATGGCCTCAAACACAATGATTTATAACACAAAAATAATTAACTTTAATGTATATTACCTTTTACATGTGATTTTTCTTGTCGATTTATTCTGTGCAAATTTTTGTAATTTGTGGATTTATAATTACGCCGATGTCGTCTCAGTTTGAATTTTGAAAAAGGTTGGCCCAAAAGTTGAAGGTCTTCGATGTTGTAGATTCTCTGAGGAGTCTTCAATAATGGGAATGGAAGATTGTGATTGGCAGTTCTCTGGATCCTTTGGCAGTCCTTTCTAGATTTATTGTTCGATGACTTCCAGGATCGGCCGTTAATGGATCAGGAACAAAAATGATTTTGTTTTTCGATTTTCAAAAAATTAAAAAAATATCAAAATTCGAGCTAAATATACTTGATAATACGATTACTATTTATGTATATTCACATCAAAAAATTCAACAAAAAATTTTTGTGCAACGAATAAACCAATTCAAAAATTCAATTAAGTCTGCATTTCGAAAAAAATTTCCAAGTCTCCAATCAGTGTTCTACCACAGCAATAGCTAACATGATGTAAGGTATACCGTGCGAGGACCAAAAAAGAACACGAGACTTTTATTCACTAAAAATTTATTATGCAGACTAAAAACATATTTGAGAATAAAATAGAATATCGTATAAGATGGTGAATCACAGTGTTATTGGCAACCGAAAGTAGGGGAAGTGATTTGTGAGAGAAGTAGAATGTATGACATATGTAGGTATATAGTGTGATGATGATGATGATGATGATGAAGAATGAGATGAAGCGGGATTTCCGTACAACACAAGTCAATCAAGTCACAAACTGTGAATAAAAATGTCGTATTGCCGTACTTGTATCTATAGGGCTATATGATGCATATTGAAAATTTAAATTGGACAAATGTCGTTTGCGTTTACTTGTCTTTAGGTTCTCTACTTAAAGACTATAGTTTGCCCGGTTTTTCCAAAGCTTCGACTATATACATAATGGACTGCGCATACTGATAAAATTAACATTGGCTTATACGGAGACACCATGAAGGCGTACATTTCATTCAAAAGTATTGTTTTTTCAAGATTTATCCAATATTATAAGTCAATTGATTAATTTTGCACTTCATTTTACAAAATGAAAGTCAGCTCAGCTGCATACAAGGTACAGCTAATATTCATTTATATGTTAATAAAAAACCAGACGGATTACTGGAAATTTATCAATCATATAATATTAAATATAAAGCCTTAAAAAAATGTTGATCAATAAATAATTCTCCATAAATGACTTTAAATTTAAATTACGAAGTTCATATTTATCTCGTCAGATGATTGCTTTTTTTATGAAATTCGAAAATTATTGACGTACAATTATAATGATGCAGAGCAACAGATGAACATATACAACATTGTTATAACAAGACTCCAGGCATCGCTCACTAACAATGTATTCATACTTAAATTAATCAAACGCGTCAAAAGGTTACCAATTAAAAAAAACAATAATCCATTGAAATTGATAGATTCCATAATGAAGGGTACTGTATAGTGAACATGTGTTTTCATTCTACGACTGAAAATAAGAATGCTTAGTTCGTTTGAAATTAAAACACTCAAGCTAATTAATGTAAAAGTCAAAATCCAGAAAACAAAACAACAATTAGCACACCACCTGGACACAAGAAAATATTCATCACAAAAACAATTAACGAGTACGAGAATTAGAAACACACATGAATAAATTGACAAGGCTTTTATATATGCTAGATAAGAATCCCCTTTCTTTGGTAGAAAGCTTTTAATGACAACACCTAACAAATACAGCACTTTCTACCCAGCCATCGAACAAATACCTTCTCAATTAGCGGAAATGAAATCCGTACGAGGATAAGACTTGAAAATCCAGTCTTTCAAACCAGCATTTAATAAAAATTCATAGAAAATAAGCAAACCGATGGAAAATATGGTGATACTTTTCAGAGATGTTAAGATACGGAATAATAATTCGTTGAAAATGGTTAGAATAGCGAGTGTTATAAAAAAGTTCCAATGTACACTGTATTCAAAAATTTGTTGATGATAATTGACTGAGCAAACACTAAAATACCTTCCAATACCGATAATCAGTAAAACTAAAGGTTTTAAATAACCTAAATGACTAACTCGCTTGGACTGAAAGTGAGAACTTCCTAAAGAATGTGCAACAACGAACAATCCAACACCTGAATCCATCAAACTGTACCTATTAACTTTTGTTTTTAGAAAATGTTTCAGAAAACAACTGAAGTCGGCACATAGTATACAGATTATCGAATACAAATTAACCATACCACGAAAATGAGTAACACATGGAAGCCTATTATCATTGAAATGGGCTTGCTTAACAAATTTTTGCGTAATGTGTGAGAAAAGAGCATAATCATACATTTCCTCCAAGGAATAAAATGACAGTTTAACAATTTATATTCACAAACTGTTAATATATAAATCCGAATTTACAACTGTTGATCTTCCAAAGTATTTTAGCCATAACTAAATTTATTTTAAAGAAGAAAACCTGATTAAAAATACATTCAATTTGAGAATTCTGATCTTTTAATATTGTGAAAAGTGCAGTTTGATAAGGGATGAAATTTTTGAATGGAATGTACATTTCATTTGGTTGCCTTCAACATTTTATCAGTATGCGCAGTCCATTATATATATGGTCGAAGGTCCAAAGTATGTTTTTAATTTCCATTTTCATTTCCGTTTTTATCTATTTTGTATTTTTCTGAAGTCTTCATTAATAAAATCATACGTTATTTTATTATTATCATAATAAAAGTAGTAGTGATCTATTGTGAGAGTTTCAGGTTTATGGATGAAATATTTGGTGAGATTCCAAGATTTAATTGATTTCCTTTAAATTTCACAAGCCTTTGCTTTTTGTTTCTCGAACGAAATTTGTCTGAGTAAATTCAGTCTACAAAGTACCAATACTAGTCTCTGCAACTGAAGTCCAAAATGTATGTTTTTCTGTCTCCGTATTCTAAATATGTTAATCTGTCTGATGGATCTATCAAATATTGTTGTTTTGTTTTGTATTGGTTGAATGATTTTTCATTTGATTTTGGTAGAATGTCTGCTGACGCCGACAATGCGAAGTTGCGACGAAGAGCCGAAAAAATCAACTCAGAACAAAAGAAAATAATATTACAATTCATTGCTTGTACTCCTGAGATTATTTTCACCTCCGTGACTCCAGAATTTTCGCTTCACCATCACCAGTTATTTTGGCAAGATGTCGCTGTTATCTTGAATTTGTTCGGACCACCTCGGAAAACACCTACATTGTGGAAAAAGGTTTGGTATTCACAATGTGTTTTCTTTCATTCAATATCAACTATTAATATACATGTAATTTACAAATTTCAGGCATGGAAAGATTTTAAAGGTCGTTTTCGCAAGAACAATGTCGATGTCATTGATGCATTAAATTATGTCAAATCTGAGAATGCTGTTAACACAAATTTGCTGTTACGAAAAGCTGAGGGATTGACTACCAATGATGATAAGATGGCATTACGTAGAGCAGTTTGGGAATTAGTCATTGATCCTTTACCAGAAATAAATATTTCCAATGTAAGTCATGTACCTCGTTTCTAAGCCTCGATTTGAGTCTGATTTTTATCGTCTTTAATATCCATTATGTTTTAATGCAGTTTCAGAGTAATGAGCACCCTATGGCCGAGACCGTTGATACAGATTTGGATGATTGCAGTATGTCTAATGATGGTGAATCTCCAGATTCTCATCATGAGCTGAAAACTGAGGTATGACAACACATTGTTTCTGTTTATTCATCGTTAAAATGCGTTGATGTTGACTTTCTTGCTGCAGAACAGTGACGATCATCCTGAAAGTCTAATTGTATCAGTTGAAGAAGTTACTCCATCTGATAATGATCCTGAAATCGATAAAAGTAGTGACTTACTAGAAAATGTGAATATTGAAAGTAGAATGAAAAATACGCGCCATACTGACAGTGATTCTGATCCAGAGATACTTAATGAAGAATTTAGTGAATGTTCATCAAATAAACGACCTAAATTGAGTAATGCTTCTGGTACAGTGCTAACTGGAAATATTTCAACAGAGAGCGACTTCGCAGCGAAGCACAAAGATGTGTTCAAGAGTAAGTAAATTTTAGACTGAAGATTGAAGATTGTTTTTTGTATTTGTCGTTCTATCTGTGTTATCATTTACATTTTCTGTGCAGATGGTATGAAAAAGGGAGTTTTGGATGAATTGCTTTCTGAGGTACGAAAGTTCAACAAAATTCAAGCTGAAAAGTTAGCAGTTAAAAAAAGTTATATCGAATACAAAAAACTGATGTTGAAAAATTCGTATATCACTCAGAAAGAAATAGCCAAGTCTCAAAACTTGTTGGCGACTAGTGTAAAAACATTCATTGACAATATATCGTTTAATTCGTGACGAAGCAATGGGTTCTAGTTGGTGACAATCGAAGAAGTTGTGGAGCGATGGCAACAAGTCCTATTTTCTGTTTTTGAGAAAATCGTGTAAAGTAATGCCGCAGTAATGATTTGACGTCACAGTTATCGTATTTTCAAACACGTTTTCGTATTTAGTTCTTGTGGTCTTTTTTCAAAAATTCAAAATGTAACTTATGCATCGCATTTGTGCCCATTCGTTATGGTCACGGCGCATGAAAAAAGTGAAACCATTGTTGGAAATAGGTTTTATTATTTATTTTATTTGTGAATCCTTGTAAGGATAATGATACGTTATAAAAATTACTCTTGTTTTGTAGTTTACTTTCATGTCTTTTTTTTTAATGTACACGTTTCTGTTTTTTAAAATTTATTTCTTTTGATTCAGTTTTCAGTTTTATTTTGCAGTTTCTTCATAGCGACTAGCATCAGAATTTGTAGGTAGCGATAGAGATATAAAACGTTTCTATTTCATTCATGTAACTGATGTTTTTTTCACTCATTCATCTGGTGTGCTATTACACCGAATATTTACGTCGATTAAGTTACTAACGCCCTTTGAGCAAACTATTTCTCAGCGCTGAGTCATATGAGATTTTGATGTAACTTTACACCAAATTTAAGTTTGTTCAAAAAGCGTAAGTGACAAACTTTTTTATTATACAGGGTAAACTACATAAACGGAATAGCACTCCTTGTTATAATTTTTTTTCTTAGCGGATAATTCGTAAAACTTGAATTGATTTGTATATTTTTATCAACGAAGGTTTAGGCCGTTTTGTATTCTTGTTACGAATTTCTGTGGAACATCGAAACTGGCATCACAATTTGCATAACCAGAGTGTAAGTTCTAGATTTTTTCGTTATTCCTCTTTTGAGAAATCTATTTTCGCATCTCAATTTCGATAATCTTAAAAATAAGTTAGAAATTTGAAGTATCGTACTTACCGAACATTAAGTATTTTCTTTTGGCAAGACAATTAGTTTATTCGAGTTCTTTTTGGAAATGTAAAGGGAGACCAGTGATGTTCATCAGTCTACACGGTATTTATGCTCTTTCTGCCAAAGGAACTTCTATAAGTTGTTTGTAGTGATGTAAATTTTGTTTCTTCTGTTTTAGATATTCTATTTCTGCATTTATTTTACCATTTTGGGTCGGGAATGTGACAGCGATCGGTTTCGAACTCTGATCCCTGAAGCTTCATATTAACGGAGGAGGGAGGGAAAAAAATTATCATATTTTACAAAAATGAAGAGGTTCTGGCTTGTTATTTTTCCACTTAGTTCCATTTTATATGCCCAAGTAGGGTCTCACATTTAGTGGGAACCAAACAAATTTGACTTTTTTTTTGGCTCGTCACTTTTGAAATTTTGAAAATTTGGCATTTTTGGAACCCTCTATTGCGTATTGATTATAAAAATTTCTTAAATTTCATGAGAGATGAGCAAAAAAAAAAAAAGAAAGAAAAAGGTCAAACCCCTCTAATATTTGCACCTATATTCCAACTTTTACTAATACTCGAATTAGTCTTTGTCGAACAATCCTTTGTGAAATTATATATTTAGTTTGGAGAATTTTTTTGGGGGAGGGGGAAATTATTTTTTAAAACGAATGATTTGGAATCGAGAACATAATTATATTGGATTATGCTGGACTATGAATTATTGGACTACACCTTTGAAGGAGAACGATGATATTGATAAATTTAATCAGTTGTAACTCTTGAAATTGAAAAAATTTTGGGAAGTTTTCCGATTTGTCTCATTTTCCAGTGAAAATGATAGTCAGCCCTAAAGTTATATAGACTAAATCGTCCATATAACTTCAGTCAGCCCAATATTTGTCACGATTTGAGAGTGGAAATAGAATTATAACAAAGAAAAACAATGTTTCTATACAAATCGATAACACCATTGAAAATTGTACCCTCATGTCCACGCTAGGAAGTGCGTGACGTCATAAGCCATATTCACACTTGTCTGCTCGAAACCCGATATTTGTTTACTCGACAAAATGAGGCTTGTTATTGTCTAAAAATGTGCATCGATACTTTTTCCTCTCTCCCGACCCATCTATAGGTGATTCTGACGTTACGCACTTCCTAGCGTGAACAGAGTGTAGTCTGAATTCAATTATTCGTACAAAAAAGCTTTTATTCAACAGATTTATTTAATGTGATTTTTTCATCGAAAATGAGGGAATGAATGTATCGACTTTCGGTCGATTGAGCTTAATGCGGTAACACACAATTGAAGGTTTTTGCCGAGGTGCTGAAAAGGAACTTTCTAAATTACCCGAATACTTATATATATCCTTTTTCGAATCGAGTCGAATTACGAGCATTAATTTTCTCTATTGTGACCCATCTTTTTTCCTTACTACCTTTATTTACCATCCTTTTTATAATGTTTAACTTTAATTTTTGCCCACTTCTACTTCTCTCGTCGTTCGTCGTTCGTACACTCTAAGTAAATAGCCTACAACTATTCGACGGACCAACAATTTTCCTATTTTGTGTTCCTGCTAGTAGAGGCAGCGTTAATATTCTTTAGTTTCTATTCTTTCGCAAAATACCGGTAGCCTACCTATGAAGGAAAAAAAAAAGAAAATCAAAACGAATAACATCTGAAAACCGATAAGAGAAAAACGTTTTTCACAACATTTTCACGCTCATGAACGTTAAAAGAGAAAAAGTAACCGATTTTGATGTTATATCTTTTATCGTAATTAAGGTACGTACGTATACCGAAAAAGGGTTCGCCGCCAAAAAATAAGATTATGGAGAGTAATTAAGGATGTTATCATTATTGGCACACTGGAAAAGGTAGAGAAGAAAATGCTGCGCTCTTTATTGACGTAAAGGATTCTTTTAGCCCACCTTAATTGAGCCGTAGAAATCCCATTTACGATCAGATAATATGCCAAGAGAAATTATTAGAACAACGTGATTACATTTTTTGGCTATCGATTTGGAGGATTTCCTAGCATCAAAGAGCTTTAGTTTTGACTCTTAAAATGTTGAAAAGGACTCCGAATCAGAAATAAAGAATTATATGGAAAAAAAAAATCGTCAAACTTTTGATTTATTCGATAGAAATGCATTGTTTTTGTTGTACATATATTATTGATAAGATATATCCATGATGGGGATGATGGGTCCCTTGGTCAGGGGACTATAGGAGCTATCCCACGTTTCCGCCATTTACGCCATGTTGAGCAAACTTTAACTTGGCGGATGGTTACGCCGCATGAAAAGAGACGTGAAGGGCGTAATGGCTGAGATGATATGAAATGTTAATGGAATAGGTCCCTAGTTATTACAAATTAATGCAGCGCCGTAAATTAGCCTTAGCTTATTTTATAATTTAACTTTCTTTTTCCATTCCTTCCACTCTCATATATTATGTAAAAATATTTGTTAATGTGGAACACATTTTTATTTTCACTCATCGGGGTAAAAACGAATTCGAAAAGGTGGCCGGCGCCAATCTTGGTGCAAATCTTAATGTAAATCTTGGTGTGAATTTCGGTGTGAAGGAGAGAAAAAAGACAGAAGAAAAAAATGTGTGTGGGTGATTATAGGTGTGTGGATACAACTACATCTCTTATTGAAGCCTTAATTACTATTTCCTTCTCTCGAAACCCAGAGAGATTTAGGCATTTATTCAGTAGGTTTTCTACTGAAAATCTACTTATTAACCTTGGTGTTATGGAATAACCTGTGAGTAGGGGTGGGTACATTTTTCATTTCATAACTCCAGGAAAATTTTGGTACCAAAACTCAAATTCATGTACATATTTGTATATATCTTTATTATAATATGGATTATGTTTGTATATATTATAAAAGCCAATTTGTCGATACCACAGCACAGGTCGTAGTTTTTGTTCAACAGTCATAATATTTGGAACGAACATTAGTACCACGCCAAGTAACTGGCCTATTGATTTTGTTGCGGATTGTACAGTACTTCCAATATTGCTATTTTCATTTTTGTTTTGACTATTAAATTCAAAATTTTCGACTAATCGTTACAAAGTTTGGAACAACTATTCATTATAATCTATTATAATTTGCTATAAATTTTGGTGTGGATCAGCTGTGTGGTACCTACTTCCAGTAACACTATTTGTGTTTTTATTTTGGCTATAAAATGCCCAATTTCGGACCAATAGGAATATAATTTTTAACAAATATTTATTATGATTTATTCTAATACATTATTGATTTTGGCATGGATTGGCTGGAAGGTACTTACTGTGCAGCTATTTTGGACATTATTTTGGCTATAAAATGATTGCGATGTTTAACTAATAATTAAGAAATCTGCCAAAAATATAGACTATAATCCTATAAACTAGGTAATGAAATTCTGCTATCGATTCCCTGGACACCCGTGTGTAAAATGTTTCCAGCGTGGTTATTGAACTTTCAATGAATAATGCTGTAGACTTAAGTACATGTAAATTTGTCCAGTTGTATCCTCAGTTCTTAATTATGAGGTATAAAAGATATTACACAGCTTTTGGTAGCCTATTTTGTGCTTCATTGCTTTGTCTGTAGCACTGTTTTCTGAAATTCTGAAAATAAGGATAGAAACCACGAATCTATTGAAATTATTCATCACAGTTGACTGAAAAAAAAAAGATGCGAGTTTCACTGCGGACTCCTGAAAGATTTATGTGTAAACATAATAGTGTGGTTGTGAACGTGTGTGTCGCACATGCACACAACCACATACTTTCATGCCAACTAACACACACAAACAAGAGTTACAATATTGTAAGCCATACGAATTACGCAAGTCTTACAATTGTAATTCTCGTTTAAGCCCCTACCATAGACAAAGCGCTAAGATGTTTACATATCAGAAAGAAGTGAAATCGAATATCAGTTGTAAAATTAGTAGATAATAATAACAGCTACCTATAGGCACTGTTTATAATTATAGAGAATTAGGTGTAATATATGATCTAGGCCACTATACCTAGGCTATTACAGCAAGGCTATTGGAAAGTGCCTAGGTTATCTGATAAGGCTTGCTTTATACATAAGTAGTATTCGTCAGTCATGATTACTTCAGTGTGGTCAGTGACGAAGTGTGCTATGAGACACTGAGACAGTGTCTACCCTCTTTCAAAAAAAAAAAAAAAAATCATAATGCCAATATATCTATATGTAATATACTTACTAATATCAATATGATGCACGTCATTATACAAAAACCCATATTACCTACTCGTTTTCTTTTCTTCCTTCTTTGTTTCAGACGAAAATTGGCTGAGAGACATTTTTCATTATGTCTCATAAAATAACAGTTTAATGTTAAAAATCAATTTTATATGTGTGTGATTCTATAGCCGTCTTTAGAGGTGGTAGTGAGACATGTCTCTCTGTTCAACATTGCATGTGTTCAGGACTACTGATTTTTTTCACTCTTTCTTTTTATCTTCTTCGTTTTATTGTGGGGTAGTATGCGTATGACGTTTTTTTTTCTTCATGTTATTCACTTGTTTGTGTGTCTTATTATTTTCAGTATTTTGTCTTCTATAAAAAATAAAATGAAAACTCTGATGCAGCAAGACACGCTAGAAAAAGTAGGTTTTTGAAAAACAAAAAATTGTGATTGTGAATTGTCTACCCAACTACATTTATCACGCTTCGTCACTGAGTGTGGGTATCCTATGACTATAATAGCCAAATTGTTATTTATTCAGTGGGTAATCGAAATTTTTGGTGACTATTAGGGCCTAGTCGTCGATATCCGACCAATCTTCGACTTCGATCATCCATTAACATTCATATAGCCTATCGAATGAAATTGTTTCCTTAGTCAGAGTCTAACTGACAGAATACAGAAAAAGTGTAGGTTAATTTTAAGGAAAAAAAAAAGACAATAATAATTAACTGGCTTGTAGGTATAAGTTATTCCCGAGAAAGTATCTGGCTGAACTCATTTGATCAAAATCAGGTAGGTCGCCTATAGGCTATGCCTGCTCTTACGAACAAAACAAACGAACTGGGTACCTATTTTTTTAACTTTATAATCCGAGTTGACAAGGGCAACGAGGCTAAAAAGTGGAACTTCGAGGGAAAAACTTCGTTTTCTGTTTGAGTACGGTGCACGATGAGGTTGTGAATGTCAACGACGACGACAAAGTTTTCAATCGAAAAGTTGAACAACGTGAAATTTTCGCAAATAGGCCAACAGAAATACGAGCGATGACTTTTCTTTTCCTCGTGGTAGTAATGTATTCGCATCGACTATTTATATGCGAGTTGATTTTAAATTAACAGCAGTACCGGTTCATGAATACATTATCGTAACCAAAATCGCGTCAAAAAGTTAAAACTTATATTCGTGGTTTAGCTTTTTGTTTATTTTACGAATTTAAACGGCGACGTATGGTATACAGTCTACTCCGCAGCCACACTGGACCGGCTAAAGTGGACGACGGGTATTGGAAAAATTGCGAAAGTCAAAAATGAAGAAGCGAGAAACCCTCCGTTTCGTATTTCAATTAATTCGAAATCTGTTTTACCCATTCGTGAAATTTGGCTGCGCATGCAGCTGCCTATCGTTGGTGGCGAAAGTGGTGCTGCAGCTGGCCGACAAACCACGAGAATTCGTTTTCGTAACCGAGAGTCGGAAAATTTAGCGAAATTTCACCATGTTATTGCATGTGTGTGAGCTCGAGTGCACGAGCTAAATATTGGTACCTACCGAATTCGGGAGAAGCAGAAATAATTTCTACACAAAAGGAATGGATTTAAGGGCTCACGTGTAACTCCTCTTGACCCAAAAGGACGAAAAGAAGACGAGACTATCAAATTTATTCGCAGATCTCTTAGCCTATTTTACTGCGTAGTTTTGGGATACGAGCGAAAATTTTACTTTAAAAATGTAGAACTCCTGATATTTGGTTGCCGAAATTCTAACGTACGAATTATTATGCAAGGCCAAATGTAGGTTTTTTTGCGCCTGTAGGAAAACAAACTTTTGACCACACCCCCCCCCCCGGCAAGGTTGAACGTAGTGAGAAAATTTTTGGAGTCGAATCAACCATGCCACCAAAAAAGGCGATAGAAAATGTTTTTATAGGTATGTTTTTTATGTTCGAGAAAATTTACATATTACTAGCTGCTCGTGGTTTCAGCTTTGCTTAACAGATGTATAAGACCTTTGACCATAACCCTGACCTAAATGTTCACTGACATATTGCACAGCTAAATATGAAAATATACAATTGTTTCCTTTTTGGGTCCAGTGAGGGTCGAACAATGAATTCAATGAAAAAATTAACATCAAATTCGAATTCTGCACCTCAAAAAACATGTCCGATGATATATTATACAATAAAATATGAAAATCTAAAATTATCCGTTTTTTGGGTGCAATGAGGGTAGGCGAATGGGTCTAATGATGAAATTAATATCAAATTCGAATTCAGTGTCTCAGAAAACGTGTCTGATTATATATAACAATAAAATCTGTAAATAAAAATTTCTCCCATTTTTGGGCCCAATGTAGGTAGACAAATGTGTCTAATGATAAAATTAACATCAAATTCGAATTCAGTGTCTCAAAATACATGTTCAGAGATATATTACGCAATAAAATATGAAAATAAAAAATTATCCATTTTTTTTGGGCCTCTTGATGGTTGACAAATGGGTTAAATGCGTTAAATGATAAAATGTGCTACAAATTCGAATTCAGCGCCTCAAAAAACATGTTCGTTGATGTAAACTTAAGAATCAAGAAAAAGCCACTAAATTAAGTGCTAATAAGTTTGCATAATGTTTTTCCTCTGATCACGTTACATACACACAGCTCTATTAATCCAGCCTTCAACGATTTTCCTTTATAAATAAGTTTTTTAATGTGATAAAATAATAAAACATAGCCTAGAGTCTTCTTAGGTTCAAGAAGAATGCACCTACAAAAATTCATCGACATTGGTTTGGTAGATTCTACAATTATCCTTAACATACATTTTACCAAATTTTACTTTTTATATATCAGTACTGCCTATAAAAGTATAGATACAAAAATAGATACTATAGACAGATAGATAATTTTGGATGAGTGAAAATATCATCCTAGGTGGAAAATGACCATTTTCCTGACCAGTTTCTCTCATTAAGTTTGTTGCATAAATTGGGTTGTTAAATGAGCATTTTCTAAAGCAAAAAAGCCTGTCTCCATGAATTTATAATTTGACAATCGCATAGTTTCTGCTCTTGTTACATCATCTATCATTATGGTACAGTAGTATTACTCAACATTCAATTTGTTTACTTTATACTGGTTCAACTTTACCCGCGGCTTCACCCTACCATGTTCAACATCTTTCTGCTCAAAAACAATTGAGACTATGAAAAATATGTGTGAATTTTGATTTTTATGAAAACTAAAGAGTTTTATTTTTGTATGTACCTTTTTTTTACTGTAGAATTAGGAGAAAAGAAGTTAGGTATTGTTAAAAAACGCTGATTTTTGGCATTAAAACAGGCTTGAGAGTTTTTTTGTAATCAATTAGTCTTGAATAAATTTAATGACATAAATTAATTTTTTATAGAAAAATAAGTGGGATCTTCCTGGAAAAGTTTTTTCAACTTGTTGGACTGCAATTACGGGGATTTGAGCCAGTGTCCTACATGTTATTTGCCAGCTAATAGCAATGAACTTGACCACATAGTCATTCCACCCCACTATGTAACTGGAGAATATATTTTATCTATGGACAAGGTGTTGTGGTTTCCATACACTCCTCCTAGAGATAACGAACACATTTTTATTGTTGCTATAGGGGTAAAAACAAAAGTGTGAAGGCAACTGGAGTAGTACAAACCTAGTTGCAAATTTAGGTGAAAATTTTGGTGTGAAGGAGAGAAGAAAGAAATATGTCAGTGTTAGTAGATGTATGGTAGTGTGCATGAGTATGGCTCGAGAGAATATTTTATTTTCAGATTTCATTATGTAATACTCTAATACATCATTGACCATGTTTGTTTAGGTGCTGAATTCAAATTTGATGTTAATTTTATCATTAGACCCATTCTTAGACCCCCATTAGGCTCAAAAAGGGGGAGTATATTTTATTTTAATATTTTGTTGTGCAATACATCATCGGACATGTTCTTTGAGGAGCTGAATTCAAATTTGATGTTAATTTTATCATTAAACCCATTCTTCGACCATCATTAGGCATAAAAAAGGGAGAATTTTTTATTTTCACGGTTTATTATGTAATATATCATTGAATCTCTAGCTCAGGGTTAAGGTTAATAGTCTGAGGCATCTGTCAAGTAAATCTTTAGCTATAAAATTTTCAATTTTCAACCAAAGCAATGGAATTCAAGACGACTACTTATTATAATTTTTTATAAATTGCTATTAATTTTGGTGCGGATTGACTTTAAGGTACTTTCTGTAACACTATTTTTATTTTTGTTATGAAATAACGAATTTTTGACCAATAGGAATGTAATTCAGAACAAATATTTATTATGAACGGTTCTAACATGTTACTGATTTTAATGCGGATCAGCTGGACAATATTTATAAGGCTCCTATTTTTGGCATTATTTTGGTTATAAAATGCTTGATTTCGAACTAATGACTATGAAATTTGCAAAAAATATAAACTATAATTTATTACAAAATGCTAGCAATTATGTTGCGAATGGGTGGGAAGTTTTTTCCAAAAATTAATTTTTGTTTAGATTTAGAAGGAGATGATTATTTTTAATTGTGTAATTTTACATTAATAGTTACAAGATTTAATAATAACTTTTTGGTGGCTAATTTTATAATTTTTGAAAACCTACTTTTTCTAATAGAGCTGGTACTGCACTTGACAGCTGTTAAAATAGATTCCACATTAAATGTTTCAGTCCACCGCACGGCAGGTAGGTACTAAAGCACGCTTTTTTTATTCGTCTCATCAGATATCACACCTACCACAACAGTTTGGCAGTCGATTTCAAGTTTTCGAAATTAGTCCTACCAAAAAACGCTATGCAACTTTATATTACATCATACTGTATGTACAAACTGTTGAGAATCATTTTCACGTAGGTATTTTGTTACTGATTTTGTTATATACCGACTACCGACCATCTATTGGTTGTCGATTCTGAAGATACTTTGTTTAGTGACCTAGGAAGAACGAGAACAGATCAATTAGTAATACTCTTTTCCATACATTAATTGTTATTTCATTTATATTTTAGAGAAATGTGTTCGGTAAGTTTCATTTAGTTACCAATAAACTAATGTTAAAAATTTTGACAGCAATATCGAGATATAAGACTAAAGACTTGGCTGTGCTACGAGATTAGGTGAAGATTAAAATCAAAATTAATAGTCCATGACTAATAGTATTGATATACGACCAAGACCAAGATTACTATGGTCTGCCATAACCCTGGTCCACTAGTCCTAGTCTTAACCTTGCTAATCATTAGTAACAACAAACATTATTATGCTTAGTATTCCATAACATCAACTACAACCATTTTTACAGAACCCCATATATGAATGGATTATAATTTTAACCCAAATCACTAAAGCCAGCTCACGTGCCTATAACTCGAGCCTATTGCTGATTTGGGAGAAAATTTTAAACATTTATAATTTGGCCGATTGAAATTTTAAGATAGATGCGGTAATAAAAAACCGTAGGTAGCTATAAGTAACTTAAGGAAATTGTGGTTATCCTATTCGACAAATTTAATTCACGTTTTGTCCACTTTCTTAAAATAATTTCGAGTACAATATCTGAAATCATCATCATCTGTACTAATTTTTTTTTTTTTTTCTGCAGGCAAGAAAGACTTTATAAAATACCAACGAGATAATATATAGGCTATTTTGTAGCTAAGGTACCTATCCCAGTTTACTAAAGAACGAAATTTTTGCGGTGGAAAAATGGCAGTTCCACTTCGTTGAGACATCTCCCGAAATTACGAAACTTTTAACTTTATTTTTGGCATAATAATTATTATACGATTATACTGCCAAAGCGGATCTCTTTGGTAAAATGTTCGTTTTATTACCTACCATACTAACTAAAATCGGTAAAACTTTGCACAAATTAGCCTAACTTATTCTCAGACTAATTTTTGTTAAATACTGAGGTACGGTAACGAGCTAGCGATAAGGTAAAATGCACTTCAAAGAATAAAGGGAACATATTAATTTTGGTGTGATGTTTAGATAGGTAGCTACATAAGTCTCACTTAAAATGCGAAGTAGAATTTTAAATGTTGGAGTAACATTCCTCAAACGGAGGCACGCGTAGATGTAGGTCGAGTAAAACTCTTCATTATACGGACTTGATTATTTAGTATTTTGAATTCAACATTTTCTGCACCGTTCTGTTCTATTGTAGGCTTGTTCAATAAACTTCTTACAGATGAAATTAAGCAAAGCCATATTTTTTCTACCTAATGATATGTAGCCGATTTGAAAACTGTATAGGTTAGAGTGGTTTATGGAGGCACATTAGCTACAATACAAGCCCTGAAGCCCGCGGTACTTTGGATTGTGACCCACTGAATTTTTGCTGGCATACCTATAGGTAACAATGTAGAATTCATCAGCACGACGAAAATAGGCTAAAATCACGGGAAATTAAAGTTTTTAATGGACCAGAAATTTTTTTTTCCACTGGCGTATAAAATTTTCGCAGGTTGGAAAAAAAAACAGGAAAAAAAATTTTTTTTTACATGAAAAGAATATATTTTACGGTCAAAGAAAACTTTCACAACAAATAAATTTCTGAGCTGGAAAAAAATCTATTTTAACAAGCTATCCCTTCACGTCAAATAAATCTTAAGCCACGGTACACTAGCGTTGAGGTGCAGATCAAAAAAATTAGTTTTCTTTGGACTACAGCTTCCTTTGCCTCTTTCAATGACTGAAAATCTTCCATTTTTAGCCAGGTCCTGTATGTTGTCCGCCTTCTTTCGGGTTTTGGTTCACAAGAGTCATTTTCTGATCCACTATCATCGTTAAAATCATCAACGTACGACACTTCCATCATAATACAGAATTAAAAAAAAAAAAGCACAAAAACAGTGCATGTATGGACTACTCTTAAATCATGCACAGTGATGGCAGGTGAAGTTTTACAGAAACGCCAGAGAGCTGTGCATTATCCTATTTTATCATATCTTTTTTTTTTTTTTTTTTTTTTTGTGTGTGATTAATTTAAAGGTACGAGCAATACGTATTTATTTTGTCGCCAGAGTTTTAAATAGCTAGTCAATTACTTTTTTTCCTGTTCTGTGTTGAATTTTTTTCCGGTTATTTTAGCTAAAATTGCCATGCAGCAGAAGTTCGTGAAATCACTTTAAATTTGCCGTATGTACAGATTGTTTTGATATAAAAATTTCCCGTTCAAACCTCATTTTTTCGTCGTGCCGTTATATATATCCCATAATTTTAACCAACGAATTAATGGTTTGTACGTTTATGATAGTGATTAGTCAATATAGAGATACAACATTTTTCATAACTGTTACTCTGCAATGCATAAGGCTGTACCTTTGGATGCCTGAGTCATTTGCAAAGGTATGCCAAAAATGTTACGCAAAAAATTGCCTAGTCACTAAAAATAGTTATTCCATCTAAATAATTATTCAATATTTTACGCGCACAATTTAGGTTACCATATCGCAGTGATCTGTAGATTGTGATTTAGATTGTCTCAATTGATTTATTGCCCCACACTGCGTTCGAACACAACTACTTTTGATCAATATGAGATATTAGTAATACTATAAGTTACTTGATAGTTCTTTGTCAACAAATAGGTATGGTACTTTACCTTGGACTTAGTTTTGTGACAGATGGATTGGTTTAATGCAAAAATAACAAAAATACTTTTTTCAGAATAATTACCTACTTGAGAAATAAATTTTATTCTAAATTTTTCATGTATGAGTCGTTCCGAGTAAATGTACAAAATAGTTATTTCGGGACCAAGTGTGAGAAGTAGGTTATTTTGCGAGCGTTGAAAATTACATGAGAAACAATCCACCTTCTTCATACGCATGTCCCGCACTATTTTTTGCAAAACCACCCAAAAAAAAAATTCATGAAAAATATTTTTTCATAACTGAATAGATGATAATTATTAATTTTAATATTTTTAAATAAAAATTTACAACCCCTGATCCCAACCACCCTCTACAGCCAGAAACAAAAATTGAAAATAAAAAAAACAAATTAGGTATCTTTTTAGAATTTTATTCAATGATGATTTTTCTTTCGCTCCTGTCTTCAAAAAACAAATTACATACAGGAAACAAATCAATTTAAGTGCAGTGAGATCATAAATTATACATAATATTATTGTTTTTGTTTGTTGTTTTTTACGAAACAAAAATTTATCATTTCACAAAAAATGAAGCCGTGCAAAAAAGTGATCGAGTTAGGCAAGGAAGTCAACTTGCAAATGCGCAAGCGCTGAATCGTATTTTTTCATGTTGTATTGAAATACCATACTTCTCCTTCAGTAAAGGCACATCAAGAAACGTACGTTTCGGATGACTGTGGCGAAATAACATTTATTGGGAGGGGGAAGGTTTTTCCTCCAGAAAATTCAGCGTAAGAAGTCGGATTTTCAACATTATGTTGGTCCGAAGACCATTCCTAACTATTAAAATCCCAATCGCGTTCATTATTAAAAACTTTTTTCATTAGACTACGTAGATATTAGGTACCTATAGAATTAATTTGCCAGACTGTGTCCACAATCAGGTTTCAATCTGGGAGATCATAAAATTAATGAAATTTTTGCTGGATGTTATAAAGTGGCACAAATCTCATTTATAAATGGCTAAGATACTTCATTTATGCTGATGTGAAGGCAGCACATTTTTTGCATTGTTCAACATCACAGCGGTATCCAACGGGGTGCTTTGGTTGTTAATTACATTTTTTTGGGGTCACTACGCTTGCGAAATTGTTTTCTTCATTAGCAAAACACCGCCAGAAGCAAATCTTGGAAAAGTATGGCATCGTTTAACTACTTTGCAGAGTTGTGGCTCTAAATAATTGAAACGATATCATTTTTTTTAAAACAACAGTTGCAGTGTTCACTTTTTGCCTTAGAAAAAATTGAACGTCATTATAAAGGTTTCATTATCAGTTATCTATGATGAAAAAAATTATGCAAAAATTTGGTCGAATAAACGTCCATTGTTGGACTGAACCTGAGTTGCATCGCCTGCAGTTTATTGGTTGTAACCTTTTGTAACCTTTTGTTTGGATGCGAAAGTAGCGTCGCATAATAATATTATCTCGCATCTTCTTTCCAATGAAGTTGATATCGCAGATATCATTTGAATATATACCGAGGAAAAGGTCAACCATAGATTCGTAATTTTATTTTCGAAATGTTGACGAAACAGAGGAACCCTTTTCTGAATGACCGATTCCCTACCTACTTCAGATTGTTGAGCAAATCGATAACATAACGCGAAATATATTTAAATTAAGTTTGTGCGTATCTTTTCCTTCGTCATCTTTCATAGTTTATGAAAATTTCATAATTTACATTAAATTATTTCCTTTTTTTCTTTTTTCTTTTTTTGTCCTGTTAGTGACTCGTTTCCACGATGCGGACACATCATCAGATAGATGTGACAAAAAAACATGGAGCCGAATATTTTGTAGATTCTGAAAAGAAAAAAATGAGTTTTTTTTTAATGGATAGGCTACGATAAATGTTTTTTATTCTGTCAAAATAAATTAGAATGTATATATTTCTTCCTTATTCATAATTACATTAATTCTACACATGCAAACTTTATTGAAAAAAAAAAACTTAGATCGGAAAATTTTATTTAATTCTTACGTATAAAGGGACTTTATCTGCGAACAGAGAAACTGGAAAAATAAATTTGAACTTGAAAGCGCACAATTCTTTGAAAAACTTGATAATTAGTAAAGAGGTAGAGGCTACAGACAGGTAACTTTCTCTCATTAAAGACTGATTGATTCTTTCATAAAAAAATAAATAGGCATTATTTTTGTTTTGTATTTTTTCTGTTCATTACACACCTTTGTGTTCTAGTGTTAAACCATTAGCTAGGTAATTAACACGAAATATATGAAGGCTTAACGATTTTTAATAAAATCAGGTTAAATTTAATTAGCATTATTTTATTTTTCCATTTGTTTTTCATTTATTCTACAGTTGTGATAAGCAAAAAACGATATATTTTGCAGTTGGTTCGTACTTTTTAAAGTTTTGCATTTGGCATTGCTCAAGCATAGTCGTCAAGGTTTTGCAAAAAGTGTAAGATAAACACCAGTAAGGCTAATTTTTCTCATCATTACCTATGTCTTCTGCTCCTGTTGTATGATTCAGACCAAAAACTGATTTTTGTGTAGATATTTCAAAATTGTAGTATTCCTTAGAAGGTAGTGAACATGTAGCACACTTATGACTAAAATGTAACTAAATTATGGTACGACCTTAAATGAGACAAATGTGTCCCCAAAGAAACATTCGTAATATTATTCTATATAAAATCATGGTGACATTCAAAATTTTATGGTGGCAAAGTTATTAACTAAGGCTGGTGCTATAAGATTAACAAAAGTGGCACCACAGAATGCGTCACCTTGTGTATTGGGTCGAATTTAAAAATTATGCTATATATGTTAGATAATGGTTGCATCCTTACATTTATTTGTCTGAATATCCTGTAGTACCTCACTCTTATTTTCATTCAAGTTTCGTAGACTTTAAAACCGGTATATATTCTTATCCGAATGAAAACTACACCTCAGAACAGACATTTTTTTTAAAGTTGAGCGACATTGTGTTTTGAGGAGTTGAATTCGAAACTTCAGTTTTATTTTATTTTAGTCATTTCTTCGCCTCTCTACCCGTACGAGACAAAAGAGCATCACTAGAAGCTGACTTCTGAGTTTTCTCCAATCTAACTGCTTCGGAGTCCAAAACGTCTGTCCATTTTCAAATTTCATTCCTGATAATAGGTATAATAAGTATGTGCACATATTTGTGTACACATCGGTACAAGGTGTCCTGTGAATCAACCAGTCGAAATTTGATAATTGGTAAAAATAAAAATGAATACGCGAAAGAAATATCTAAATAGATAAGTATTCCACCTTTTTCGTATGTATGAACGCAAAGTTGCATAGTACGTTTTGGTAGGAGTAATTTCAAAACGCTAAGAATCGACTGCCAAAACCTTTACCTCTTTGACTAGTACTGGACCAGCAAAGCTCCACGAGACAACGTATTTTTTAATGTCCAAACATGCCGGCGTAAAATTAGCAACCGCAGGATACCTTCTGCATATTTTCGACGTTCTGCTTGAATTCACAAATTTAGAAATCATCTGATATAGACATCCCTTAAGTTCACAAAGATAGAGTCCGTCAAACACGAAGCAAAGTATGTCAAAAGGTACGCTCTGGTTACTTATTTAGCGCCGGCATGTCTAATCTGAAATCATCTTTCCTTACTAGTCCAGTACTGTATAGTTAAAGCTGTACCTATAGTTAGTCGATATGACGAGTAAAAAATGTCGAGCAAACAATTAGCTTAGATTCCATACTGAATGAGGTGTGTATAATAATTTTGCGTTTCATTGTTTTGATAAAAAGCGTTTTTGACTTTAACACTCTTGCTGCCAGACAGGGTTTCACCAAAATCAGTGTAAAAAATTTTTTGAGCCAAAGTTTAAATCTCATTTAGAAGGGTCTAGATAACATATATTTATCATTTTTTCATCATACCATCCTGTGTAAGGGAGGTTTTCACCCTGTGTAATATAGCACACATGGCCTGAAGAGCTAAAACATACTTCCACCCATGAGCAATCTAGGTGGTAAATACAATATTAAGAAACTGATAAGACCTTTGGGAATGCCTCAACAATTGAGAAACAATCAATGTACTAAGCTGAAAAGGTACTTTTCATATGCTACTCTATAGCATTCTTGAAACACCCATCTTTTGTTACAATGTTGCCAAATTTCTCTGCTGTTCCAGAGTTAGATGTATTCAAGCCAGTAGAAACCGAAAATCACTTATTGTGTCGTAATAACGTTTTTTCGCTTATTTTATCACCTAGGATACAACAAACTACCAACATTCTGGCTACAGTCTATAATTCCTTCGACATACTTAAACATAATCCAGTAAAATAAAATTTTTGAAAACGAATTAATACGCAGAAAAGGTGTTACGCTGGAAATATTGCGTGGTGATATAGGTTTTCAAATTAGTGATGAAAATATTCGGATTCCATATCCTGTGGTTCCTTCGCGAGAAGAGACGTGGAAATGTTTCGAGTTTCTAAAAATTGTCTCCATGACTAATAATCGATCGATATAAAATATAAACATGGTACCTTGGCATAAAAACTAATTTGAATAATTTGGAGCAAAAAATCTCAGTACATTATTTTAATAAAAACTGTCGTAATTTAGTCATAGGGACTTAGATACAGTGGTACCTAATGAATGGTATTTTTTCAAAATCATAATAGTCTGTATTATTTTCGTATCATTCGAAGACGTAGGCATAAAGATGGCCAAAGAAATTAGCATCCTGAGATTTCCTATCGGTTTAATATGAAATCTATACAATTACGTCATATTCTGTTCCTGCAGTAAGTTACATGATATACGTGTGGTCTTCAATAAATGGAAATGAACCATCATAGAAATTAGGTGACGTTTGAAAATCTATTTAATAGAACTACAGTGTTTTTTTCCTTAATTTTCTGCCAGTTCAGTAATTTTAGGAAAAACTAGGTAGAAACTTTCAACTGAATCAATCTCTAATTTTTATCCAGTTTTTTTTTTCATCACCATTTCTCACCCTTTGCGATGTTAATTTTTATTAATTGTCTTAACGCCTCGAACCTAAATTTTTTTTTCTCAGTCTGAAACTTTAAAACCCGTATACGCTTAATTACGGTCGCTTATCTCATTAATTATTGAAATTTGAATCTCATAAAGTTATACTTTACGTTTACTGGAAAAAGGACGAAAAAAATTACTAGCAATTCGCATTAACGTCGGAAAAATAATAGACGTTAATTTTTTTTGAATTTTTTTTTTTTTATTACATCATTAGTACCGTAAGTTTTGTCCGAAGAGACGTATTTGCGTCCTTTACTTTTCATTCATTCGTGTAGAATCTCTATTCTACATACGCTTGTGAAATCTCTAAAACCTTCAAATATTTAACGGTGCTCATTTTTCTAAATTAAACGTCTATTAAACTTTTCCTTTCTTTTTGCTAACCTCTTTTTCTGTTTCGGGTAGAACAAAGTTAAATAATTAAAAACGAAAGGAAAAAAAAAACGAAGAAAAACAAACTGATAAATCATCTTCGGTAACCGAGTTTGGCTTTTAAACTGGAAGCTTACGAATAGACTAAGGACTAAAAGCATTCTTGAAAAAATACAAGCAAAACTCATCAAAACTGAACATTTTTTTTCTCTGTAAGAGGTATCGTACGAACGTTTTTCAAATGTGAAGACTGAAGACAATCAAAGAATAAAATAATAAATTTACGTTAAAAAACGAGTTTTTAAAAGAAAAGCTTTTATTTTATTTTTATTTTTTGGCTTTGGCTTCATGCGAAATAAATTTTATTTCCTTGCCGAGAGTTGGCTGCAGTATTGGTATATTTTAAAATCACAGTATTTCAGTAGAATAAAAGCTTATAATGAATCAACTGTTTCGTCTATGAAATGGAGAAAAGAGATAATATATAGGTATGAGAGGGCAAATTCATCATGTGTTTCATTGGTAAAAAGTACGAAAAAAAAAAAAAATTGAAAGTTAATTTTTTGCAACACTTGCTGATAAACGAAGTTTTTATACGCATCTTGATGATGTGTATATTAAAAGCAGGCGATTTTAAAACCATTTACGACCGATATATAAAGTTTTTACTTTATATATCGGTTTTTACTTTATACATCGTCTTGGGCATTTTGTACACTGGTTCTACTTACTGCACATATAGTTTTCGTCATAATTTTCTTTTATTTTAGTTTTTTCATAAAAGTTCGTTCCCGGTGGTCATTCGAACCTCTGACATCTATAATGGTGATTCAAAACCGTAACTAGTTAGAGAACTATATAATCACAATACAGGTTGAAACATACACCATTTTGGATCGTAATTTTTTCAATCACTGGTTTTTTTATTCTGCTGACAATGAGCATGTTCAACAAACAGAACAAATTAGCTCTGTTTGATAGAACCACACCAGTTTACATCAGCCTACACCAGGGATGCTATTCCACAAATATTCGAGTCAAACTTGGCGCAAAGTCGCATAACATTCTTTCATTTGTAGAATAGCCCTACCGGTGAAGGTTGACTTAGTTGGTGTAGTTCTACCAAACAGAGCTATTAACAAAATGGCGCTTTTATACACCATAAAGGATTTGTGAAAAAAGTTCCTGTTCACAATACTTACTTAATGGAAAATGAAATAAATTCGTGAAGTTTGTCGTTCTTTCACTGTGTAACCTCATATAAAATTAAGTTGTCTTCACGTAAAAAGATGGGTCACATTTTTACACGGAGGCATGTATTTGACTGATCGATTTTCTGGGCTCGATTTTGGCCTACAAGAATGGAAAGCGTTAACATAGGTATAGAAAATAATGTATTAAGTATTGGTACTCGTCGTGTTCAAATATTGACTATTCTTTTATTCATTCTAAATGTAGGCTATGAAAGCAAAAAACGTTACACTTTCTAATCATTAATTATAGAAAATATCCTCCCTACCAAGATTCAAAAATGAGTTTACATGAGCTGGGAATAGTTTACTGTCTGCGTTTCTTTTGCTAACTTGCTTTCGTATGTAAATACTCAGTTTTGTACCTTAGTGTGTAATATACTACATTTTTCAGTATTAGTTTTGTTTTTTTCAAGAAACTGATGTAGGCCTACCTAGCTGATGATACAGTGGGTATTCCAGTAAGTTTATGTAGCATGATTGTGAGCATTTTTTTGAAAATTTTTTCATCCTCTTTGTGTAACGTTTCTGTTTCTTAATTTATATTTTTACCTGCCTGAAACCCTAACATAGAATTGATAGCTTTAGAACTCTAGATCATTATTGTTTCTCTTCTAAACCGAGAATCGTTTTTCACTTTTTTTACTTTTATTCATACCTTAGCCTATCCTAAAAAATAAAGTTTTGGCCATTCATACACCAAAAAGAGGTTTTTATAGAACTGATTGTGGTTAACAAAGTGGAGACATTTCCAAATCAATTTGGAACAATTTAAAATAATTTTCATTTCTCCAGTCGTGTAAAAATGAGTTTTTAATCTATATTTTATAAAATTTTATTAAATTCTGTTGATAGGACCAGGTTGATATTATGTTTCATTGAATACAAATGACCCTCTTTTGATGTAAATATTCGCTGCAAAAACTATCGTACATAAACTGGTTTCCCACTTACAAAATTCAACGTGTTTTGATTACAGCCCTTTCCTGCTACTTATGCTGCAACTTTACAGCTTGTCAATAATTTCTCGTTTTGTAAACCGCATTTCCATAAAATACTTACTGTCAATTTGATTTTCAGTAACTCAGTTTCTAATTTCATTTTTTTATTTACTCGAAGTAATTCCTTCATTTATGTGCTCCAGATTTGCGTGTTTTCTATCTTCTCCTAGCTGCATTAGTGTCTCTGTTTTATTTTGAGCCTAGTGCATCATAATGAATTTATTTTTCATTTTGAACAATTTAATTTTCATTCCATAAATCCGTTTTATTCGAGCTTTAATTCAGTCAACATGTGCTCAGTGTTTGTCTTTCACTGCTGTAGGTAGGTATTTAGATAGTTATAAATTTGAGAATGTACATTAGTTGACCTATGAAAATTGTTTAGTTCTTCTCAGGTTAAATTCAATTCACCCCTATTCACTGGACTCTAATATACTTTGGGTTTCTTTGATTTCATTATTTTACTTTGCCAAGAAAACAAAGCATGCACTCTCAAAAATCTCTTACCTGATGATTTTGTTAGCAATCGTTCAATAATTAATGTAAGTGTACCATGTGAGGTTTTATTGGACTTTTATACATACTATTTTCATCCTACATAAATATAAAATATCTATTATGAGTAGTTTGTGTGTTCTATTAATACATAATCAGCTGATACTCGGATCTTTTTCTTTGAATTTTATATGAAACTAGATGTTACCAGACTCCATCAGTAGGCAGTTCACTTCGAGGAGGGTAATCCTCTTAATAAATGGCACTTATTGGAAGAGAAAGATAAAACTTTTGTTGGATATTATTTCATTTTCAAAGTCGGTACATTAATTTTGGCATTTTTAACACCACATATCTGAAGAAGGTAGAAACATAGATACATAAAATTTTTAAACTTATTAAAATCCTTGCAGGTTGTATGTTTCTGGGGGTAAAAAATAATATTTTTTTTTTATATGGTTAGGGGAGAGTCAAAATACATATCTTCGATCCAATAAGAGCTACAAACCGTAACAATTGCTTGAAACTTTCCGTAAGATAATTGGAGCAAATCCTGAAAATTTCAGTTCAGTTGGTCAAGTGGTTAAGATGTTATGATGTGAACAATAAATCAAAAAAATTATATGTTTAAGAATTTTTGCTGGAATTAGACCTCTTTTTGCCTATGGAAAACCACAAATAAATTATTCGGTACAAATATTAAAATTAGGTATACTTGATTAATAAATAAAAATTCGTTATTATCTACAATATTATGGTGGACCTCAACTTTATTGGATGTTGAAGACTTCCTTCAAAATAATTCAAACACGAAATTTTTAACATACAATATTATAATAATTCAAATTTAACTCAATACAATAATTACAGAGTAAGTATGGTTAAACAAGTTAATTCGAGAAAGAACAATTTTAATTAGGATAAATAAATTTATATAGGTACCCTTAGATCAGAATGTCATATACAAATTAGTGATAGGATTAAATGTATCGTAATTGGACATTGTTTAGGGAAGAAGGGGAATCATAATATTTTTCCATACGGAAAATATATTTGAGCAGGGTTATTGACTAAGGAAAAGTATACGTACGTTTTAATTAGGTCAGAGACTGGTAGGTATATTCGGGTAGATTCTACATACCAAATATTCATCATGAATTATCGTTATAATTTCGCAACAAGATAAACAAAAGTTAATGGAATATGGTAGTTTTGTGTGAAAAATTAAATTAAATCATATATGTCAGAATATGTTTGATTAAATAAAATTTGTTTAAGTTTATTGGTTGCAAGGTTTCTGCCTAATATGTACATATATTCAAACTTGTTTTTTATACGTGCCTGTATAGCATGTATTATATTAGAGATTCCTTTTTTCGTTCTCTTTTATTCGTTTTTGTTCTTCTGTGTACTGCTGTGAAAAAATGTAACTTAATCAATGAATTTTGGTGAGAATACATAACTTTGCCCATTGAGGAGTTCGATACGTCTTGACGATGGCCTTAAATATTCCTTGAAATAACACAAATTAATTCAGTAAATTTCCTTTTGATATGTTAAATAAGCGATTCTCAAGTTATGGACGAATAAACGTATTTATTTTGAGTTTTTATTAATATAAATATATTAATTGAGAGAAGAATGCATCAGATAATGTCATAGTTATGTTCGTAAAAAAATTGTAGAAAATAATAACTAGGTAAAATAAATAGCAATTTCTGAATGTTAGATTATGTGAAATCATGTGAAATCTGAGGTTATTTGTTATTTAAGGATGAGATTTTGAATAATATTGTTAACTGATTATTTCCAATACCATATCATGAGTGCGTATAGAAGGATTCGAGGAACATTTTTCACAAATCTAGTAATATTTCACTTGTAAGAAATTTAAAAGATGAAATCATATTATAACTTTAGATATTTTAAAACGATTGAATTATTATTTTCGTTGAATATTGAATAATCACTTCATTAAATACTAAATAAGATATTGCCAATTTCCTTATATTTTTCTTTTAGGTTAGCTACCTACGTATATTCTTACTTTTATATTTATTTTTATACATTTTGTTGTTTTATTCTTCATTAACATAAAAATTAAGTGAATTCCAAATTTAAAGACAAAAAAATGTACCTATTCTTATTTTAAATGTAAAACATCGGATTACTTTTGGGTAGGGGTACAGATATGTTCGCTAAAATATAAGTTACTGCCGAAAATACAGCCGTTCCCAAATCCAACGCTAGTGGGTCTTCTACGTTCATCATATCACCTTCTGAATGATGATACCAAAAATATTTTTCATTTTTATTTCGCAAACTAATTCCAGGTATGCCTAGTTCTTCAAATATCTCGATATCGGAACCGACGTAAGTATCACTTTGTTCCAGGACCGTCGCGTTAAAAGGTTCTAATAAACTGCAAAATTAGGAAAGAGGACAAGATGATGGTAATTACTACAATTGTACCATTCAATAATTTGAAAACTTATGCTTTTTAATTCATAGGAGAAAAATCTTTTGATTTTTCAGAGAATTTGAAAATATATGATTATAATGGAAATAAAACTGGATAAAGTTACAGGTAACTTAATATGTTCGTTATAATTCTTCTTTGAGACAGAAAATGATTACAGGTTGAAGAGACATTGGGAATCTGATAAAAAGATCAAAGTACATATAAGCATATGGAGACAATGGAAGACACAGAAATGAGAAAAAGAATGTGAAAAAGAGATAAAAACTGATAAATTGTTTTTTGCATTGTGAAAAATACCACATAAGTCACTTATGAAATAGTTATAGTATAGGTATAGGCTTATCGTGGGTGGGAACACTCACTATCTCCTGCGCGCCTGGCAGGCGTAAAGGGAACTCACCTACTGAAGAAATGTAGGTAGGCGAGTGACTGGGCTGAGGAGGTTGCCGTAGTCGTTACAGATCTAGTGTGCGAGATAGGTGTGTGATGACATATATTTTCATGTCCCTTGGACGTTAAACTACATTAAATATAAGTGCCAAACAATTGTAGTGTCTCTGCCACTACAATACTTACTTGGTAATTTCTTCTAAAATGCAAGCAGCTTGTTGAGTGCCATAAAACAACAGTCCCGTCGGTGTGAAAGTTCCTTCATCTGATTCGATGACAACGGTAAAATTATTTAATTCGTTGCGATGGTTATGCAGGTAACTTTTAGCACCAACATAACCAAATTCCTCTCCTGTCCACAGAACAGCTCTATTTAAAAACAGATAAACACCATAAAGGTCAGTAGGTAATGAGAAAATAGAATAAGCGATGGTGGAATTCTATGGAAATCCTGGCTGCAGTAGTATTGAATCATTTAGTTTATAGGGGTGAGGAAAAAAACAAAGAATTTCGTATCTCCCAATGACTAAACGAAAAAAAAATTTTAGCTAAAAAAATTGAGAACATTATAATTTTGTTAAATAGAATTTGTAGCCCCTTGAATATGAAATTTGTTATTGATCTGGCAATAAAAGGGACAAAATAGGATTTCCGGAAAATATTAGCTCCTATAAATAATAATGTATAATAGAAAGCTTATTAATTACTTTTAGTTTAGATCAGTGGTTCTCAACCTGTGTGACGCGTCACAATCATATCCAATGAGAGTTGTAAAATTGTAACACTGAATGTCAAGTTATGTGACTGTAAAATTTTTTTTGGAATTTTGTACAAAAATATAGTACCTATTTTTCCACCTCTGATGCTTGTTTTTTTATTGTATTAGTAGGTGCCTAGGCTATGGGCTGAATTTTTATGAAACTTGTTGTGAATGGCATGTCGTATATTTGTGGAAGTGTGCCGTCATGGAAAAAAGGTTGAGAACCGATTGTTTAGATTACCGTACACTACCCCTACGTACCTTATAGTTCGACGAGGATGAAGCTGTAAAATTCGTAGAAGCTCCAAACTTTTCCATGAAATATAAAAACCTCCTCCATCGTCCATGGCTCCTTGTCCAACATCCCAGCTGTCTATATGGCCAGAAACAATTACCACCTCATTTGGGTCAGTTTTACCGACTATTTCGGCGATTACATTGCGAGATACGACAGATTTTTCAGAATGGGCATCCATTTGCAAACGAATTTTCAGTGTTTTACCTATAATAGAAAAGAAAATTTGTTACAAACGTTTCTTTTTGAACTAAATGTCTGTGTTTTATTTTGAATGGCTTTATTTAGTTATTATAGTAAAAAAAGTATTATTAGAATGAATTTTCACCATTTTATCTAGTTTTCTTGCGAAGGGTATTAAAATTGACCTCAAAAAAGGGTTAGTGATAGGGGTGATGAAATTTATTCCTTCCACGACAAGACAATAATATTGGCGATATTTTTGAATTTTGACCTATTAAGTATGTGTCAATTGGCTTATGCTGGCTCAAAACTTTACTGGCATAGGACAAAGCAGAGAAAAAGGTAGCCTAATACATTGCTTGAAGGTACAATATGCTATTATTCACGTTCTTGTTCAAACTAGTTTCGTGTTAGTATACGTGGTTGAATATTTTGATTGACCAACACAAAGCAAATCAAATACATAAAATAACTTCAACACAAACTCACTGACAAAAAAACAAATTTTTATTTAATTTTGGGAGGTTATACGTTCATTTTAGGTTGTGATATATAATTTTATATATATATGTATAATATACAAGTTGTAATGTGCTATAAAGTGGCCCATTGGGTTGTCTCTGCTCAGGACTTTTGCTGACATAGATATGGTAACACTGTTGAATTTGTTTGTGATTCACATGTCACAGCTAATTACAGCTATGAAAAAATGCACTGTTTTCCAAAAATAAAAGAGAAAAAAATATCAAATGTAGCTGAGCTTTGTTTTTAAATTTATCTCAACTTTACACTGTTCAGAGATGTCACTGGACATGAAAAACATAGCGCATCACATTGTTGTAGTGTGTGAATCATAATTGCTGAGCGATAAACATAGCTCAGCTGAAATGTGCGATGGGCCTTAAAATTTTAGGTTCAAGTTTTTTAGTGAATTACAAAACAGATAGTGCTGAAATCTTCACAATAAATTTTTTTTATCGAAGGAGGAGCATGTCTGAAAGAAGTTTTGTGCCTACTAGTTCAGTACTTTTGAAGAAAAATGGAAAACTAAAAATACCTGGAAAAGTAATTTTTTCAAGACTCTGAGAAAACTCTTGAGAGAAGAGGACAGAAATTTCAGTGAGAGACAGATGTCATACGGGAGCAGATATGGTTAAAATTACATTACTATTGCTTAAGTAGTTTCAAAATTTAAGAAACTGTAATTTAAAACAAATGGAAATGAAACATAATAGCATGGTTTTTTCAATATTAAAAGAAAATTTCTTGAGATGTGACTTAAATTTTTTTGCAGGTAGTTGACTTATAAGAGCGGTTTGATGAAAATTTTGTGACTATTACTACAGTTTTTACAATTTTTTCACATATTTGGAATTTATGTCTGTTTCTGTTTTTAATTGTACATGGATGAAAATTGGCAAACTGTGTTTTATAGTGAAGTATTGGACAAGCGTCTTGTGCCAGCTAACTCAAAATGTCATTGTGTCGTTTGTCATGTTGTTATCGACTATGATCAGACAAGCATTTTTTTCTTAATGTAATATTGAATATGGTACATCTACCGTCAAAGGTACATAATCGTAAAAACAACGAAATGTAACAATTCTTTCCCCCAAAAATTACAGAAAAAAATATAGCAGGAGCAGGGGGCTTGAACACAGCACATCTAATCACTGAGAAATTACTTAACCCATCGAGTCACGGAGCAACTTCCTAAACCTCTAGTTTTTAACTCCTTACAGCACACAATTGTAAAAAACATAATAGCTTTGTTATATTTGCGACAAGGTGTTGAAACCAGAAGGTGCTATTCCGCTCTTGAAAGATGAATGCACCAATTGAAGAATGGAATTGAATTGACAGTAGCGGAATAATCTCCCTCAGTGTTGACGGATACGGCCTGACAAAAATAATAAAAATAAATCTTCTAAATAAAATTACCCCTAGTAATTTTTGTGCGCCCTCGGAAGCATTAGATATTTACTATAAAAATAAATATGTAATAATATTAAAATAATAATAAATTAAAATAAATTTCTAAATAATAATAAAATTTTTCGTGAGCACCTGGGTTAGGCTAACTGTATTAGCCTAGGTTTATTCACAAAGAACAAATTTTCGCCACCTGGTGGTCTAATATAATAAATATAAGTGTTTGTACCTCGGTACATATCCCCTTCTTTTTTTTTGATCGACTAGCTGTAATCCACAACTGATGTAAAAACTTTTTCTAGCTTGGCCAATCAACCACCATTTTCTACTCGATGGACGAACACATATTATTTTTTCTCTCTGTAATTTTTTCATGTTTTTACTTTTTATCATTAGACGATCAGTTTTTACATGATGGTTAGATTTTTTTTCCCTGGCATGGCCAGACCTCGGCAAAAATCTCGGTTATGTAATATCTAATTTATTTTTGAGCACCACCTTAGGAGCATGGCTACTTTGGTGTTTCTTAAAATTAATTTACATGGTATAAAATGGGTAAAATGCGATCACCTGGCTAGCTGTGTGGGCTTATAGGGATTTTGGTGGCTGTTAGACGTAGTTGACAGTCTACCACCTCGGCAATTTAGCAGAATGTGTATGGGAGGTATGGGTGTGTATTGGTGGGGATTTAGCCTACTAGGGTGGCATACCACAATGTCACTCCATGTTGTCATTTTTGGTTAATAAAACACAGCCAATAATATAAATAAAAATGTTTTGAGTAAGCTGGTGGGAGATACTTGTAGTTTTAGTGGTTACAGTTTTCTTTATTTTTCACTTTTTAGCTACAATATGGTCACTTTCAAAACTTTTTTGAAACATCAAACATTGTGTTATAGGTAAATCACCTATATCTATATTCTCATAGGTAAGTAATCAATAATAGTTATTATTTAGCTTGTGAATTTACTTAATTCAGTTTAGCAATTATCAAGTCTTCTCTTTTTGATATAGATGCGTTTTATGAGTCAGAAAAAAAAAGATTACCTACATTTACAGTAGCTTTATTGAGGTAGTACCTAAATGAGATAAATTTGGTAATCATTTATCATTTTTGTAAGTAATAAAATTATAGTTGAATCTGAAAAAGAGATGAGGAAAAACAACGAATTTTGTGTGACTCAGACATTAAAATGGATGTTGGTTTTCATGAAAAGTCTTAATCATGTTGGTTATAGTTATCTACAAGGTGCTGGTTTTTCTAATCTCAGTCAGGCTCTCAATTAGTTTAAATGGCCGATCAAACTGAGAGTTAGATTGGATTTTAGCACTACCTAACTTAAATTTTTTACCTAATGATTGAAAAACCGACCCTAAATATCTCAACAAAACTCATATGCTAAAGGTAATAGAAGCGGGCACAGTATTAAAATTGAAGATTTTGGATTGTCTCAAGCAGGGAGTAATCCACGCATATCCATAACAATTAAAGTGAAAAATTCAATAATTTACATCAGCATTTGAAAATTTCAGAAGATGCTAAATCATAAATTGATCTAATTTAATTAGTAGAGATGGTAAGGGAAGAGAGCTTTACTTTCTGCATAATATATGAATCAAGAGGTTTTTACAATAACATTAGGGAAAGTATTTATACTTGATTACAAGAAATAATCATTTATAAAAACCTCGATTGAAAAGTCGTTGTAGCATTAATGCATCCTCGATTGAAATGCATGCTGCGGGTATTGGTTTCGTGGTGTTTTCGTAAACAAGTTGACCAGTATGTGGACTAGATATGGAAAATGGAGCGACCGACCGTATTAGTACAGCAATAGCTCCCAGTTTAGATGCTTCTGTGGCACCTCTGGCTCGGTATTCGACTGTCTTCCCGTAAGATACATACTCTTGGTTGAAAACTACTATTTTTCCTGCAACCTTTACACACATATTACAATAAATTAAATTAAGCAATATAAAATAAGAACTCGAAGAAAGACAAATTTTTTAAATCTTATAGTAGCCGATAGTAAAATAAGATTTCAAAATAGAATTAAAAGTAACAGAAGATTCTGCTTCTGGAATGTGATGCAAGTGACTATTGAATAAATTATTAAAATACGTGACACCCATACGCTGTACTTCCCCATGGGGGCGTCGAATATGCGAATACTTTACAATTTTCAAATTATTTTTCTCATTGTTTATTTCTGTTATTCGAGACTCCACGTAAATAGGTACTGGTCTGAAATATGAAGTACTAGCAAATATAACCCGTTCAAAGACAAAAATCATTAGGTATTCATTAGATAAATGAAAAAATTTTCACCAGATTAGGCCAACAACTGTAACTTTTAGCAAAAACTCCAAAAAAAAAACTGAAAGCCAACTTTCATCAGAACCTCTTACTTTTGAAATTTTCAAGGCAAAGTTTCTAATTTGTTTACGGAACCCAATTTTTCAAGTTTTCACTTCTCAGAACTAACAGTACAACTCCAAAGAACAACTGAGAACTAACTTTTGAAAGAACAGGTCCAATAAACGGCAACCTTTGAACTCAATTCCAGCTATCAGAATATAGGTTTATTAAAGCTTTCAGTTGTTGAAGCATTCCCATTGATGAATTGACACTGAAATAAGTCTCTTAGACTGAATCGATGACTAACTTTCAAATAGAACCGGTTCAGAGCTGAAACTATTGTTGAAAATTTCGTAACTTATTAAAGTTCTTAGTTTTTCAAGCTTTCCCATTGAAGAATTAACACTGAAATAAATCTTTTAAACAGAATTGATAACTAAATTACAAACAGAACGGGTTCAGAACTTAAACTTTTGTCAAAAACCTTGTAACTTATAAAAGCTCTCAGTTTTTAAAACTTTCCCATTGAAGAATTTTTACTAAAATAAATCCCTCAGACAGAACTGAGAACTAACTTTCATTCAGAACAGGTCCAGAACTATAAATTTTGTTGAAAATTTTGTACCTAATTAAAGTTCTTAGTTTTTCAAGTTTTCCCATTGAAGAATTGACATTGAAATAAATTCTTCAAACTGAACTGAGAATTAAGTTTCAAACAGAAAAGGTCCAGAACTGAAACTTTTTTGGAAAATGTTTAACTCATTAGAGCTTTCAGTTGCTGAAGCTTTCTCGTTGAAGAATTTTACTATAAAATAAATCTTGTTTTGAAAACCTTGTAACTTATGAAAGCTTTCAAGTGTTCCAATTTTACCATTGAAAATTGACACTGAAATAATTCCTTTAGACAGAATTGAGAACTAACTTTCAACCGAACAGTTTCAGAACTGAAACCTTTGTTGATAACTTTTCAACTCATGAAAGTTCTCAGTTAAAATTCCACAAACTGTTTGAAGACAAAAAAGGTCCTCAAAAACAAAATCCTGTAAAAACTTTTAATAATCCCAAAAACTTTCAGGATTTGAAAAAAGGTCAGCCTAAAGGCAGGCCTATTTTTGCTGCTGCTAACTTTAACAGAGATAGCAGTAACAAAAAAGGAGGAAAGGATAAATCCAATCCTCAAAAACCTAAAAAATTAGAAGATAAAAAACCCGTTACTAAACCTAATGTAAAATCTTCTAATGTTTCAGAAGAGAAAAAACGCAAAGCTGTTAAAAGGGCGCAAGAAACCCCAAAGAGTGTTATGTTAACACCTCTTTTGGGCTCTTGCCTCTTTTGCAATGGCAAGCATTTAGCGCATTTGTGCTATAACACAAATACGCTAGAAGCTCGATTAGAGCATTACGCAGATAATGCATTATGCATTACCTGTGGAGAAGCCCATGATGAAGGCACACCATGCCCTCATCTACCAGCAAAAAATTGCAAATGGTTCAACTGTTACAGTGAAGACCATCATTCGAACCTGTGTCCGAATGCGAACTACCTGATAACCAAGGGTATAACGGATGCTTGGTATACCACGCTGAAAGAGTGCAAGGAAATACTGAGTAAGCATAAAATTGATTCTTCTAATCAAGAACTAATTATTGAAAAAACTAATGAGTCTTCTAATTCACAGGAAACATTGATTATAAACGAAAATAAATCATTCGACAAACCAAGGTTATCCAAAAAGCAGAAAGAAGCATTGCTGATGGACAGTAAGTCTTTTGCTATTTTTAATAAATTTAAAAACAGTAGTACTTATTTGGTGTTTAAATCGTATGCTCAATCATCAAATTTACAAAAACCAATTAAAATTCAAGGATTTTTTGATTGTGGAAGTATACTTTCATTAATAAAAAATTTGCTTTCAAATCCTTGAAATGTCAAGGATACAAACACGAATTGTTAAGACTTAGTAGCTTACAATATCAAAAATCAAAACCAATAAAATCTTACACAATCAAATTTGATCTTTTCACACCTGGTGGAATCAAAATTCCAATTACAGCTAAAACACTCGATGTTCTTACCTGTAATTTAAAATAACCAGATTTAACAAAATTTAGAAAAGATTTTCCTGAATATGCAGATATACAATTTGCATCACTAACGAATGAGCATACGATTCAATTGTTACTTAGTAATGATTATATGTGGTCGTTCGTTATAAATATTAATCATTTAACCCCCACACTGACACTTATCGAAACACAATTCGGGTATATGTTAGAAGGTTTAATCAATAATAATTCTGTTATTGATAATATGTTTACACCAGTCTACTGACCCATAGAAAGTAGAGAACTTATGGAAGCTTGATGCTATTGGCATTGAATCTAATAACTTAGATGAAGCTCATGCTGATGCTCAAGCCTTACATTTGTTTTACAAAGAAGTTGAATTGGTAAACAACCATTACCAAATCAAGTGGCTTTATCGTAATTATCCTCCGCCATTAGGGGATCATTACAATTTATGTTTCAAACGACTAGAAAGCCAATTACCAAAATTTAGAAAGTGTCCTGAATTTTTCAAAAAATACACCGAATACTTCGAAATGATTGAATTAGTAGATCCAAAAGCTAAACTTGGCTTAATCCATTACATGCCCCACAAAGGCATTTTGGATTTAACAAAAAGCACTCCTTTAAGAGTTGTTTTTGATGGCTCTGCCAAAAAAAAAACATCTAAACATTCAATTAATGATTGTATGTTTAAAGGAACAAACTTTTTACCAGATTTACTACAAATACTTCTGACTTTTCGCAAAGATAAATATGCTGTCATTGCGGATATTCGGAAGGCTTTTCACCAAATAGGTCTTCATCCAGATGATAGAGATGTTACTAGATTTCTATGGATTAAAGACCCATTAAAACCATTAAGAAGAAACAACATTATTACATATAGATTCTAAAGAGTACCCTTTGGAATAATTTCAGCACCAGTTTTACTCGCGGCTATCTTGTTGCATCATTTTCAACAAGCTGATCCGGAGTTTTATACAAAATTTGCCTATCATCTATATGTAGATAATCTAGTAACTTCTTTACCAACATATGAAGAAATGAAAGATTTACACAAACGTTCCAATAAACTCATAAATGACATTTCAATGGAACTTTCTCAGTGGGGCACTAACTGTATTCCATTGAGACAGGATTTTGATCCTGAACATGCTTTATTCAAACCTCAAATTAAAGTTTTGGGTTTGACTTGGGACATGGATAAAGACTTAATTTTCATTAACCAACCCAAAAAACAAGATAATATAAAAACTTGGACCAAACGATATTTTTTGAAAGTAATTTCTCAATTCTTCGATCCTCATGGATGGTTCCCTTCCAGAGTTTTTATCAAACAACTTTGGAATGAAGGATACAAATGGGATGAACCTTTACCAACTTTGTTACAACCAGTTGCAAGGGAGTTAGTTAACAATTTATCCCAATGTATTAACTATTGCCTACCACAACAAATTTATCCGGGAATATATAACCCGAATAATTGTCAACTACATACCTTTGTAGATGCATCTAAAACTGCATTTTCAATGGTAGCTTTTCTACGTTTACATAACGAAGAAAACAACACAACTGTAGTGCGATTCTTGATAGGTAAATCAAGAATTGCTCCAATGAAACCTATGACAATTCCAAAATTGGAGTTGTTAGCGGCATTAATTGGAGCAAGAGGAATCAAAAATATACGAAAACCTCTAGACTTACATAACTGCCCAACCTATATATGGTCGGATAGTAAATGCATTTTAACTTGGTTGTTAGAACGTTGAGTCTTAACACAATTTGTACTAAATCGTGTCACAGAAATCAAAAGCATACCTAATATAGAATTTAGGTATGTCGCTTCAGCTGATAACCCAGCGGATATTGGCTCTAGGGGTGCTTTAGTGAATGAATTATTTCTGTCAATTTGGTGGTCAGGACCGGACTGGTTAAATAAAGATCTGGAAACTTGGCCTAAAACTGATTTACATATAATTCAATCATTACCGGAATTATCTGAAGAAGAAAATATTACACCAGTATTCCACACTATGAGAGAATCTTTTAAAATCTCTCATAAATTATCAAATTTGATACCTGAAACTTGAGATAGCATTTTTGATAATCGTAAAACTGCAAAATTGAATAGAAAACTAAAATCTCGCAAGTTACACATACCAAAATTTGTGATAAATAAAGAAACCTTTGCTTGTGAAGTAAAAACCTTTACCACACAGACAGAAGTATCTCAACAAAATTTGGAAATGTCTGACTCAGTTTTAGATCTTTCAAACAAACCAAACATAATTAAAAAGAGTGTACCATATGAAAGTTTTATACACCAACCTATGAATACACCTTTTAACATTGATTTAGAGAAATTTAACTCTTTAGTAAAATTAAAACGAACATTTTATAGTTGCCTAACAGCAATTAGGAAATTTAGTGCTAAAAGACTTAAACGTTCTAGATCAATAAACCCTATGCAATATTGCCTAATAACTTCCAATTTGCTTTATTGTGTTTTATTTACGCAGACCAGAAAAAATATTTTTCTGATTTGTTTACAATACTGTTGTCACCTAACCCACCAGATTATGTGTCATATGACAAATTTCATATACTTTTGGACGAGTCTGGATTACTCAGACTCAAAAATTATATACCTATAACACCATTTACTGAAGATGTTCTATCTCCAGTATTATTACATTCAAAATCTCATTTAACAAAATTGATTTTATTAAATGTACATACTTTGAATTGTCACACAGGAATCACATTTACAATGGCAGCCTTTCGCCGTACTTATTTTGTACCTCGTGCAATGCAAGTTCTTCCAAAAATATTAAAGGGAGCCTGCATACTTTATAAAAAACATGACAAAAGACCTTTTGCGCAACCAACGCATTTGGCCATGCCAGATTTTAGACTCATGCCTTTTTCTCATCCGTTCACTTACACAGGAATTGATTTTTTTGGTCCATTTGCAGTCTTTGACCAATATTTACCAAAAAATAAAAAGGAACTGGCAACCCCAAAGTCACCAATATACAAAAGGTGGATATTGATATTCACTTGTCTTTCAACAAGAGCAGTCTACTTTATTTCTCTCTTGTCTTTAAATACGAGTGAAATATGGATTGCTTTACAAACTTTCTTTGCTGATCGTGGCACACCAAAAGTGATATTGTCTGATAATGCAGCACAATTCACATTAATCGCAACATTTTTACCAAAATGTTGGGACACCTTTATTTCAGATAAAAATGTTCACGATCAACTAAACCAAAAAGGAATAATGTGGCACTTTACACCTGCGAAAGCTCCGTGGTATGGTGCCTTGTTTGAAAGACTGATAGGAGTTTTTAAACAAATGTTCTATCGAGTAATGGGTCATCATGCTCATCATCAACTTAATTTTCAAGCTAGTCTTAAAAATATTCAAGTTATGATGAACGAAAGACCATTGTGTCCAGCTGTTGATGATGCTGAACAATGGACTTTAACCCCTGCTCACTTTCTACACGCTAACTTCAGTGTATTCACATTAGATCTTGATAAACCTTTGGATGAAATAACTCCAACAACAAAAACTTTACAGAATTTATGGAAAGTTGATCAAGATTTGCTCACCAAACTTTGGGTCACCTGGAAAGGATTATATCTCCCAAACCTGAGAGATAAAGTTTGCAAAGGTGTAGATAATGTATATCGAACAGTAACATTTGAACCAAAGATTGGTGATATAGTCCATGTTCTGGATTATATGACAAAACCAGGTATTTACAAAATTGCCAAAATTGTAAACCTGAACACTTCTCGTGATGGTAAAATCCATCATGCAGATATCCTACTACCTAGTTCGAAGGTTGTTACAAGACCCATAAAGTTTTTAGCACCTTTGGAACTAAATAGTAATGACAAAGTTCCAACTACCTTAGGTTGAAACTTAGTCATATCACTTGATCTGAAAATACATACTATACTAAGCAACCGAAGGATTTTAAAAGGAAATTGGCACCTTTTACTACCCTTCTAACTGACTTAAAAGTATGTTACATCTCATTATTGTTGTCTAGCTCCCTTATGGTGAAAGCGAATGATAAGTGTCAGTGGATCGATCCAACCAATTAGAGTTTAAATAGTTTTTAACTACACTTTAAATTCTAAATACAAACTTGCTAATTCCTACTATTCCTTTCACAGAATTACTCCATAATGGCCGAAACAAATAGTTCCTCTATCAATGTCCAGCAGTTTGTGGACAAGAGTCATCAATAAACAAAAAGTTTAATTAAGTTTAAATTTTTTAACATAATTTTTGTTTTTGACTTTTGTTTTATAAGTCTTAGTTTATAATATAAGTTGTTTTTTATTTTTTCAATAAAATTTATATTATATGTATGTTTTTACCTGAAAAGGTAAATTTCTTTTTCAGAACAAGTCGAAAACTGATAAACTGGTCTCAGAAGATCAGCTTGGTGTACACCGCCCCCAGTATCGTGATATAGACACGAGCTACTGCGCATACCCCAGGCGCAGTATGTTTGGCAACAGCGCACAGGGCGCTGGAGTCTGTACTGGAGTCGAGACGGTCGCCAGACAGTTACACTTCGGTGAGGAGTGTGACGACGGATTTTATAGTCTTATGGACGTTAAACAAACTAGCGGCTAAGGCCAATATAATCTTTACATCCATATCAATTTTCAGCTTTTCAGCTGAAAAATAATTCAGATTACCTATTATGATTTTGAGACAATATCACAGTTCTTTACCACCTTGAATCACAGCCCCTATGAGAGTTATAAAAAAGTGTTAAAACTTTTTTGTCTTAAATTGTATGGACTAGGAAGGCTAAAGCTGTTTGTTCGTTTATGGTAGCATTTTATCATCAAATTTAATTAAAATTTTTCTCGCGAATTTTTTTCCGGGATGGTGGGGGAATTGACACCCACACTGAACCGTAGTTCCGCCCGCAGAAGTAACTAAAAAAAAAATATTCGTAGTTATTTCGAATTGAGTTTTATGTAATCGGGCCCAGTTCTAACTTCTGGTAGGTAATATAAACATAATTCTGTAAATTTACCAAATAATTTAATCAATAAAGGCACAGGTAAGGCTCTTTACTAGCAGGTATACGCGTGACAGTGATAAGAGATGAACCGCCATTTTGTGTTATTATATGTATAGTAATAATAAACATTGTAAAATTCATGAAAAACCGAATAGCACAAGAAGGCGGCCCATCTCTTATCACAATTACGTGCATACCTGCTATTAAAGAACCTTAGTACAGATATTCGTATTAGCTGTAGTGGATGTTTAAACTTACTTTTTGGCCGAACTTATTGAGTTCTTCAAATGAACGAACAACAATTACATCTGCTGTTATTCCTTCTGAAGGAGTACCAACGCTACTACCCACACCCAACATAGGAAGTTTCTTGTGCCACGGTTCAATTAGAAATGCTGATTCATTACCTCTGCAACATAGGTTTAAAAACAAAAAAAAAAAACACTAAAGATTAATTTAATATCTATAGATTAATTACTTATTCAAAAAATCGGGAGTTATCGAATCGAAATTGTGTTTCTTTTGGAATCCGATGTGAAATCGCGAAAGTGGTTTTAACAGCATAGGCTTGTTTCTCTACTCTGAAGTCAATAATCTTCACGGAATATTGATTTAAGAATTATCACGATATAGCTTTCATTAATTTTTTATGGTCACAGATTCCGCTAATATGAATCGGATCAATTTAGTGTGACTTAATTTGGCTTCTTCCGTTTCAAATGTTTTATTCATTCATTTAATTATTTTTTTACGAATCGCTAAATTGACTGAACGTTTCCAGATGAATGCAACATCGGGTATATTGAAAATCATATTTGGTCCTTGAGTACCTATTAGTTTTCTTCGAGAAAATATGACGAAAACTATTTTTAAGTAGGTTTACTACGAAAATCTACTTATTAATCATGTGCTCATGGAAGGATCAAGGGGTGGGAGTAAGTACGTTTTTCGTTTCATGACCCAAGGAATATTTTGGTATCATTTTTGAAAATTCATTTGTATTTATACATGTATGTAGTTCAGTTTATGTTAACACTATACAGGGCGTAATTTTCGTTCGATGGTTATGAAATTTAGACCAAATATTTGTATTAAGTCAAAGATGAGACTATTTGAATTTGGGAAAAACTGGTTTTACGATACGTCAGGGATGGGTGATTATGTTAGCGTTTCGGCAGGTTTATGGCTCTAAAAAACGTAATTTCAAAGCAATAGTCACGAAATTTGGTATAAACATTGATTTAAACCTATTCTAATACCCTTCTAAGTTTGGTTGCGATTGGTTTTATGGTTCATACCCTGGGGCTGTTGGAGTGACTAATTTTCGACTCATTAAAACTTGCAATTCTTATCCAACAGTCACGAAATTCGGTATAAACAGCAAATTTGACATAAGGGCAAGCCCTACCAATTTTGGTTTCAATTGGTCAATTTGTTCCCAAGTTATAAGTTATTAAGTGTGACTTTCTCTATCTTACTCTTCAGAAAACAGCCCTAAAGAATCCATTTTTCAATCTTGAAACGGAAAAAAATTTTTAGCCTCAGAAAAGCAGAATTACTTCAAAAAGTCTATTTTGTCTCCCCACACAACCCAGTTGTTTAACAGATTCGAACCCTATAACCCTGAATTACCTGAATTCTGTCTTTGAGTTTAACTAACGGGCCACAATTCATTTTCATTGTGATGGTGAGTTTCAATTTGATTAGAACTGGCATTGTTCAAATTTGTTTCGTTGTGAAGTTCTGTTTGTGATGTCCTATGTTCTGATACAGTTGTCTTTCTACTCAATGGACAAAATTCATAATTCTTTCTCTCGAAAACCTACTTTTTCTAGCGAGGTTAGCTGCGCTTGAGTTTTTTATTTATTTATTTATTTATTTTTTGTCATGGATACCTACCTACTTATGTCTTATCACTATCGAAAATGTTTCGGATTCGATTTTCATTAAGGAGGGGGGTGAAAACGTCATAATTATGCGAAGTCTTTAAAATTAAAATAGCTCGACTAAGTTCGATAATATCAATAAGTAAAAGAAAAAATACAACTGGAGTGACAAACGAAATTAACAATGGTTCTATTGCCTCTGTTTCATTTTGCATTAGTTGTTGGTTCCACCAGTTTAGATTACCCTACATTTCGACAAATTTTCTTTCTGTCCATGGATGGACAAGATTCTTATGTGCACGACGTTGCATTGTATCCACAACTGATTGCGCTCCGGAACCTGGCTAGCCAGTAGTAATTTTGAGGATTTTGATAATTATGGACTTAATTTTAGGGGCAGGTTAAAGAGTTTGAGAGGCGTCCTGGTATTGGTAAGGTGATGGGAAAAGGGCTTGAGGAATTTTGTGGTTAGGGGAAGTGACAGTGGGCAGAAGGCTTGATGATGTCATAATTTTGGATTAGGAAATTTTAAGGGAAAGTTGAGAGGTCTGATTTTAAACAAGCGTAGGTCTGTACAAAAATATTAAAGGAAAGGTTCGAAGTATTTGGAAAGTGAAATTTGGTTGGTATAAAATTAGTCTTCGTTTGAGATAGGTAGATATTGTAACGGCCAAAAGAGGTGGTAAACTTCCAAGTTAGAACCACTTTCAGTGTTACACCATATACGAGATATTTAACACTGGACAAGCATTAATATCTCTATAATAATTAATTTATCATCCATGTCTATTGTGAACCTTGACGTATTTGAGAGACTTTAATAATATTTCAAACATAAGATTGATTTAACACTTTCAATGAAATAATAATTTGTACAACACAAGTACATTAAATAATATTTCAAACACTTTAAAGTAGGTTGAACATTTGGGATTAAACCCTTTAGACAAAGACTGTCTATTAGAAAGCTAACTGGTAGTACTGTGTAATGATTCCTTCGAATCGAGGGTTTATATACCCGTTTGAGGTATGTAAGTGTATGTGATGGATAGTCTAAGGGAGGTAGGGTCTTGTTATTATAGGGATGTGCTGACTCGCGATATAATTGAGGGACAGACAAAATGAGGTCATAAATATACAGACATTATATCTATATTCATAAAATTAAATACGGGTAATTTAGTGGTTGTTTACAAAGAGCTGTAGGATGTTTTGATTATTGATGTATAACTACCTACATTTTTGGTATTTGAGAATGTGTAGCCGAATATGTTCGTTATATTTAAAAATAGACAAAAATATACGTTACAGATATTTTCTAAAAAATCATTTTTATTGGCAAATGTTGAAATTGAAAAGGGTGAAGAGGGGAAAATTTGTGAAAACGTCATGAAACATTGTCACAAATTATGCAACGCAGTGAATGTTGACGTTAAAAGGAGTAGAGAGGGTAAAATTTGTATGAACGTTACAAAAAAAAGGGTGACTAAATATGAAACGCAGATTATTCGTCTACATTTATCTATTTATTTGTATATAAAAAAACAGATAAATAAGTAATTAGATTTATTGCATATTGATATGGATGGGAATTATCTTAGGGGTAGCTAAAGAGGTTGATGACGTCATAATTTTGGACTTGGAAATTTTAGGGGCATAATTAGTAGTTTATGAGGTGTTCTGTTAATTTTTAGGGGGCGAATGAGGGGCTGAATCGTGGTGGTTATGCAGTTTCGTAACGTATGTAGAAATTATTTTGATATAGCAATGTTCCATTTGTTAACTCGTACAGATCAAAATCATTAGATTCACCTAATACTACCGTGTTGCGACAGATGACAAGGGCTGTTAATTTTTTTCAGAATGTTTTGAAGTGATAAAACACTAACATTATGCCTTGTTCAGTCATAATATTTCATAAAATAACATACCTACGTGGTTGATGATGGTGCTAAAAAAAAACCCCGGAAAAAACATGAAAATATCAGGACTGAGTACCTTTAGGTCTTAAATTAGGCCTAAACATCCTTTCTTTTTTTTCCATCTTCCTTCTAATATTCTGAATTTGATCGCATACCTATTTTATTTTCCTTTCATTTGATGATGGTTATTTATTTGAGTTCGATATTATTGGCATTTTAACATTTTATTATCGAATTTTTGATATATGGCTGACGCATGAGGCTACCACCCCTTTTTTTTTTGAATTCATAACTTTTATTTCGGCCAATTTTTAAATAAATTATTTTTCTCATTTACAATAGGACCGAGGTTTATTCATTTCATTTTCACTCTTGTACATCCTTCTTATCACATCTCTGTCTCTCTTTCACATATATCTCTTCTTTTCCCTATTCTACCACGGTCATTCACGTCATGTTTCAATCACTTTTGCACTATTTTCACGACATTCAAAACCTTACATGATCGATTCATGTTTCATCTTTCAGCTCTTTCATTTCGCTTATACGTCTCTTATCTTTAAACCCGGTACTCATATTGTCTCCTTCCTTTTTTTTCTCTCGCCGAACTTTCTATAGTATTCCATATGTATATATTTTTTTTTTAAATCTCGGAGGGAAATCTTACTTAAAAATTCTTACTTCGTTTTCTGATGTTCTCGGAGCAACATGTTTTTGTACTTGTATATTCTTTTCTTTGGTCATTACAATCGATGTTTCTGAAAATGTGTTAATTATTTAAAAAGGCATTGGGCAATAATTCGGTGATGTGGCTCCTGATCTGTATCTACAGCAGAATAGCAGCACGTAAGTAATTCTATGGATTTCCAAGGTATGCAGATTTAAAAATATTATCGTTCCACGCTGACATCGGGTCCACAAACTCTGGTAGGCTGAGCCGGTCGGGGGGCAACATTTTGAAGTGGCCTCCCTTTGCAAGTGGGACATGGCTCGTGTTTTTCAGCCGTGGCCGTGGGTTTTAAAAAACAATATTGTGCGATCTGTTGGGTAGTGGGTCCTCAGTAGGCCCCCCTGGCATACCACATATTTTTTCCACTCGTCATTAGTGCTGTATTCCCAGTCAGTCTCATAATTGCGGAACCTGTGATTTCTACCGTGGTTTAAATTTTAAATTAATATCTGGATTCGAGACAATAGTTCTCGCACATTCAGCTCTATTCGTTAAAAATACCACAGATCTTTTAAAGTCGACATGTAATAAAAATAAAATATGTGTGCGACGTATGAAATACTACCATCTCGTTAAAAGAAGTAAAATTAAAAATAATAATAAATAAAAAAAAAAAACGATAAAAAAGTGGCGCCCGAACAGGGACCCGACCGTGGAGCATACCTTAAGGGGCTGAGTGAACTATATCCGAGTCAATTGTGTAAGAATCATTCATGACTCGGGGAAAAAATTTTTTTTTGGATCACACTTCACCCGTGGATGGTCTTAAAAAATAAAATAAAATAGGAATAGACATAGGACATGACGCAATTTAATTCACCATCCCCTACAGCACATAAGTTTCTAATCCATTGTAAAAACTATCTGTGGATTTTTATGAAATATACGTAACGTGCTTATATGGACATTTTTAGAAATTGTCCATTTTAATAATAAAAAAAAAACCATACAAAAGTTGCGTTCCCCCACTATTCCACCATCACGATCCTGAAAAACCTTGGATGAAAAATTATCTCGGTTCCATAACAACAATAGGAACCCCTCTTTTAAAAATATTCGATATAAAAAATTCCAAGGATGTTCACATCGACTTGAACATATAATAATAATAATAATATTTTATGGTTCACCAATTCCGTGGAAACTTACAACTAAAATGCCGTGGTACTATCTTGCACCTTCATCACCGATGAGCCCCCGCCGTCTTGAAATTGGGAAAGAAAATTTTGTTCTCTGTCCCGGACGAATTATCGTTAGAATTACGTAAAACGCGTTTAGCGTTTGCAAATTTTTATTTTTGTTTATTTTTGTGAATCTAGCAGTGCTCTCTCCTGACTGAGAGATATCGGAAAATCCTCTTACTATATTCATATATTTTTCCGTGTATGTGCCTTTTTGACCCCGGATTATCATTCCGAGGAAATTATTATTGTAATTTTAGTGTGCATGTAAAAAATTCCCAAATTGACGACTTATTTTCCCCTCGTCAGACTCAGCAATCTTCCGAAATACGAAAATAGGAGCAGCTGACTTCACCCGTGGTACTCCAGACAACAAAAAGCTGTCGAACGTTGTTTGCCCCTCTATCTCCGCGGATTTCACCCTGTTACATGAGTGAGCGTGAGACAAAAGAATTGGGGCTGAACAATATCTCGTCAGTAAACCGTGGAGTAAGGGTTGTAGTTCTAGCTAACTCGCCTTTGAGAAGACGCACTCCGGTGCAAATTGAGTCAACAATAAGAGCCGTGGAAAATAACATAAACATGCCTATTACGACCAGGTTAGGTACGACAGTTGCCCCCGAGACAAATGAATTCTTGACCGAAAATCGTAACGCGGTCCCCGATATGGACCAAGATTTAGACCACATCGAAGTCGAAAATATCGACCTGGAACTCCCGTCCCAAACAGGCGCTCAAAATATAACAGTAGCCAAGGTACACGAACCCCCGGTGATACAAATTGTGACGCAACCTGTACGACAAGGGGAAACTCCCCAAATAGACATAGAGGCGCTGCAAGAGAAATTCCAGCAGCAAGACACGGATTTTCAAGCAATCTATCAAAAACTTTCAGAATTAGAGAAAATAAACAGCATTGAAAAATCCGTGGTTACTCTAAACGAAAAAATTCTGACTACAGAGGCTTCGAACTTAAACTTAAATACAAGGGCTGTTGCCAATGAAAACGCCGTGGCAGCCTTAATAGTAGAGTCCGCGGCAACCAAAAGGGCTATAGATGAATTGAGTGTGGGGGTACGGACTGTGGCAAGTGATATCACAGCCGTGAGAGCGATGACAGCAGGCATCGAGAACATTGATACGGTTCTACGTGATTTGTTGACACGCATCCCTCCACCGGGATCCACACCCGTGGAAATTCCAGGTTCATCACCTCTAATTAACCCCCAGGTCCCCTCAGCATCTTCCAGTGTGACAAACGGGAATGCCACGTTAGAAAATCACGTGACATTTAATGATACCCGAGGCAGTTCCTCGCCGAACGCGATTTTATATCAGGCGCCTGTGCCAGCCCATCCCGCTAGCAATGCGAACGCCGCTGGACCAATCTTCGGTTCCACTGTCCAGCAATCCGCGGAAATGGCGCAGGGTCACCCTCAAGGGATACAATTTTCTCACAACGCGAATAAATCGGGTGTCACCAAGGCTCTCCAGAAATTTGAGGAGAAAAACTTTTCGATTGCTCCGTGGAGAGGCCTTGTCGACAAAAGGACACCTTTGCAGATCATCGAACAGTATGAGAAAAAGATAAAAAATCACACGGTCACGGATTATCAGAGAGCCTTAGCGTTCAAGCAGATAATCCAGACTCAATGCAAATGGGTAGACACCGAGGATTCCGAACTCGGTTACGAGGGGCTAAAAAGATTATTTCTTCAAAGAGAGTGGACGGGAAAGGCGAAGAGGGCCATAGTCCGAGAATTTGAAAACGTAGAACAACACAATTGTGGATTTGATAATTTCCGTGATTTTTATAAACACTGGGCACGCCGTTTAAAGGGCTGTGATTATCAAGACGAAGCCATGATCAGTGTTCTCGTGGAAAAAATAATGCCGATCGTCTGTCGACATGATATACTAAAAGAGAATATCAACACGCTCGCAGCCCTAGACACGTACATAGAAAAAATGCCTACGCAAGCCCTGGAGTGGTTCACACCGGTTCAAGCTCCGGCAATTGGTAACACGACCTCCCGGGTAGCAAAACCAGTCCAGTCAGAATCAAAACCCGTAGAAAGGAGATTCTTCAAACCAAAGCCGAAGATAGCCAAACTTGCTCCCGACTACGACCCCGGTACCGTCTCCGATGAAAGCGAATCCGAGGAATCCGAGGTTGAAGACTCTTCAACCGTGGGTGCGGTCACTTCCGGGATGACGGAAAACTAAAAACTCTATCTTCACAAGGCGGCCGGAAGATAGAGACGGGTAAACCGAGGCTGCTCACTGCAGAAGACCATAGGCCTTTATACCTGATGTACAAAGACTACATAATAATTGGAGACAAATTAGCACTCCAGATCTTCCGCGACAGCCTAAACGAATATAATGCCTTAAAGTGCTCCAAAACGAGTGATAGTTTCTGTAGAGCAGGCAACGATATGAGATCCGTGGCCAAAAAATTACATAAAATTCCAAGGTCAATTAAGAAAGCGATCATCATATTAGGCTATGAGGAACACAAAAAGGCGGGATTCCACATAGAAGTCTTTGATAATGAATACATCAAGTTAATTAAAAAACTAAAAGAATATGGCATGAAGGAAATCGTGGTATCCAAGGTCCCTCCCTGCAGCACAGACCTAAAACATACCTCGTATTGGACCATGTTGAATAACATAAACGTAAATATACACAACTTGGCCAGAAAATACGATCTCAAATTCGTTAATCTCGATCATGTTCCGCTGCATTTCGATAAAAATCAGCCGTATGATACAGGGAACTATTATTTTAACAAGGACTTGACATTGCGTTTTAAGCTTCTAAAATGTTTGTTCACCGAGGACTCGTCCCTGAGCACTGGAGCCTTGGACGCAATGTTAGATAAATTTAAATGGTTGGGAAGGAGCGACTTACCAGCGCCACCAATAAACCTCGGACCTGAGGACACCGCCGCCCTCATAAATAAGAGGAAGCAGCAGAAAAAGTCCGGAATCGTCCCCGAGGTGCCCAAGGAGTTGGAAACAAACAAACCCGCGCCCGTGGAACCTGCTGTGGCTGAAATCTCTCCTGAAATCCCTACGGAGATGACAGGAGACTCTTCGCCCTTGGACCTATCTACACGTCCGAACACAGTGGATCCGTTAGTGTGTGCAGGATTTGCCAACTTGCTAGGGGATGAAATCGATGGTGAAATGACGCTGAAGTCTCCAATCCCCGATTATATAAAAGCCCCCTACATCCTTGCAGAGTTCAACAATATCGTCCTTCCGCTTTTAGCAGACACAGGCTCTCCGTGGACGTTCGCGGAATCCAAGGTGTTCGAATCAATAGTAAAAGCGTGCCCGGATTTACAGTTTACCGAAATCAAAACAAAAGGGCTGACCATAAAAGCCATAATAGGTAAAAAATCTGTAAAGGTAACGAGGACCATTTTCCTAACTGTACATCTCTACGACGCAGGAAAAAACACTCGAATACCTGTCAAGACCGTGGTACGTATAATCGAGGGAATAAACATCCCTATGTTGTTAGGCCGTGAGTTCTTGCAGCAATACCATGCAGCGATTGGATTCGGGATAAGAGAAGGTCTAACGATCACGACACCTGATGGAGCAAATCACGTTTTACCAATCTATACATACGATAAAATCAAAGATTTGGTAACGAGCGAAAAGGTCCACGATCCCTTAAATTACTTAAGAGACTGTCCCGTGGCCCTGATAGAAGGGGAAGAACGAGGAAAAGAAGGAGAAGAAAAATTAAAATCAATTTACAGCCTGCAGGATCGTATTGGTGGCATCCAACAACAACAACAACAACGGGCAGACAAATCGGTTTTTTAAACACCCACCTCGGGGAGAAGCTGAATTCCAGCCTTGGGGTGGAAGATCCGGAAACTGAGGAATTCTTGGAAGTCGAATTAACCGATGAAACAAACGAGGACTGCGTCGAGGCATTAATAGCCGCCTTAACAGAAGACGAAGAAAATGAAACCGTGGGATATGACCTTGGATCTAAAACCCTGGATTCAGGGGAAACAAACTTGAAAGATCTTGCTCCGATATGCGCGGAGGTCTCCGTGGAAGAACTAAACAATCGATCGATACGAAGCCAAGATACGATCCTGACTTCCAGAAAATAAGGGATGAGTTCGACCACATATTCAGACCCGAGCCTGGAGCGTGTAATCTCTACAAACACCATCTCAAGGTCAATCCTGATTACAAACCCACGATGTGTAAAACATATCCGGTTCCGAGGCACAAAAGAGAGAAGATCATGTCGAAGATAGTCGAATACTATAAACGTGGAATAATTAGGCTATCAAAATCGTCTTACCGCGTACCACTAGTGGCTGTCCCTAAAAAGGACGGGACGTTTAGACCCTGTGGTGATTTTCGACAGCTGAATCAATACCTCGAAACCCAGGGAGATGAAGTACCAAGGATTGAAGATCTAAAAACACAATTCGCCGGGGCACAATATTTTTCTTCCCTAGATTTTCGCGAAGGGTTTTTACAGATCTTGTTGGACGAAGAATCCTCGCAATACTGTGCATTTGTCTTTGAGGGAGTCCCGTACGAGTTTACTCGAATACCATTTGGGACCAAGGACAGTATGCAGGCATTTTTGTCTGCAATCAGGCAAGTATTAAAAGAAACCGAGGAATTTGTAGCTGCTTACGTTGACGATGTCTTAGTACATTCGAAAACCAGGGAGGAACACCTCAAACATCTCAGGATAATCTTTACAAAGATTAGAGATGCTGGCATGACACTCAACGAAGAAAAATGCTTCTTTTTCCAAGAGTCTGTGAAATTTGTCGGACACTATATTGGGAAGGAGGGTATTAAACCCTTAGACGAACGAGCCAAGGTGATTGAGAATTTTCCAACACCAAAAAATCAAAAGGCCGTTCAATCGTTCTTAGGCATAGTGAACTTCTACCGTGGCTTCATCCCTCACTGTGCCGAAATAGGAAAACCTTTATATCGTCTCTGTGGAAAGGTTCCATTCGAATGGTCCGTGGAATGCGAAATTGCATTCAATCGTTTGAAGAAAGAAATTTCCCGTCAGCTTCTGGAGGCACATCCCAAATTTGATAGGCCTTTTTTCATCATGGCCGACGCGTCTGGGTATGGTGTCGGTGGTTTTGTTTACCAACTCGAAGATGACGGAACACCAAGGATCATTAGCATGGTAAGCCGGCTTCTCTCAAAAGCAGAGATGAATTATATGACTTATGAGCGTGAGCTCTTAGCCATCATTTATACGCTAAAAAAGTGTTATTTTTACCTTCTCGGCTATCCGGTAATAGTCTTCACAGACCATCAGAGCTTGGTGATGCTCAGAAATGAAAAAAGATACTGCACACCGAGGGTAGCTCGCTGGATAACGACCTTGGAAAACTTTAACATCAAAGGTATTAATCATGTCGCCGGTACGAAGAACGAGATTGCGGATACGCTCTCTCGCTATCACAAGGCCTATATTTGTGCCGAGGATAATTTTACAATCCCAACAACCACGGTACAGGCCCCGGAGATGACCATCAGCATGATTAAACCTTTAGACCCCGACACCACGATCACTTCCCGAAATTTCACAAAATGGTACAAGGAAATACCAGATCTTCAAAAAATGGATCTAGAGATTTCCTTGGCACAGAAATATCAGAATCCGAGGAAAGTGACCGTGGAAAATGGAATCAGCTACATCGAGGGTCGAGATGGTAAGAAAAGAATATACCTACCCATACCTAGATGGGAACAATGCGTCAAATACTATCACGAAGACGCCCAACACCCAGGGATAAATAAAACCACCACCATAATTCAGCGATTTTTCGACTGGCCCGGATGCAAGGGTGATGTCATAAATCACATCAAAAATTGTAAAAAATGCAACACTTGCAAACGAGCCAGATACATGCCTTATGGGGAAATGAAAAATGTAGTAGCAAAATCAAAAGGTGAACTTGTTGCAGTAGACTACTTTGGACCTCTTCCCCGTGGCCGTGGATCCGTGGAAAAAATACTTGTTGTGCTGGACGTGTTCACCAAGTTTGTAAAGCTTTATCCAGTAAAAACAATGGACACCTCCACGACCATAAAACGCATGGAAAAATACGCCGAGGAGTTTGGAAAACCGAAATGTATACTGTCCGACAATGGTCCCCAATTTGCCTCCGCAAAATGGGTCGACCACTGGAAAGCCCAGGGCACTGAAGTACGTTTCACATCGGTCTACCGCCCTGCGTCTAACCCAGCGGAGCGAGTAATGCAGACTTTGGCCGAATGTATGCGGATCCATCTAGAAGAAAAAGAAAAACATTCGTCCTGGCCAGGTCTGATTGGTGAAGTCGAGCGTAAAATCAACACCACGGAACACATTGTGACTGGGATACCTCCGATCTCCTTACAACTGAGGGAGAGACCCAGCATCCGTGGCAGTGCCAAGACCGAGAAAATACTTCAAAAGGACTATGACGAATTACTGCAAATGGCTCGAGAAAAAATAGAAAAGAGACTTTCACAGAGGAGGAAATATTTTGAGAAGTCCCACCCTGGTCCTGTAAAACTAAAAAAAGGGAACATGGTGTATGTCAGGACTCATCACCACTCTTCAAAAGAGAAAAAATTTGCAAAAAAATTAGCTCCTCTGTATCGCGGACCATTTGCGGTGATTGAAGAAAGAGGAAGAAATGCATATCTGCTGGAAAATTTAGAAGATGGGACATTCGATGTCCAACACCTAAATAACATTAAATATTAATCAAAAAAAATTTTTTCAGAATAAAATAATTGTACAAAAAAAAAAAAAAAAAAAAAATTTTTTTTTTGGACTTAGAAAAATTAACGAAATTAAACAACTCCGTGGAAACGGGCACACGCCTAAAACTCCCTTAACTTGTACCCGCGAAAAAACTTTACGAAAATCTTCGATATGCGGAGAACGCGTAGCGCTTCTACACGTATAGCGTGATGCGAATTATCACATCACCGTGATGTTCGTGTTTCGAAAGAAAAGTACGAAAAAACACGCTCGGAACGCCTCGGAATTTTCGGCATTTTTTCACCGCCGTGGAACAGCGCCGTTAATAACGAACGAAAAATTAAAAATACGAGCCGTGGTAGAAGCCGAGCAAGATTCGAGCAGAAATTTTCGAAAGTCTTTAGAAATAGGTGTGAGAATAGGTAGAGTATGGGTGTGTGTGCGTGTGTGAGAGGAAAAATAAAATAAAAAGTCCTTATCATCTCGCCTCATCCACCTTCCTCACCATGCAAATCCACGGATCGTCTTCACTCTTATCTCACAATATTCACGTCCGAACTTAACACACACATAAATACTGGACAACTTAAAAGTGTTTTTCCATCTTACATTCACTCTGATCTTAACGTGTGTTAAAGCAACAACTATTTTGGTCTTTGATTATTTTTCCATCATCTCTCTAAAATTTTTCTCTTTCTTTTTTTCTTTTCTTTTTTTTGTGTACCCTTAAATTGTTCTGTGTGTCTCCGTGGTTCGCGAGTGTTCGGGATTTATTTTCGTGGAAATTGGTTTGTTTTTTCAAAAATTCCATTAAAAAGTTCGTCCGATCTCGTGGCCAAGAAAGACGTACAACAAAGCAGAATCTTTGAAAATCCGAAAAATCATCAACACATAAGGTAAGGTTTTAATCTCCGTGGTACCTTTTTCCTCTTCGCGATAAATTTTATTCATGTTCCTTTTTATGAAAAAAAAAAAAAATATTCCGAAAACGTGCAACAAAAATACGTAAAATAATAAAAGTTCGATCTCTTGAAAAACGTGTGCGTATGGGAAAATAGTAGTTTTAATCTCTCGAAATATAAAAATAAAGAATTTTTCGAAAAGAATAAAAAAAAAAAAAAAAAAAAAAAAAAAGCATAATGAACGATTGAAAAAACGAAATAAATAATAATAAAATTTTTTAGAATGGATCCGATCGCGATTGAAATTGAATCCATCGAGTGCGCGGTAGAATCGATCGTTGAGGGGCTTCATCAGGAGGCTCGGCCAGTATTGGTTCTCGCCCTTCGACCTCAGGCTCGTTTGGTGAGGCGCGCAAAATTATTGAAATACAAAGCGCGCCTCAGCGAGCTCCTGAGCACAGTCTGTGAAGGGGTTGATGTCACGGCGGAGGCATTGGTCTCCATATTGGAGTTACCCGAGGAGGATACGGTCGATCTGACCGACTCCCCGCAGTCCAGCCCCGTGGTACCGGTTTTGTCTCCGCCGCAACCCTTACGTCAGCCAAAAAAGTCACCCCTCAACTCTCCCGCGCAGGAACACAGCTCTGATGAAAAAGGTAATGCGAATGAAAAATTTAAAAACAATTCCGTGGCTTGTGCGTTCAATAAAATATATAAAAACTCTTTATATGCAGAACCCTCTACGGAAATCGTAGACGCGATTAGGGAAATTTGTACAACCGGGGAGGACCAAAGTCCTTCGGAAAACCTACCAAAACCAACACTATCAACGTCAATCCGTGGGGAGGTCATTGATTTGACCTCCGACGTGGGGGATGATGAAGAAAAAACCGAGGAGGGGGAAATTTCCTCCAGCCTCTTGATCTCTCCCTCACGTCTTCTGACGTAGATTCGGCGTTGGAAAAACCGCTCTCAGTCGTTCCGTGGGAAGGTAAAAATAGTATATGTGTTAATCATGAAAAATTTGTAAACAATCTATTAACATCTTGCTCCGCAAAAAATATAAAAACAGATACAAAAACCGTGGCGGCAAAGGTCGCGGAATTGGCAGATCCCAGTTGCAAAAAGGCTGCGTCCCACGGGTCAACGAACGACCTGACGCAGAACGTAACCGGGATACAGCAGGCGGGCGAAAATGCGAACGAGTGTTCGAGTAATCTCGTCGCGCCTGCTGAGGAAGAGTCGTCACCCGTGGAGGAGATGCTCAACATCTTCTTAAACGAGAACGAGTATGAAAATTTTCTAAATATTAACGCCGTAAACTCGCTCTCCTGTTCGCCCGAAACTAATAAAAAGAAACCCCCCTTCTCTCTTCCCCCTTCCGTGGTTTTCTTTAGGTCGCCAGAAAATACTAAAGTCGAGCCGGATTCGTCCGAGCGGAAAAAAGGGCGGTGTACTCGTCCGAAACCCCGGACATTTAAAACAAAGAAGATTCGGGAGATGAAGGAAAGGGGCAGGGCGTTCTGCCAGAAGATAAAAACCATCACCTATGCGGAACCAAGAACAACGACACCCCGGTCAACGATCGATTTTCCCTGGATTACGCCAGAGTCCGAGTTGGTGAAGCATATTGGATTTACCGACTCGGATTTAACAACATCCACGTGTGATTCAACCAGGGCGGTCGTCGGGACAAGGCAGCCGAAATATAACCCCGAAAGATCTCCGGTGACGTCTTCTAGTGCCGACGACATTATTGATCTTTGCACCTCGCCGTGGGAATCTCCATGTGCGGAGGAGGAGCAAAGGAAGACAGGTGAGGGAATAACCGTGGCACAAAATTTCCTACCTTTACCCACACCCAAATGTGTCAGTCCGAAAGATCGTTCATCCGGATCCGAGAGGGGAAATGTTGAGAAAAACAACAAAAAACCAGCCCTCGAAGAATACCGGGTGAACGACCCGAGGACAAGAATCGAAAAATCTTCCGGCACTTCGACACACTCGAAAATGCCGGAGGATTTTAGAATGCTAACGGGTGCTCCATCTGAGCAGCCTCTGGCAGTCCAGACCAAGATTTCATTTACTCGGACGGAGATTCAGCGGGCGGAAATCGGGACTCCTTGGAGTTTTATCCCATTGGAGGATAACCACCCCAAGACCAAATTTGTCAAGAAAATCTTAAAAAATAAGCCCGCGGAACCAACCTCGGAGGCCAGTTCTACTCCCAAAACGGTACAATTTGGCTCTGACCCTGTCGCTGAATACAAACTGGGCAGATCGAAGCCGACTGAAGGCCCATGTGTCCTTGGACTCACGACTAAAGAAGGCCCGTATCATATCCACAAGCTCAAACACCGATGGTAGTTCTCCTCGCAAAATCGCTTCGACCGACGTAAGCGAACCCATCGGTGATTTCCGTATAGCGGCAGGGTTGATCTCCCCCGATCTGGTGAAGGTGTACATAAATGACCGACTGAGTGTTCCGGGTGAACCGGACGCTTACCCAGATTTTGATGATGGACTCGGTCCATTTGATTTGGGACCGATCGAATTCCCGACCCTTCCGATCGTCCCTAAAAAACTTCAAAATAATGTGTCAACAGCTAAAAATTGGAACCCCCCTCCCCCTGTTGTCGCAACTCAGCCCTCCACCAACTTGTTCCCCGAAATATCCACAAAATCAAATGATCGTCGCGTGTCGGCCGTGACGATCAATAATACCAATTGCGTGGTGCCGATCAGCTCGGTCTGTTCGCCTCATGTATCCTCGGTACCAGACACGACCTCGACCTCTTTTCGTCAGGATGTCCGAGATGGAAGAACGGAGCTGCTGGCTGTTGCTCTAGAGCAACACGGTGTCAATCCTCATTTGGTGGAGACGGTGCAATCCAGTAGCTCCGGGTTCCTCCAGCAAAATTTTATCTTCCAAGGGGCTGATTTCTCAACCCTACCTCCCCATTTACCCCAGCATTTTGACTCCATCGAGTCACCTTCCTCAGACAATTGCACTATGACATCGTCTGTACACCATAAACCCGTGGTATTCTGGACCCAGATCAAGGGGGATAGGAACAGGTTGATCCATTTCGACCCCAAGGCCTCCCATTCAATGGCGGGAAGGGTGCCGTTTAGCAACTCCGCTCTACGTGGTTGTCGGAAACTAAACGGCACGATCTCTGTCGTGCTTCCGTGGAGGATCAGGGGATCGGAGCCTTATTGGTTTGATTCGATGCTGCCAATGAGCCTGTACCTGCCTTCGGGACGCATGGTCTCCGTGGAGGTTGGGATAGTCACGAATCTCTGCGATTCAATCAACTTAGGACAGGATTTCGCCCGGCTACATGATGTCCAAGTGAGGATTCCCCTTGGACAAAACTATGGAACGATCGTCATAGGAGGGGAGAGTCTCCCCTGTGAATATGTACGCATCAACCATAGTGTTCAAGGTGGAAATCCCTCAGGAGGACATCGATAGTATCAGTCCTACTACCGAGGGTGAATCCGCCTGGGCTGTCTTTGGTCGGTTCCGTGGAACTTGGAGTATGTACTCCCTCCCCTTTTTTGATTTGTAAACACCACGGACTCCCTCACCTAAATCCCTTATTAATCCTATGCTCTTATATATGTACATTTTTCTTACCTGCATATTACTTGTTTTTACCTTACCACCATATTTATTTATTCTCCCGGATATGTCTTTTTGTATATTTTTTCTGGGACCCTCACCCCTTGTATAGGGAGTTCCAGCTATATTTTCCCCTGTATAATATTATTCGACATGTTATTATGATTTTCTTATTTTGTTTTTTCACCCCTCCGAGAGAAAAATTAAAACACCCAGATTGTAATAGCTGACTGCTGACCTTTTCAGCCCCCGTCCTCTTTCTTGAAAGTTGACATGGTCTAGGAGGGGAATGACGCATGAGGCTACCACCCCTTTTTTTTTTGAATTCATAACTTTTATTTCGGCCAATTTTTAAATAAATTATTTTTCTCATTTACAATAGGACCGAGGTTTATTCATTTCATTTTCACTCTTGTACATCCTTCTTATCACATCTCTGTCTCTCTTTCACATATATCTCTTCTTTTCCCTATTCTACCACGGTCATTCACATCATGTTTCAATCACTTTTGCACTATTTTCACGACATTCAAAACCTTACATGATCAATTCATGTTTCATCTTTCAGCTCTTTCATTTCGCTTATACGTCTCTTATCTTTAAACCCGGTACTCATATTGTCTCCTTCCTTTTTTTTCTCTCGCCGAACTTTCTATAGTATTCCATATGTATATATTTTTTTTTTAAATCTCGGAGGGAAATCTTACTTAAAAATTCTTACTTCGTTTTCTGATGTTCTCGGAGCAACATGTTTTTGTACTTGTATATTCTTTTCTTTGGTCATTACAATCGATGTTTCTGAAAATGTGTTAATTATTTAAAAAGGCATTGGGCAATAATTCGGTGATGTGGCTCCTGATCTGTATCTACAGCAGAATAGCAGCACGTAAGTAATTCTATGGATTTCCAAGGTATGCAGATTTAAAAATATTATCGTTCCACGCTGACATCGGGTCCACGAACTTTGGTAGGCTGAGCCGGTCGGGGGGCAACATTTTGAAGTGGCCTCCCTTTGCAAGTGGGACATGGCTCGTGTTTTTCAGCCGTGGCCGTGGGTTTTAAAAAACAATATTGTGCGATCTGTTGGGTAGTGGGTCCTCAGTAGGCCCCCCTGGCATACCACATGGCTGCTTACTTGATCCATTGAAAGTAGGTATTATTTATAATTATGTAGTACCTATTGAATTTCTTCCTCAGGCATAGGAGGTATTTTAGGCTTAAAAAACATATTAGTAGGCTATTATATTTTAAATTTTAGAATTTAGAGACGTTGTAGTACCAAGTTTCCCACTTTAATTTTTACATTCCGGTTAATTAATTCGCAGTTGTTAACGAATGGATAAGAAACCTGTAGGTAAATGTCACAATGAATTTTCTTCCTATTAAGATAAGATACTTATTCGTGAGTTGGTTAATAATGTTAATATTATTAAGTTAATAAGGAAAAAGAGAAGTTTTGAATTACATTGAATAATAATAATATTAATCTAGTATGAGGAAACTGGGTGAATTTATATCGAAATACCTGGACAGACAGCAAATAAAGAGAAGTGATTGTATTATGGGAGTAACGTAACATATTGTATTATTTATAATTTAATTTTAGCATAGAGTCGCATTTTGAAAGTGTAAAATTACCTCGATCTTGTCTCTTTCGAACGATAAATTTATATTTTTTCTGAAGAATAGTTCGTTTCTTAGCGTACTAAGTTGAATGCAAGTCGACTAGAATTTATAAGAAACTTAATTACAATCATTGGTGGATTCAGTATTTTCTAGAAAAAAAAACCCAAATCCAAATCCTAATTCTAATTTTTCGATTTGGTAGACGTACGTACCTGTCAAAGATACCAGTTAGTAGACCTATAACTTATTTCTGAGAACTGCGGTTTTCTATTTTGATACGAACTTTACTGCTGTAAATGCATTCGTACGTCTTAAATGGAGTCATCTCTTGTTTCACCCTTAATTAGTCTTATCGTAAATAAATGAAGCGCATGTTTCACTTTTACTGATATAAAATTCTAAGAAGTTTAGTATCAATAGCATCGAGATAAATTATTTTTATTCAAAATTAACTTCAAAATGCTAAGTTATTTTTATAAGAAGACTTAAAAAAGTAATGAATATCTAATTAGGTAAATTCGATTTGAGAACAGCGCTGGTCATATGGTTTCAATATCAATATGATTTTTAATTATTTGGGTGATTCATTTTGTCTAATGTCTGATAAATTGTATGGGAGTTCAGCAGATTACAAATTCTCGAAAAATTTATCAATATCATTACGAGGTTTTTATCAAAAATCTTATAATTTGATTGGTGCGAAAATATGGGCTTTGAAAAAATTGTTTTGATAGTAATATCATTAGGAGCTTGTTTTTAAAAATTTTAAAACATATAGCTATTTAAAAAATGGTCACTCCGAGTAAATTTATCAATTTATCGTTATATAACCTTATCAAAAATTTATCCAAAAATGTTCATTTCTTACTTTTATTCCACTTCGCTCAAGAAGAAGCAAAGTGAATTGATATGTTAAACTCTCAATTAATGCGATTTTCACAGAAATTAGCTCCAAATATAGAATTATTTAGTACATATTCACCAGATAAATGTTATCATCGAATTTTTTATTGGATTGTTTGCTTTACTTACCTGATAAAGTAGTTACGTTTTCAGTGAATTTGGTGGCTTCATTGACGTGGTAGCTACTGGATTTATGATGATTGCATTATGTAACAAAAACTAAATCGGGCTACCTATTATATAATTTTTTCAGTGTCAGATTTTTGGTTCCTACATACCTAGTAGGTGTACTGAGCAAAGAGAGGGCATAAAATGAAAGTGTGAGTTGAAAACTCTAATTGGAAAGATTTTCAGATGAAACAACGACATTATGTTTGCATGATGACAAATACCGTAATAAGATTTTATATCACTCGGTTACAATCACAGTACTTTAGTTTTGACTCTTCATTGGTAGTCACAATCATACCTACAGCTTGAAAAGCAGTTTGGAAATTAAAATCGGTAGGTATAACTTCGATAATAATATCTATTGTACACGTTCTAGTGGTGCGAAATATCGACATTTTTTCGCATCGATACGCAAAATATCGTCATTTATCGGGTGGATTACGGAATAATTCGGTAAAATACAGATATTTTCTTATATTTCCCGTATCAACACCTAAAATATCGATATTTTTTGCACTTCTAGTATGTTCAATAAAGATTGTATTCGATACAACCTACCTGTTTCCTAAAACCTAAATTTTTATGTTCAAAAATAACTGCACCCACTGCTGTTTCAATAAATTAAGCTAATTTTAGAAATTTTTCACTAAGCTAGAGGTACCTACTAAATCAACTAATATTAGATACCTACCTATAAGTATTTTCCCCAGTTTGCTTGCAAACGAGATATTAAAATTGACCTCAAAAAAGGGTTAGATGTGAGGATAATTAAAATTATCGGTTTCATGAGAAAAAAAAAAGATAAGTAGGTACCATATGGTGAAGGTTTTCTGCAGTTATTGCTCGTTCACCGCATTCATACATGAAGTATGGGGGAGCCAAGGGCAAATACTGACTATTTAGCCTAGATTTTTGTGGTCTTATATACTGGCTCCTTACATGTACATAAGCACACATTTGTAAAGAATACATAATTATGTCTGTGTGCAAATAATTACATCATATTTTTATGGTTGCTGTGATAAATAATAAAAGTATGTACGTGTAACTTGTACCAGTCTGTGACATTGCCTCGAGATTAATCTATCGATTAGTCATCGTCCGAACATTGTATCTTACTTGCATGTTTGTGCAAGTAAGAGCAAACAAACATATAAATATGTAAGAGTAGTCTAATCTCCACAATATCTTTACTAAGTCATTTTTTGAATTAATTTACATGGTCTATTTGTAGGTACCACAAAATTTTTGTTCACAAAGCTTCTGTGATTAGACAACGAGGATTTTAGAAACAGTGTACACAAGAAGAGAGTAATAAGACTTTTGATTTTTTTGGGACCTTTTTTTTCTAAATAAAGTATACAATGTAGTTAATCCCCTTCGAAAGAGGCAACGTGAAAAAAAAAAAAATAATAATGAAAAAATAAAATTACAAAAAAAAGTTTTTTATTCAAAATAAAGATTTGAACATGAATTGCCAGATTAGTCCATGACACATATAACGAGGAGCCATAAAGTAGCTAGCAAATTTGCTCCTTTAAACATCAATACAGACAACACCACCCTGACAACACCTATGATAACCTATGAAAACACAAATAAAAATATCCTCTTTGACTGTATTTGTAGACCCTTCTGTTTTGCTCAGCCTCTAATTTCTGCATCAAATCGATTTTGCCATTTTTCGCATCAAAACGAGAATAAATTAAGAAAATGCGAGGAAAAAATACATAAAATAAAAACTTTCTGCCTAACAGAAAGAAAAAAAAAAAAAGTAGAATCAATTTCGATATAAATATGATTTCGTGAGTCCTAACCAAAACGCATCTTTCACATTTTCTCGGTTTGAAAAATGTCTACGCAGTAATATAAGTGTTAATGTATTTTAAGTACGAATGGTTTCTTTTCTTGATAAATTTTTTGGTAGAAATATTTTTCCTACACGCTTGAGCTGCTTTTGGTTGTAACCTGACCATCTAACATCTGCTATCTTCGGTTAGGTACTGGAATTTTTCTTTTTCACTGGCGCGAATTGGGCGCCTTTAATGGGTGCTACATCATTTACTCGATGTGTCTTTTCTTCCTCTCCCACCCCACACATTTCTATAGGCTCGTTCTTTTTCGCACTTTTTTTTTCTCGGTTTGTTTTAAACATGACAAATGAGTGCATGCTACCTGCCCATTTCATCCCTTAGACCTACTTCTTTTTTCTCCATAATCGAAATATGCCAGAGAAATAGGTACGTACAGCTTCAGCTGGCTTGTTCATTATTGATATTTCCACTGTTATACTTCGTTAAAATTTTACATTATATTTTTGTAGAATTTCAAGCGATATAGTTACCTACCCTAAAAATGGAAGGTATTGCCTATGCATCAAGTTTTCCATTTTTAGGTGGTTGTTCAGGATGTGTAGCCCAAAGTTTTTAAAATATTACTGGTTGGTCAAACTTCCCAGGTGCAGTCGGTTTTGTATGACGTCAACATTTTCATGAATTGGAATTGGTCAATCACAGTGCAACGTCGGACATCAGCGAAGTACCATGTATCGAATACATTCTGTACTGAACGTACGATGGTAATGTTTACGAACATAATTTTACTTATGATTTTAATGAAGAAGTAAAATGTTATCTTTTCGAAACTTTTTGTCATGCTTCAAATGGGTAACGTTTTTTCAGAACTGTTTGTACTTTGCAAAAGGTGGGAATATCCATCAAACTTCTGCTATTCCATTTCTCGTTAGATTTCAATTCAGAAAAAATTGACCACACAATTTGGCGAAAATGATAGGAACGTGTGGAGTAACAAAATGGTTATTTGTGATACCTACAAGTGTATAAAGTCGGTGATTTTAATCTGAGCGTGATTTTCGCAGCAGAAGCCGAAGGTGTGTGATGCAAATCACATGAATATTAATCACCTACTATATAAACGTGTGTCACACAATATTTTTTACAACACCTTCCTCCTTACAAAAAAAAAAGAAAAAGAGAAAAATAAATATTTTTGTAAATGGGAAATATATAAGCGCAAATTATCTTCATTTTTTCGATGAAACCTTGTGATGTAGTAATTATGGCCTTGGATTTCCAGCACTGAAGTCAGAGATTCAAATCTCGATAATGCAGAAACTTTTACAAAAAAAAAAAAAGAGTGAAAATGACGGTGTAGGCTAAGTGGAGTAGTAAGACCAGTGTATAAAATGACGCATGCGCCCAAGGCGATATATAAAGTAAAGACCGATGTATAAAGTAAATACTTCATATAGGTATTCGTCTTACATGGTTAAATACCCCGATTTATATGTCATCAAAGTGCGTATAAAAATGGAGTTTATGAACCAGTATTGCAAAAACAAAATTCACATGTACCTACCTATTTAGCTATGGTGCAGTTATAAAGTAGGTAAACACTTTGTATGAATAGAATTTGATCAGGTAGGTAACTAAGAACAACCAGGTATTAAAATTATTTAATCATAGACCATGATAGATAGCCCAATCATTTATCCTTAACACCAATCTGGTTACCCACAACAACCTAGTCAAAATCTACAATTTTAATTCATAATAGCATTTGCATATTAAGCTTTATCATTATAAAGGATGATTATTGTAAACAACGGGGACACATTTGAAATTTCAAAATTTTCACAAAAGTTATTTACTTTTATTCTAAATTTACTTATTTCTTCCCCACCACAAAGCCCATCTAAAGGAAACTTCCCACAAATAAGATTATCAGGTACCTTCCTAACTCGATAATCGAAATAGCCACTGTAATTTCATATATACAGCGAGCATAAGTGACTAATTCGATGAAAATTGTACTAAACTTTTCTTATGATATGGCAGGTTTATGTCAGTTAAGTTGGTATAGGTAAATTTAAAAATACCCCTTTTTCTAAGGAAAAAATTAAGATAATATTTGGCCCCTTGGAGGTTCATTGTATTAGGGTTGAACTACATAAAATTGAACACATTACCTTTCAAGTTTATACTCCTCTCTCAGCCAACAAAACAGTTTTAAACCAAACTTCAGAGTTGTTTTCCTTATTTTCTCATCTAAGGGTCAATTCTATAGAAAACTGTATTCTTGATGAAAAAGTTTTTCATAATAGTTTTTACAAATCAAGTCATTATACATTTTTCATAGTTACCTACTACAGGTTTGGAGTTGGGAGCTTTCAAACAATTTTTTGCCCAAAATTTTGTTTTAGGCGGCTGTAAAAGGGGATAGCATCAACTTGAGGGGTGAAAACGATTATGTTTCATGACATTTACTGTCAAACACAAACTCTGTAAGTATAGTACTTTTTCATAATTTTTTTTTGAAGTTAACAGGTAATATGACAACCTAAAAAAGCAGGAAATGTGAACTGATCTCAATGAAAAGAATAACAACATTAGGAAAAAAAGGTGAAAGATATACTCCCATTTTGACATAGTTGAATGGATATGGACAATAAAAAAAAAAAAATCTACCACTTGACCTATTAGGTATTTTTTGCAACACCCACCACAAAAACAGACATTATTTTGCGTATTAACTATAAGTGAAAAATGTGATTATATCCTAATGTTAATAAGTATAATTTTGCGCATGCGCAGCTTGTGACTTGCTATGATTATTAACTCACTGTGCGTACTACGTCTTATCTAACATCGAAATTTCTACACATCCTGATTTTGTAATAAACTTATTGTCAAGTTGTCACTTCAAACTATTGAAAACAACATTTTCAGCTTTAAAACAGACCTCTCTCATTTCACTTAGGCCCGGTTGTGCCAACTTTTAACTGTGTGATAAACCAGGTTTAACTAATAAAATGAATGGTAAAACAAAGTTAAACCCTACTCATCCACGGTTTAACTATTTCGTACAACCACAGCACTTTATAATTCCTCAGCCTCTATTTAAGCTATAGGGCTGAGGTAGGTGTTGTCGGAAAGAGGATGAAATTTACAAAATTTCCATATAATTTTTTCATTATCTTTAGCTGTTTGGAAATAAATGAACAAAAAAAAAAAAAACACTAATTAATATAAAATAGGGCGGTTTTAGGAATTTTGAAACCTCTCCTTATTCACCCAATGATTCTTCAGCCGCTATTCAAGATAAAAAGTTGCAGTTGATGCAGCTGGAAAGAAATGAAAATTTACTTAAATCAATACTCTTGCATAGTTTTTATTCATCTTTAGCTACTCGAAAATAAATAAACGAAAAAATCGCAAATTAAAGGAAAATTTTTGGTTAGTATGCGACACTCGTTCAAAGTTGGTGATTGCTACATGTGCGATTTACATCACCGGCCTTTGGCTTGTGCTTCAAGGATCATACTCGAATCAAAATCACCTACCTTACCCACAAATTGTATCACAAATAACTATTATACACCTGCATATAAATATATTATATGTATTTTGTATTGGTGCTCCTTAAAAATGTGAAAAAAAGAAAAGTGCTTAAGAAAAAAGTGTAGTGTAAAAATAAAAAAAATACATGTAATAGTGTACCTACACATAGCATATCCTAAACTATAGGTAATATGACCAATAATTGTATGTAAGTATTGTATGTATGTAACGGTGTTCTGAAAAACTAACCAACAGTATTACTGAAATTTACTGGAAAGGGGTTTTTGTGTACCAAAAAACAATCTAGATGGGTTTCAAGTTTGAGAAAATTCGTTGAACAGAAATATGAGCATCTCAATTTATTCATCAGCGCGCAGTAAGCGATAACACCGAATTACGAAAAATTTGCCTGGTTAAGAGTAACAGATAGGTAAGGTTTTATTAGCGAATTTTGGTAGGCCTAGGGTGCGTGCGATTATTATAATTTATAACTAACAAGATGAAGCACCCATCTAACAGACGGGTTAGGCAAAAATACCACAAAATATCCCTAAATATCTGACTTATTTTCTAAGAGGCTTGAAAAAAGACTTTAGGCAGAGGTTAAATGAAGCACTATATTTAGTAGTTTTCTTTACATGACCTTATTGGGTATATACTGAAACATTCCATCTAATGATTTTAGAATTTAAAAGCTATGGATCATTATTGAAATTCAGTAAAGATTTTAATAGACAACAGTGACTTATTAAAAGCATTTTTTTTAGCGGAGATAGAAAATCAAAAATTCTCAACTGAAAATGTTAAAATTCCCAATTGAAAATTTTCGAGTTTCCCTTTTTAATTTTTTCAATTCCCAAATCTTCCAGTATGTCAATTTTTGTTTTTGTTTTGCCTATAAAATTTTTAATTTTCGACCAATAGCTACAAAATTTAAAACATATTTAGTATGATATATTATAACGATATAAATTTTGGTATGGATCAGTTGTAGAGTACTTCCAGTATGACTATTGTTGTTCTTATTTTGGCTATAAAATTATCAATTTTTGATCAATACTTACAAAATTTGTAACAAATACTGTAAATTCCTGTAAATTTTAGTGTGGATTGGTCGCATGGTACTTCCAATAACACTATTTGTGTTTTTATTTGGCTTATAAAATGCCTAATTTTAGACTAATAGGATCGTATGTTTATTACAATCTATTAATAACTAAAGTGACTATACCTAATTTTACATTTTTCAAAATCTTAATTTTTCTTACCCAGCTACTGCTGTGTTAGAGTTTTCTTATCTTATTCTTTTCAATACAAAAAAAAATGAATGTCTGGAATGAATCTGCTGACATTAACAGTCACCCCTTGGCAGAAGTATAGCTTCACCTTTTGTTGGGTTATTCATGTGATAAGTAATTTTCAGTAGCACTCACGCACAGGCACTAATGTTAACATTACTTTCACACATGCACTCACACATAGACACTTATGAAAGACAACTTTAAACCTTAATTCAAGCAGTTTGGCTGAACGGATTTTACTTTTTGAGGTCTATAAACCACCTGTAGGATATTCTTCATATGTGGTATGAGTTTTGAAAAATTTTGTTCAGTATATTGAGAGAACATTCAGGACAGAGAATGGCAACTTCTCTTTATATATTAGATGAAAATTAGTTTATAGTTACAATTTTTAATTTTATTCTCGAGAATCGAGATACATTATAAATATATATTTATGAAATTCCCCAACTTGAATTAAATTAACAAAATTTTTTTCTAATTTCAACATTAAGGGTAAACCAGGTACTATCTACTTAATATAGGTACTATGTAGATGCAGTGTCTACACATAGTATAGGGTATAATTATACGGTTCGGTATACGTGTCGTGTGAAAATGGGGTGGAGGGCAAAATAATGAAATTCCATTACCTGATCCAATGGGGTACAGAAGCGTTTTCACCGTGCACGTTATCTAATTTAGCCGATTTCAGTCGTTGTAACAAGAAATCGATCGAATTTTCTAAATTCGCCGTTCCAGCCATACGTGATCCGAAATCGTCGACGAAGTTTGTTAATTCGTTCCAGGTCGTATTTTTGAGCGGTCCATTGGCGTCGATGACGGTGCGTTTAATTAAATCGACGACCGGTTTGTGCGCACGAATTTCCTCGATTAATGCCTTGTCAAGGGTGCATTCGAGGGTGGAAACGAAGGTGCCAAAGCCACAATGGCTGAAAATGTAGGCGAAAATAACGAAATATTTAACGAACATGGCTCTAACTACATACGCTGTGTCCGTCTATGTCTGGGCTAGACCATCTACGCAATTAAGCCTTCAGAAAAGGGTAATAGCCTGAAAAAAGTTAAAAAATTTCGTATCAATGTGAGTAGAAAAATAGAACAAAAAAAAATAGAACCGATTTCGAAAACAATAAAATAAAAAATAGGCTAAAAGTGAAAAATAATTATTTTTAAATTTCTCCAGCAAGATATAGGTCTAGGAACTGGAATTATTAAAGTAGGCGCTACTTAAAAAATTTTGTCATAAAACTGGAAGAAATTGACGTATGTATAAAGACTACTTGGTGCAGAAAAAGAGCGTCGACTTCGATATTTCCAGTCCTCAGACCTAGTTCTTGCTAAAGAAATTTTAAAATAATTATTTTTCACATTTTAGTACATTTTTTATGGTTTCTTTCCATCGATTCTAAAAAAATATTTAATGGGACCATCATACGGGATCATCCTCTATCACATAAAAAAAGGTTCATCAAAATCGATGGAACAAACATAAAGAAAAAAAATACGGATCGAATTGAAAACCCCTTCCTGTTTTTTTCGAAGTCGGTTAAAAACATATTATTTTCATTTCATATTTATGTAGGTAATTTTCTGATGATAATTAATTTTTTTTGATGTCGTGAAACTATTTACCTGAAAGGCATTATATAGGTGAAATGCTTGAGCTTTCAAAAATTGTAAAATAACAACCTCAAAAACACCACGGGCGAGAAATAAAGATAATTGTACTAATAGAAAATTTTGTTACCATTGAGAAAAACATTTTTTTTGTCCATGGTAAATGTGAGGAATAATGAAAAATCTTCATTGTGTTTCCTTTTGAGTCTTTTTTGAAATATTATTTTCTCAATGCAGTAGAAGTTGAGGGTTATGAATACAAAAAAAAATTACATAATAATTGAAGTAAGTTGTGGAATATCTTGTCGGGAGAAAGTATTCTCACTAGAAGGTAAATTCAACAGAATTTAAGCATGTTCAGCCACTTGTTATTTAACATATGGGTAAGCCAAAACCAAGGCAAACACTGGTGATCTCTGTACTGTGAATGGTCAAAACCTTCCAGCTTACAGACTTGAGACCAGCAAAGTCAACATCGGACTTAGAAAAGACATGACGTGCTCCTTCACAGTTGCTGATGTTCTAAACCCGATCCTGGATGCAGATTTTCTTGCACATTTGGGCCTGATCATTTACCTCAAAAACAGTAAATTGATTGATAGTGAAACTAAATTTTGTGTGGATGGCAAAAAGCTAGCTTACAGACTGAACAAAAATATATCCAGCTATACCAAAGTCGATGAACAACTCTTACAGATTCTCTCTGGCTGTCCTGGAGTCACTCAATCATCAATTTGCAGACATCCTACCTATAATCATGACACAGTTCATTATATAGAAATTAAAGGACCACCTTGCCACACTAGAGCACGAAGGTTACTGCCTGACAAACTCAAAGTGGCACGGGAGTACTTCCATTGGATCATCGAGGAGGGTGTATGTCGCCCCTCGAAAAGCTCATGGAGCTCCCCTATCCACATGACCAAAAAAGCAAGTGGAGAGTGGCGAATTGTTGGAGACTACAGGGCCTTAAATGCCAAAACTGTTCCTGATCGCTACCCAGTCCCCAATATAATGAACTTCAACACAAAAATGAAGGATAAAACGATGTTCACCAAAATTGACATCAACTGGGCATTCCACCAAATTCCTATGGCTGACCAGGATGTACCAAAGACAGTGGTTATAACCCCCTTTGGACTATTCGAATACCGTCGAATGCTGTTTGGACTTCGCAACTCAGCACAAACTTTCCAGAGATTTATCAACGGACTGTTTAGGGAATTGCCGTTTGCATATGCATAGTTGGATGATATCTGCATTTGCTCTGAAGGCGGTGAGCAACAGCACGAGGAGAATGTAAGAGCTGTCATACAGTGTATACACGCTGCCGGCTTTACTATCAATGTAGGTAAAAGTTTATATAAACAGACTGAAATTGACTTTCTCAGCTACAAAGTTTCAACCAAAGGCATTTCCTCCTTGAAGACCAAAGTTGAACCAATATTGAATTTCCCAAAACCCTCAAATGTCGCTGAACTTAGGTGTTTCTTGAGGATGGTGAATTTCTACACACGTTGCATGAAGAATGCAGCAGCCGAACAAAATAAGCTGTTTGCACTTATAAAAACAATTAAAAAGAAAGATAAGACTCCACTCGATTGGATTGAAGAAGCCGAACAGGCCTTTGACAAGATCAAAGAAACACTGACAAATGCAACATTATTGACTCATCCAGACAAAAGTCTGCCATTATGTGTAGGTACCAATGCCTCAGATTTTGCTATTGGTGCTACCCTGTACAAATTGGATAAAGAAAATAAGAAATTACCGTTAGATTTCTTCTCCTGGAAGCTCTCCAAAACTGAAAAGAATTATAGTACATATGATCGGGAATTACTCAGAATTTTTGCCACGTTGAAACATTTCACGCATCAACTAGATGGTAGATGTTTTACTGAGCTTATATTTTCTTAAAGTTGATTAAAAATAATTAAAAGGGGGAAAAAAGCCAAAATAACTGAAAAGCTATTCAGGAGATGGAATTCAGAGAGAAAGATTTTAACTTTTGTGGGGACTATAGATCTCGTACAGACGTCATTTCTTATCAGACATATTATATTCAACAGTATATCATATACACTGTTTGTTCGTATGCTCTTACTTGCACACACAGGCAAGTAAGATGTAAAGTTCAGCCGATGATAAAATGATAGATAAGGATCTCAGTATTGTCTCGGACTGGTACATGAATGCATTATGTCATTTCTTATCAGCTGCTTTAGCAATGAATAAGAAATTACGTGATTTCTACAACACATATACATATGTATATGTACATATGTGTGTCTGTGTGTGTGTGCCAAATCCTGTATATAAACTCTCGAAACTGGCTCTAAAATTGCCAGTGTTTGCCTTGGTTTTGGCTTTGAAGTGGTTGAACACGCTTAAATTCTGTTGAATTTACCTTCTGGTGAGAACACTTTCTATTCCACAGTGGTGACCCCGACGTGATTTTTGGCTACGTCGTGTGGTGTCTAGAGGCGCGTTGTGCTATATTAAAATTCGGCATAGTGCACTGGTGGGAAACTCGCTTGCTCGGCAAATAATAATATTTTTTGCAAACTAGATACCTTTGGTTGTTGAAGTAGAGTTTGCTGAAGTGGGAATTTATATCCCCTTCTTAAAATATATAAACAAGAATGAACCAGACAGTAGACCTGGAGGAAGAAGGTTGGACTCATTGCCCAACCCCTCCAACTTTCTGAAAACCTATCAGATTTACAAACAGGCCTTCAACACCCAGAATTAGTACAACTGGGAACTGCAGTTAATAAAGACGAACTAGCAGTAAAAACATTGAGAAGTGGTCAAACTTTAAGCCAAAGTTCTGACCTGATAACCCCAACCCTACAAATACAGGAACTGGTGTTTTTGACTGGCAGGGAAGGACATAGTTCTGTGGAATACGCTTGTCATTAGAAAGACATAGCAATGGTTCCACCACCTACAGGAACCGACAACCCACAACCATCGCAGGGAGGTAGTGCTCAGACCCAGCTGACACCCGAAGTCTTGGCACAAATAATGCAACTTTTTCAACTACAGCCAGGGCAAAATTCCAACTTCTTTAGACGGAGGATGGAGATCCCTGAATTTCTGCCCAATGAGGTAAATTTGTGGTTGACTCTATTGGAAGGCAGGTTCAAAACCAAAAATATACAATCGAACTAGCGGTATCTCCACATCTGAGGAGACATGCCCCCCAGATAATCCGCCACATTCCGGACATTATGGAATGCCCTTTGACAGCAGAGGACAAATATGCCTGGTTTGTCAAAAAGATCAAGAATATATTTGGAAAGACTAAAAACCAAATCATTGATGATGTGATGGAGGTATGAAGATGGGGACGATAAACCCTCAATCTTCATGGTGAAATTATGACAGAAGGTGGACAATGTAGTAGCCCCTTCCGTAATAGGCAATCAATTCTGCAAGCAACTACCACAAAGTGTTGTGCAGTGCCTAGCCTCAGTGGGTTCAACATTAATTAATACTTCCGCAGACTTGAACTTTCTTGTGAAATCCGCAGACAATGTGCTGGAATATACCAGGTCAAAGCCTTCAGTAAGCACAGTGTCTGCAGAGACTAGGGAGATTTCTCAACTTTGTGCCCAGATAGCTCAGTTGACAAATGAAATTAAGAAGAACAAAAGCCAGAATTCAAATAAATCTAGTGGCAATTGGCGCCAGCGATCCAAATCCAGAAAAAACAACAACAATAACTATAACAATGGACAACAGTCCTAGTCCAAAGACCAAAGATCCAGTTCAAGAAAAAGAGGTCAGACTTCAACTCCCCCACAAACATCATCTCCCAACACCCAGTCTCAAACCTGGGATGATAAAAGTTGTTTCTTTCTCAACAGGTTTGGTGCAGAGTCCACCAAATGCAACAACCAATGCAAATGGTTGGGAAAAACATATACCAAGGAGGTGTCAACACAGACATACATATGTACATATACATATATATATATGTGTTGTAGAAATCACGTCATTTCTTATTCATTGCTAAAGCAGCTGATAAGAAATGACATAATGCGTTTGTGTACCAGTTAGAGAGTTAGAGACATTACTGAGATCCTTATTTATCATTTTATCATCGGCCGAACTTTGCATCTTACTTGCCTGTGTGTGCAAGTAAGAGCATACGAACAAACAGTGCATATAATATACTATTGAATATAATACGTCTGATAAGGAATGAGGTCTGTACATAAGTTAAAATCTTTCTCTCTGAATTCCATCTCCTGAATAGCTTTTCAGTTATTTTGGCTTTTTTCCCCCTTTTAATTATTTTTAATCAACTTTAAGAAAATATAAACTCTTCTCTATTTTACCGGTATGTGTGTACACATAATATTATGAAGTATAGCCCATAAACGCCATTTACGAAATGTAGGGCGCATAACGACGCCACTACCTGTTTCTGGAGAACTGCTGAATCGATTTTAATCAACTTTTTCTTGAATGATAGAGAGTAATCCCTTGGTGGTGACATATTATATGTGTTAGATTCGAAGAGATAGTTTTTGAATTATCTTTGAAAAACTTCCTATATGTTTTGAAGCATAAAATTCCGGCTAACGAAAAAATCATTAAAAAAATGTTATCATAACAATAGAAACAGTCTAGAAAAAAGCAGTAAAAATTATCACTTCAAAACTTTTTGTGCGAAATCTACAAATTGAATTTTGATAAAATGAAACAGCATTAAGCTAAGAAATTGAGTCAACTTAACAAAAATGCGGATGAATTGAAAAATAGCTCTCTTAATATTTCTCCAGCAAGATCTGGCGACTGGAATTATTGAAATTGGTGCTAATTAAAAAGTTTTTAATAAAACTATACGGAATTGACGTATAAGCCTACGAGATAAAGAAAGAGCGCCGGTTTCAATAATAAATTCCAGTTCCCCAAGTCTGACTTTAGAAATTTTTAAAATCAAATGTTTCTTATTATTAATGTCACAAAGGTTTCTCTTCACACACGACTGAACCAGTTTCGGGTCTTATCGTAAATATTAAACATAAAATAAAATTCCTTAAATTAAGCACCGTATCACTTGCCATTGAAAAGTTTTTACCGTGATGGGTGAGTAGAAAAAAATAATATTTAAAAAAAATAAAAAATGGAATTCACTGATATTTATTACCTGTATTATCGTACGAATATGTCATAAAATCGCTGAAATTTAGTGGAGCCAACCAAATCTGTGGTGTTTTTCTTTTAGTACCTATATATATCTGGAGTAGTATTCACATTAAGTTAATACGCAGCATGACTACAAACGTTCATCGTACGTAGTAATATCATTTGGAAATTATATTCACGAAACTTCAAAGTCAAATACCAAAATCTATACACGACTGATTAAGCGACCGGGCAAAGATATCAACTAAAATTAATGTTTTCCCCAAGCGATAAGCAATGTTACACCAATAATAATAGCACACTAGTACAGGGGACGATATTTTCATCATTTAAATCACACGGCACTGTTCCCTCTTTCGTCTCCTCATTCAGAAATAAGGGGCAGTGAGAGAGAACGGAAGAGAAGGAGCGAGAGCAACAGATTATTAAAGGGAGATCCGGGAGAGTTACAGCGACACAGAAGTGATACGCAGATATCGTTTTCAATTAAACTGGCAATTGTACATTTAATTTTTCCGCCCACACAGCAAGGTCTACATGTGATGAGAGAAAAAAACATGCTACGTTTTTGTAAAATATAAATCAACTCTATATAAACCTATCGTAGATTTTTGACATTGTAAATACGAATTCGCCAAAACGGAACACCATTTGACAAAAATCATATTTTATTTTCGACCGTGCGTTGTAAATAGGAAATTTTTCTTCCTTTTGTTTCCACACCACCCTTTCGAACGAGATCTCAAATAGGCGGAAGTTTTTCATTTCATGAAAAACCAAAACTTTTGACATAAAAATCAGAAATTCATATATACGTTTATGTATGTGTAACTGAGGTAGGTACACGTATTATAAGTATTATATACAATACTAGGAAGCTTAGCTCCCACCCCTTCTGGGATTGCTTTCTTGAGGTGCCAGTAATTCAAAAGTAAACTATGAATTTGAAAAATGTTTATTTATTCAACAAAAAAAAAATAATGAGAAACTAAGAGTCGAAACACATTTCACCCTATTTCATTCAGTTAAGGGATAAATTTCAAAAAATCCAGAAATTGATTTTTAAGGAATGAATACAACAATATTTTAGTGCAAAAATATCTTCGATATCTCAACTCATTGAAGAAATATTGACAAAAATGTAAAAAGAAGTAAAAAAACATTTCACTCCATTTCATCCCCTTAAGACATGAATTTCCAAAAATACAGAAATTGATTTTTAAGGACTGAATACAACAATATTTTAGTGCAAAAATTCCTTCCATATCTCATCCCATTGAAGAGATATTGACAAAAATGTAAGAAAAAGTCAAAACACATTTCACCCCATTTCACTCTCTTAAGGGATGAATTTTAAAAAATGCAAAAATTTATTTTTAAGGAATGAATACAACAATATTTTAGGGCAAAAAATTCTTCGATATCTCAACCCATTAAAGAAATATTGGAAAAAAATGTAAAAACACATTTCATCCTTTTTTGACTTCTTGGGGATGGAATTAAAAAAAAATCCTCTTTTAATGAGCACCTACACTATGATAGTGATATACATCTAAAATTTCAGGTCATTTGGTGAAGTTGTTTTAGCAGGGCGGTGATGAGTGAGTGAGTCAGTGAGTGAGTCAGTCAGTTAGGAATCTATTTTATTAATAAGTATAGATAGATATTATAAGTTATATAGAAATTAAAAGGTAAAGTGGCAGACTTTTTATTTAGTGTGTATGTTTGTTCATCCACGTCAGAATGAAAGTATATCGTGCCCCACTTTTTTTTTATTGTTGATATTTTTCAATTCACTGCAGGTTTAAACATCAATTCGTTAAAATGTTTTAGGCAATAAACCAGTTTATTATGAAGAGAACCTTGGTTTTCACTTTTGGAATCAATCTAATGATGTTTTTATGTTACACAGACACGTATAAAACTAATTAAGAGCACCCCTTCTTATTTGGAACATAGTTCTTCTAAATAACAATCAATTTGTTAAAATTTTTCAGGCAACAAGCCAGTTCATTACGAAGAGAACCTGAATTTTCACTTGCAGATTCAATCGGATGATGTTTTTATATTACACAGACATGTATAAAACTAATGAGAAACGTACCCTTCTAAATAACAATCAATTAGTCAAATTAGATAAAAAGGAAAAAAATTGTTCCTTAGTACTACGGTCTCCCCTACCTATATTATAATTCAAAATTGAAGCCCTGAATTTCAAAATACTTACTAAATCCACTGTTGTGATTTTTGAGTTAAAATGAGCCCCATAAGTAGTATATTTAGAGGGAAAACGTCATAATAAAATTACACCTAATGGGCAAATCAAAATGACGATATTCATGGTACTATTTGTGTTATAAATGTTCTAGGTTCGTGATTTATATAGCACCTTGGTGTAGAGAAAAACTGTTCGTTTTTCCAATTTATTAAAAAAAAAAAGTCCTGTTTTTTAAACTAGGTGTACGTTCTTTTCGAGGTGTAGGTAGTTATATTTTATTTTTTCTTCTTTTAAAAAAATAATAATAACACAAGAACGGTCATCATCGTGGTTGTAACTGGTAATGATGAGACCATCGTGAAAGAAACGCCATAAATGGTGTTAACTATCGGGGATAAATGTCTGTGAAAGTGCAGAACGTGACTAAAAAGGGTGAAGGGTTGTATAGTGTTCCGGTAGTTTTCGAATGGAGCATGCGTTTTGCCAGCTGGATAAGGCAAAAACAACAACAACAACAACAACAACAACAACGTATCATGTGGCTACTGCCATCCGCACTTCTTCAGTATTTGTCCTCATGTCGTTCGAAATACTACGTCGATTCTGTAAACTACGTGATCGTGTTTTCGACGTTTCGTATGTAGTATGGTTACGTAATCAAATTCCTAGACGTGATTAGTGATTAAAATTTCAAGTTTTCTGTTTTTCTCGCCTTTACGTTCGTGTAATTTTAATGTCGCCTAAACATGTTGACGTATGTAGGTATCAATCTTGATAGCCAAATTCTTGCGGTCAGATGTTATAAAATGTTTTTGCATACTTTTTTTTTTTTTTTTTTTTTTTTTTTTTTTAACTAACTCCACTTGTTATTTTTTGAGGCAATTTCGAGTGAAACCAAACATTCCCAAATGTTGACCTGGAAAAGTGACTATTTCTCAAAAGACCAATAAAATTAGTTCGTTAATACAATTTTCGTTCATTAGACGATGTGTGACCATAAAAAATAATTGGAACCGAGTAATTCGCGACAAAGTAGAAGTTTCTTTCTTTCTTTCTTTTTTTTTTTTTTTTTTTTTTGGACGAGAAGGATATTATTATATAGAATTTGCTTGAAGTTCGCTTTTACTGTCCCATTATATGAAGGAAAGGTGATGGTTGGTTATCTATTTGTGGTAATCTTTTTATGGTTCATTGGTTTAGACGTAAAAACTACGCCCATTAAAGCAGAAAATTTATCCTGTTTTCAGATAAAAACTATACGAAGTTACATTTTTTTTCTCCATCTTTTCGTATATAAACGTTGCAAAATTACTTTTTACACGCCATTGTTGAACGTAATGCGATGGAAAAGCTTTTGGTGTTGGTCTTTTTCTTTTTGCTTCTTCTCCTTTATCGTCTTTGAATTACTCTCAAATAGATAACAGGTTTTTAACTTAGAAAAAGAAGATATTGCATTTTTTTTTTCCACAGACTACTTATTATTTTTTTTCTTTTCACGAACGATCATCGAACGTATTCTTAAGGACGGTTTAAATTCGCTGTTTTAATCACTTTGACGTAACACCTAAAAAGTTGAGTAAACGGAAAAATTGCGTATGGTTTATACGGTCTCTCTTGATTTACTCTCTAAAAGTTGAAATTTTCTTACTTCACAGATTACAGCTTAGGATAAGAGAATAGAGAAAGTGGGTTTGAATCGTTCTTTAGTCTACAGCTCGATGTTGGTGCAAACTGCAAAAGAACACGAATTATGCAATTTTCAGACTTGTAAAGGTCATGCAAGATGAAAATATGAAAAAACTGTGCTGTATAGATGAATTCAAGTTCGAACAGTAACATAATTGTTTGGAAATATTTTCATGAATAATTAACTTATGGCGAAAATGAAAACTATCTTACTTTATCTGAATCTCAAGGTAGCTTTTATTCGTTGGATTTTCCAAAGTAAGGTTTAACAGTTTATAGGTACCTACTACTTACGTACTTCAAATAATGCCAAGTTTTTTAAGTATATTTTTGAAAAAATATACTTATTAAATTTTCCTTTGTATTCGGACCGAGGGGTGGTAGTGGGTACGTTTTTCGTTTCATGATCTTCTGAATATTTTAGCACTATTTTTGAAAATTAATTTTTTTAAATATGTACCCCCTTTTTCGTTGACTCCGTTTCCAGGCGTAATTTTGATCAGATGGTTTCGAAATTTGAAACACACATTTGGATTTACTTAAGGAAGTACTTCATCGTTTTTGGTCCAAATCGGGCTCATAATCCGTTCGGTATATCAATTTATATGCATTTTTTATTGAACAGCGTATATGTCGCAATTTTCAATCGATAGGCCTAAAATTTGGTGTACAAATGTGTTTTAGGTCAAGGACAATACCTACTAATTTTGATGCTGATAGGCCTTATGTTACGTCTGATAGGAGAGATTATATTACATTTTTGGTAGATTAATGGCTCTAAAAGGAGTAATTTTCGAGCTATAGTCACAAATTTTTGATACAAATTTTGATTTTAATTGTTAATTTGTTCCCAACTTACCCATCTCATAATGATCCTGAAAAATTCATTTTCACCGAGAAAAATACTCGTTCTAACCTAAAAAAACCCCATCTCAGCAAAAAGTCAATTTTTTCTCTCCCTCATCCACTTTCCTCCACTAGATTTGAACACGGACACTAAAAATTTCCGCTTATATCTTTGTAACCAACACGTAGATAACGGCATTATACTTCGTTATGTAATGTGTGAGATTTTTTTTACATATAATTGTGGTTTTTGTTTTAGTTTTTTTTTATATATATATATATATATAAAATCCACAACTCCTGTCACCACAGGAAAGAGAACCATCGAATTATTTTCTAAACTCGTGCTAGTTAGAACTTGGAATAACTTTTTATTTAAAAAAAAAATAATGATTTATGACAAAAAAACTAAAAATTCATTCATAAAATTTTTTGAAAACATGATACTGAATCGGTATATTTTATGGCATGTATCGCATTTGCGTAATATTGGTAATTTTTTGCAAAAATTATAATTATTTTACATATTACTTTAATCGAAGAATCTTGGTGATAATAGGTGATTTTTAAACAAAGAAAATCTACTTTCGGCGCAAAAGTTTTTTTTTCTCAATAAATATGATAGGTATTTATTTATTTTTAGCAATTATTAATCTCCATACTTGAACAGAAGATTTCGCGTTTTGAAAAAAAAAAGAGCCCAATTGATCACATTCTATTATGGGTGCTCACAATGAGACAAAAAAATTTTTTTAAACAAAAAATTCAGTCTCTCAAATATAAATTTATGGTAAAAATGAAAAGAAATATTACTTTCGAATAAAAAAATTTTTTGCATCAAAAGAAGGAAGTATGGATGAAGCCTCTTAACTATCTCATCCCCACTCTAACCGGTTTTTGTCGATGAAATAAAATAAATTATACTTTAGTTCCAGTTTCATTACGTAACTATTAGATGTGTATGAAAGCCCAAATGTTTAAAAAAAAAGAAGAAAATACGAAAGGACTTTCATTCGCTAATAATCAGCTGGGGAATAATTTATACTTATTCAAGCAGCATTTTTTCTGATGTCAGTTGGATGGGTGAATATCAAGAATTGTTTTTTTTTTTTTTCTAACCGAATACGTTTTTACTGATAAGATTTCCTGGAAATTTTTACTGACTGGTGCCAATGTGCCGATAAGCGTACGTAGACTCTCGATTTTTCCAATTGTGATTTAGTCATCATTTTTTCACAACCTGGCGAAAACAGGGCTGACGATTAGTTTACAATAAAATTGAATCTTTCTAAAAACTAGATATGTGGGGGCTGATATGGGTATGGTAGGAAATATTCATTAATTGTTCTGAAATATGTATCTAATATATAAAGACAAGTTGGCATTTTCGTCACTAATGTTCTCCCAATGTACTGAATGAAATGTTTCGAAATTCATAAGACATATGAAGGATATCATACAAGTGGTTTATAGACTTCAAAAAGTAAAATCCGTTCAGCCAAACTGCTGAAATTAAGGCTTAAACTTGTCTTGCATAAGTATCTTAACACTAGTGCCTGTGTGAGTACTATTGAAAATTACTTATCAAATGAATAATCCAACAAGAGGCGAAGCTATACATCCGCCAACCGGTGACTTTGATTAGGTATGTTAATGTCAGCTGATTCATTCTAGACATTCATTTTAATTTTTTTCACATTGAAAAGAATAAGATAAAAGAAATTCCAACACAGCAGCTGCTCCGTAAGAAAAAGTAGGTTTTCGAAAAATGTAAAATTAGTTAATCACTAAAAAGTTATTAAAAGATATCCTGTTGGTCCAAAATTAGGCATTTTATAGGCAAAATAAAAACAAAAATAGTGTTACCAGAAGTACTGCGCGACCAGTTTGCACCAAAATAAGTTATATTTGTTAAAAATTTTGTAGCTATTGTTTGAAAATTGATAATTTTATAGTCAATGTAGAAACAAAAATAGCTATACCAGAAGCACAGTACGACTAATCCGCACTAAAATTTATATCAAGTTATAATAAATCATGGTAAATTTTTTTTTTTCAAATTTCGTAGCTATTGGTCGAAAATTAAAAATTTTACAACCAAAACAAAAATGGAAATAGCTATACCAGAAGTACCATATAGCCGATCCGCTCCAAAACTTACAGCACGTTTTAATATCTCATACTTAATATCTGTTTTAAATTTTGTAGCTATTGGTGGAAAATTAAAAATTTTAAAGCCAAAACAAAAATGAAAATTACCATACAGGAAGATTTAGGAATTAAAAAATATTATAAAGGGAAACTTGAAAATTTTCAGTTCATAATTTTAACGTTTCCAGTTTGGAATTTTTGATTTTCTCCCGCCTAAAAAAAATGCCTTCGGTATGTCACTGTTGTCTTAAAATTTTTATTCAATGACAATAATGATCCACGGCCTTCAAATTCTTAAATCATTAGATGGACATTAAATTATGTAAAGAAAACTATTAAATAGAGGTGCTTCGCCTAAAGTATTTTTTCAAGCTTATTTCCACATTTTGAAAGGAAGAAATAAAATCAATTCATAGAAATTATCACGTATTGACAATAAAGTACAAATGCATTCACAAATATATTTATAAGGGTATATCTTTTGAAGAAATAATACGATTAAAAAACTGAAATCTTTTAGAATTACGAAATGGTTTCTTACTAAATTAAGAAAACTTGAAAAATGAGTCATATATTTATTGATTTTTGCCCGTCTGTTAGATGGATAACTACAACTTGTTATAATGTATTTATGAAATAAATCAAAAATTATAATCTACAAGACATGTAACTAGATTGTTATAGTAAGGTATTAGCTCAGAGTGGTAAAACTGAAAGGAGTAATGTAGGCTGCATTTAATTTGAGAGCTTATTTTCTGCGTTGAAATAAATTCGTTAAGTGACATTGATACGAGTATTAATGGGAACTTTAATCATTATTTGATAAAGTAAAACACAATTTTTTTCCAAATTTGTTATAAGAGAAAATATTTAGGCTATCACTTGATAAAAACAGTCTCTTCTTATAGCTTCAGTGTAAACTCTTGTACGATTCGAGAAAAAAAGGGAGCATTTTTTCCCTTTAAAATTCATTATTTTTTACAATTTCGTAATGAAGTAGGCCTATTCCATTTATTTTATAATTTTTTTAATACTCAAATTATAAACTTTTTAAATTCGTTATCCCCAAATACTTAGTCAAATTCCCTTTTAAAGTTTTATCACAAAAAGACATATCGAATTCTTAGGTTTAAGTTTTGGATGATTCTTTGATTTCTAAAAAGGTAGGTAAAGAAGTTTTTTTATAGTTATGTTACTAATAGGCTTTAGTTAATATTCAGAAAAAAAAATTCAACACCCAATCAATTCTCTAGACTAGTAAAAAATTTCAAACTATGCAAAGTAGATTGTGAGATAACTATTAGTTTGTAAATTTAGAAAACTCAAATTTAACTTCACTTTTCTTGAGCGAAAAATGCAGTCGAAGGTATTTTCATTTTGCAAAGGGGATATAAATGCGACATAAATGTGAACCGGTTTTTACTGACTATGCCATGATTAAGGGTTTAACAAAAATTTGAATCATAAACTGAAGGATAAAATTTATTAAATTCAACTTTTTGAATCCAAAGTTCTATCAATATCGAAGGTTTTATTTTTCGTTTCCTTCTGGAACGAACACTTTCGTTTTTTATTTTAGATACCTTCCTAGGCTACATATCGAACTTCTAAATTTAACAAAAAAATTTAATTCGAAAATTTTGAATGATTGTTGGAGGCTAAAAGGTTATTTACCATTTTACAAGATTTATAGTCTAAAAACTGTAATTACCAATTAAGAAGTGGTAGTCTGGTCAGCATCAAATTTTATGACTAACCCATTAGTAGACTTCAAATTTATTTACGGATGACAGAGTACTTACCTATTTTTTTTTATTTATGTCGGCTCAGTTTCTTGATTTATTTGAGAGGAATCCAATTTCACGTTACTTTTGAAAAATTCTCAGTTCTGGCAGAAGCCCTTTTTCTCTACATTAGCTTAATATCACGTCTTAATTTTTGAAATATTACTCAGACTGTGAGAATTTATTTTAAGAGTAATCAAAGGACTATAATGTGATACGTAGGTAACCCGTTCAAAATGCAAGAAAACGAGTAAAAATTCGTATTGTTTTTTGAAACCTAATACCTTGGCCACATGTGTTATTATTTAAATTGAAGATAACATTTGTTTAAAAATTGTTATCAGTATTATTTGTGTAGTTCCGCGTCAATGAAATTTTCAATGGCGTGGATGAGGGTGGTTCCTGGGATCCGGACTGCTTCCATAACTGCAAAAAAATCTTTACATAAAAAAATAGTGCACATTTGTCAATGGTGGTTATATTGAAGCAAGAGGAGGAAGGTTAGAGGACATGATTGAAAATATGTGGATGCCTCCCTCCCATTACGATGGAGCTAGCTACGCCATTGGAAGTTTTATTTTTATAATTATTATTTCACAAATTTGTTGTAGCCGGCTAATTATTTTTTGTTTTGTTTTGTTTTTATAGGGGTCCAAATTATTTTTTTCATCATATCGCAAAAATGTTATGAACCCATGTTCGAATCAAAACTTACACAGCTTTACATTCAAAGAGTCGAGTATCTATCATCCGCAGAAACAGTAATAGAATTGCATTCGTTGCTATTTCTACCAATTATTTCAAAGCTCCGAATACAAAAACTGTTTTGTTTTTGTCAACGTTCAATTAAAAGCCTATTTCTATACACACAGCCTTTTCATGGCTAAAATATTACTTTCTATTTTTATCGTTTTGTGACGACAATTCGTATTGTCAAACAGTTATCGATATAATGTTTCCAATGAATGTAGCAATTAATGAAAATTCAATAATATTATTTTGTCCAAAATTTTTTAGAAAAATTGCTCTTTCGAAATCATTTGTTTCTTCCTAATATTAAACAGGGATGGTGAAAATCAAAAGTACCTATAGGCCAATCGACGAATATATGAAAGTAAATATATCAACCAAAGGAGATTTTATTCACACAAGCACAGAATACGATACCTACTTAAAATTTCAAATAATTAATAGTTCAATCTAGGACCGTTCTTCATCAATTTTAAAATATAAAATTTCTGTGTTATGTTATCCAGCGACCATATATTAATTAATGATGAAAATGTCGAAAAACTTTCTGGCATATTTTAATTCGTTTTCTTTTTTCATCTCACCCAGTATTTATAGAGCTGTTGTTCACTGACGGGATATCAACATCAATAATTCGACCTTAACGAATATGATCGTCAAAAAAAAAACAAAACCAAATTTTTTTTCCAAGAAGTGTCAACCAGTAATGGCCGCGTGAAATTTATCCAGCACAGTAAATATAGTGCCATTAAACTTACTCTAAAACCAACCCTTTGAATTGTCACATCTTGAGGCATCATTCGTCGACGTGATACAAATTATTAATTTTGTTTAAATTTTTTTTTTTTTTAAATAGAAATCTAAACAACAAAAAATGAGGGGATGGGAAAATTGCTTTTTGTAAATCTTTCTAAAGCTTCATAAGTTATTATGAAGTTGATTAAACTTTGGGAAAAAATACTGTTTTTAGCAGGTTTTCAAAAAAAAAAACAAAAAAAAATGGCTGTTATTTTTTTATCTTTTATAATGTTGGAATAAAATTTTATAGTTCCTTTTTTTCTTCCGTGTGAAATCGTTGCATAATTATTCATTTATGATATGACTAACTATGAGTTTATTATCTCCAAAGAATTTAGAGTTTCCAATTTTACAATATTTTGCATAAAGTAAATGGAGGTGAAAAACAAAAAAAAACAAAAAAAAACAAGAATCCAAAAAAACTTGGAGATAGATTTTCTTTTTTGCCGATCAAAGGATGAGGCTTGATGTTTATCCATAAAATTCGCGTACTCTGCATATTTTCGTTTCGAAATAAAGTTACTCGACGTAGGCAACGAAATACTCGAGTTTTCAATGATAACCTTTTATTTTTCAGATCATTTTTGATATTTTTCAATAAATTGGATAAATACTTCACAATACAGAATATTTCGCGAATAGAAATATTTTGCCGACTAAAAATATTTTTTAGTAGTAGTGGTAGGTATCATGAAAATTTACTTTTGGTATGGTGAGAATGATTTTCAAAATCAATTAAGTATTTCGAAAAAAGATAAGAAATTCTCCTCGACGTCTCGTGTAAAAATTATAACTACCTATCTTTTAATGTAGATTGTAGCTTATTGCAATATCTCTTGGTACTGCCGATATCAACTGATTGAAACATATTTTTGAATGATTTTCAATAGGAAGGGGAAAGTAATTCGAGCGAAATTAAATTATGAAAAAACAGACATTAAATCGTACGATGGAACTTATTATTTCGTATAAGTCAGATGATATTCGGCACTTTCGCGTTACCTAAGTACACGGATTAAATATTTCAATATTTATTACATAATCTGGTCAGATTTCTACGTTTTATATTGTTTGAAAACCATCCTTTCAACATTGTTTTTCAGTAAAATTTAACGATGGATCTATACACCAACATTTTCATTTTACTATGTTTCATCAAACTTTTGACTTCCTAAATAATGTGATGCGTCGTGAGATGCATACCTCAAGATGAAATCATTAATTTTGCACGAGGTCACAAAATGTGTTGATTTTCTCAACAGCTACCGTTTTAGCTTACAACTTTGAATGGATTTATGTCAATTTTGAGGAAAGTGAGATGCGATTTTGATCATTATATTAGGCATTTAATTTTCCATAAGACTGTAATTATAAGAAGTTGAATTTTTTAAATTTTCACTGTAGGCAATAATTTTCTCCATAATGCAACGAAGTACAGGTGAAGCTGACTTAAACATAATTTCAATTACATACTCATTTCATTTTCTACAGTAATATTTTTTGACGAAAAAAAACAACAAAAAAACACTTGATTTTCAAAGAATTAAGGGAGCATGGTTTAAAGGTTCATCACACTTGAGGGGTTTCAAGATATTTATCAAACAGTTCTTTCATTTATTCAAAAAGTTTAATTTTACTGGAGTACTGTAATGTTTTACGTACCTATTTGTTACAAAAAGTATACTAAATTTAAGAGATTGTGTATTGATTAATAGTAAAGTTGGAATAATGAATTAGGTTTATAACTCGGGGTACGAGTTCGAGTGATTTTTGCAACGAGTGTCATGGGATGTTTATATTTTTAATTTATTGGTTGTATTGAATATATACGTCATAAAAGATTAATCAAAAAAATTAAAATTTAATGGTTATATAAAGTGGATGTAGATACAAAATTTAAGTATATTTTTAATAATTTTATTGTAGAATTGGAGAAAAGGTTCATAGAAAGAGTGACATCACTGACATCATTGTAAGAGCTACGAAAACAAGAGTGTTTTAAGAAAAGATGACATCATGGAGTAAGTGAAGATTCATAGAAATGACGCGAGTGTTTAGAGGAATAATGAACAAGAATATGAACGTGACATTTCGTGAATGAGATGAACATATATTATTATATGAAATACTTGGCAGGGTTATTTTGGAATTGTTATTTTGGAATTCAAAGTTAGGATAAGTTTGGACTTGGGATAAAGAGATGTCTAGGAGTATAGTTTTGAATAATTGGATCATTTATTATAATTATACCTATGTCAAAGGGAGTATGATACATTCTTACGATCGACTTACATCATTATGTCTCTTGTTTTATGAATGATATGAAAATATCATCAAAAATAAAACAATTTTCTTTCTCTCAGCCTGTTAAAGTTAGATCTTGCAAAATTTTTACATACTTTGCTATTGTTAAATAGTTTTACCAAATATATGGCCAAGTTTTCATTTAGCTGAAAAAAAAAAAAAAAAAAAAATTCTCTGAAAAGAGGAAAATAATTTTTTTTAAATTTTTTCAGTATGATCTAGCCTACTGGAATTAAAATGAAACGAATAAGCATTATGGTAAATTAATAATGTTTTTCAAAAAATAAAAAATACCTAAAAAGAAAACGATAAAAAATGCACTAAAAAGAATAAAAGATTCATTTTAAAATTTCTCCAATAAGAATTAGGTCAGGAGACTGGAATTACTGTTGAAATTGGCTCTAATTAAAAAGTTTTGTTGTAAAATTAAGAATTCGAATTAATTGGTAATAACGACTACATGGTAAAGAAAAAGAGCTCAGACTTCAATAATTCCGGTTCCTAGACCAAAACTTTGCCAGAGAAATTTTAAGATAAATATTTTTAGGAGAAAAATTTTGCATTTCTCAATAGTAAATACAAAGGTTCACTTAGATAAAACGTAGCCACTTCAATCAAAGTTGGACTTTTCTACGTAGAAGAAAAAGTTTAAATTAGGGGCTTCATCAATATAGGTACCTAATGAATTTTTAAATTCACAAAGTTTTATAACCCGTATTTTCAAAATAGACCTTTCCAAGTCAGCAAACAGTAAAAACATTCATTTCAAATCGTTCAGATATTGAAATAATGTTTAATGAACATTATTCAAAAGACCTCTGAAAATTCAGTTAAATAAATATGAACTTTTAAGTTGAAATATAATTTGAAAATCATCAAAACGACTTACACATGTAGTCAAATTTAGGTATATTTTTTTTCAATAATTAACAACTAGGTAGACTATAGTAAAGTCGAAATTAAAATCGATTCGAATGGTTTTTAACCTATTTAAAAAGAGGAGGAGGTTATTAGTTCGATCCGTATAATTATTCATATATTTTTTCCTTTTCTGTATTTGGTCTATCATAACTTTTCAACCTGGGCCCAGCTTTTGATGAACTTTCTATTAAAAGATCATGATCGATATGATAGTTTTGAAGGTAGGTATCTTTAACCATCAGTATTATAGAAGACTTGATTCATTAATAGAGAATTAGGTTCTAAATAGTTGGCTTTCTTTAGATTCAATCTGAGGCTAGATAAAAATTTTTTAAACGTAGCGTAGGTATTTCTTTTTCAATCGCAGTTGGCTTTTCGAATGCTTTTTGGTATAGTTGAAGTTATCCGTTTCAGTGAAATTTTCGTCTCAGTTTCCGGATCTATTCGAAAAATATGGTTTTGAAAATATGTACCCTAAGGAAATCTTTTTTCTTTGTAGAGGATTCAGTATTTTAAGGATAGAATGAAGAAAATATAAAGATTTAGTCTATTCTAAAAGCAAGTGTGTTGTCAGCGGAAGTTGAAATTCAAATGCAAAACTAGACTTCTAATGTTCGAGTAATATACGATGGAAACATTTTTCGATAACATATGGCTTCATTTCAAATTTTTAATGTTCCGGTTGAAAACTTTTTGCCATTTTTTCTATTTTGACTCGTAAGAAAAAAGTCTATATATTATGTAGATGGTTCGTTTGTGAATTTTTTTTTTTTAATTTTTCTTCACTATTGCTTCTAGAAATTATATGAAAATTGATGACAAAAGTAGTTAAATGGAAGAAAATTCTGAGTGTCTAATTTCTTGAAAACAACAAAAAAAAAATAGAGGAGAATGTTTTTAGAAGGCCGTATAAATGATGGAAATTTCCAACTAAAGTTAGAAATTTTATTACGAATTAATTGAATGCACAATATTTTTGAAAAAATTTACGCATCAATGGAAATCGTTCAATATTTTATACTAACCAGAAAAAAGTTCCAATAACTTCATGAAAAAGTATTCGAAAACCAAGTAGAAAAATCTTCGAAAATTCTACAAATTGTATACTATTTTTTGCAAGGAAAAAAACTCTAGTGCAACAATACTTCGCTAGAAAACCCAGTGGGCCAATTATCATCCATAACAATCAGAAAACAAACCTGAATTCCAAATACTTGAAAAATTGTTTAAGATTATCGATGCTTACCGATACATAAAAAACATAGGTATCAATCTATCGATATTTCATTACCAATGTTTCAGGTAAAATAAAAATTATAGAGGTTGAGGATCAGAGGTGTAACAAAAAGAGAGATTTGATTGAAGTTACGTCCAAGAAGCGAATGTTTATTTCATAAGTTACATTAATTTAAGCAAAGTACATTTTCAGAGTAATGAACGAACGGTAACGGAAGTGAACGAGTGAGCGGCGGAAGTGGTATATCAGTGTAGCCGCGAGTAGATATAAATAAATGTATTCGATATATGTTCGTGTGTTCGTAGGAGTGAGAGGGGAGAAGGATTGGTGGTCTCAACACCCCCCTACAATCTTTTGAACCGATCACGACTGCGGGTGTTACAAAGGTGTTTATAAAATGAGTTTGTTACATTTAATTATAAAATTACAAAAATATAAATTTAAAAAATTGAAAAAGTGTATATATAAAATGGTAACTAATTTGGACGCTTGTAGTAAGTATATTGATTAATAAATATGAATAAAATATAATAAATATGGTAACATGCAAAAATAATTTATATTAGGTAACAGGATAAATAACATGCAAATAAAGATAAAATATAATGAATTATGTTTGTGATGTTTCAGACAAAATTTTGGTAAGGGAGTTGACTTTTTAAGGATCACAATTTGGGGATTCCAGGATTTTACTAGTAAGTAAGATATGCTGCTTACTGGATAATGCTTTTGTTAGTAAGTCAGCTATTTGATCTTCAGTAGCTATTTGTTTGAATGTGAAAATTTTGTCGTTATAGGCCTGAGCAAGTCCATAACATTTGATCATAAGAGCTCGAAGACGTTTTTGTCCTCCGCCTGAGATGACATGAATAACAGATATATTGTCTTCGTAGACAATTACAGGAGTGTCAATTAAGAAGAATTCACGATTTATTAACCAAGCAAGTTCAATATCTTCGAAAGAATCGTGAAGAGCAATCAATTCAGCTGCCGTGGATGAAGAAGCATGAATGTTTTGGCGATGAACGCCCCAATTTATCAGGTCACCATACATAGTAATGAGGTATCCAGTTATAGATTTTCCTTTTTCTAGTTCAGACATGTTTATAGGCTGATCGTCAATGTCGGGGGCATAAGATGCATCGACATAAGCTGATATGCCTTCGGAGTTGGATCTGTAGACAATGGCAAGATCGATCGTGTATTTCAAGTACCGGATGATACGCCGTACATAGTTCTTTTTTGTTTCATCTGAACAATTTTGGAATCTGGACAGGTAATTGACTGAGAAGGAAATGTCTGGCCTTGTGCCTCTAGATACATATAATAGTGCACCAATCATAGATCTGTATTCTTTATTATCTGTGCCTTCAGATTTGCTTAACTTGAGGCCTGTCTCCATAGGCGTTTTGGAAGGATTTGAATCACTCATTTTAAATTTCTGGAGAATCTTTTGGATCTGCTGTTTTTGGGTAAGTTTAATTGTTTGTGATTCACGATTTCTTTCTATTTCGAAACCTACAAAATGGGTTGGGTTGTTTACAACCTTCATAGTGAAACGAGTTTCAAAATGAGTGGTTATTTCATTAACCCATTCTGGACGATTAGTTGCGAGAAGGATGTCGTCTACGTAAATTATCATGAAGGCAATGCCATCTGAGTCATCTTTACGTGTGTATACGCATCTGTCAATTTTTGACTTTGTAAAATTGGAAGTTTGAAGATGAGAATCCAGTAACTCAATCCAATTTTTACTAGATGTTTTAAGGCCATAGATGGATTTTTCAAGTTTAAGTAACTTTGATTTCTCGACATTGCAACCTTGGGGAATATTAAGAAAGATGTCATTTTTAATTTTTGAGTTTAGATAGGCTGTTTTGACATCATATTGAACAAGTTGTAGATTCAATAGATTAGTTACGGATAAGATCCACCTAATTAGCCAGAGTTGCACAACAGGTGCATAGGTCTCTGTCATAGTATACTCGGATCTGTCCATAAAGCCTTTGGCAACGAGTCTAGCTTTTGGGCACATTACTCCTCTGTCATTGGCTTTGGCCGTGAATATCCATCTCGTGTCAATGGGTTTGATATTATGTGGGCGATCTACAATTTTCCACACATTAAGATCTGACATAGATTGCAGTTCATCATTGATTGCCTGAAGCCACTCTTTCTTAAAAGGATTTTGGAAAATATCACTGAAGCTTACTGGCATGCAATCTTCTATAAACAAAGAGTCTTCAGATGAGGCTTGTTTTAGCACATTGACCCTATAGATTGCCTCGATTTCCTCTTCTAAGGGTTTAACTTGGAGTTCTTCTGGTTTATCAGTGAAGTCGACTAATGTTTTCGTCTCATCAAATTTAACATCGCAGGATTTGTAGGATTTCATTTTGATTGGATCTAATATCTGATAACCTACATTCGAAAAGCCGATCAGAATAGTTTTAAGGGCTCTGGGCAAAAATTTTGGGTCGAGATGCTCCTCTTCGTTCTTCTTGGCTTTGACTGCTGATTGCTGTCTTTGTTCAATGGGAACGTGTTTATATGCAATAGCACCAAAGACTCGAAGATGGGAAATATCGGGTTTAGTACCGTATAATTTTTCATAGGGTGTCATGTTCCCTAGATTGACGCGGGTCGGACTTCTATTAATTATATGGGCGGCGGCTAATACAATTGTTGACCATAATTTAAAATCAATTTTTGCGTCGTATAATATGGCTCTAACTCTTTCGAGCAGGGTTCTGTTTTGCCTTTCGGCTATTGCGTTTAATTCGGGGGTGTACGCCACGCCATCATCTAATGTGATTCCTTTTTCGGAGCAAAATTGTGTCATCTTGGAGTCGGAGTATTCTTTAGCTTGATCAGTTCTTAATACAGAGATAGGATCATTGGGAAATTTTGTATTGAAAGATAGATAATACTCTTTAAATTTATCGAAAGCCTGGGATTTTCTTAATATTGGAAAGGCAAGAGTATATTTCGAGTAATGATCAATAAAAGTTATTATGAATTTTTCTCCGTTGTATGCCTCTTGAAATGGTCCCATGATGTCTGATGAGATTACTTCCATTCTTCTCGTTGGTCGAGTCCTCACGCCATGGTGACCAAGTCGGGTGGATTTTGCTTTTATGCATATTTCACAAGTGGCAAAGTCATCGTCCTTAAATACCAAATTTTGGGGCATACCTACAACTACTTTTGATAGTGCTTTCAGGCTTTTGCCACTTAGATGACCTAATCTTCTATGCCACAAGGTTTTAGTTTTGTTTATGTTTTTCTTGTGCTTTCTATTTATTCCGACACTCTCTCCATTTAATTCGTCCTCAGATTCGGAATAAATCTCCTGATTGACCGTATCCACTTCGGTATCTTCAAAATTTTGGGGATGGTCAATGTTTTCCTGCTCTCTTTGTGGATTGCTTGGACCGGCCTCATTCAGTTCTTCAAAATTTTGGGAAGGATCATCTATTTGATCTTCCTGTTCTGCAGACGTACTAGGTACAGGCATACACACAAGCTCCTGATAGACCTTATTTTCCTCTTCTTCATCAACTATCTCGTAATCAATGTAGTACATAGAACCTCTCTTTGGAGCGGTTATAGTAATTTCACCAGTGTTTTTATTTATGATGTCTGCATGATCTGTGTCTGTTATGATCTTGAATATGCCAGACTCCATGATTTTAGCTCCTGACCAAATATCAAGGCTTAAATCAGGATCATAATATACCTCTTTTAGGTGAATAGTGGAAAATTCTGCGTTAGAATTGCAGACATTAACGTACATTGATCCAACGTGGGTAGGGTTTACAAAAACGCCTTTTTTGGCACAAAGTGCTCTACGAGAATTGTCAACTTTGCGTACGTTTCTTAATTTGGAAATATCATTGACCATGTGGTCATCTGCTCCATTATCTAGTAACATCGTATGGAGTTGGTTTTTTGGGGGGGCGGACTTTGATACTGTAGGGGGTTTAGGCCATTGAAATTCATCTTCAATGTCATCAAAACTTAAATGATTAAGATTTGAGTGTAACATCATAGAGTATTTAACACGAAAATTGGATTTATCATCGGACTTTTTCTGGGAGTTCGTGTTATTTGAAATTTGGGGTTTCGAGCTACTGTTCTGGTTCTGGGTTTGTGGAGTATTACTAGCTGTAGATGTCTCATTAGGGCATGTCCTTGACATGTGTCCTTTTTTGTTGCATCTGAAGCATGTAATATCCATTTGGGATACATTATCTTTTGAAGGATAATTATTTTGTTTGTTTTGACTATTTTTGTGATCGTTTAAATAACTCGTTGTGTTGTAATTTGGTTTGGAAAAATTTGAGTTATTATTATTATTTCGAAAATTTCTAAAATTTTTTCTATTATTACTCATTGGTTGATAGGAAGATTTGGGCTGATCAAACCCGGGAAAAGTTTTATTAGAATATTCAATTCGATCACATTTTTCTAATATCATTTTTGTGAGTCTGACAGTAGTTCGTTTTTCTATTTCTAATTGGCGGAATTCTGAGAAGACAGTATCAAATTTTTCGGGCAATGACATCATTAATTGATCAATTTCATCGGCTTCCGATAGGGGGTAATTAGCATCGCGTAGTTCTTCCACAATGGATGAAAAATATTCCAAGAATCTACGGATGGTACCTCTCCTTGAATCGAAGCGAAGGGACTGAAATTTTGACTTTAAGACCATGATGTTAGTAGCAGTTTGATTCCTGTATCGAGCATCTAAGATTTCGAAAATTTGAGAAACTACGTCGCAAGTTTTGACATGATGAAGGATTCTTTTGTCAAGTCTTTCGAATATATGGGCTTTGGCCCGTTCCTGAGTTTGGAAAAATTTAAGCCATTTAGATGTTAGGCGTTCTTCGGATGATGTGTAAATGTAACTAGTTTCTCGAGCAGTAGGAAAAATTGTGGAATGGCAACCTTTACCTATAAGGGTGCTGATGATGGTTGCACGCCATCCCTCATAGCCATTTCCACGGAAAACATTTGAGATCCTATCATTATTTTCAGTGTTCATAATTAATGAATTGACTGAACTAAAAAAAATAAAAAAATTAAAAAAAAATAAAACAAACGGATGTCAATCCCCAGCAAATGCCGCAAGACTAGGATTGCCGTACCTGTGATAACCAAACAATTTGTAGATTTAACGATAGTATTTAAATTGTCCTTGTGTGTGTCTCGAGTAGGTCCACTGCGGGCAAGAGATCACACACGTTAAAGATGAGACTGGACGCTTCCCAATTAAAAAAATAAAAAATAAAATAACAAGACTTTTTAACCCAAAATGATTCGTATTAGAATTCAATATTTAATAAAGTGATTAGCTAAAATCAATAAAATGAAAAGGTGAGGGTGAAAATGAATTAGCTACCTTCAGATCGAGGGAATTAGAAAGGAATAAAATTATTGAAAACAGGGGAAAATTTTGTTTGAAATTATATACCCACAAAATAATTCGAAATGAATTTGTAGAAAATTAAAAAAATGAAAGGTGATTTAAAAAAAAAATATTTCACCAGGTATTACAAAAATTATTTCTACTGGTAACTCGTAAAAAAAATAAAAAAAATTCACAGTAGAAAAAAAAATAAAATATTTAAAATATATTCGAATAAATGATTAAAGGTGTTCGAGATAAAAAAAAATATTTAATTTAGGTGTTCGTATAAGAAGAAAAATATTCAAAAAAAAAATCGTTAATTATTTTCGACAAAATTGTGCAACGGGAAAAATTTTCAAGTTGCAACAAAATGGTGGTTTGAAATTGAAAAACCGCGCCAACGTATTTAATGAATGGGCGAAGATAAGCGTTCGTAGGTTCGTTGCACTTAACAAAAGGTTAATGTACAAGTTCGAACGAATGAACAAAACGAGCCGTGCATACGTCACGAGTTGTACACTCCAAGACAAAAGTGGCTGCAAAAATTTGCACACGACTTGCCAAAATTTGTACTTAGAAAAATTTTGAAAAGGCCAAAATTATTCGAAATTAACGGTATTTTCAAATATACAGGTTAAATTTTGAATCAAAAGAGTTAAGTTTCACGAAAAACACGAAAATGAACACGAAAATATACGAAAAAAAATTACGAAAAAATTATGAAAATATGTTTTTTATTACCTTTTTTCAGCAGAAAGTTTTTAGGTTATACCTTTTTAAACCGTTGATTTTTTTGTTTTCAGGTTCGTTTTCTGGAATTGATTAAGTTGGTGCTCTGGAACTGCTGTTTGAATTGCGCTTCGGTTGTTTTGAACGTACTTCGATGAAGATGTGAGTTAAAATTTTTTGAGTTTTAAAGATGATACCAAAATGAAGTTGAGTTGTGACGATGAATACCAATTTTGACTTTGTTGAATTGAAGCTTTTACGTTGGTTTCAGATCAATTTGTGAGCGCTCAAGGCGATTTACTTCCAATTGATGACTTCGACGAATTAGTTCATACACAAGCAGGGCAGACACTAATGAATTTGCTAGTTTTCAGGCAACACAAGCAGGGTTCCTGAACAACTTAGCAATCGACGAGTCCTGGAATTTTCGATACACTTGGCTGGATTATACACAAGCAGGGCAAATCCTTTTCAGCAAACGACGAAACTCATTGAACGTTTACAGCATTCAAGGTGGAATTAAATTTTTCGAGAACAAAAAAAATTTAAGACTCGAAAAAAAAAAATGGTACGTTGGAACTAAGTTACCCAACACAAAATAAAATTACGAAAATATTAAAAAACACAATTATTCACTAAAGATTTTTTCAAAAGTTTGACTTAAAACACAAAGAAAATTCACAAAAATATAAAAATTTTAAATTATTATTTTTTAAAATTTGTTACAGGTACAAGGATTGTTACCGAGCGATGCTACCATATAGAGGTTGAGGATCAGAGGTGTAACAAAAAGAGAGATTTGATTGAAGTTACGTCCAAGAAGCGAATGTTTATTTCATAAGTTACATTAATTTAAGCAAAGTACATTTTCAGAGTAATGAACGAACGGTAACGGAAGTGAACGAGTGAGCGGCGGAAGTGGTATATCAGTGTAGCCGCGAGTAGATATAAATAAATGTATTCGATATATGTTCGTGTGTTCGTAGGAGTGAGAGGGGAGAAGGATTGGTGGTCTCAACAAAAATTACGAAAAGCTATCGGTCTAGTTATCGATATCTTTAAAGAAAATATCGATTTATCGATGTTTGACGGCTAAAAACCGATTTCTAGGAATGTTTTATTTTCCAGTTTTCTTGAAAACTAGTAAACCAATACGTAAAAAACGTGTACCAAATCTGGTCTTATATAAGGAATAATTTTCGCTAAAATTGTAGGTCTATTCCTTTTATAGTTTTCTCATAATCGTGAACACAGAATGTTTTATTGCAATTTATATACATGATATATATACATAATATGCTGCGACGGTTATACATCGTAACAGAACATTTAAAATACACAAGTAGGTAAGAGAGTGTATTAAACAATAAATTTATAAAACATAAACAGTAATAACATCAAGAATTGAAAGAATTAGTTAGATTGTAAAAGACTTAGTTAAGAGTGAATTAATAATCATAGAATGAATGTAGAAGTCCTAAACATGAGATTATATAGTATTTTGATTACGTATTAGTCTAAAGAGGAGGTTCAAGAGAATTTATAGAGTGTTGGAGAAGGTTTTTAATCTTATTAGTTAATAGAAATATATGTACATGAAATATGACAAATTATCTCGTAAGAATAAGACATAAACTGGGTGTTCACAAATAATTTAGTGGAAATTAGTATATATGCAAGATTTCAAAAATAGTATAAACAAAAAATGAGTTCATAGGATTTGAGTAAGCAAAGTAGGTAGGTAACTGTTTATGTGGGAGATGATGTCATCAAGCAGTTTATGAGTGGAATAAGAAGAGAAAATAGATTGAAAGTAATAATGATCATGATAGTTAAAATATATGAATTTAGGAAGTATTATGAATGATACGAAAATATCGTTATATATGCATGGTAATTATAAAGTATATATTACATCCTACGTATATGCATACCTACCTAAATTTATACATGAAAAAAAGTTATGTCAAAATAGGAAAATAGTACTTACCCATCATTTTCTTTTTTCATGAAACGGATAATTTTCATCATCCCCACCCCTAACCCTTTTATGAGGTCAATTTTAATACCTCATTTGCAAGCAAACTAGGTAAAAAGGAAAGGAATGGGAGAATTTACTTTCATGATTCAATCTAAAGAGTATTTTTTATTGGCATCATGACCGAAATTATTTGTAATTTACAATGAACTCGCTTCCCAGCCCTTCTCATAGATTTGAATTCAAAATTAATATTTTTGGGAATTTTCAGTTTTTAAATCATATTTTTAAGTAATAAAATAATAATATAGCTTACCATTGTATTTTATAATAGCTCTATAGTAACAAATGGTGACTCTGTACGTGTGTGATTAAGTGATAAAAATAGGTGTGAGTTTCTCTGGGGCTATACTCATGAAATACTGATGTATAAACATAAAAATTAGTAGTGTGGTTGTGAGTGTGCGTATTTCCACGCACACAATCACACACTTACATATTATGTAACACACACAAACAAGAGTTACAATTGTACGAGTTATGCAAATCCGACAGTTGTAATTCTCATTTAACTCCTATCATAGACTGAGCACTAAGATGTTTACACATTAAAAATTATTTTATTTTACAACATTATTTCCAATACTTTACAGTATCTTATTTACCATTTCATTTCATATAGGAAATGAGAATCGAGAATCCAAATTAATAGAAACCAATGGACTAATGTAAGCCTATTGTAATGGTGTAAGCACTGATTTATAAAGAACAGTCATCTGAATTATGCGCATCAGGAATGAATTCTTAAATCTCTGTACCAATCCTATTATCATGTCAGTCTTGATAACGAACTCTATCTCAGACTATCAGTTATTGCATGAGGAATAAGAAAATATGCAAAAACACCTGTTATTTTCTATACAGTATGAGATAATATGATCCAATACTCAAACGTTGAACAGGACCAGGATTTCTGGTCCCTTGGAGGAAGGGCTGGTGGAGACTCTCCATGTAGAACTCGAAAAAATCTTTTCTCGGTTTTTCGCTCGCCAATGCCCACATACTTTTCGGGTGAGTGTTGCAAAATAATACATTACAAAACTAGGGAGGAAAGTGAGCAATTTCTCAACGAGTGTAATGTTCGCAAGCACGAGTCATTAAAGAGTGTGGTAACTACACGACTTGATAAATGACTCCGACTGAGTTGCGTACAATAACATATGTACGAAATGTTGTATTTGAGCCAGGGGCAAAAAACCTTGCGTGTTTCTGGGTCAAACTCTCGTTATGGCAGAGAGAATTTTTATGAAAAAAAAAAATTTAAACTAAAAGAAATAAGACATTTACAGTAATGAGTGAAATTGAGGAACCAATTAAGTGCGAGAAAAAAATTAAGGCTTGAGAAAAAGAATTAAGGAGTGAGAAAAAGAAATTAAGAAGTGAGAAAAAAGAGCTGTAAAAAAAGTATGAAATGGGTCATTTTCAGCACCCCACACATGCCTGGAAAATAGAAAATTTCTTATAAGTACGTGTTGCAAAAAATAGATTACATCATAATGTCGTATTCAAGATCATTTTTGTCCCATTAGCTTAAGTCGTTTCTGACAACGTAGATAGAAGTGAACTTTCATTTTATTTCGTCACTTTTCGCAATAATGACGAATTCATTCTTACGAACTCTCGTCATCTTAAAACGAAAATCCAGATTATTTGATTTTTAATATCCTCGACTTCGTGCGAGTTCGCGAAGTCTTTGTTCATTCGAAATTGAATTACATTGGTGACATATTTATTTTGTTCAGTCTGTGCGCTATCAACAGTTTGAACCCTTCCAGGGTGTAAACATTGTCGATTTTTAAAAATGATTTTGTTTGAACTGGAATACGAAATCTCGTGGGAGATGAATGTTTTTCTTTTTTTTCCGTCCAATTCGAAACTTTTCGATGATATTGTGGACGGTAGGTATCGCTGCTCGTCAAGAATTCAATATTTTAAGTTTGATCTCATGCTTTGTCTGCTTCTGATATTCTGTAAACTATATAATATATAGGTACCTGTATATAGGTACATAAATATTATAATAATATATGTAGGTACGTAACCTGAACGTGGTGTGGTTGGAAATCGAATTCAGCCTTGGAAAAGGTAAACAGTAAAATATTTTGACATCTATTTATCAAGAAAAGACGTTTTCACCGTTAAAGTTATTTTTTGCCTCGGGAGATTTTCCTACGTTGATATATATATATATATATATATATATATAGGCATGTAGTAAAATGCTTGACGCCAATTTGTCTCTCTTCTCGCGAACAGCAGGAGATGTACGCACGCATCGCGCATCTTCCCCTATAAATATAGACGAGGATACATATCCTTGGGCTCGAATTGTTGGCCTTATGGTTTACATGGACAGATAGAGCGACCACATCGTGCCAAAGGCAGGTAGGTAGTTACGTTAATTTGATTCTGGTGGAAAATCATTTGAAGAGGCGCTGTCTGTCAGTGCGAATACGTAGGCAGACGTTGATTGGCTCATTTTTCCTGGGCGTAGGAGTGTTAAACCTTTGGTGAAAAATTTCGTACAAGTTGTCATTTTCAGTGAGTATTTTCATGAAAAATAAAGAGTAGTACGTAATAATACGAATTAGCTACGTTTAAAGCGGAAAAATGTTTGACCACCATTAATACCAGATGTTCTCTCTTTGTACGTTTGTTTGGTTGTTGTTATAGGGAGTATCGATTGTCTGAGTAAATCAGTTGGCTACACTGATTCTCTATATTCGTCTGTTCATGTTGAGACATCTGAAAACCCACAGTCTTACCACGTTACCATACCTTTCATACCTTTTACCAGTCTCAAATATTATATACTTAATGTAAGTTGTTTGCTGTAAATAATTGAAATTAACAGTTAAACATAAAAATTCGAAATTACATTCTTCATGAATAAAGTTACAAGTAAAAACGAAACATTGTTCATTGAGAATGACAACAGCAACAAAGATATGACGAAAAACGAGATAACTTTGTAGGTATTGTAAAGTGAAAAGGTGAAATAGTGAACACGTGATCAATTAGTTTAGCCAGTAGGTAAACCTGAAAAAGTACTGTTAACATAAGTAATAGGAATCTGCTCACGAATATTAAGACTGTTTGTTTATTTCTAAAGCTTACAAAAACACATTCAATCATCAATGCTCTATCAACAATACCCATTCTGTGTAAGATAGGGATACTCTATTCAACGGTTTTGATTGTATATATAATGGTGATGTGTAGATTTTAACAAGCCAATAATGAACCAACAACGTTCCTCATTCTTTTTTATTTTTTTTAGACTATTCTCAATTTTGTTGCTACGATGAATAGTTAGTCTCGTTTTTCAACATACAAGTAGCCATTTCTCATAAATATTAAAGTGTTCATGGATCATGCAGTTTAGTTCGACCTTTTAAGTCATTCAGTTTCCCAGTTTGGGAATGTTGTTTAACACTACAGAATCAAATTTAATTGCCCAGTAGTAGAAATCGTCTTGTCCCATTTTGTGACTGAAATACCAGAAGTGGTCTCAACAATTTGTCCATGATTGAGGTTGTTGGTTCACTGTTCACATGGATGACTTGATGAAGAAGACAATGTATTAAATGATTTGACATGCACCACTCAATATTTTTGGAACTTGACAATTATAAGTTACTTAATTTGTATACTATTAACTCTATGATAATGAGTTGGCCTAATTATTCCTCTTTCATTAACAAAAACATTATCCGGTTTCACTGAATGCTATTTGGCTGGTTCAGGTAGGCTGGTAGTGTACATTGTATCTGCTAGCCTGTTTCTTTCTCGACTCACTAATCTTCAGTTTATGACTTTTATTATATTATTTTGATTTTCTCGACATATTTTGTCCCTATCACTCAGGATGTTGGTTTTTGTTTTCAGACTCCACAATGTTTACCAGTATGTAGAGATTCATTCCTTCGATTATTCTCCTTACTCTTACGGAGTTAATATTCTTCAACGTGTTTTTTTCAATACTTGATTACAATCTGATGTGGTACTTGTTTTACTTTTATTCATTATAATAATATTCGTCGTCTACTTCTTTTCTACAATCAACAATGGATATCAGCCCCCAATGTCCAATACTTTTTGAGTACCCACCTGTGGTAATAGGTAGGGTTTCACAGGCCAGATAGGGTGCTGTATACTGATAGTACCTATTTCTAATTTTGTGAGTAGGTATATTGGTTCGACCTTTATTTTCGATAAAGACTTAATAGTTCGTAAGCTTTATTTTAGACTTTTACAGAATTTGTTTACTGTTCTAAGCTCCCTGATTTTTGGCTTCCAAAGCAAACTCCACCCTCGTGAACAGGGATAGAATTTTTATGTCTTAAAAATTACAAAGTATGCCTGGTTATTGTAGTTGAATTAGATCAAAATTATTCTCAAAAAAATTAAAATATTCCTAAAATTTTTTTTAACCTGACCTTTCAGGTTTTAGCGATGGGTCCCTAGCCAAAAAACGACAGGAAAGAGCGACCCAAAAGTAGCGCGTATATAAGACCACACATTATAATAAAGACACTGATTGTTGAAGGGTCAGGTATTTTACATTTTAGCCGTCAGGCTCAAAGTAATAACATCCCGGGGGGTGGAGGGGGCGGAGCCCCCTCCCGAGGCGCGAAGCGCCGAGTTTTTTTCACCTTAGGTTGACATGGACTGGATTTTTCCAACTAAATTAGAAGTCTGTGTTCAATTAGAGATAAAACTGAACTATAGGTAGCTGATTTTCTTAAACTTTACAAGAATTAAATTGTTGGTAAAATATGTTTGGAATTTTTCCTAACTTTGTCAGAGTACATTAGATTTTTTATTAATTTTTTTCTGAATTTAAACAAGAAAAAAAATCAGAAAACTGAATAAATTTATTTAAAATCTATAGGTAAACATAATTAGGATCACATTGAGAAAAAAATCGCGTTCTTCTTTAAAATGGAGGTTTTTTTTTATGAGTTTTGCACCTACTTTCTGAAAATATTCCTAAAATGACAGGGATGTGTCAAAAATTGATCAGATTTGTATAGTTTGAACTTCACAATATAACATGTAATTTTGATTTTTTGGTAAAGTATATCAAAATATATCGCAATAAATTAATTTATGTCTTTCAAAATTTATTAAATCACAGAAGCCAAATCTGTGCTGCGATCATGAATTGAATGATGGATGGGATTTTTAATACCATATTTAGAGGGTCGTACTTCCAACAATGTTTCGTTTTTTATCGTTGTTCTGACTTTGAGCTGACTTTTTGGTGCTTAAGATTTACTTAATGAAGAAATGTGCGAGAATTAAAATTGGTAGTGAATTAAGTAAAAAAAAATGGTTTTGTTTAAAAAATTTTTTTAAATGTACGATAATTTTTGATATTTTCTTGAAAAAAAATTTTTTGGGGAGGTTCAAATCTATATAAAAAAATAAGCTGAATTTTTGGAAAGTCAGCAATTTTAATATTATGATGTTTAGGGAACCGCTCTGAACAATGTTCCCTGAAAAATATTTTCTTGAGTATAATGTTCTTATTTTTTCCCCCTCGCCGGGACTGAAAAGGAAAGTTTCCATTTTCAAATTAAAATTTTGTACATACTCATGATTTTGATTAAACGTGTGCAAAAATTCATTTGACTTACAGTGACTCTCTAAAGTCATCTCGTTTTCTCTAATATTTTGAATAGTAGGTATTATTTTACTTATTATTATACAGGTGCAGTGTTTTAGATGCACTTTTTCTAAACTAATTTTTAAAATTTTATTTAGGTTAGGAGTTTCTTAATCTTATGGTTTTTAAAAGTATTGGTTTATATTATTCAGTTAAAATAAAAATAAAAATTGTGCTGCCAATGTTTTTTGGAACGATTAATTTTGGACTAAAAAATGAGAGATGGTTCCGAAAAACGAATTGTTGTTTAAACAGTAAAGGCAGCGAAAATGTGCTCACTTCAAGTGAAAATCGAGGAATGAAAATTCACTAGCGAAGATTACGTTAAAAGGTTTCGAACTGAAAAAGCCAAGTATAGTGCACAGATGTTACTTTTATAACGTGAAGGGGTAATTTCATTGTAGAGGTGTAAGAAGAAAAAAAACACTCAAAGTCCAATCTTCATTTCACTTTGGATTAAAAAATTTACTTGTTTTTATTTTTTATTTGTGCTGATACGTGCTTGTGCGTTCAAAATAGATAGGTAAGTACCTAGCTAAATGTTATTCAATGGAGTCCAAAATATGTGACATAGAAAATCGTTTTCCCATTTTGATGTATGAGGATGTATTTTTTGTCTTACGTATTTGAGAATTTTCTTCTTGTAGTTTTTTGATGCTCTTTTTTCTTTACTTATAGGTGTGTACCTACTACCTATGCCTACTCTTTTGATACTGAATTAAATAAGATTTGGGTTAGAAAAATGATAATTTTTATTTAATGTTGTTTTAGTGTTCTTTACGTGAGCTGAATACCACAAATTAATTTATAATATTACTCATTAATTTTTTTCGTGTTTTGTTTTCGGTTCTAAAAATGAAAAAATCATATTATAGAAGGAAAAAAATTAGTTTTTTTATTTATTTTTTATTTTTACGAAACAATGAGCGAAGTGGATTAGGGTTCAACGTAATTATATGACTATATCTTGAAGTTGAGAGGCTTTAAAATTATACATTCTGCATAGGTTCCCATTGGGATTACTGACTTGTATAAAATACTGGGGCTTGTACCCCTTGATGACAGTCGCCGCTGAAAGGTTGGCTTATTATTCGTCTTTATGACATTAAGTGAATTATGTACACACTTTTACGTTTGTATGTTCTTACCTGTATGTACATAAAGGTCAGATACGATGTTTGTAAAATGACTAATTGATAGATAAAGATATTGGTGATGTCATGGAATCATGGAACAGTAGCAAACATCTACGTTATTTCTTATCAGTTACTAATAAGAAACAACGTAATTAGATGATACAATATCATACATATATATGTATGTATGTGTGCCTGTGTGCCTGTGTCAAAATACTCCATATAAACTCATGAAACTGGCTACATAATTGCCAGTGTTTGCACAGGTATTGGCTTCCCCATATGTAAATACGAAGTGGCAGAACACACAAATAGCTTTTGGCTAATTTCTTGTTGAGAATTTTCTTCACAATGAGGTATTTTATAGTTCCATTTGAAGGAGAAAGAGATCCCTTCATAGTCTTTAGAAAAATGTGCAGTTAAACTTCTTACCTTTGTAAAATAAATTGGTTACTTTTTCATTTACTGATGTACTGTCTAGTAAAATTTCCCAAAACATCTGGTCATTATTGTTCTCTTATAAAGTTCATAACATCAGTAATCTTACCTTACGCCCCCTACAAATATTTTTATACTTCGTGCTACCTACCTATCATACGAAAATTATGAAATTATTATCATACAAAATTAAATATCAAAGTTTGAAGTATCATATTTTCATGTTAGAACGAAAATGGAGAAGGGGGAGAGATACTATTTGAATTAAATTGTGTTCTAGAAATTAATTTCTCCCAGTCAACTTCTAAAAAATTTTGTACCTACATAATAATATCATTTTCTTTACCGAAGTCCAGTATCATGCGTAAATTTTTTGTTCTTTGCAATGAATACAGAGACGAAGCTGGGATAAAACTTCACCGGGTGAGCTGAAGGTCCTGTCATTTTTTCCATCATAAAAAATAGACCGAATTTGTTTTTGTTTTTCTCAATCGAACACAATATTTTTGAATTACTTTTGTGGGGAGGGCATCATCAGGTTTTGGAGGGTCTTAGCTCACTTCCCCAGTTTTAGCTTTATATTTGGAAAAAATAACGTAAAATTGTGTATTCTAGGAAACAAACTATGTTTACTTTAAATACGAAATTTTTAATTTACTCTAACAGGTGATAATAAATTATAAAAGACTGTACAAAATTTTTGAAATATTTTCAAAGACATTTTTCCGCATAAATACAAGACTGATATTAAAAGAATGGTTGAGGGGGTTTTGGCTCTCCATTAAGTCGGCTAAAATCATCTCCTATACACTTATGAATAACTAACACAAATTTTTGGAAGTGTTACCAATTTTGCGTTGAATAGTAGGTACCTAAAATGAAAAAATAATAACGTTTAACATTTTTTAAGTAAACAGAACTTTTTATAAACCAAATTTAACCTTTCTACTTTGCAGGATTTTGAAAAATAAATACAATATAAAAGTAGGTAGGAATCTTTCATTTTATGATGCCTTACGTTTCGTGGCTGATCGGTTGTAACTAAAAGATTTCTGTATGTTGTAGTAAACTTTGGAAATGTAACATTCAATTAGAATGAAATCATTCATTATCATTTAATCATTGGTCTGCATTAATTTTGGAATTTTTCAAAACTTTTTTATCTATTTAATTACACCATAAAAAATCGTTTCCACGATTTCAGTATTAAATTGAATTAATTTCACCTTAGGTACCTACCTACGTGTAGGTGTCTTCCATAAATTATCGAACGTAAGTATTTTAAAACTATTCTCGAATCACAAGGGTCAGGACAGATTATACATTAATAAATTGAACTTCCAATGTGTGAGTTTTACCTAACTTGGAATCAATAATAACAAATTTTCGTTTACAAGCTATCGAACTGTGAAATTAAAATCAAAATAAAAAAGTCAACACAAGTTTATTAAACTTTCAACTTAATCGATAATTCAAATATTGACAAACAAACTTTTTGAAAAGTAATCCCGTATTATATTTTCGATTTTCAAACTCTCGAAAAAAAAAATTATACCGAGGGAAATGATTGATTTGGCAAAGTTTTTGTTACCTGTCTATATGCTTGTACGAATGCTGAACTAGAAAAACAAACAAATTCCTAACCAAAAAATAAATTTGAACCAAAATTGTGGTTCAAATAATCTCACGTAAAGAGTTCTGGTATAGCCCTATAAATTTCCATTCAACAAACACCTTATGATTTCTTTAAAATACTATAACGAATGTTATTGTTGAAAAAAAATTGAAAAAAAGTAGGAAACATTTGTGACGTCCGAAAAAATCACAAAAACAACACAAACAAACAAAAAAAAAGAGAGCCACAGAAAGGCAGGTAGAGTATGGGAACTCCTGCATGGCCAAGTGTAGGAAAAGACAAAAAGGAAGAAAAAGGAAAATTCACCATTTTAGAACCAACACCCCAATTGCCAGAATAACCAACCACCCCCCTCCCACCACATGCCTTATTATTAGGCTATCATAATAATTTTGATTCCCAAATACAAGTTACATGAACAGAATAGTAAAGAAAAACCATATATTTACTGTCCTTCGTCACAGCTCCGCAGCGGCCTTGGGGCGATGCAATTTCCGGTGATGTGGTTCAGGATGCTCTCGATGCCCCGGCTGTTGTAGCCCCGCTGACGAACACTGGTACTGTGGAAACAGCAACTGGATGAATCCTCCTTTCTGCCCCCGCTACTTGATCTGGTTGATGTCAGGACCACTATGGAGGTGCGGTTTGTGCACCCCTCTGTGGCCTTTTTCGAATTAAGCTGAAGCCCAGATTCGAATTTGACCTCGGAGGTCAAGTAATTTTGATTTCGATTGACAAAAAAAGACTTACGAATTGCCACCCTGATGGACGAAATTAAAGGAAAAATGTCAACTTTCACTTAATTCGTTTACTCCAAAATTAGGCATGAAACCTCATGAATTTAATGATGATTTCACATACACAATTCGCGAATTATATTGGTGACATTAAACGGTGAGGGAAGCCCCCTCCGAGTAAGTACTCTAATTTTTGAGAGGAAATTTAGTGGCCAAAAACAACACTTTTCGAGGCAAAAACCTCTAAACGGCGCGATCCGACTGCTAAAATTCAACTAACTATAGGCTAAGAATGTAAGGATCGCGCCAAGCATCGAGAGAAATTCCCACCAAAACTCACCACCAATTGCATCGCCTCGTACACGTTTTCTCTATAAAATTACAGCCAATCCTGTTGAAGAAAATGAATTATTTCGGCCGTTGCATTTGAATTTAAATTCTAACGTATTTTTCGGTCCGTTAGGCGAGCAACCGAACGGACCGCCGATGTTTAGGCATGCAGCTACGAGTATTATTTCTAGGCTATTGTATGAGTACATATAATTCGCGGCTAGGCTAGGCGGAAAATAATAGGTAACGCAGACCGGCGAACAAGTTGAAACTATGTAGCCTAGCCGTGTTCGAGAGTGCAAAATACGTATCGATGTAAAATTCGTTCACAAGAAATAAATTCGGTATACGTACATTGATTTGAAAATTATTTCGGCGAATTTCGTGAGCTGTGGAGAGAAAGGGGAATAATATTTTGGGAGAGAAAAAAAAACAGGGGACCAGAGACGGGAATCGACGTAAATACAAAATATGAAAAAATACAGGTCGGGCATCTCATTAACCCCCCCCCCAAATTTTGCGAGATGGACACGAGGAAATATTTGGAAGAGAGAAAAAAAGAAAAAGGAAGGAATTGGTTGAGGGACGTCCCGGAATTCACACTGAAAAAGGTAACACACGCAAAAGACATACAAAATGAATTCACAAAATAAACAAACATGTATTCTTGAACAAAAACAAAACAGGCGCTCGCCCTCGGCTGGCCCCGGAGGGGAGGCGACAACAATTAGGAAGATAATGACGAAAAGAATAAAAAAAAATGTTTCCGCTCCGACGAGCTAAAAAAAAATTTTACCACTATCGGCAACACACTTAACAATTTACGAGGCCATTAGAAAAAATAACTAAGACAAGAAAGAAAGGTAACACTTTTGAAAAAACATACATTTCCCCGGCGAGTGGGATGAGCGGACGACAAAAAAAATTTCATTTACATACTTCTAGATTCGATGAGTTTTCGGCTACCAAGGCTCGTAGGTTTGGTTCAGTACAAACCGGTCTTGGGCTCGTAGAATCCCGTTGACAATCTTCCAGCATCGTCCACATACACGAGGTCGCCACGTCTTTTGTGGCCCACCATGTGGGTGGCCTGGAGAATGTGTTTTCTTATGAAAGGCTTCCCGAGGATCAGGCGGTTCTGGTCGAAACGGTCTTCTCGGATCACGTAGCAGGTTTCCTCGATGAAGGAGTCCCAGTTCCTTGGAAAATTGAGGAACAACGTCACTGTTTCGTCGCTCTTTGGAATCCTCACTTTCCCATAAGACAGGTGGCCGATGAATTTTTCAGCTTTGTTAACTGGCAGGGTGCCCGCGATTTTCGGGCTCACTATGGACTGATCGAGGGACCAATCAACGTGAACTAACGTTTCCGTTTGGGCTATTCCGCCATTTCGGAACCCCAGCCGGATCATAAATGTTGTCGGTAACACGGCTCGGAGTTCGCCTTTCGTCATCCGCTTCGGAAGTGGTGTGGGTGCTGGTTCTACCAACGCATCGAGCTGATGTTGTTGCTGTTGTGCTGGGGGCTCCGGTTGATCGACTTCCATCTCGTCCGCCCACCGCACTCTTTTGTCGGAGGCCTTGGGAACCGGGGGAGGAGTGTCCGACCCCGATGTTGAGTCAGGTTGTTGCACGGTTTGTCGCGACGCCTCGTCGGCCATCTTTCTTTCGGCTGCTCGTTTTTGACGCTCAAGACGTTCCCCAAGCTGCCGTAGTTCGCGTTCTTCCATCTGTTGATGAGCATATGCCTCTTCATTTTCGAGAGGAAGGATCTCGCAAATGGGGTTGCACTTCTCCAGTATGTGCCGGCACGATGGTTCGACACTTTTAACGGTTGCTCGTACGTACTTAAGGTCGAGTTGAATCTCGGCCAACGTTTCCATTACACCTACGAGTCCCGGGGCTGGATCTGGCGTGTTCACGATCTCGCTGTGCAGAATTAATTTGCACAGGTCGAGTTCATGGTTCATCATATCGAGATCCCTGGTCGTGTTTCCTATCGCGGTCCATCGTACTGCGGCTCGATCATTCATGTCGATGTTTATTATTTTTTCGTCGCGAGCGGCCATCTTAACGCACACACAATTCGTTCGAACTAAGCAAGAATGCGACAATTCTTGTACGAGCCGACACAGCTCGGGTTTCACCGCACTTAACAATCACTTTCTTGTTTTAAAATTTCCGATTCGCCACTCGATCCACTTTATTTTATTATTTTTAACGGACAGTTGTTCGCCGCAATGTCGCGTGTTGAACTTAAATTATGAATGACGTTGTTGATTTATTTTTCTAGTTTGGCTGCGGGTCTGTGCTCCTGTGCCTGTGCTTATCGGTTCAACGATGCTTCGTGTCATCGTTGTCTTCTTTTTGATTATCTTGTCAGATTTTATCGGAGCGCTAGTTGTCGTGGTCGGAGCAGGTTCGGTTGACTGTTGGGACTCTGGCCTAGATTGTTGGGACCGCATCAATTTTATGTGGCGGATATTTCTTTTAATGACTTGGCCATTTTCGTCCTCCATCTTGTAGGCGCCGTTTCCGGTTTCCCCAATGATGGTGTACGGACCGATCCATTTGAAATTCAATTTCGCAACTATCCCTTGTTGCTTGTTGGACAGGGTGAAGTTCTTGACGAAGACTCTTTGTCCTGGTTCCAGTGATGTTATGCGGGCGTCCTTAAGGTGGTTTGCTCGGCGTCTTTCGATGACCTTTCTTGAGTTAGCTCGAGCTTGTTTGAGGACCTGAAGATATTCTTCGTTTCGCATGGGAACCGGATCGCCTTCTACATCGAGCTTCACTCCTTTCATAAGTGTGATAGGGGTGAACTTTGTTGTTGCGTGCTCAACGTAGTTTAGCCTGTGTTCAATCTGTGAGATGAACATGGACCACCTCGAATGTTGCGTCGGACAGAATATCCGGAGGCAATCTCCTATCGTCTTCATCCTTGTTTCTACAGGGTTGGACGATGGGGTGTAGATCGAGGTAAATCTCGGCGATACGTCTTTTTTCGTCCAGTGATCTGTCCAAAATTTCGAACTAAATTGCGGACCGTTGTCCGACAATATGCTTCGTATTGGGCCGTATTCAGCAATGAATTTCTCCATTGCCCCAATGCATGCGTTCGTCGAAGCAATCTTCACTGGGTAGAGGCGGGTAAGTTTTGTGAATACGTCCATTATCACAATGATCTTGGACACATTACCCCTCCCTCGCGGCAAAGGGCCGAATATGTCAATGGCTACCAAATCTCCGGCATTTTCCGCGACAACGGAGTTGAAGCCGCTCGTTAGCGTTGTATTTGAATTTTTTGCTTGTTGGCAATCGATGCACCTGGCGCAGTACTTTTCGACGTCTTCTTTACAGTATGGCCAGTCGAAGTGTCGGCGAACGATATCCAGCGTTTTCCGGGCACCAGGATGTTGGTGATCCTCATGGTAGAATTGTATGAGGGCTGGGCGAACCTCTTTCGGAACGAGCATGCGAGAGATGCTATCCCTGTTTTTCCAGTAGATTACCCCCTTCTGGGTTTCGATCCTCGGAGACTTGGACTCTACCAGTCGTGTAATTTCAGGATCACTTTCTTGCATCTCTGGCAGGTTTCCTAACAACTCTTCCATGGAGATTTCCCCGCGCACATCCGTTAACATCACAACCGTCATAAGCTCTGCTGGTTGGTGATTTATGTGATCGGAGACTCGAGTGAATCTGCTGAGTGCGTCGGCCGCGACGTTGTCTTTGCCAGGAATATGTTTTATTGCAGAGATGTTGTACATACACAGGTATTCTCTCCACCTGGCAACTCGTGGTGATGCATCTTGGTGTTGGAGAAGATGCTGGAGAGCCTTGTGATCTGTTTGTACTTCAACATCTCGGTCGACAAGAAGATACTCGCATTTTTTGAATGTGTATATTATTGCGAGTAGTTCCTTTTCGTAAGGAAAATAATTGCGTTCAGCGCTTTTTATAAGCCGGCTGACCATCGCAATGACTTTCGGGACTAATTCGGTAGTGGTCGTTCCGTCTTTTTCAACGGAACGTTCTTCATACTGGAGGACCATCCCGGAGACAGCCACGTCCGAAGCATCGGTGATGACGACGAATTTCTTGGTCCAATCTGGATGGGCCTGCATCACGCATTCCGCAATCTCGTTCTTGAGCCTACGGAAAGCCATTTCCTCCTCCACATCCCACTTGAACGGTACAGTCGATTTTGTCAGGTTATGGAGAGGTGCTGCAATTTCCGCGCATTTGACGATATGAGCGCGATAGTAGTTCATCACGCCGAGGAAGCTCTGCACCTCATGTTTGTTTCGAGGCTGCTTGAACTGATATATTGCTTCGACGCGACGCGGATCAGGTTTGATCCCTTCTTGATTTATTATGTATCCGAGGTAGTTGGCGGACTGTTGGAAAAATGAGCATTTATCCAACCGGATCGTATGTCCCGCTTCGTGCAGTCTTTCGAGCACGATTCCTATATGTCGGATATGTTCTTCGATCGTGGGAGAGAAGATAAGTATGTCGTCGACATACGCTGTTACGAAATCATCGAGGTCACCGAGAACTGTTCGTAGTGCCGCAATGAATGCCTGCATGCTGTCTTTCAATCCAAACGCAAGCGTTTGGAAGACATACGGCTGACCCTGAAAGCTAAAGGCAACATACTCCTTGCTTTCTTCGGCTAGGCCTATCTGCAAGAATCCATTTCGCAGGTCAATTTTGGTGAACCACTTGGCACCATAGAACTTCGTTTTGATCTCGTTTATCGGGGGCACCGTGTCTCCCCGGATGCTCATAAATTTATTTATTGCTCGCGAGTCAAGACAGACTCGCACTTCTCCATTCGGCTTTCGATGCACCGCGAGTGGGGATATGTATCGACTAGGAGCTGGTCTTACGATATCGTCCTTGATCCATCCATCGATGATTTCCTTCACCCCAGGTACTTGGGCATGGGGGATGGAGCGACCATTGAAACGCATTTCCTTGACCGGCTCTTTCATCACGAGTTTGTGCGTGTAGTATTTGCATCTTCCGACTCGATGTCGAAAGACTTCGTGATGCTTTTTCAGTATGTCGACGAAGGTGGCCTTATACGTGGATGGCAACTCAACCTTCTCGATAATGTTGTTGATTTCCTGTTCGGCCGTGAGTGGAATTGACTCCAGCAATGCAACCTGTTTGGTCTGGGACCAATCCGCGGGTTCGGAACCTTTGAATTGGATTCTCTCCTGACCGTCCGGCGTCGTTGCGGTGAACGTTCTTTTGGTAAGGCATGGAACGACGTCGTATTCTGCCATGAACGTTCGGCCCAACAGGAGCGGTGTGTTGAAGTTTTTCACCACGCGAACTGCGGTGGTGTACGTATGTTTGCTCCCCTTGTCGTCCGTCATCGTGAAGGAAATCACTGCTGTTCCTACAACAACGATGGCGGTACGGCCAACACAAGGGCCTATTCGATAAGAGGGCACTTTTAATCGGTAGAAGCGGGTTTCTGGATGCTCCTTCTTCATTTGCTGTAAAGCTTCTAGCGTCATGATGGAGTACAATGATCCTATGTCGAGGAAGAAGTGGTAGACTTTCTCCACAATGCCTATCTCCACAGGGATGTAGAAGGCAGGAGGTAAGTCCTCGACCCGGTATTTGTTCGGGATTTCCACGGTCGTTTCGTCCTCTAGATCCTGTAGTGTTTCCTCCATGACGTTGCCACAAAGAAGGCGTGACTGGTCCGCCAGTACACTGATGCACACAGTCGTAGCCCCAGAATCCGCTTGGCTTTTGACCCCTATTTCTTGGATCATGTTCGTGGCGTTTTCGTCTTGGCCACTAGTTGTTTCTTCGATACTCAACTCCTCGGGTGGTATCTCGACTGGAGTGAACTCTTCCGCAAACAGGTTCCTGACAAGCATCGAGGAACTGGTGTTGACTTTCCTGTCGATCGTGTTACGGATGAGTTCCGTCAGCTTGTTGTCGATTCTCGCGACTTCGTTTTTCGTGTAAGTTCGAGGAGTGGGGAGCGTCACCTCCAGGGGGTCATTTACCTTGCTCGGACTCACTTTTGGGACTGGATCGACCATCAAATGACGTTCCAGGTCGAGCAGGTACATCCTGGGGCATTCCCCTCGAACTCTCCACATTCGGCTGTTGGCGTTGCGGATCCTCGCTCTGTACACCGGTTCTGCCGCCTTCGACAGGTTAGGCGCAATGGTGCACAAGATCAGCTGCTTCGCCTTCTTCTCTATAACGATTAGGCGAGCCAACTCCCGGAGTTTGTCTTCGAACGCTTGATCTTCATGGTCCGGATGGAGCACAAAGTGCTCGTCGAAACAGACGATGATCATGTCGTTCTCCTTGATTCTTGACAAGGCGCTCGCGTAGAGTTTGGCGATACGATTGTTGTTTCTCATATCCGCTATTTTATTTCCCAGCGTGGCTGCATTCGACAATTTAGATTGCATTAGCCAGCTGAGAGCTGATGCGTCTCCGAGAACGCGGTATTCCTTCCAGTCGGGAAGTTGCCCGGTGTCGTGAAGAACTTTCGTTTTGTTCAAGTCAGGTTTCTTCTCCCCGTTGGAAGAAGATTTGGTTGATTTCTGCCCAATTTTGCTTTGAGGAGGGCGGTCCGTATGGGCAGTTACGGCCGCCGCGAGTCGTTTCCCGACTCCGTGTCCGATTCAGGGTACGTAACATCGTACTCGTCTTCCTCGTTGTCCTGGACCACATTGACAGGATCTGACTTCGGTTTCGCTGTCGATCCGTCCGTCCTTGGTTTGGCGGAATACCTGGCGTTGTTTTCAGGCGCCGTCCAGATTCTCTTGGGCACTGGCACCATTGCTGTAGGCGCAGACGTTGGACCGTACACTGATTCGACGAACTTAACCATATCGATAAATCCTTCCAGCGTGTGGTACGCTGTTAGCGGAACATGAGGACGGAGCCACATCGGCATTTTCTCATGGATTGCCTGGATTATGTCGATGATCTGTACGGTTTGAGTCTCGTGCAGCTTGGTGTAGCAGTCTATGATGAAGTCGACTTCCGTTTTATAGCGTGTGGCGTCGTAGTTGGCTGCTAAGACCGTTCGAGCCTGTCGGCTTCGCGTGGCGTGGTTCCATTCCGTGGCGAGGAACTTCTGCCTGCAGGCGAGGTAGCCCAGGTGATAAGGGTACCCCGATGCCGTCGGAAACTTCTCGCGGTCAAGTCGGTTTTTGAAGACTTGAGCCCGCTGGATATCGTCCGACATGCTGCTCGTGCAGTTTTCAAACTCCTGGATGAATACCCAGGGGTTTCTCGAGTCCCATGCGCCTTGGTATTTCGGCAAGTGGTATGGGTCGAACACTCGTAGATTTGTGTTTTGATTTTGTTGCGGTCTACGTAGTCCCGTCATTTGAGGACCCTGGTTTTGCGTCTGTTGATTGTCGCCATAAGTATTCCGTTGATTGGTCATCGGATCGTTTGTTGTCCCGGCATTCGATGTTTCGATACCTGGTCCGTACGAGGGAGTACTAGATACTCCTGAATGGTACGTTTGGGGATAACCGCGCAAGTACGCCATTGGGTCATACCCGTTCCCCACAAACGCGGCAGATTCTGCCCCTCCCAAACTGTGAAAAGATGACAGCAGGGGTGGTACCGTTTGTGGTGCTACTGGTACTAGGCTGTTTGACATGGCGGCGTTTGTGAATGGTGTTGCTGGTGTCATTCCTGGGTAGGCGCCGTTGGTTAGTCTGGGATCAACCCCAATAGGGATGAACGGATTGCTCATCACTGGTGGCGGATGGTTGACCCAGAACGGCGCTGTTGTTGTTGGTGGTTGCAGATCAGCTCCGCCCTGCTGGATGGACAGTCTGCGTGGTACACGAAGCAGATCCGTTCGACTCAGGTTGAGAGGCTCGTCGTTTCGTTCCGCTCGTTCTTCCAACGGAATGTCGTTATTGAGGACATCGGCGATGGCCGATGAGCGAACGTTTACATTCCTCTCGAACTGGTCCGTATTTTCGGGGGCAGTAGCAATCGATTCGGAGATAGCGTGATGAACGGCGTTCTTCTTTATCTCGTCAATTTCCTTTCGGAACTTCTCCATATCGGCTTGCATCTGCTTGAGCTGGATGCAGGATTCGCGGTACTGGTTCTGGTAGTATTCCATACCATCCTGGTACCTGGCTCTGCTTTCCCTCTCTTGTTGGTATCGGGCACGGTATTCCCGATTTTCGTTGAGTAGTTCTTGCACGTGTTTGGGAGTCTGGAGGACAACAGTGGGGTTGACTGAGTCGTCGTCCTTTTGTTGTTGCTCCTCCTCCCTTGACGCGGGGTCGGACCTCTGGGGTAGGCTTAGGCGAGGTCCTTGCCGCTCCTCCATCCTTCGACGTGGGAAGGTCGGGGCGTATTAGCTGTTTTTTTTTTTCAAGACGAACTTTCTTCTTTAGCAGTTTTCCGGTCGCGCGCGTTTCGGAATACCCTGTGCACCACAGCGCGTTTTTTGAACGCCTGGTATTCGGTGCTATCGGCTTATCGGCGATGTTTCGGGTCACTGGTGCAGTAGGTCAAGTTGCTCGTCAGCGGGGTTTTTCGATGTATGAACGGCTACTGTTGCTGATAGCGCTCGACGTATTTATGAATGACGTGTTTTTTTTTTTTTTCGTGCTGAAATACAACTGAGTTACGCGTATTTATGCGATTAAAATGTGGGAATAATACGATCGGAAGGATAGCCGTTTAGTTCGTATTTATCGAAAAGTATTCTATTGTTCGTAATTCACGATAAACGGGCCAGCGTCTATCGTAAGGAATGCGGAAATTCGTTATTTTTATTTTTTTTTTTTTCAAGGTTCGACGTCCTATTTAATTTACGAAAATACTCTCGAACACTTTTTAATTCGGGACGAAAAAATTATAGATATTTTTGATGTTGGATCGCGGCTTTTGTTTTGGGGGCTTTAAAATACAGTAAAATTGCCAAATTTTTTGCTGCGTCCGATTATTTTGTTTCTTTTTCCTTTTCCTTTCGAGAGTATTAGTTTATTTTTTTAAAATGGGGCAATATGGTATAAAAGAAAACGAATAGAAGAAAAAAAATGACTAGAAGAAAATGAAAGGGTAACCAAAAAAAATGTAGATGCCGAGAGGGACCACAGGTGATGTTAAATTAAGAGCTGGGCAGACAGAAGTTAAACTAAATTATCAATTTTTTTGTTTGGGAAGACCTGTGGTTGTAGGGAATAGGGGTTTTCGGCGCAACAGCCTATAGAAAGGAAGTGCCGCCGAAAAATTTGCCAGAAATTAAAAAGGCACCAAATTTTAATTATTTTGGACCTTCAGCCTTGCTCAAGGGCTGGGGTACATACATACACAATAAATAAATAAATAAATGAATGCAAGAAAATACACAATAAATAAATGAATGCAAGAAAATACACAATAAATAAATGAATGCAAGAAAATACACAATAAATAAATGAATGCAAAAATATGAGAAAAAAAAAAAAAAGGTATCCAAAAGGATTTATGATTTCGATTAATGTGCCGAGCACTGAGGCTTGTTTATTTTTACGGGCCAAAGCCACTTTAGTGAACAGAGGCAGATAAAAATATTTTTTACACAAAGTTTGGTGCTAAAAAGCTAGTGACGAACTGCACTATGATTTTGATTATTCAATTTATGAATTTCAAAATGGCGTGGCGGTTAGGAGGTGGCGGTAGACTGGGTTAAGGTGCCAGCCTATCATGGTGTGACAATTTGGGAAATTAAGGAGAAGGACCATGCCAAGGTCGGTCTAAAACGGTCGCCAGAGTGTTTTAGGAAAACACACAACCGGATGCATTAGGGAGACATCCACCCTGCATGTGAGAGGCAAGGGGAGGGGTACAAGACACTTTCTGGCGAACCAGCATCATGCCGACCAAACTACACCCTTGGTTCCTAACACAGTGCACGAATTTTGGGCCCCGAACCTGGACTAGATACCTGCCAGGGGGGCATATGAACACATGCAACTACTAGTTGCCAAATCACTACAGCCATGCAGGAAGACACTGTTCCGAAATGAATGGGTGAAAAATGTTTATAAAAATTAGGTGTACGGACTACCTGATGGCAGTGGCAATGGGTTGTGATAGAAATAGAATTAAACGGAAAACAAAACAGAAAAATTTAGAAAATTTTGGGTTGATAAATTCAGAAAAAAAAATGGGGCGTGAGAGCCTACGGACTGGGGTGCAGCTTCCGGTCACTGAACACCATGAGACATGCCTCACAGCGTCCTGTCACGGTCGCCATATAAGTTAATGTGACGTCCGAAAAAATCACAAAAACAACACAAACAAACAAAAAAAAGAGAGCCACAGAAAGGCAGGTAGAGTATGGGAACTCCTGCATGGCCAAGTGTAGGAAAAGACAAAAAGGAAGAAAAAGGAAAATTCACCATTTTAGAACCAACACCCCAATTGCCAGAATAACCAACCACCCCCCTCCCACCACATGCCTTATTATTAGGCTATCATAATAATTTTGATTCCCAAATACAAGTTACATGAACAGAATAGTAAAGAAAAACCATATATTTACTGTCCTTCGTCACAGCTCCGCAGCGGCCTTGGGGCGATGCAATTTCCGGTGATGTGGTTCAGGATGCTCTCGTTGCCCCGGCTGTTGTAGCCCCGCTGACGAGCACTGGTACTGTGGAAACAGCAACTGGATGAATCCTCCTTTCTGCTCCCGCTACTTGATCTGGTTGATGTCAGGACCACTATGGAGGTGCGGTTTGTGCACCCCTCTGTGGCCTTTTTCGAATTTAGCTGAAGCCCAGATTCGAATTTGACCTCGGAGGTCAAGTAATTTTGATTTCGATTGACAAAAAAGACTTACGAATTGTCACCCAGATGGACGAAATTAAAGGAAAAATGTCAACTTTCAATTAATTCGTTTACTCCAAAATTAGGCATGAAACCTCATGAATTTAATGATGATTTCACATACACAATTCGCGAATTATATTGGTGACATTAAACGGTGAGGGAAGCCCCCTCCGAGTAAGTACTCTAATTTTTGAGAGGAAATTTAGTGGCCAAAAACAACACTTTTCGAGGCAAAAACCTCTAAACGGCGCGATCCGACTGCTAAAATTCAACTAACTATAGGCTAAGAATGTAAGGATCGCGCCAAGCATCGAGAGAAATTCCCACCAAAACTCACCACCAATTGCATCGCCTCGTACACGTTTTCTCTATAAAATTACAGCCAATCCTGTTGAAGAAAATGAATTATTTCGGCCGTTGCATTTGAATTTAAATTCTAACGTATTTTTCGGTCCGTTAGGCGAGCAACCGAACGGACCGCCGATGTTTAGGCATGCAGCTACGAGTATTATTTCTAGGCTATTGTATGAGTACATATAATTCGCGGCTAGGCTAGGCGGAAAATAATAGGTAACGCAGACCGGCGAACAAGTTGAAACTATGTAGCCTAGCCGTGTTCGAGAGTGCAAAATACGTATCGATGTAAAATTCGTTCACAAGAAATAAATTCGGTATACGTACATTGATTTGAAAATTATTTCGGCGAATTTCGTGAGCTGTGGAGAGAAAGGGGAATAATATTTTGGGAGAGAAAAAAAAACAGGGGACCAGAGACGGGAATCGACGTAAATACAAAAATATGAAAAAATACAGGTCGGGCATCTCACATTGATTGCGAGCCTGATATAATTATGTTAGATAATAAGAAAAGACATGGTAAGACCCAATATGAAACAAATACTTTTTTTAAATAATGAAACATTTTTCTTGTGGAATGCGATCCTGAATATACGAAAACAAAACCTGAAAAAAACGCACAATTTAATCCACAACGCAATTAATTATGGAACCGAGGTTACAAATCACCAATTATAACTGGTGATTTCGCAGAATTCCAGCCTAAACCTATGCATTTGGCCCGATTTTTGTTTTACCACTTTATACTACGTATTAATAGTATTTTACTCAACTACTTAGCAAAATGAGTGATTATTATCACGAGTGGCTAACTAGTTGATTACGATATTTTTTTCAACGAATTCACCGAAAAGAGATTATTATGTACCCGATTAAACATGTAAACTTCATTTATGAATAGAATTTTAGATATACCTAATTTAATATTATGGAGAAGAGAAATTGGTTGTTTGTGTAAACATTACTATGGAGAAGCAAACGCTGGTTGAACAGAGAAGCAGAAAAAAGTTTACATTAAAGCAGTGAAATTGGTTGTTCCATGAAAAGATTAAAAGAAAGGGAAACCAGTTTATAATAAGAAATGGAACCGAGCTGTGTGGGGATGGATAGTACAACCAATGCCAAAGAGGGCATATAGGGTAAATAAGAAGTTAATCAAAAGAAAAAAGTAATTGGAATGAGAAAAATGTTCGTTGTGAGTAAACATAGGCTAAGTGGTTAGTCTAACTGAGACACTAAGGTGAATTTAGGTACTATTAGGTAAAATAATTTTGATTCAATGTAATTTTTATTTTATTTTAATTTAAACTAAGGACATATAATTTTGTTGTTTATTCATTGTTGTGATGGTTGGTCATACCGTCATTCTTTAGGAGGTAAATATGTATTGATAAGTAGGTAGACATATTATTATGAAAGATAGGCCGAGGGTACTTAAATTTGTTTAGAATTTTTTATGTGTGTTGGTATATAGCCTAAAGCTACTGAAATGAGAATTTATTTAGCAATAGGTACATGAATGAAACATTTTTTTTAATGCCTTCTTTTTGGTTTCTTCTTGACTTATTATTTTCCTTCAAAGTTTAAGAGCTCTACGTACCTATATAATTTAGTGAATTTTCAATTTCGAATGAAAATTTTCATTGATTTGTAAACCGAGAAAAATAATAGCTACTTCTGTAATTATTTAACATGTTTATTCATAGGCTTATAATAAAGTGAAAATATTGAGGAAAAAACGAAAAAAAAAGGATAGTTGTTGGGCAGAATTTGTCATGAAATCTGAAAAAAAAAACCATACGTAATTGAAGCTTAAGAATTACTAAAACTCAAAGTTCATGAAAGTCTTCTGAAAGATTAATTAAAAAGTTACTCGGGATATTTTTTTTCTATTTTTATTGATGCTTTTCGGCTAGAACAAGACTTTGGCTCTTTAAGTAGTCGCATTTTTCATTTCCATTCATTAATCACTCAACGAACAATAAACTCTGGCTCTTGAATCCGACCAACTGTCTCCATTTTTCTTGACTTGTTTCGAAATTCTTATATATTTTCCGTAGAAATAATTTGTTAAAATAAATACATTCAACAATGCATGTATTTATGACAATGATTTGATGTTTTCATTTACAAAAGTGGTAATTGGGTGGATATAATAATCATTACGACACATAAGAAACAAATAAAAACCAATGTAGGCCTACTCACAAAATGGGTTCATATGGAAAGTTCAGGAAGGAAATTGTGAAAAGATTAAATGACTATGAAAGGTCATAAGGTCATTTAATTCATTAATTTGTTCAAAAAATAAATAAAAACAACGTGAGAATGAATATGTGAAGAATGTTTAGACAGGAAATTTTGAAGAAAAGGGAAGTGGAAGACAAAGTACAATATTATTTTATTCCAAATTATATTTGGAATTTTACGATACTTTACGCTTTAGTAAGTATGGAAGATAATTCCATTTATCAATGTGGTCAACTCTCAATACTAACACAAGGAGAAATATTAAAATTAGATACCTCTTTCGTCGAAATGATAAACGTTCAACAACCATTAAGAGAATTGAGTGCGATGGCTTTGTTTTTGAATATTATGTTTGGTTTTGAATGATCAGTTGATGATAAAATTTACAAATTTCAATTAATTCAACTGCGATAGCAGAGGGTAAAACTCATTCAGAATAATTTCTAACCTATCTTTTCAGAAATTTTGACATTTGTAATTTAAAGTACCTAAGTTAAGTGAACAAACCCTCTCACTTATAATGATTAAATGTAAAAAATAATGAGACCTATACATATAGGTGATAATAAAAAATCATTCTACTCATTTTAATGGGGACACAAAGAATTAGTGATTCATAAATTATTACGCAGGTATACTTACCCTCTTTTAGCAGGTTTTTCTACGTCAACGTTGCACTTTATGTCATACCTAAACGCAAAAAAGGTTATTTTTTATGCACGCAAAGCGTAAATTTTTCGGAAACTTTTTGCAAAAAGTTCGTACTTTACTACAATTTTCAACCATGAGCCATAACTTCAATTATGTTTATAGTTTTTCAAGGATATTAAAAAGTTTGCTCGTTTCGGAAATTAAACAAACATTCTTTACGGTAGAAAAATACCATAAAAATGTTTTTTCTTAAAAAATGTAACAAGACTTGAGACGTTTCCTTAATTACCCGGCGACACGTTCCCACCATTTCGTAATGAAAACTGACTTAAAAGAGTGAAGTTTGGTATCAAAATTGTCGAATTTTTTGTTCTTTTAGGAATACAATTGAGTCAAAGTTGCTACAGAGTTATGACTTCGGCTATGAAAATTTCGTAAATTGTATTGTAATTTGAATTCTACTTTGGTCTGCCGTAATTCAAGTTTTTGGTTCTTCGCACTGAATGAAGTCTTCTTACACTGATGGCGTTGCTATACAACTGTCTGCTTAATATTTTGCTTCTACGTTGACACAACTTGTCTCAAAATTTCGAAGGAGCTTGAATAAAGGGTATTTATTTTTGGATGCAATATTAAAGAGTAGAAAATTTAAAATATACAGCTCAATGTGCAAACATGTTGATTAAACCCTCCATAACAACAACAACCACTCACTTAGAACTGATATTAATATTAAATCTATGATTGACTCAGTCCAGTATCATGGTGTGTAGGAAGGTACCGACACAACCAGTTGAAATTGAAGGAGCAAAAAGCTTCCAATCAAGCAAAGAATGCGAAACCTTGACTGGCTATTGTGCAAATAATCTTAAATGTCAATGAAAACTAAGGTAATAATTTACCTAGCCTTAGTGAAACTAATATGGCTTGGCTGTCTGGGGTGGAGCAGAAGACTCAGGTCTAAATATTATCAAAATATGACATTGGGAACAATGCCATTGTAAAGGAATATCGATATGGAAAAAACAAAAGCAATCGTCATGATTTTAAGACACTAATTATAGAGACAAATAAAGTACGTCAGGACTCTTAACATCAGTCATGGCTTGGGAATCATCCTAGTTCCACTGTAAAGAGGCTTTCAAGCACTGGTGGTGATACAAGATACCTCACAAGTTGGAAGATTGAGGAACTAAAAGATAGATAGATTTCAAAAATAATCTGGTTAATTAAGATTGCTGGCTTGGGGAATTGATCTAGTGACCAACAGGTTGGAAAAAGGGACGCATATCCGTGCAGTCATGATGTCAACAATGGTTGAATAATTGCTGAGTGCATATTATGACATCCCCACAGCCAATCTCCCAGTGCTATTATACCTAAACAGTTAAGCAAGCATGATAATAGAGGGTGGAGCTATGAGGCTGTATAGTGGTAAAGCAGAAAAACCAGAGACATATAGCTAAAGAGATGTCAAACTCTATATATGCACTGTGGTTCAAAAATGTACCAAAGATCTTCGATTATCACCATCACCACGATCATCATCATCATCATCATCATAATCATAATTATCAATGAGAAATCAACTTTGTTTAACATTCTGCGCAGCCAAAGACGCGCATATTTCATGATGAAAACAGACATCTCTATATCAATACAGCCACACTATGAAGCCATGACACATGTGCAGTTAAGTAAAGGAAGTTGAGAAATTTTTTATGATGATAATGGTGGTTGAGATGTTTGTCACATTTTTGATCATCTGTTGGAGATCTCCTTAGCTCTAAGTCTCTGAGAAAAACCTACCACAGATGTAATCCGTTATGTTCAATGCCATTATATATAGGGGGGATGAGAGGAACATCAATACGTGTCACTATTTCTTGTTGGTTGTCAGCTTGGGGAATCAAACAAATGACCTACAGGTTGGTAAAAGTGACACGTGAATCTCAGTGCTGGATGAATAAGCACTGAGAACATGTTACATCCCCCAAAGATAATATTTTATCTTAATTTGGCAACTCCACATGCAACTTGTGCATACTGATAAGTAGTCCAAGTATTTATCATCTTGTCCTGACAGTGTGGGCATTTGAGATTTTCTCTTACACTCATTTGAGGTTGGTACATCTCAAAGACTCCTCAATGAGCGTGGAGTACTTTTATCTGAGCAAAACTGAGCACTTTATGAGATATTATGTTCACCCACTCTCAAGGATGGATGCTAGGATGTGGTTCCACTAAACCTTATTTTGCTGGAAGAGTCACTCTTGCTGGTTGTAAAGCAGAGATTACCAACATATTTCTTTTAACCCAAACCCATAGTGTGTTCAGTCTTCCTTCCACCAAATAAGTACTTACAATTCTATTCACCTGAAGCATGTCAACTAGTGTTATATTTTCAAATATGAAAACTGTCTTTGTGGAAACGGTGTGACAGACACACCTGAATACTGTTTTAGGTTGGACCCTCTCCATCTTCACCCATTGGCATCTGATCAGACTAGTGGCCCATTTAGGGATCAAAGTGGTATTTCACATAAGCAGCTTCCATTTATTCTCCCTAAACCACACAAGTTCCAACATCTGGTACTGAATTTTAGGACTGTTTGGTATGCTCTGTCATCTCAGTTAATTCCTGGCACGTGTTTTGAACTGTAATTTTGTGTCAAACCACATACTCATGTACTTCAAGGATGTACAAATCATAATCTCCTCTTCTCAAGGTAGAATTAAGGGGCTGTGCTTCCTACAAATTGTCATTAGTCTGGCCTCTAGTTTGTGGGTTGTCAAACTCAACCCAATTAACTTGATCTAGTTCATTAGGATGTCAAGTGCCTGATTAAGCTTAGGGCTCGGTCACGCTTCTGAGTAGTGAGTGGTGAATGGAGAGTATTGACTTTGTTTACAAAATCAAACGTACATCATTTATGCAAATGACCATGCATGAGTGGTGAGTGGTGAACGTTACCACTTACCGCTCAACATTATGTTTGATTTTTGCACTCAATGCTGAGCATTTTCTCCATGTTATTATACAATTTCTCTGTTACAACATTAAATTACGCAAATTGCATGACCACCTTGCCACTTTAATCCCAGAGTGGTAAGCGGCAACCACTCATTACGCCTACCCCTTAAAAACATAGCTGAGGCCTTACACTTAATGTACAATACGGCATTGCATGTGACAAAAACCGTAGCACAGACAACCCACATGAATGTTGAATCCTTTAAAAGTGTGTCAGTAGCTAACAATAGTTTTTATTTATCTACTTTAACGAATTTCTAATATTAACAGTAATTTATTTTCATTGATTCACAAAAAAAAGGGTTACCCACTTCATTATTTACGAACCACTTCATAATTATCATTTATGCAAATGAGACATTGTGGTTGTTCATTATGGGTGTACCTCATTTCCTCTTTTTATGTATTATAAATTATTTAAGGTACCTAGCTAATGTTGTAAAATTCTCAAATTTTATGTGATTCAACGTTTTAATAAACTTTTTTGTTATTTTTTCTCTTTGTTGCAGCGCTTCTTCACAATCGGAGAGAATAATTTTTACATGAATTTTTAATGCTCAATAAGTGCTAACTGAATTTGGTGCAATGTATTTCGTGTCTGTTTAGCTTATTAGATTATTGCGCGTTTTATATACAAATGAAATTTACGTTCTCTTAACATGCACCTTTGTTCGTTGTGGTTGTTACTGTTGCATTCTGTAACTGGTAAGTAATAATTTATTATTATTTTTTTCTCTTTTGTGTATTTCAACCTTTTCAATATTACCTGACTAAGTGTATTGATAAAATTTTTAATGAGATATTTTGAAATTTAGCACCTCGAATATTCAAAACGTATGATTAAATATTGTGAAATATAGGATTATGGGCTGTGGTTTTCTTAAATAGAGAAAAACCAGGCAAAAATAAACCTGCAGCAAAGAGACATTAACTTTGGATGAAGGATTAACTTCGGCTGAAAGCAATGTTATTTACTACCTACGTTTCCTTTACTGGCCTGACTTCAAAATAAAATGGACCAGGAGGGAAAAAAAAATCAAATAGGTTATAGTCATTATATATTTACTTTTTTGGCAATTTTCCATGCCATATAATTCCTATTTCTGCGAATAAATACGTGATTTTTTTTTTCTCTTCTCTTTAAACACGCTGGTAGCCTATTGTCAAAATGTAAATTCTACTCAATGATATAGAAATACTAAATTAAAGCTCCAAATAAAGAACTTTCGAGCCAAAACCACGAGAAATGTCGTTAATATCGAAGTACCTATATTTAAGTGAGTGGGCTTTTATTTTTTGTTTTTTAAATTCAGACTTTATTAAGCACCTTTACCAATTATGACTTCAATAAGAGCGATATATACAGATTTTCATCAAATATATTTTGTAGTTAGAAATGATATTTTACAATTAGTACCTATAGTTGAGCAGTCTGTGTTTGTATATAACACCTGTGACTGTAAATATAATTTTGTGAAGATTTTTAAATGATTTTAGAATAAGTTTTTGATTCTAATTTTCTAATTTCATTTTCCATGTTTTCAACTACCTACGGAGGTACCCTCGTCTTTTGAAACCAGTAAATTTCTTCTAATGGAAGTTTTTAGTTTAATACATTTCACATTGGAATGAGTATTTTGTGGGAACTATCGAATTGCCTAAATTCGTTCCTGATTGTGTATTGTGTTGTTAGTAGCTTGCTGTAACCATATATTTCTACTCGATAATTCTTATATTGATATATCGTCTCAACTGTCATCCACCTTGTACATATAATAAATATCAAAGATTTGTATGGACATAACTCAGGCGCCACACGAGAATCTTTCCATATCTCACATTATCGTTATCTCTCTCTCACACGCGCACATTCTTGTCATGTGTTACCCTCATCAATAAACTTTGAAGATGCATCTCCAATCAGTAAAGATGACATCACTAATTAGACATAATTCAGTCATCATCTAGAAGAACTGCTTGACACGAATTATGCTGTCATCTCATTGTTCTCAATCACACTATTGGTCAGAAATTACATCACCTAATCGTGTCATCCGCATATCATTCTAAAATCATCTGTCATATTCATCTGAAACTAAATTAATTGTAAACTTTGTTAATCAAAAATCAGTGGTTTTTCTTTTCTATTGTAACCATAAAATGTTAAGGGACTCAATCTTCTGAGTTTGTAATGTTAATCTAGAAATAGTATATTTGTATTACACAAATGTTACTTTGAAGTCGCATTAAAGTGTACTGTAATATTGTCAAAGTATTTTGAGTCTATCAATCATTTCAAGTCTAAAATTGTCGTCACACTAGCCTACCTGTGTAGACCGATCCTTGGTGTTTCACTGTCAATTGTTGTTAACTGGCTAACTTAACTTTAGCCTCAATTGGTTTCTCCATTGCTTCTTTCCAGCTTTATTGAACTGATAACATATTGACATTCGTTTTTGCTACTCCTTCATTGTATTCAGTTTGCTCTGTGTGTAGTTGCCAGACCAAACTCCACAATAAATAATTATACTTGGCCTGCATGGAATAATGCCACAGATTTAGAAAAAGAAAAAATAACAAAGAAATATGGCAGGTATTAGCCTGTACCGCATGAAATATACCTCAACGATACTTTTCAGGTTTTATTTTAGGTAAAATTTTAAGTAGGCATAATATTAGAGCTGGTTGCTCCAAACTTAAGAAGTACTTATAAATGAACTGCTTACAGAATTGTATAATTCTTGGATTCACTTAAGACAGAGAACTGCATTTTTTCGGTCTCCTTAAAATCGGAATGAATTTTCTTTTGTTTTTTTCTACTGTGATATCTACTGGAGGAGAGGATTGAAATTTGGATTGTACTTCAGTTTGGTAGATCTAATGCAAAATAATCAAAAAATAGCGTAATTATACTATGGGCGTTCCAAATGGTTCTTATTGAATCAGATATTGACGGATAATCAGTATTTCTATAACCATATTTACATGTAAAACAGAAAAAAACAGAAAGTGAGGCCTCTAGCTCCCATAGGGAGAAGATTCTTGATGGAAAATGATAGAGAGTATTGGTTTCACTGGAAGTAGAAAGTGTAATTTCTTCTCAGTTGAGATAATAGGAGTTGGACGCAAACTTAATGAATCCTTTTACCAACGTCATAGGCACCGACTTAGGGTTTTTTGCCTATCCCCCATTAACTTTGTTAATTGAATTACCTATGCAGGTATAAATACTAATTTACTTACGTATGTATTTTGTATTAAATAATAACCAATTTGACGTCTAAATTGAATGGAAACCAAGAGATTTTCGCATTTTGACCTCACTTACAAGAATGTACGATCGAATACGTCGAGTTTCAAAGAATTCTTCGGTGGCGGATCTAGAAAGTAATTTTGAGGGGGGAAATGACAAAATTTTTGGGGAGTTGAGCTTTTTTTTTTTTTTTTTTGTTGGCTCTTCAACAAAATTGTTTAAAATTTGCATCTCAATTCTGCGGTCGTATTTCATTTTTTCCTTTTATTTTTTTTGGCATTTTATGGGAAATTTCTCCATTTTCTCCTTGGATACGCCACTGGAATTCCTTGGTATTACAGCGGGTAAGTAATAATGATGGTCTTATTTCCGATTCGTTCGAAACTCCACGCAATATTTCATGTAACAATTTCGAATCTCATTCAAATACTTGGGAAGATTTTTTGTTATTCGTTGTGGCCAAATAGGTACCGCCTTCCTCGACCGCTCTTACCATTAATAACATTTTCGACACAAAAGCTGGAAGAGCAGCGTTTGACGAAAATCGTGCAGCCTAACCCTAAAGCAAGTGGGGGACATGAAGGAGCATCTATCAACTTTGAAATTTGAGCTTATTAAACGTATATCGTGTAACGTAGTAGGCGAAAAATTTCGAAAGTGAACACGAGGAAGCTCTTATTGAAAGAAAAACATTACTGGCTTTATCCATTAATAGCCGACTCAGTGACACTTTAATATTTCTTTTCCAATTTTATAGAAAACTGCCTGATTGACGCGTTAATTTTTGATCCGATTATTCGATTTTAAACAACACGTTTTTTTTATTATTATTTTCGGGTTGAGAAGAAGTAAGACAGGCTTAATTTTCTGTACATGGATACTCCATAACGTATAAGTGGTTTTGATTATAATTAATTCGTATCCGACTCATATGGTAGCTTTATCCACTAAATTTTATCCCGGGCTTTATTAAAATTTTCAACAGCAGTTCGTAGTAAAGATTGTAACATTCTGTGTGAAGAATTCCTATCGAAGTACAATTTCTTGAAAGCAAAAAAAAATATATATATAATATGTCTATTTTCTTCTGTTCAAAATTATTGTACGAATTTTGATAAAAGTGACAGTTTGAATGTCGTTATAAGAAGGTTTATAATTGAAGTACCTACTTACATTCGATCCAGTCGAAAAATATCTACTCGAAATAAAGGTTTCAACTTTGGAGAAGAAGAGAATATCAGAAAATTCGTTGTCACCGTTGAAGCATTATATTGGGAGGCAGCTGTCCTTCTCAAAATAATTCACTTGTTTTACTTTTGAGAATTACAGGTTTTCTGCAATTAACTTTCGTTACTATTTTATGTTAGTTATTGTGTGAATTTTTTCTTGTGCACCCGTCCCAACATTGTGGAATGTGACCGGACACATTCTTACCCTACCAAAGAAACAATAAACATATACCTATTATATGAAATATCCATAGAATTTTCAAAACGAGATAATTTGCTACATTCTTTTTTTGAAGAATATAGTTTATTACCTGACGTTTTGTCCCCATACCTATCTCTTTTTGTTTCTGTTAGTAGCTTGTTCCCTTTTTTGGCTGCATCGCAAACAGAACTTGATATAGTGATTTTTCCTTTCCTCACAAATTTTGGACTAAATCTAACTTTCTGAGATTAGAAGAAATCACTCCGTTTGTCATCTTCGCATTAGTAAGTCCTATGAATTATTTTTGTCTGAAATTTCGTAATAATTTGTAAAATTTGTCTTGATGAAATTTTACTGTATAATTTTATCCTGTGTTTCTCACTACGTTTAAATTTGTCTGTTTTGTAATATTTTTTTTGGTTCTGGAAAACACAGATTTGATCATCTTTTAAAGATTAGGTATGTGGATTCATTTTATGAATAAACCGGTATTTTGTATCTTGTTTTCGATTATTTTGATTAACACTATGTCGGGCTGAAGGGGCTATATATGGTGGGGAAATTTGGCAGTTGACAATGTGGATTTCAAATAGATAAAAGTTCTGAGAAAGCAGGGAAATAATTAGGAAAAGAACATGGTTAACTTTTGGTATTTTTAGATTCTTTAAAATGTAAAACACATAAGTTTGGTGAAAACAAACCCTGGGTCTTTCCCTTCTGGTTTTTCTCCCCCACAGTGAATTTTGGAATTTCTCACTGTGGGATACTATTGATTTGGTATTAAAAATTTCCAATTATTTATTATTTTAATAATTTTATTTCGACAATATTTCAATTTCATCATCATTCTATCATCAACAAAACATTTATTTCCTCAATGTCTTCATTTTCAGATACCATGTGTATGGTATTTCATTGTATACCTTGTGAATCAGTTCAGGAAAGTAATTGGTTGAAAACTTATGAAGGTCAATCAAAACCAAGTTTTGTGTGACAGGTAAAAACTAAATTTGGCATACCACATATACCATAACTGCATATGTAAACCATTCCTTCGAGATTTATTGATCAATTTCACTGTAGAACACATATCAAATTACTTACCCAGGTGGTCAGTCAGAATCCATATTTTATACCATTGTGTTCACTTAAATGAAATCACACATACGTTAAAGAAAAAGTTATTTATAATCAGAACTTGTTGCCTCAATGCTCTGTGGAAATTAGACCTCCTAAATAAACAAAATTTTCAAAATTTTTCCACTCTTCTTTTTTCTTCTATTTATTTTTTATTTTGGATCACCTAGAATTTTCTTTTCTGACAAATACCAAGTTAGTTCTCAACCATATCCTTGTATGGTGAAAAGTTAAGTATTTTTTATTCTTGTTTAAACAAGTATATTGGTCACTGGTGACACAGTACATTTTGGCTGCATGAAGTACCTACTTCAAAATAAAAGGTGTTAAAAGAGTTCTACTATTATAGTTTTTCACTCGTCGGTTCTTTCAGTAATTAATTTTGCACAAATCAAATTATTTGATTTATTGGATACTTTTCTGTTTCTGAAGAAAGAGACATAAATTTTTGTGAAGGAATTTTTTCCTAAAACTTAAAGTAGATTCATAAAAGTTAAAATATAAATTTTCCACACCACCAAAAATTTTTAGTAAATAAATTGAAATCAAAGCAGTGGAATTTTTTCCAAGGCAGACAGAATTTGAATGTCTTCAGCTAAATTTTTGAATATCAGCAATATCTGCGTTCATCATATTTTTGGTGCTACAAATAGAGACCTAATAACTCAAATATTTGACTATCAAGAAATTTGAGTGAGTAATAGAATTTTCAGTAATTTTCAGTTATCAAAGTAATCCATTTGGTTTGATAGAAAAGGGGTAATACTTTTGGTGAACTTTATAAGTTTATTGGCTTGCGACCAGTTTTTCTAAATTACGGATTTGTAACAACCAGCTTACATAAATACAACTAAAAAGTATTTACCATATTCTTTTAAAACTCATAAAACATATCGAGATAAACGTTGTTGTAGGTATTTAATCAAATGATTGATAATGAAATTTGTGATTTTTTGGGAATATCGTTATGTTATTTTCTATTATGTGGTAAATATTTTTAAAATGGTGTGAATTAATGGGCAAGGTGAATAATTGCAAATATGGGGTGGAAACAAAGAAGAGAATGATTTAGGTAATATAAATATAATTCAATGTGGTAACGAAGATGATGGTTTGTAGCTAAAAGAAAGGAGATCTCATCTGATCTGCTTGGAAAGAAAAGTGGGAAATCTCTGCCAAGGTAATGCAAAAAGGATTTTTCACTTTATTTAAGGTAAATAATATACAGAATAGAGTATAAAAAAGATAAAAATGCAAATAAAAAATGATTCTTTGGAGGGGCAGTCTCTACTTTTGGCTGAATGTGTCAATACGTTTTATTATTAAGTCAATATCATTGATTCCAGTAGGTATACTTTTTATTTAATGAGAAATTTTAATGAAAGATCCTTTAATTTTGATAGTAATATTACTGCTACATATATTTTACACATTTCTTGTTATAGAAATAAAAAAATATTATAATTAATAATAATGTTTTTCCTGAAATATAAAAAATTTGGTGTTCCGTCCTGTTTTTGCAGACGATTCAGTTTGTCTACAAAAACGTGTCGAACAAATTATTAACAACTATTATTCCTAATTCTTGGAATAATAGCTGTCTATATTTTACCTAGCTTCCCACAGACAAACACCACCAGATATGCTGACAACAATGTGTCATCATATTTGGCGGATGTTCCATGTCACGCCACCTTTTTGGTCGGCCATTTTTGATTGAAACAAAGAAAACGAAGGTGATATCTTGTCTTCATTTCGAAGGCATATTCATTCCTAAACTTGAAGTCGAGTAGAAACGTTAAGGTCCATACTCGATGTTATGGATATCAGGCATCACTAATATTAAGAAATAGTTATAAGTATAATTCTAAAGTGTTTGTAATAATTGAAGTGAAATATTAATAAAGAATAATATTCAGAAATTATCTTATTTGTTGAGGTAATTTAAAAGTATTGAATTACTCTCGCAACATTTGGTATAATTGTTTTATTTGATTTTGCCATTTTCACAGAACTAAAACCGCACAAAAACTCCTGCTTCAGCTTTTTGGTCTTATCAAAAACTTTAAAAAAATAAAATAATAAATTTTTCCTCATTGGAAACACATGTGTATTACATAAAGCAAACCATTCAATTAATATCTATCAACTTTCTTTCATAATAGATTTTTGAGAGAGGTGATCTTCTAAATTGGTAATTTTTAGTCTTAGTCACAAATCCCAGCATATAAGAGGAATTTCATACATAAAAAACAATTTAATCGAATAAGAGAATTGAATTAGAGTATTTGTTGTAAGTGGGGTGTGTTGTGTCTTTAGCCCAGATAAAAAGAGATAACATAAAATATAGTAAAACCTATTGAGTTTACTTTGTTTATTTTCTTCAGTTAAGGTCACATTGACTCTTAACACGTTACTATAAATTACAGATGTGACTTCACTTTGTCACTAAAATAGAATTACAATAAAAACACTATACTAATGTACTCTTATACTTATATGTTACTGTTACTATAATATAACTATGTACTTTGCCTCTTTTAGTGTAAACTTCTAACTTGAGTGTAGTTGACGCACACCAGACAAACAGAGTGTAGACAAGTGGCGTACATGTCTTCAGCTCAGTTGAATAGCAAGTGAAGTCCTGGTTTAAAAAAAAATTGCCAGGTAACTTCGTTTGGTTGCCTAAAAACATTTACACAGTTGAAATATACTTACTGTACATTATTTTATTGTGCTGACAAATACTTAGTGTTCATCTGCATATTTGTTAGGTATCAATAAGTAGGAAACTGTTGGAAATAACGGTGAATATATCGCTGGAAATATTCGCCGTTGTTTGTTTCGAAATATTTAGGTTGATGAATATGTTTGTTTACCTAAATATGACGAAACAGGGTGCAGGAAAGTTGATGAGTGACCAAGAAAGCGGGTGGAAATTAGAACCAAAAATGTGAGAGGAAAAATATAAGCATCTAAAAAGGCATGCGAGATGTGGATGAAACCTGACGAGTTCTAAAATTGGCCACTTTTCATGCCATAATATGCCTCGAAAAGGCGGAATTTCCATGCACAAGTTACGAAAAATAGTACATAATATATTATTTTTTTTACTCATGAAAAAAAAAATTTCGGTAAGCCACAGACTGAAGATCACTAAACTAAATTGTTCCTAAAAAATTTAATTTCTGTGAAAATCGAAGAAAATTTTCAATTCTAAGTTTATTCTCTTCACTTTCTCTTTAAAATTCTTGACGATTCGATTCGTCACCCTCCTCTTACTTCAGATAAAGTGTAAAAAATAAAAAGTTTTAGGATAGGTGCACTAAAAGTGTTCAACTTTTCTTTGAAAGTTTGTGCCCCAACTTTCATGCTGTTAATTCAACCTTAAAAAATTAATTTTAAACAGCTAACTCTTATAAGTTTCTTCGAAACTTTAAATATTTAATGCCACTTATTCGTACCCGTGGATTCACAGGTGAGTGCTGATGTTTACATTGTCAGTAAAACATAATCACACCTACTTACGCATCATATACCTACAGTACAGCTACGAAGTATTAAGTAAAACAAAATTGTGATTGAAAACTTGAGGCTGACGAAACTTTTTTTCTTGGTGCGTGAATTTGGTTAAAGTTCAAAGTTGAAGCTTTATAATGAATTCTGTAGGTACCCACTCACCAAAAAACGCTTTCTCTCCCGTAACTCACCAGCAATAAGTGGAGACACGTTACAAATATAATTGCTTCGTTCCAGTCACACTTGCATTATTAAAGTTTAATTTTCCAGGACGTACATTTAACTTTTTTGTTTTCTTTTTTAATATCAATGATGAAATCAAAAAAAAAAAAATCCCTTGTCAACACGACAGTCGACAACGAGTTTGTGGGAGACGTTTTTCAGTTTTGTAAATTTTATACAACATGCAAGAATTATCGTTTTTGAAACAGTTTCCTGCTGTATAGCGTCTGTGTGTACAATTTTTTCAAAATATTCTGTCACTGAGTAGTGAAAAAGAGGACGTGAAAAAAAAATCAAAGCAGGAATAATGTAACGAATTTTCTAGAAATATACATCACAATATCGTATCTAGATCTGTATTTTCTATGGTATCTCTGTGCCACGAATGACTCAAAGGAACAATTTTAACGAAAATTCTGAAATGTTTTCCCGAAATCCTACATCATGGGTGTATGTATAGACTATATATATATATATATATATATGTGTGTGTGTGTGTGTGTGTGTGTATTATGTGCATTGCCTACAGCACTGAAAACGAAGTCATAAATTACGAAAGAAAAAATAACGAATACGTCTAGCGATTTTCATTGCTATTTTATATTGTGTTTGTTATAATCGTCGTATAATGTTATTTTCATGAATTTTCTCTTCGCTTCGGCATTATTGTCTATTTTTTTTTTTCTTGATTATCTCCCCATTTTCGTTTTATAGCCAAGTCAGTATAACTGTTCCTTTTGCTCTTTTTTTTTTGCCCCTCCTTTATTTTATAAAGCAGATTTTTTCCCTCGGTTGGCTTATAAAATATATAAATTTGAAATTTAGCTGCTTTTCAAATGAGAAAAAAATTTTACCCGATTTGCATTTCTCACACAGTCGAGGATACATTGGAAATAATTTTTAGGTAGGTTTTCTAATTAAAATCCACTTATTAATTTTGGTGTCATGAAACAATCAGGGGACAGGAGTGGGCAGATTCTTCAAAAAAATGATTCAAATCACGAATATTTTATAGCAAAGTGATTTGAATCACAAATCACTTTTCCTTTAAATCAAAGTGGTTTGAATCACAAATACTTTCAATTCAGAGATTAAAAGTTAAGTATTCAGGCGGCATGGGGATTTGAACACCTGCATCGGCTGAATACCTAAAACTCCCTTCGTTACCACCACCTAAAATACAGCACCGTGTTCACTCGGCCGCAGTGCCGGGTGACGGTAAATGAGGGAGAAGTGATACAGGAGCCGATGATGTGTGGTAGCTGCCATACCACTCCCCCCTCAGTCTAGAGGAGTGTAATATGACTACTGATACGGAAGTGCCTACATTTCAGTAGTGGTGGTGTGACAAACTACTCACTAGCTGTGCATGTCTGAGAGATGGCATTGTTAGTCATCTCCCATATCACGTCAGGGTCACCACTTTAGGTATTGAGGTGGCATGGGGATTCGAACACCCGCACCAGCTGAATACCTAAAACTCCCTTCGTCACCGCCACCTAAAATACAGCGCCGTGTTCACTCTGCTATGGTGCTGGGTGATGGTGAATGAGGGAGAAGCGAGCCACAAAAAGTATTTGCACAAATCATTTTTCTGCAAATCACCAATCCTCAGGCCCATATTCACAAACGTCACTTTAACCTTCCTTCACTTAAACTTACTTAAAAATGACTTTTGGCACAATTTTGTATTTAAGATTGTGATAACGTTTTATTTTTACATTGAAACTCTCATAAAAGATACAATGTTCCCACATTTTTAAGTACAAAATTGTGCAAAAAACTTTTTTAAAGTGAAACTTAAGTGAAGGTAGGTTAAAATGACATTTGTGAATATGGGCCTCAGTCTCAAACGTTAAATAATTCTGTTTAAACTTGATATGAGAAAAAAGTACCAAAAACTATTTTATTTAGGATAGATCACTTACTTCGAAATTCACAGTATTAAATAAACATGAAGAAAAAAATTACTTCAACTGCTGGGATTCAAACAGCCATCTCTCAACTTTGAGAATGGGATTTGGGATAGGGCACTGAAGCAGCAATGGAAAAGCTTGCAAATAAAAAAAAGCATTGTATTACCTTCTTGTATATTTTATAATACTAAGAAATGTTAGGGTAGAATGGGTCTTATACTTTATAAAAAATAATATTCTACAAGTCATTATGGCTGCAAACTTACAACTATTTGGTCATTATGGTACCAAAAATAATGAAAGTGATGTTAAATACTACGGAATACTCAGAATAACAGTGGTATTCTGTAATACTAGATTAACGTCATTCAGTGTTACATGAGGGAATTTCAAAAAATGTTGTTGCTAGTCCTTGTAACAATACTAATAACTAATTGATCCTTATTGATATTAATAATAATATTTTTTATGAATAATTACAAACGTGAATTACGAAAATTTGTGGAGAGTGAAGACAAATAACTATTCGAGAGAATCATAAATTTTTAATGAATACCTAGGGATATTATGCCTACATTTTATTTTAAGAATTATTTGGAAAATTACTGATGTGTAAACATCTTAGCACTTGGTTTATGGTAGGGACTAAATAAGGATCACGATCATCATATTTGTGTAACTTGTAACTCCTACAATTATAATTCTCTATTGTGAGTGTCACATGACTCTTAGGTGTGTGGTTATGTGTATGTGCAACGCATATGCTCACAACAACACTATTTTGTTTACACATTAATCCTTCATGAGTATAGTCCCAGCAGAACTCCATTCATTTTTTCTTATTTAAGGCTTAAGATTCCAAAGAAATCAGCATATAAGTTTGTAATTTTTTTTAGACCTACATTTAGGTAATAAATATGTTGAGCCTATGTTTAATCTGCAAAATGATCTTTAATCTTGATAAACAGTATCAAAGCTCATTTTCTATTAGACCTATATTCGATAAACATTTTTAGCCACCTTATATTAAAAAAAAAAAATCTACAATCATAATAAACATCGTGAAAATTCATTCCCTTTTAGGCCTAGTTAATAAATATATATATTGGACCAACGTTTACATCGAAAAATCACCTTCAAAATTATGATTGCATAAACAGCAAAAAAGTTTGTCATTTTCCATTAAGTCTACATTTAAAAAATTTGTTAGGCGAACGTTCTATTTGAATCCTCCTACAAATATGTGTGAGTACTTGTCTATTCTAGAGATATCGATATCTGTTAAAAATTTCATTAAAAATTCAGGTAAATCGTGTAAAAAATTAACATTTCCTCGATCAGCTTCTTCCGTCTTTAAGCCTTTAATGACGTGTGTTGAACTCCTTGTTATGATTTTAAGCGATAACGATACCTCCCCACAACATTGGGAGCTTTAGTAACAGCTTTTCTTGCTTAAAATAACAAAGATGTTCGTTTTTTGATTTATGGAAACATTGATCGGTATTAACAGCAAAAGACAATCGAGCTAACGTCAAATGTGATTCGTTATTTTTAGTCGTAACAATAGGGGAGGTTATGACAATATGATTTGTATAATCTGGATTAGGAGGGGGAGAAAGAATAGGTAAATATTCACATTGTTCATATTGTTTTATCAAGAGTTGCTTCAAAAACCACTGTTTGCAAATCTAATTTTGCACTTTAAGCAGATGTAAAATGTAAACGTCTCTGTGACCTCACGTTGTTCTTATTCTGGACTGACTAAACCTAGTGACAAGTTTTTAATTTACAGTAATTCCAATTTTTTTGGGGAATATTTTTGGTACACCGGCACAGAGTATCTCAATGAATGGTTTATGTTTATTACGACTGTATCAGAGATAATACGAGCCATAACGTACCTTTCGTCTTTTTGATTTCTGCGAATATAAATCACCTAGTAATCACAAAATTTTTGTTATATCATTCTTCCAATTTTTTTTTGCATTTTTTCTTTTAAAACCTGCTATTTCCCTAAAAAACCGTTCCTAATTCTAAGTGAAAACAAAATTTCTTCATAAAATCTGACTTATTGTCTCCATCAAATAAATTGTCGAAAGACAATTAATCGAAAAAAACACATTCCCGAGCCGCAATGGCGACGTGTTTGATTGGATTGTATTGGTGCTTTTCTTATGATTGGAAAAATCATTTAGGAAAATCACTGGCCCCCAGAACCCGATCACCTTCTTCCTTCACACTCTTTTATAAACTATCTATACATTCTGGGTGGATACGACACCAAATCCCAATTTATAAAAAAAGTCTTTCAGTTTCAAAATATTTTTCAAAGACTTTCAGTACCTATATTTAAATAAATTTACCTAAGTAAATTACACCAGAAGATAAATCTCAAATTCTTATGTAATCAGCTATACTTAATGGAAAAAAACTTTTTTTTTTTTTTTTTTTTTTTGGAAAGTACCTATCGAAGTATATATATAATACAGATTTTTCAACATGCAAATAATTTTCATCTGAACTCTACACACATATCTGCAGATTGAAGGAAATAGTGACTGAAATATTTGCAAAACGAATTTACAAACTGGGTTTTTTTTTTGTCAGCTGATGCTTTTTTTCTATGAATATTTTCTGCAGCAAAACAAGTACATACCAAAGGGGGTTTATTCTCTCACTTATTTCTCTTTACTTTTTTTCTTACTAGTGATGTTTTGGGAAACGAAACCATTCTGTTGGCTTGTTTCAATTTGCTTTCCTCGAAGCGCTCGAAATTACGTGATTTTAATGAAAATGGCGTTCAGATATGAAAAGAAACTGTGGGGCTCGTTTGAAAGACGTTGAGTTGGATAAAGTTTTGTTAAGTGCAGCTGTTTGAAATTTTTGAGAAAAGGTAATATAACGAAGGAGTACCCAAGTTCGTTGTAAAAGAAAGAAATCTCGTTTTCGTTAGGTACGAATAGAACAAAAAAAAAAAAAAAAAGAAAAGAAAAAAATTGAAAAATGTCAAAATAAATGAAAACATTCGTCATTATATGGGATGAAAAATCTTCTCGCAAATGTGAAGGGAAACCACAAATGCGTGAGCGGATTCACATTTGTAAACTTTGGTAGCTACTTCGTAAGTAGACAGTTGTGTATTCGCTTTTATTAAGAAAAATCTGATCCATCTCGCTTAATATTAAAATCTGTCAGAAATGTTTGATACATTTTATGGAAACGCCTTCACATAATGATCTACTCATTCGTTTCGGTTACTTTTAATTATTTTTTTTTTAATCTTCAAGGTTGCTTAACTTGATGTTACGGAATCTATCTAAAGGATTCGATAATTATCTTATCTAATTTTTCTTTTTAGTTTCAGATTCAGTTTTGTTACAGAAAAATCATGTCTAATTAGGCGAAAATCTATTTTTGATAAGGTAACAGGTGAAATTGTCATCACCTCAAAAAAAAGAGGATCTATAAGTATAAAATAAGGGAAAAACTACAAGGAATAACGTGTGTACCTGTTACCTCACAAGACACATACTTATCAGCAAAGCCGATAACTAACTTACAAATTTACAAGATGGTCACTGAAGAAGAGGCTTAAATAAATTAATAAGCTACAAAGTGTATCAGAAAATCACATCGAAAACCAAAATGTAAAAGATTCTAGTGTCAACATAGTCATCAAGGAGATTTACTCTTGTGGGGACAATACTCGTATTAGGTAATAGGGGCTCGCACCCCTCGATGACAGTTGCCGCCCAAAGACTGGCAATAATCGTCTTTATGACATTAAACGAATTTACACTGGTGCGTTTGTATGTCCGTACCTGTACATACGTACAGGTAAGATACATTGCACGGGCCAAGATTAATTACCTGATAACGATCTTGGTGATGTCACAGCCCGGTACCAAATGCGCTGCGTCATTTCTTATCACCTTGACAGAGGCAAGAAACGACGTAACGCATGACATAATTACGTACATGTACGTATGCATGTGTGTCTGTGTGCATGTGCCAAATTCTGTATATAAACTCTCCGAACCAGCTCAAAAATTGCCAGTGTTTGCCAAGGATTTGGCTCTCCCATACTTAACCGTATGAAGTGGCAGAACACGCAAATACTGTTGAAAACCTTCTAGTGTGAATATCTCTAACGACAAGGTATTCCACAGTGGTGACCCCAACATGATTTTTTGGCTACGTCGTGGGTGTCTTGGCGTGTTGCGCTAATTCTAAAACTAGGCGCCAAGCGCTGGCAAGTTACTTGCTTGTGATACAAATTTTTTCACAGACCTAGACACCTTTGGCTGTCGAAGCAGAGATCTGACTTTAAAAGTGGGAAATTAAACCCCCCCTTCCAAATATATTTGCCGGAAGGGAACCAAGAGAAGTAGACCTGGAGGAACAAAGTACCCTCATTCGCCAACTCCTCCAGCTTCAACCAGAGACTCTGAAGTCTTTGAGACTCCGGAGAAGCAAAAACGAACCCAGAGGCCAGAAGCCTTGCATTTGGGAGCTGTTGTTAACCCAAACGAGACAACAGCTTGCACCCTCAGAAGTGGTCGTCTTTTGAGCCAAGACTCCGACCCATCGACACCAGACTGACAACCAACGGAGTCTGGTGGAACCTTTGCCAGAAGTAACTCAAAAGAGAAACAGCAAATTACAATGCCCAACACAAACGGAAATGGAAGTATGACAAACCTGACATTGAACCAGCCTGGAACAGGTAGAAGTGGTCAGCCACAGCTGACCCCCAAAGTGCTTGCACAGCTACTACAGCTGTTGCAGATGCAGACTCTGCAGAACTCTGCGATCCAAAGGAGGAGGATTGAGATTCTGGAATTTTTGCCAAATGAGGTAGAACTCTGATTAACTTTCCTCAAAGGTCGTTTCAAAATGGAGAACCTACAGAACAACCAGAAATATACACACATTTGCAGTGGCATGCCCGCAGAAATAATACGCCGCATTCCAGATAACATGTTATGCCCTCCGGCAGAAGCAAGCAAGTACAGTTGGTTCTGCAAGAAAATTCGCAATGTGTTTGGTAAGACCCAAAACCAGATAATAGATGATGTCATGAGTGGAATGAAGATGGGAGATGATAAACCCTCCATCTTCATGGCCAAATTAAGACAAAAGGCCGATAACATCGTATCGCTATCGGTCATTGGGAACCAGTTCTGTAAACAACTGCCCCAACATGTTGTACAGTGTCTGGCAGCTGTGGGTACCACAGTAATCAACAATTCCAAGGACCTAGACTTTTTGGCAAAGAGTGCCGATAGTGCACAAGAACATTCGAGATCAGCATCCTTGATTTGTGCAGTATCGGCAGAGACCAGAGAACTAGCTCAGCTTAGAGCCCAAATAGCTCTGCTGACTAACGAAATAAAGAAGAAAAGTAACAATAATAACTCAAGAAATGGTAGAAGTAATAACCACTTGAAAAGCAGGAGCAACAACAACAGAAACAATGACAGAAAATCCAGGTCCAGAGACCGAAAGAGCAATTCCTACCAGGGTTCAGAGTCCAACTCCCCCTAGAAGAACATCATCCCCCAAACCCCGGTCTCAGAATTGGGATGATAAATCCTGCTTTTTCCACAATAGATTTGGCATGGAGGCCACCAAATGAAATAACAGAAGCCAATGGTGGGGAAAAACGTACAATAAGCCGTCAAACTAGAAAGAGGGGTCGTCTATGCGGCTGAAGATCCCTCGAAAATGTATTCACGCCGCCAGTTCATCAAGGACAGGACTAACAGGAGACATTACCTTATGGACTCAGGTGCTGACTTGAGCATTTTGCCAGTAAGTAAGAACCAAAAGGCATTTCCTCCGAAATACTACCTCCAAACTGCGAATGGTCAAAACCTTCCAGCTTACGGAATAGAATCCAGCAAAGTAAGCATCGGTTTGCAAAGAGACATGACATGGTCCTTCACAATTGCAGGATGTTCCAACTCCGATCCTGGGTGCAGATTTTCTCGCGCACTACGGCCTTGTCATAGACCTCAAAAATGGAAAGATCATAGACAATAATACTGGTCTATGGGTGGAAGGCAAAACGCTAGCGTACCAACTCGACACCAACATATCCAGCTGCACTAAAGTCGACAAACAATTCCTACAGATTCTATCAGACTATCCTGGAGTCACTCAACCATCGATTCGCAGGCATCCGACCTATAAACATGATACCATTCATTATATAGAAACTAAAAGACTGCCTTGCTATGCTAGAGCCCGCAGGTTACTGCCTGATAAACTCAAAGCAGCATGGGAATACTATGATCGCATAATAGGGGAAGGCATATGCCGCCCCTTGAAAAGCTCATGGAGTTCCCCGATCCACATGACCAAAAAAGCGAGTGGAGAGTGGCGAATTGTTGGAGACTACAGGGCCTTAAATTCCAAAACAGTTCCTGATTGCTATCCAGTCCCAAACATAATGGACTTCAATGCGAATATGAAGGGTAAAACGATGTTCACAAAAATCCACATCAACTGGGCATTCCACCAAATTCCAATGGATGAACAGGACATTCCAAAGACAGTGGTCATAACCCCCTTTGGTTTATTCGAATACCTTCGAATGCTATTTGGACTCAGTAATTCTGCACAAACTTTCCAGAGATTCATCAATGGATTGTTTATGGATTTGCCGTTTGCTTATGCATTTTTGGATGACATATGCATTTGCTCAGAAGGTGGTGAGTAACAGCACGAGAAGAATGTAAGAGCCATTGTACAGCGTATACACGCTGCTGGACTTACCATCAATGTTGGAAAAAGTTTATACAAACAAACCAAAATTGAATTTCTCGGCTATCAAGTCTCGACCAAAGGCATTTCCCCTCTGAAAACCAAGGTAGAGCCCATATTGAAATTCCCGAAACCCTCAAACATTGCAGAACTCAGAAGCTTCTTGGGGATGGTGAATTTCTACAGACGTTGCATTAAAAATGCTGCAGCCGAACAAAGTAAGCTGTTTGCATTAATCAAAACAAATAATAAGAAAGATAAAACTGCACTCGATTGGACAGAAGAAGCTGAAAAAGCTTTTCAAAACATCAAAGAAACACTGGCAAATGCAACTCTACTAGCTCACCCAGACAAAAGTCTGCCATTATGTGTCGCAACTGATGTATCCGACTTTGCTATTGGTGCAACACTGTACCAAAAGGACAATGACAAGAAGTTACCGCTCGCTTTCTTCTCTAGAAAGCTATTAAAAACCGAGAAGAATTATAGCACATAAGACAGGGAGTTACTAGGAATATTTGCTGCGTTGAAGCATTTCAGGCACCAACTAGAGGGTAGATGTTTCACTGTGTATACAGATCATAAACCACTAACTCATGCCTTCACGCAAGAGACAGAACCAGCTTCCCCGAGAAGAGCTTGACAATTGGACTATATCGGACAGTTGACTACGGACATCCAGTATATAAGTGGAGAAGTCAACACTCCAGCTGATGCTTTTAGTAGGATCGAAGCCATCTCAGCACCGTCTCAATTACCTTACACTGAAATAGCTAAAGAACAGTTAAGGGATGCAGAACTGAAAGAACTGTTGTCGAACGATAACACAGCTCTCAAATTGAGACAAAGGAAAATCCCTGGTACTAATGTTTTACTAACATGCGACATTAGTACAGGCAAGAATAGGCCATTCCTGCCAACAAAGTATCGAAAATTAGCTTTCAGTAGTGTGCACAATCTATCACACCCTGGACCAAAATGCACTGCTGGATTAGTAGCATCAAGATTTGTTTGGCCTCGAATGAAGTCCGACTGCAACAAATGGGCTCGCAGTTGCCTGAACTGTCAAGAGTCCAAAGTAGGAAGACACACTTGTTTGCCCCTCAAATCTTTCAAACAAACGGAGTGGTTCAAAACGATACCTATTATAGGCTTGGTGGGTCCATTACCCCCATCCCAAGGACACAGATACCTGTTGACGATGATTGATAGAGCAACTTGATGGCCAGAGGCAGTTTCTCTCTACAAGATGACAGCTCCCACGGTAGCTGCCAGGTTATACGACACCTCAATTGCCTGCTATGGCGTACCTGAAGTCATCATTACGGACCAGGGTCGTCAATTCAAAAGCTCGCTCTTCCGAGAGCTGTCTAAGAAGCTTGGTGCACAACACAATCACAACACAGCTTACCATCCTCAAGCAAATGGTAAAGTTGAGCGATGGCACAGAGCTTTAAAAGCCTCCATCATGGCTTGCGACACCAAGAGATGGGTTGACATACTACCAACCATCCTCTTGGGCCTTCGATCTGCTCTTCAAACTGGACACAGGTTACTCTGCGGCGCAGTTGGCACTAAATGCTCCAAAGAGCAACAAGGAAGATAACAGAAAGGAAAATTTAAGAAGAAAAACAGACTGCATCGTCCAATATCACACAACCACAAAAAATTGAGGACAAACCAGTCAAAAAAGGTGATAAATCACAAAAATCACCAGTAGAAAAAACAAAAACAAAGAAAATGGTGAAGTTTAGTGATGAGATTGTTAAAATACACTACGATCCATCGGCCCCCTTATGCCCACAAAAAAGAGACAGGCCCCTTGGCAGCAAAAAGCAAAAAAACCAGATTCCAACTTGAAAATCTGAGAGATTGGCATGGAGAAACTAAAAATATTCACAAAAATTAATATCCACAGTGAAATCTGCAAACCTGCACAAAAATACGCGCGAGAATCTGGGAATATTTATAACAAAAGAAATTCCGCAGATAAGCAGAGAATAAATGCGTGCAAATAAAATACGACACGAATAAATAAATCCTCGTGTGATACGGAAGAAAACATCGTAACATGTTTCTATTGACAAACATTCAGATAACAAAACAGTCAATAGATCGTGACGTCACAAACGAAGAGTGCATTCCTTTGTGAGATACAAAATTTCAAAAATACAAAAATTCAAACACGCTTAACTCTGCTGGTACTTAACAGATTTTGACCGGAAAACTTTTCAGCTGAAGAATATTTAATGCACTATCCCCTCCGAACATGTCTGAAACGAGATAACAACTTGGAATAAAGCTGCGAACGAAAGATATTCTCGCAACGTTTTTCACTCGCCTTTCTGCTGTTGACTGTAACACGCCAAATTTTTTACCATTTTTTCTTTTCTTTCTTTTTCCAATATTTTCTGTTTTTCCTTCCTCGTCATGTCATCCCCAACTAACACGCCATTTTCAACCCCAGAGTTCCAATTGGTAGTTCCGCCTGTACCTCAGCCTGTGAAGACTAAGGAACAGATGGAACAAGAAAAGGAAATTGAAAGGATTGAAAGTGAGTTGCTAATGGACACGACATCGGCTGCGGACATCGTTAAGATGATGTCCGCACCCCTCCTAGCCCTCATTTTGCCCCCAAAGTCACTGGAGAAGACACTGAGAGTGGAGAACCCACCCTCGGGGTCCTCAACCCTGATGGCATTGGAGGTGAAAAGGCAACTCCTGGTGGAAGTGATGCCTCAAACATGCCCTCCTCCCACCTTTGATCTAGCCTACAGACCATTGGGGACGTCGAACTCCCCGATGTTCAACCGGCTTAAACCAAAAACATCGTCTGGTCCTCCACATCCACACTGTCCCCATCCTTAAACCCGTCCAGCTCAACAAAATCAACTGCCTAGACGTAGGGGGCAACAGAGTCGAGAGACATATCAGGCCCGATTCAATGCTTGTAAGTTATCTTACAAGTGTGTGGGCTGCTGCCGTGGGCTCAGCTCTGGCCAAATGGGAGAAGGACCAGAGACAGCAGTAAGACTCGATAAGTCCCCCCAGGCAAGCGACTTATCATTTTCATGGCACAAAAACTGGGGGGAGTAGCTGTGGGGACAATACTTGTATGAGGTAATAGGGGCTTGCACCCCTTGACAATAGTCGCTGCCCAAAGGCTGGCAATAATCGTCTTTATGACGTTAAACGAATTTACACTGGTGCGTTTGTATGTTCGTACCTGTACGTACGTACAGGTAAGATACATTGCAGGGCTGAGATCAATTACCTAATAACAATCTCAGTGATGTCACGTATTTCACAGGATGTAATAGATCTATTTCAGGAAGCCTAAAATGACAAAAAATTCATAATTAAATTCATTGACTATTGATTTAAATACATGTTAGCATTCACATCAAGAAAAAATTGGAAGCTTTCGATGAATTTAGGGATTATTACCTCATTTTTCAAAATAAATTTCCAAACGAACCCATCACTGTGTCAAGGACAGATCAAGCAAAAGAGTATTCTAATGATAATATGACCCAATTTCGCTCCTAAAAAGAGATTATCTTCAGTGATGTCACTGTATACACTCCAAAATTGAATGCTATTGCCAAAACGAAAAATAGAACATTGATGCTATATGATGCAAAACTAGATTTTTGATATTAGTCAACATTTGGGAAACATGACTCACGTTGAGAAACTATACAAGTCGAAGTCTGATATCTCTTATCTTTGATTCTATGGAGTCAATGCCTTTAAGCATGTACCAATAGAGCAGCACAAGAAATCGGCAACCTAGGCAAAAAAGAGAGAATAAAAGCATTTAAACCAACATTTTTGACCCGAAGTCTAAAAACTATATCGGTAGGCTTAACTAATGTATGATATTCCTTTTTTAATCCTTTCAGAATCCAAAGCAATCAATGCTGTTATGTAAAATTTGATGAAACAAAAACACTGTGCAACTACAAACAATTTCGAGACAGCCAAAATAAAAACATTAGCTGACAATACCTATAGCATTATGTATAGTCAATGGTTGAAAAATAGACTCAGACTGTGACATTTAATTTTTTTTAAAATGTGTGTCAAAAATGTTTGAAGAAATTTTCACTAATGGCCAAATGATACTTAGGATGTGGTAATTGAACCTTTTTGCTCTAAACTTTTTAAAAAATTTTTCACCCTCTCCTACAGAAACCAAAAATTTTAAAATCCCTTCCAAGAATCTCGAAAAATTCTTCATTTATAAAAATTAATTCCGAAAATCTTCTCGAATTCGTAAATAAAATTTTTCATAATTATAAAGCTAAAATTAGAAGAGAAAGATCATTTTCTCTCCATGATATCTAGTAAATTTGCGGCTCTTTTAGGTTAAATTAGGTTGAATCAAATAAAGAAATTAGTTGCTTCGCAGTTTCTGCCTAGTGTTGATAATGAAATCTCCCCAATATCTTTCATTTCTTTCAGAATATTATAAAAATTTTGGTCTTGTCTCTCTCCAAAAAGGAAAGAAAAATATTGGAATTAGCAGAAATTGAAACAAAAATATGTTGGAGAAGATTCTTTTTGGCTATGTCCATATGTTTTTAGTATACTGTAGTTCACGAGTTTCTCTCTCCAATAGAGAATTGTGAAATTCAGGGAAAGATTATTTTTTATGAAATATTTTGTTAAAATTGTAAACAAAAAATTTCCATAGAAGTGCCAAAAATTTTTATTATTTGGAAACCTTTATGCATTAAAATTTTTTGTGAAAAAGTTAAAGTGGCTTTCTCTGTCACTCTCTCTCTTGCTCTTGCTCTCTTTGTAAGACTTTTAATAATTTTTTGGACCAAAATTTTTGAAACTGAAATATTCTACAAATATTTACCATTATTGAAACCAAAGTGCGATAGATCAGAATTCTGTCTTCCAAGTTCAAAGTTTTTTCAAAAATTAGAAGCTTGACTGAAAAAAAGTTTTGATGTACTGAAACCTGTTAGTTCCTGAGATGAAAATTCATAGAAATTTGGATTTATGTGGGTGCCTTTTGCAGATATGTGTAAAATCTGTTCTGGTAAAGATAAGAAGAAAAAATTTTATATATTTTTGGTTCTTAATTTTACAACACATCTAAGGAGGTAAGTGTTGTTACATCACATATTTTGGTATTAAATCAATGGTTTTTGGCACTGTAAAATTTCTTTTCCATAATGTATTAAATTTATTAAACATCATGGTTTGAATCATGAGGTAAGATGGGAGAGTGTTGACAAGAGGTGTAAGTAAGAGTGAGAATGAGATTGTATAAATATAATTTGAAAATTGATTTCGAGGATGATGATTGGTAGGTGCAATTGTGGTGGTTATCATCTGAGTTCCAGACACCTGGCTTATCCTGACACTCACAAAATTTTATTTATTTTTTTATTTTAAATTTTTGTTTAAAATTTGAAGTTGGATGTAAATAATGTTAGTGCTCACTGGGCGAATTTTTTATGAAATAAAGCAACCCCTATTAAGATACCACAAGGAGGAATTAAATTCTATGAGTCATCTGAAAGTATGGAAAGAGGTTGACAAAACCAGGGATACTAGAACCATTGACATGAGATGGATTTTTACTATAAAATTAGGTGAAAAACGTGTCATTTTTTCTAAGGCTAGAATCGTTGCTCAAATTTCCAAAAATCAATCAGAATATTATGTAACAGAGAATTATTATATACCAGTAGTACGACTTCGGCTGATTAAATGACTGTTTTTTTGTAGCCAACATGTTAAAATAAAAGTAATGTCGTATGTCAAAACTGATCTCCTAATCTTACTCCCAGTTGCGGAATCGATAAATCAAAATGTTTGAAACTCAAAAAATCTATTTATGGTTTTGAAACTTCAAGAAAAAATTGATAATAGTTAGCCAATTTGTGCATTCAAAAATAGATCAGTGCATATTTATCAACGCAAAGATGATTCTGAAAGCACTACCTTCATGATAATTTATGCTGATGATATACTTTTAGCAACCAATAGATCCAAATGGATTAATCAAACCACTTCTCATTTTTAGGAACAATTCACATTGAAATTTGTGCATAACTCAGTTCATTTTATAGTGTTTGAAATAAAACAAAAATTGAATCGCGAACAATAACGCTCATCCCAAAAACAAGATTCACAAAAAATTCTTTATGTATGATTCGAATTCAGTAAAAATGCCGGTGTAGGTAGGCTTAAAATTAAAAAAAACAAATTAAGAAAAAGATGATACTGAATATCAATCAATTATAAGTAAATTGATGTGAATTTCCTGAGGCACTAAGCATAACATTGCTTTTCCGGTGAATTATCAATCTCATTTTCAGAACTGTTTCATTTATGACATCGAACATAATATATATATATATATATATATTTGTTGTATTATTTGTTATTTTAAGTCAATGACGTATTTTATTCTTATATGGATCACTTCAAGTCTGAAGTAAGTGATCTATGACATTGACGAATCATACACTCTTAAAATCGATGATGCACCAGTTGACAGGTTTCAATTAGAGAAAGGAAAGTCAATGACAGATTATTAAATCAAAATGTATGGTGATTTAGTTAATTGGGGCATTCATGAGATCATTAACGATCAAATGTTATGGAGTGGCACAAGCTTTTCAAGATAAAGTGTTTACTTTAAAATAAATTAACCTTGGGATTAACTCGCTGATTTACTCAGTCGTCAACGTTTTAGCCTCCAGACAAAATAATTGATACACTAACGAATCAAATCCTTGAAACAAATTCCGTTGATCCTTATTATCACCAAAATCCAATCCAGTCGAAATTTTATCCAACATCTGGATTTGACGCAATTTTCCAAATCGGAATCAAACGGATTGTTTTTAAAAAGCGTTAAAAATGACATAATTTTTTCCAAGTCGAGCAGATTCATCATTGGAATTTAGTATGGTTTTTTTACCTCATAAATTACGACTAATCAGTCACCAATCAGGATAAAAGATTAACGATTATGCAACAGTGGTGATAAATTTAGTCATTCAGTTATTTCAGTAGGTATAATGATTTGTAAATCGGTTGACAAATGCCCATTTTCGTCCATAAACTTCGTCTTCGAATGCTTATTTCCTCACTAGCAGCCACAGTCTACATTTCGGACAAACATCTTGACAAAATATACTAAGTCTTAGCAATTTTTGATTTTCTAGATTATGTATTTTTAGAAAAGTAAGAAAGTATGTTTTGCTTGATGAGATACATACGGGCAGTAGGCATAGCATTATATTAAAGAGTTTCACATTATCGTCAAACGAATAACATCGTTCTTTCTTACGATTTTTTTTTTTTTTTTTTATGGCGTTGAAGGTCGAAATTTTTGTGTATCGGTGTTTTTTAAAAGCCTCCATTTATGGTATCGTAGATTGTATGCTTCTAAAAGTTCTTCTCTGCGACATTTTCTTTTCAAAGCAGATGAAAAAAAAAAGAAAAAAAAGCTGAATCGTACTCTAAAGGGAGGGAAAAAAATGAAATATTCACGTTTTCCCATATTATTTCCATTGTCGGTTTACTGGTGTTCGGGTATATTTATACGGGTTGGATAAGCTGTTTATTTTGCATTAAGTAGTTTTTTTTTTTTTTTTTTTTTTTTTTTGTAAAAGAAGAAAAAATCGAGATATGAAAAACATGGGGTAAAAATATGAAGGAAAAATGGTCACTTTTTTTTTTTTAATGCTGGAACTTATCTAGTATAAATAAATCGAACATATTTGATTGACGTTTCTTGTTACTTTTTGAATTTTTATTTTTCTTTAAAATAGTTTCAATTTTTCTACATAAATTCTCATTCCTTTCTATGGCATTCAATTCAAAGTAAAATACGTTTTTAGAGAGTGTATTAGATCTCTCATGTGGAATTAAGCTTTTTATTCAAAATCAAAAGAATAACATTGGAAATGGACAGAGACAGAGACCATTAAAATATAAATTCCATAGGATTTTCTGTACATATTTTGATTAGTAGATATCAACCGAAAGTAGTGTAGAATAAAAAAAAAGCTACCGAAAACATTTTTTCTCATCAAAAATAATCCCAAATTCCAAAAATTTTATTGTTGTTTCTCTTGCCTCTGTTATAAACTTATAGGTAAAGAAATTAAGTTTCCAAATCAGACCAAATAATTCTCTGTTTTAAGTACTTATCAGAGTAGTTTGAGGAAACTGTGGGGACAATACTCGTATGAGGTTTTAGGGGTTCACATCCTTCGACGACAGTTGCCACCCAAAGGCTAGCATATTTTTGTCTTTATGACGTTAAACAAAATAACACATGTATGTTTGTATGTTCATACCTGTACATACGTACAGGTAAGATACATTATATGGGCTGTGATCAATTACCTGATAAGGATCTTGGTGATTTCACAGATTGGCAGTAAACACACTGCGTTGTTTCTTATCACCTAACAGAGGCAAGAAATGATGTAATCTATAACATAATATCATACGTATATGTATGTATGTGTGTCTGTGTGTGTTTACCAAATCCACTATATAAGCTCACGAAACTGGCTACTAAATTGCCAGTGTTTGCCTTGGATTTGGCTCTCCCATACTTACAATGTATGAAGTGATAGAACATACAAAGCTGTAGATTACCTTTTACATGTGAATATCTCTCATGACAAGGTATTCCACAGAAACTAATGAATGTTTTCTATGTTTTCTAATGGGCTCACTGAAAAAATTAATCATTGCCTACATCGAGTTTCATTGGGATTTAATTTGATTTTGTTTTGCAGTTCAAAAATTTTGTTTGAAAGGAATGTGAACCTTTCTTAAAGAGTGTTAAACTCATTTGAGGGAATATTTTGTTAAAAATATTAATTTGTCCCATAAATACGAGAATGAAATTTTTGCAACATACATTAAAATTTTATTTGACTTTTAAATCCAAAAGATGCCTTGGTTTTTTGGTTTTGTCCCTTTGTTACTTTCCATTGTAAGTTTGTAAAAATATATAGGGTACCCCAAAAATTTGGAAACAGTTTGTACTTATCTAAATGAAAACAAAATTCTTTATAAACGTACTTGTTTCGAAGTTATAGGCTTTCAAAGTTTTAATTAATTTTTTCCATCAAAATCAAACGAGAAAATCAAAAACATTCTTCTTATTTCATTTTTGAAGACTGAATCTTGTTGTACTTATCCAGCACATTAAAATTAGGTTTCTTTGAATGACTATATATCTTTAATACGATAAAAATATATCTGCATGATGAGTAGGCGATCAATGAGTACAAAGTGATTAGATCATCAAAAATGAAATAATAAAAAATTTTTGAATTCCATCGATTGATTATATCGTGGAAACCTTTTAGGTAATAGGGACATATTGGGCGGTTCCCTTTTTGTTCTAATAAGCGGTATCCCAATTAAACGATGCTTATAGTTCAAATGAACGGAAAAAAAAAAAAATTAATGGTGAATTTCAGTATTTGACTTCCGATACAATTTGAAAAATTGAAAATAAAATGTTTGACTTCTGCTGCGTGTACTACCTATGGTACAATCACATTATTTTTATAATTTACTATACAAAATAATAATTATGGTAAAGAATAATGTTAGCCTATATGTAATATCTGTTTTATTTTACAAACAAACGTTTAATTTTTTTTTTTTTTTGGTTTTTATGACTGCACTTTTATTTTATTTTCACTCTTTATGGCACCGTTTAAAAAAGAACAGAGAAACTGTGATAACTTATAGAATTAAAAATGTTATTTTCTTTTTTTTCCCTTTGACAGAAATTTTCTCTTCCATTTTTTGTATTCTTTCTCTTCTTTGTTAACTGCCAAATTCTTCTCTTCTCTTCTTCATTTTTGGTTTTTTGTCGCATAATGACTGTGGTCAAAAAGTTTTTTTTCATTATTTTTGAAATATTTTGATGTTGGCTTATATGGTTTAATTGGTACATAAGTCCTAGCAGTTTTGCACTTGCTTTGTAGTCTCAATTTCTAACACCTCCAAGTTATCCCAGTTTAATGTGATAATTAACATATCTGTCCTTTTTTTAACAATGTGTGGTATTCTCATGTGATCAAAAACTTAAATTTTGTTTTGCTCATTACGTATTTATCCCTCTCGTGTAGAACAAAATATTTTTCATAATCACGTTTGTGGAATACCTTGTTGTGAGGAAGTATTCACACAAGAAGGCAATCAACAATTTTGCGTGTTCAGTCACATCATATATGAATGTATGGAAGAGCCAAATCCTAGGGGAACAGTTGTTAATTTTGTAGCCATATTTGTGAGTTTTTATAGAGAAATTGGCACATGCAAACACACACACATACATACATATACATATGTAGTTGTGTCATCTAATTACATCATTTTTTATTAATCATCTGATAAGAAACAACGTTTGACATTTGCTACCAGTCCATGACATCTCTGAGATTGTTATGAATCGATTAGTCATGGTTCAAATGTTGTAACTTACCTATACGTACGTACAGGTAAGAACATACAAACATACAAGTGTGTATGTAATATTTTGTTTAACGTCATAGAGACAAATAATAAGCCAGCCTTTTGGCACAATATTTAATTTGCATTTTTTTAAACGATTATACAATATAATATAAGAGTTTATTTCATTGAAATATGTTGATATTGGTACTGGAATCTGGTAATTACTATCTCAAAATTTGCAGCGCTTTATAAAATTACTATTGATGTTTTAAAATTCCTTTCCAATTAATTTACGATATTACGTAATCTAGGTAGTAATTAAAAATTATGGATGTTCAAATACTAAACCTACGGGGTAATAAGAGCATATTGAAGGTTGCTTTCAAAAATATGTTGGAATGATGGATTCGTGAAGTCTGGCCAACAATAACTATTTGCGTCACACCTCTACCCATGTTTGGCTATATGGCAATAAGAAGAGTAGGAGTCAATAATTTTGGGGCTGAATGCAAAAACTACACTCATTTCTCGAGTAATTTTTAAAAACATTTCTAACCAACAAGTCTTGTAGGCTGTTATGTCTAAATTCTTTTAAGTTAACATAGGCTATAGGTATTGTTCTTACACTTGGCCCTTAATATTCCTATGTCATTTGGAAGGTTCTTCATCATCAATTTACCAAGTCAAAAATTAGATACCAGTCTGGCCAAACAGACGTTTATTTTCATGCTGGGAAGTTTAGACCATATTTTAAGCTCGTCGAATTTTCGTTTATGCGATGAATAAAACGACTGGGCGCAGGTAACTGGAAATTCGCAACATTATGTGAGGCGGGTTGCATCTTTCACCTGCTAAATCGAGCTCACCTTATTCCCCCGTCCCGTTGCCCCGTAATATTTGAGACAGGAAAATTTACTGCAGCCAAAAGATTGCTTACTGAATTCTAATTCGATTCACTTTGCCTGGTGGCACCAAATTGTCTCGTGTTTTGCCCTCGATAAGTTACCGTACGCCATTTTATTTAATTCTTTTCCCGCAAATGGTAATTCGATGTGACAATATTTTAAAATTAATTTCAATCGTGCCATTACGGAACGAAGGAAAATGTTGGACGAATTATAAGCGGCCGTTGTATTACAGTTTTTCTTTCCGAAGAATATAAAAGCTAAAAAGGGATGGAAAATAAAAACATAGCTAAGGAAAAAGAATACATCGCTATACATTATTCTTCACCAAAACGCCATTCTCATTAGAGATTTCATTATTTTTTCACGAAAAAGAGAGGAGGAATAAAAAACGACAGCTATACATTTCGCTGGTTGATGGAGAAGAACAGTAAAAAATTTCCATTTCTTTGTTTCGAGGCTTGTATATACATCTATATATATATATACTATAGCCTACTAGCTGTATAGCTTTACCTTTTACTCGTATAATATGATTGATCATCCGTCACATTGAGGCTAACTATTCGTAGAAACAAAAAAAAAAAAATTGGTTTGAAGAAAAAAAAAAGATGAAAAATGCAAAATAAAAGGTATATTAGAAAAATAGATTATCTTCTCAGCTTTTATATTTTCTCCATTGTGAACGGCTAAATTTGAATTCACGATTAAACGTGTTTTATCGCCAATCCTTAATCACTCGCCATTTAATTGGCGAAATCATTTTGCGAAAACAATGTGTATCTGCCTCGACGAAATTCTACAATATTGTTGAAAAGGATTAGATTAATAATCGTGCTATCCTCTTCCTTCGATGAATGTAATTTTTCTTACACTCAGCCATTCGTGACTTTTGTTCGTTCTTGAGGAAGACGAAATATTCTACAACGTTTTCCATGCAATCAGTTGTGCGTGCTCGAATGAAGAAAATTGTTCGTGCCTCACCTCGATGGGAATATCGTCTTTATGGTCACAAAAAAAAAAAAAAATGAAAAAAAAAAAACAAAAAGGAAAAAGGGGTGAAAAATATTTCAGAAGAAACGAAAGCACAATAAAGGCGACGACTTTAGTAATTTATTACTGGAGAATTTTGGAATACCATTAATATAGACTCGCATCCAGCTTTATGACATCTATTTGACCAGGTAAATTTATGTTTTTAGTGATGAAGCGACTTAGATGTATAATACATATACAGGGTGGTCCATTTATTACGCAAACCCCTCTTTCCTTCCTTTGTGTTTGATGATACAAAAGTTTTCCGGAGCGATTCTTTTTTATTATCTTTAGAGTAGATTTTTATTTTATCATTGGACATCATTTTAAACCCTTGCGAAAACCAAAAACTAGAAATCACTTCGTTTTTTCAAATGAGTTCTCCCATTTGGCTCGTCCGACTTCAAAAGTAGAGAAAATTTCATAAAAATATGACTGATCAAATATTAACATAAGTTTGAGTTTTGACTATAGATGACATCATTTTCCAACTGTTATTATCTTCGTCAATACAGATCCGATTTTGATGTTTGATCAAAATCTGCGGAAACAAATTAAAAGAATCACTTTGAACGAGTTATTCTTATTTTCAAAAACAAATGAAATAAAAAAGGGTACATTTAGTCGATGGATCATCTTGTATACAGGGTGTCGACAGTTAAATGGCATAACTTACATGACAGATTTTTTGGGTGGAAAAAACAACAAAGTTCTTCTTGCTAAATCCTTTATTTTCCATTCATTTTTGTTATTTTGAGATGTTATTAGAGTTTTGATATTTGTCTCCCACTTCAGAAGAGTAGCTACAGGTAACACGGAAAAGAAGCATTTATCAACATTTTGTCAGGGGAATTTTTGTATTTTTACTATTTCAAAGTCGATCTTTTAGAAGTTCTTCTGTTTAACTTCCACACACGTTTTGGATGTGTATAGCCTATCCTCATAAACTGAAATTAGATCTTCTCAATGAACAATATTTGTAAAATAAAATAATTTTACATTCCAAGCGTTTCGCCAAATTATGCTGACTATGCTCAACGAGAAAGATGTGACATAGATTTTATAGCAATGTGTGTAAGTTTACTTATGAGTTATGTTTTAGAGGGATAATATTAAACGTCTTTAGCTTATTTATGTATTCTTTATTTTTTATTTCTTAATATTTTACTGTTTTCAATTAAATTTTTTGATACTTTGTACGTACTACATATTGCAGCAGTTATACTAATAGCATTATCTGGGACTGAAATTGTTATTCTAAATATTGTTAACACTTCTCCTCCAACTAATTCCTGATTTCCTCTAATATTTTTGAGTATTTAAGCTGCAGTATCTGGGATAGTGGTACTCGAGAACTGAAACGTTTCCTCGAATAATAGGCCTATCTTTACAATATATAAACTGTATTTATTAATCTATAGGTACATCTCTATTATCTCTTTTGTATGTTATTTGTCAAATCAAAATAAAAAAACGAAAATCATCGCGTCAAATATAATTATTATGAATTAACCTTTGCAGTTTCACTCTAGTTGTCGATTTACTAGTCTAACATTTGGTGATGCCAAACGCAGAGATAATTTTTCTTACTCCTGATATAATTTTTTGTAAGATATCTGGACTTTCAGAGCTTATCAAATGCAATATGTCCGCTCCGAAATATCAAACGAAATCTGTTGCAAAACAAATAAATGTAGCCTAAAGTGGCGAAAATGTTCCAATTCGATTGACAATACGTTGTATCAGCAGGTCAGTCACTTGGGCCTATATTCACAAACGTCATCTTAACCTCCCTTCACTTCAATTTCACTTTAAAAAATTTTTTTGCTCAATTTCATACTTAAAAATGTAGAAACACACTATCTCTTATGAGAGTTTCAATGTAAATATAAAGTGTTACCACTTTCTTAAATACAAAATTGTGCCAAAAGTCATTTTCAAGTGAAGTTTAAGTGAAGGGAGGTTAAAGTGACGTTTGTGAATATGGGTCTTGATGTCAAATTCTCTCGGCTCACTTATGTTATTACTCGTGGCACAGGCAGAATATTTCATTTAAACTTTTCTACCATTTCGTCGAGCAGACATCCCCTATTTTTATTCAACGTCCCTTATAACACCTTCTGAAGCGCTAATGTTACACCCTGGATTTCTCTCAGTGCTCTTCATGGCGCAGTCTCACTCCCTTTGAAGAACACAGGGCTACACAGTGGTATTATTAGTTTATTGTTATACTCTACAGCTTTCATGGAACTCGTGACCACAGAGACGCCCACGTAATTTGATCGAGGTGGTGAAAGTCACCCATCGAACCAACCACCCCACGAGCCCCTCCTTTCGCATCTCATTTCTTGCCCTACCTACCGTACTTTTCCACATTGCATACCACCTGTTCCAGATGAGACATTAGGCCTGTACGTATACAATCATATTCAATACCCTCCTGTTTATCGTTGATTTGTTTACTTTGAGCTAATTTTCGTTTGTCTGATGATGCTGAAGCCACTTTCTACCAATTTCGGTGCACCATTCTTACTTTCAGTCGAACGAAAGCAGCTGATGGTTCTATTTGGAGTTTCCGGCTTCCATCAAACCTTGTGGTCGCATGAAAGTTGTAAATAAGCTGTTGTGCGGGAAGAAAACTGTAGGCTAGCTAGGTATTTATGTTTTCAACTTTTTTGTTGCTAAAAACGGTTAACCTAACGTTTCTGTGCCGATGTTACACTTTGCACAGAAAAGAATCGATGAATTCTCCTGAGAGAGTACGGCTACGACGACAACGACAACGACGACGACGATTTTATTTAAATTTCTTCTGCTTTTTCTTTTCCTGGTGTAACTTACTGAATTTGAAACAACATGGGCGTACGAAGGATAAAAACGGTACCTACGAATTCATTGTGGATCAGTACAGTTGTTAAGCAGTCAAAAAACTTTCGAAGCGTTCCAGCAGATGGCCGATATTAAAGTATAATTAAACACGTGGGTACGGTGTCTAGGAGAAAAAAATGTTTAGATGTTGGAGAATGTCTTGAAGTTTTTCCGAATTCTAGTAAGTTCGAGAAACTATTGATACAGTATTTTAGTGTCTATAAGTAAATATCAGGTTAACGGAGAAAAGTGAAATGATACACTGTCTGTATTTGTAGTTACTTTCAGATCTGTTACCTAATAATATAGAAAAAAAACTCGAAATTATGCAATTTAGCAGTCTTGAATGGAATATTTGACAAGTGTCAATGTGAAACTTGCGTAATATTCATATACTTATGAAGACACCTTTATTTTACACGTTGAATATGGAAAATTTCTTCAAGACAATTTTAAATAAAATTGAGTGAACAATTCGTATACAGGCTACATCATTAATAGCCCATAGTAAAATCTATATCTTAAATTCTATAGTTTTTTTTTTTTTTTTTTTTTTTTTTTTTTTGCTGCGACACAAAATTAGAGGGACCGGCTTGATCGATTTTCATGATTGCGATGTTAAAAGAAAGGTTTCACCATGTAGTTGTGTCGTCTGAAGAGAGGGGAAACGTTGTGGATTTTTATCTCCTTGAAAAGTTTTCCGGGCATTTTTTCTTCCCATAAACAGAATTCCCTTAACGATATTAATAAATCCAGAAAATTTCATATTTCTTTGTTGTGGCCCTTGCTTGAGATGAGGAGTGCTAAAAAGTTTCAAATTGACGTGTAGGTTGGCATATTATAAACTGTAAATAAAGCGTTTGAAAATGAAAAAAAGGAGAAGAAAGAAAACAGGTGGGAAAGTGAGGAAGGGAAGTGAGGAAGGGAAGTGAGCCATTTTATGTGAAGGAGTCGGTTACTTTCAGTAAGTGAGTTGTCCGAATGAAGATTTTAGGCGTTCGTGGAAGTCTGTACCGTCCTTAAATGCAAATTTATAGATTTTCCTCCAGGTAAATACCTCAGTTCTTTACAATTTGTGAATTGAAAAACAAAGAGAGTGAAAAATGAGAAAAAGATAAAGAAAAAACAGCTTCGTCTCTCTTTCTCTCTATGGCTCTCTTTGTCTTACTGGGATCTTCTCTTATAATAGGTGAATTATACCTGTTTCGAATCAAATTTCTACGTGGGAGGCGGAGCCCTTGGGTGACAACTATAAGTAAAATTTTAAAATAAAATTAAAAGTAACACAAGATTTTATGGCTGAAATATGATGAATGTGTGTTCCTGAATAAATGATGAAAACGCGTGACTACCGTACCCTGTTCTTTAGCTTCAGGGACTCGAATATTGGACTACTTTTAGTATTTTTACGTTTCTTAGACAAATACGCGATGCAACATAAAAATACCTCGGTAAAAAAATAATGTCAATAAAATTTAAACGAAACAGCTTCAATACATTGTTTTTATAGTTCGAACAGGGACTAAGACACAAAGTAAAGAATGTTTTTTTGTTCCAAACTCATAATAATCTGCATTGTTCTTTAATTGGAAAACTGAAAATTGATATAATTTGATGTGAAGATGGCCGAAGAAATTAGCATGCTTATATTTTTTATAATTATAATATTATGGACTTGATATTATACTTCAGGCTTATATATTATTATATGGTGCAGCTAACAATAAAAACAAATTCAAAAAAAAAAAAATCAAAAAAATCACAATTTTCACGTGATTTTTTTGATATTTTATTTCAATTATTTGGAACATCATAATTATAGTATAATATACAAGCCCTGAAGTGCCGCATTGGCTTGTGTTGTCCGTGGATTTTTTGTGGCATACCTATAGGTAACATTTTTGAATTTGTTGTTTCGGAAGAAATAACGAATATTTTTTTTTATTCGTGTCTGTGTGTGGAAGTGTAGGTAGTGGCACATGCACATCATATATGAGGGAATAATAAGCTAATAATAATATCCAGAAATAATTTTGTGAAATAATTTTAACTAACGAATAAACGGCTTGTACATTTATTATAGTGATATGTTTGAAATAATAGACGCTGCTTAATAGCAGGATCAGTCATTTTATTAAATCAGAATAGCTAGATCAGCCATATCCAAATGTGTTGATAAAAATTCATTTATTAGAACCAACACTTCGCTTATTTGAATCAAATTAAAATTGACACACTTCTGAACCATTAAGAAACACTAACTTTACTTTTATTTTTTATTTACTAAAACATTTCAAAATATCCAAAACATAGAAAGTTTTATAAGGTAAGTAAATTCCATAGAGATTAAAAAACTTATGGTTTATGGACATAAAAAACTTCGTTCAGACATGGTGTAAATTTGAATCCAAGGACACCTGGCAGGCTATCCGGTTGAGCAGTGGTAATTCTGTGGCCACTGTCTTTGTGAGTGGGTTCTCCAAAGTCCATGGTTTTGTTCAGAAAGTTAGATCAAAGAATTTTGTAGAAACTGAAGGGGGATTGCCAAAATGGCCCTCCTGGCATACCACACAAGTCTCTAGCTAATTGGGAAAATATTTTAAAATCAATTTCAAAATTTTTGCTGGAGAGACTAACAGACAGACAACAAAGTAAATTAATAAAAATATAGTACTGTGGGGATTAGACCATTACTCGTATGAGGAAATAGGCTTGGCCTATCGACGACAGTCAACACCTTCAGTGACAAATATTCGTGCCTTGCTTGTTAAACCAAATACTAATGTATGTTTGTTTGTACTTGTCTATTTTTGCATATAGACAAGTTACAAATCTTGGACAGTGACAAATCGATAGATAACAATTTCGGCTATGTCACGGACCGATACGAAGATGCATTCTCAGTACTTTACAGTTGCCATAGCAACTGTAAAGTACAATTAATAATCTACACTATACCTATGTAAACATTACATAGGTGTGTATGTGTGCGTGTAGGGAGTCGACTATATAAGACCAGAAAATCATAAGCTAAATCGCCAGTGTTTGCCGAGGTCTTGGCTCCCCTTTACCTTTTTGGTATTTTGGCATAAACACGCAAATTGTTCTTCTGTTGTTGGTTTACTTTCCACGACGTAAGGTATTCCACAAGTACAAAGAAACAAGCAAATATTATTCAGTGAATATGACATCAGAGATGGATGGAGATGCAGAACTTAGAATTAGGGTATACAGTATAGCATGATATTGGCAAGTAAAGACTATTTATGCAGAATGTAACATGGTAACAATGCATTTGTGAGACAATTAATATATTATTTTATGATAAAAACTTCTTTCCCAAAGAAATTGAACGACAAAGAATCCCATAAATTCTGGTAAAATTAGGGTTTTTCTTTCTCTCTCCTATTTAATCAATGAATTTTTAATAGAGTTGTCCACCAATTCGTTTGAAAAAGATGGATCCGTAATGATATTATAATGAAAATGAAATAGTATTTCCCACACCTTACATCACAAAATGATTCAAAAACATTTATTAATAGCTTGTAACATTTAAAAAAAGTACTTTTTTTTAAACTAGACCACTAATAGAGTATAAACCAATAAGCAAAGCGATGTAGATTTTCTGAGTGGTAAGTTGGTATTTCTAGGTAAAGTCTAAAAATCTGAAAACACAATATGCATCGTCATTGACTTAAGATAAAAATTTTATTTCGACGATGAAATTATAAATTCACGTTTGTAGCAAAGAATACCCATTAAGATTTTTTTATAAATAAGGTAAAACCAGAATTTCAAAATTCTAATGAAGCAGCAACGTCAACAACAACGTCCCAGTTATTTTTTCTTCACAGATACACTTCAAACATTATTATACATTTTATCGCAAAGCAAAATTTGAAATTAAAATTAAAAAAGAAACAGCTTTGACTTTTTATGACATGAAATAAATCTTATCTCAAAAAAAAGAGAAGAGGTAGAGGGTTGCATAAAGCTTTATAAACCATTTCCAAAACTGATACCAAAAAAATACGAGAAAGTTTTTTTCAGTTTTGCTCTCATCACCTAGTTAGGTACCTAACAAAGTCTTTTGAAACATTTAAAAAAAAAAAACTTTTTTTATTTTAAGACATCAAAGTATTTAACTTTCGAGCTTTTTGAATGACTTGTATTTTTTATTCGGAGATTTTCTTCCTATAAAAGAGTGGCATTAAAAAATATGATAATAATTAATAGGTAACTAAAAAAAATTCTTAATAATAGCAACAATACTTTATTTTAATCCTTTGTTTAGCAAAAATGATACAGTATAAGTACAAATGTTTTAATATTATGAACGAGGGATATAACAAAACATAGGTACGGTATCTTATTAAATTTTTGTTCATATTTCAATACTTCTGGAGACTCTTTTCAGTTGAAGGAAAATAGTTGGAATAGTTACATAACCTCATTAGGCGTTAAAGAAATTAATGTATTAATCCTTTGCAATGAAGATATTTTCGAAGTGATAATGCTAGACATCCTGTCATCTATATGTGTGCTTGTTAATGTATCAAAAAAAAAAATCTCTAGTTATCTTTCTTCATGTTCACAGATCGTCAAGCTGCTATGATGGTCTTGTAGTCCAGGAAATGAAGTTCGGCTATAATAGTATAAATAAGAGCAAAATTAAAAATAATTGCAGTTAATAATTTTTTTCTCAAATCCCTTCTAATCGATGTCCTAATAAACGAATTAAAAATTTACCACGATGCCATTTCTTTCAGGTGGCTCGATCCAGTTAAATCCTGAGTTCTTAGCCTTGTTCATACTTTTCTAGTTTTCTAGCTTCTGGCCACCTATACCAATTTGGTTTTACTGAATAATTTTATTTATCCAAAAATTTTAAAGCAATACTTAATTTTTCACCTATATTTTCCCCCATAAAACTCATATTTTGCATACTTAATTTCTTATCTATATTTTTCCTTCCATATAATTCATATTTTGCAAGATATTTGCAACAAACCGATTTTTGTGGCATACAAGTTCCTTAAGGGAGATAGCACTGAGGGGGGATTATACTTGTGGGTTGCCACGACCAGGGATTTGATCATGGCATCCCCACATCCCCACATTCATCTGATTATAAAACTAATACCGTACCCATTGGGCTATGAAGTCTCTTCTATAATTGGACAAGAGGTACTCAAGTGGTGCAGATGCCACAGTAGTATACTTTTGTTATGTTTATATAGCTATTGGTTGGAAGGGATTTGTACAGAAAAATCTTTTACTTCGTTACCTATAACTCTTGGTTTCCTGGACTATTGACTGCATACATAATTAACTTGGTATAGGTGAAGAATCTATGAAAAAACTACATGATGTGGTATGCCAAGGGGACCAATTTGGCAATCCCCTTACAGCCCCAACAGCATTTTCAACCCAATGAACACGCATCAAAAAACCAAGGTATTACCTATCTACACTGGATGATGCCTACAGAATCAGCATCACCAAACCCGCATAGCCTACCAGGAATTTGTAAGACTCAAATTCAGACCATGCTGATCAAATTTGAAAAAGATCGAGAACATTGGTTATGTACTTCGGCACATTCACTTATATTTTGAGATCATTAGTTTTCAGCTGTGCCTAGGAATAACACTAACAGTGGCCATTGCTGCTAAAGAAATTCAAGGAACTATGATTATAACATTACACAGTATATTGAAAGTAAAAACATATTGTCATATGACATAAAACAAGATAATACATAAGTATTCCTGCCTGAATGAACAGAAAATGCTGTGTGACGAACAGTTGAAAAGGTGAACATATAAAGAGAGAAATTTAATAATCTGTTCGTCAGAAAAAATAGAAAAAGGGAAAGAAAAACTGGTTATGAAAAAGGTGGGAATATGAATTTTGTTATCAACCACAAACCTAGAGTAAAACCAAGGAAGTGGGATGAAGGGTTGATCAAAAAGAAAAAATGAAAAAGTAAATAGCCTAGGTAATACAAGTTGCATATCTAGGCGTATTTAGGGCAGAGACTTTGAATTTTAAATTTAAAATAATTTTTATAATTTTACTTTAGGCCAGGTGCGTCAATTACCTAGCTAATATGAGCCAGGTCTCAGTTGTTCGCCCCTACCTTGCACTGTGTTATTAAGGCGAATGACATTATTGACCAAATGGCGAGGGAAGGTCAACAGAGACTACCTATGAGGCCTAAACCACGGAGTATTAAAACAAATGACAGAGTCGACTACGTGAAATGAAAAATAACACCACTTTCACGATCGAAGTATCCTGGCTTCCTAAATAACCAATAATTATAATCCCATTTTTATCTATGAAATTCGTGTTTGTTGTGATTTCTAAATTAATAATCATATTTATTCATTCATTCATCGAATGAAATGATTTGAACAAAATTTTTTGAATGAGTGGCAAGTAAATTTGAATTCTTTACCCAAAAAGTGGTGACGATAGCTTCGAAATTGGTGCCATTTTTCGTAATAGCGTTGAGATATTTAATACTCTATAGCTTAAACCATCTACAGTACCCATTCCTAATAGAGAAATTGAATTCAGGATAGTAGCCATAGTGGAAAAGCAGAATGAAGCTAATTAATGTGTATCTAATGGCAATAGTTTAAATACAATATATCAATTAGAGCTTTCTAACAGACTGATAGCTTAATTTCTTAAAAAGTTGTCCTAGTAGTAGTGCCAGCTCATCGTAGGTCTACTGATCAGTCACGAAAGCTGGCAGTTTTAAGTTGAAAAAGGTACCATTTGCGTTACAAGGAGTGCAGAATTCAGAAAATTTGGAGCAGAAAATAAGACAGAAGTCTATTATTCTACTATGACGCGTATCCAGCTTTGAAGATTTCAAAGAAAATGATCTTAGAGCGGACGTAATTATTAAGAACCGGAACAAATTATGTTATTGGGGACCAGCGAGGAAATGTTTCTTGTAATAGATTGTTGATTCTTGGACTCAACTCATATGTAATTTGGAGTTGAGTTATTGGTGCCATGGATTGTTCAACTTGAGTACCTACCTATGAATTTGGAATGAAACCACCGTATAAAACAAATAATCTTGCACGTGTATTCATTTTTTTCCAAAGAAGAAAAAAGTAGTCATCAGATTGAAGTACAAGATGAGATACGCCAGTAAAGTAAAGGGGAAGTAGAGAATGAAAGGCACAGAAAACAGGAAAAAAATGAATCTGTATTTGACATGATAAATCGATACTTTAAACTTGTAACCTTCGTTCATAAGGCTTGATGAGTAAGAAAAATTTGAAAAATTGTTTTGTAAACAAACAACGAAGTTCACCAATCTCTAAGAGATGACATTTTTTGTAAAGTTTGAGACAAAAAAAAAAAAAAAACAGAAAGTTGGCGATGTGTTAAGACGAATGAAAAAATAAGACGATCTTACCCCTCAAGCGTTGAATTTTATTTCATTGTTTGGGACATGAATCGGTTTTGAAGAAGTCAAGTTAATCAGATAGTGAAAAATAGTACAGCGAATAACTTTGGTAGGATTCCAAAAAAAAAAAAATTTTAGGATGGTTCTCATCTTTTGATATCCTACCTTGTTTGCTGTCCAAAAATACTTGTGTTAAGCTATATTTTTCATAGGTCAATGTTGTTCACCATTTGAAGATGCTGAGTGTAGAATACCTTGTTGTGAAATGATATTCTCATCAGAAGGTAATCTACAGATTTTGTGTGTTCAATCACTTCAAATGTAAATATAAGGGTAGACTGAAACTTGGGCGAACACTGGTAATTTTAGAGTCGGTTCAGACGGTTTATATACGGGCTTATTTACACGCACACCAACACATATACATAGTGATTACATATGTTTCTGTGAATGACCCAGTGAGTCATTTATAGTGATAAGAAATTATGGGCCAGTTCATGTATGGAATTGTAACATCATTGTATTGTTGAGGTTGGTCATAATTTGGTACTTGTACATTACTTGCATGTATGTACAAGTAATCCTGTGAATTAGATGATAATTTTACAATCTCTCTCACATCCAAATTCTGGGTGGGAGTGTGTAAAGTACTTTACACACCATTTTACATCCTAACCCTGAGCAATAGGGTGTAAAATACTTGAATAGATATATAAGCTATTTGATATTATTACTAATGTTATTTCGTGAAAAACAGTTTGTCTAGTTGTCACTCAAATTGAACACATTTCAATTTTGAAAAAAAAACAAAACATCTCAGATGTAACACAATTGATGAGAGATTTGCCATTTTTTTGAATAAAGAAACCTCTTCTCTTTCCCTTAATGACTCCTCAGTCGCTGTTTAAGCTAGAGCTGGAGATGGTACTTCCCAAAAGAGAAGAAAATTTATTTTAATTCACTTCTCATTCAATTTTTTAATCATCTATAACCATTTGTAAATAAACAAACGAAAAAAACACAAATTAATGAAAAAAAAATTGTTTTTAAGTTCAGAAACATCTTTTTGTTCAATCAATTAAATTAAAAAGCTAAGGTTGATATTGCTGGTAAGAGAAAAAATTTACTTGAAATTACTTTCTTTATTATTTTTTAATCATTTGTAGCTGTTTGAAACTAAACGTAGGAAAGAACGCAAAATAATGAAAAACTTGCTGCTTTTATGTTTTCTTGGATATAATTTCCTAAAATTTTTTCCGATTAATTTTTTTTTTATTGGGAGGGAGAGTTGTTGCAATATTTCTTTTGCGCATTAGTTGTAAAAAGTATTGTGTGCGAGAAGTGCTTTTGAGCTATTTTAAGTCAATTCAAGTTTGCCGCACTCACCTTCAACTCATCTGCAAATTCTTCACACTCAGTAATAAAATAGCGAACATTACGCCCTTGTCACATAATATGCTATTTTTTACAGGACTGTGGAAATCTATTATCCTCAGAAGTTTAGTTTTGGCTGTAACTTTTACAAATGAAATTTCAACTGTAACTTGAGGGTTCTACACTCAAGTGTCTTGATTGTCCGGTTTAAATATTACTGGCTCACCGTTTTCTTATCTGAACATGTGGTTTGCTTGTGGGTATTCTGGATGCAGATATGATGTATCATCATTCTAGAGACGCAGATTACATGACAAATCGTAATTCTAATCTTTGTTCTACCTTTTCACCACTATGAAAGTATGAGGTAAAGTACCAATTGTGGATCATTCCACAATCATGAATCAGGTGAATAGGGAGTGCATTTAGATAATGCTATGGTTACAAAACTAACAACATTTTTTGGTGATACTATAATTATACTTATTCATTGCCTGTTGTGGTAAATATAGGAAATTTTCTGTTATGAAGTCAAAATGTGTGATTTTTTATTAATTTTAGAGCGGAGTTGTGAAAAATAATCTGTAAAATGTCAATTCATTCGCATCTGAATAAGCTCTTGGAATTATTTGTATTTAGTAAGGACTATGGGAGATTTTCAACCTATTTCCACGTTTCTGGTGTATCTCTGGTTTGAAAATTGGAAATTTCAAAAGGAAAATTTGAAAAAGAAAATTTTGGGTGAAATTGATTTTCATTTGTCCGGTTAGTAATTAGTCGCATATAGTTCATGTCTCTATAAAATAATTCTTCATTAAAACTACATATGTTCCATCCCGTTTTTTGCAGACGATTCAGTTCGTCTACAAAAACGTGTCGAACAAATTATAGACAACTATTATTCCTAATTCTCGGAATAATAGCTGTCTATATTTACCTAGCTTCTCACGAACGGACACCACCAGATATGCTGACAATGAAGTGTCATCATATTTGGCAGATGTTCTGTATCACACCACCTATTGGGTCGGCCATCTTTTGATTGAAACAAAGAAAACGAAAGTAATGTCATGTCTTCATTTTAAAGACATGGTCATTCCAAAACCTGAAGTTGAGTAGAAACATTAGGGTCCATACTAGTTGCTATGGACATTAGGTATCACTATATTCGAAGTAGAAATAAGTATAATTTTAACGTGTTTATAATAACTAAAGTGAAACTCTAATAAAATATAAATGTTCATAACTTATCTTATTTGTTGAGGTAATTTAAAAGTAATGAATTACACTCGCAACAAATTGGCGCCCGAATAAAAAAACCTTCGGAAGTAAAATTTAAAAATCATAATAATTTTTTTTTAAATAAAGATTTTTGCTTTTCCTAAAATAAAAATATTTTCTGATCGTGTAAAAAAAAAAATTTTATACCTATCGTGGATAGTTAATTCAATTTTGCTGGAGCAAATACTTTCGCATAATATCAAAACAAACCGTGGCTAAAATAATTCAAATATTTAAAACAAAATTAAACAAACGTCTAGGAAATCAATCTTTATTGCAGAGGACCACAAACATCTGATTAAGACAAATAAAAGTAGTTCACTTAATGTTAGGTGCTACCATCTATGGCTGCACTCATCACCTCCTCTGGAGGTGTTGTATCTTTGGCAACTGTGCATCTTTTGTTGTATTCACGGCTGCTTTGCCCGGGTTTTCTATCTTTTATTCTCTCGACGACTTGTTGCGCTCAACTCATTTTTGACGCTTTTTCTTTGTTGTGTACTTCTACCTTTCGAGGTTGTGTTTTCCTTTTGAGATTTACATTTTATTTCGTTCATTAAACGTGTTCTTACATTATTACGACTTGTCTCTCGAGGTGCGTGGTGTGAAACCTGTTTTCAGGTAATTGTATAACACAACGTGGCAGCAGATCGCAGTGTACGACAAGAATCCTCAATAACACATGTTTCCTACAAAACAATTTTGGTAAAACCGTAATTTATATTTATTCTAGAATTGTGAATCTCTCTAATAAAAGTCCGCAATATGGAAAATGAACAAATCAATGATTCTCCTAGCTCCGAATCATCTGAGAATAACATAAATGACAACAACATAGTAAGTAACTCTGAGAATCTGTGTACATTGGCCTTACGTTCGCGAAATATAAATCGTCCCTATTTAATGAGAACGTACGACGCTAAGAACAAATTCATCATCCTCAACCTCGTCTTCGAAGGCGGAGTCAGTTGTCTTGCGCAGCGTTAAAAGAGCAGCTACTCGTAGCCCAAACGTTGAAATGAAATGTGTTCCTTCAGAATCTGAAATATATGAAAACAATAACGAAAACACACAAAATGAAATTAAAACTTCATTAGATAACAATATGTTTCAGCCCGAACAATTTTCTCCGCAAAACGATCCAACTCGTGGTATTACTGGATACCATAACTTTTCAGATCAAGCAAATAACAACATACCATATATCGAACCACTTTCAGACCAACAAAAGGAAGAAATACTAAGAGAAACCCTAAGAGTAAGTCCTGTACTAACAAATCATCATTATTTGTCTGAAAATAAAGAAGAAATCTTGAACTTATTTGACCCATTACGATTACCCATACCTCAGAAAAATAAAACTAATTTTTTCACGGCTTTCGAAAACAATAAAACAATGTTTAATTTTCCTAAATTTACTCCTTCTCAACAGTATCGTGACACGATTACCGCGAACAATGATGCACTACGAAGAGGATTAGACGAAATTTTTCATCCCAACACAAATAACATCCTCGAATCTCCTGTCGGTCCCATTCCCTTCCAAGAAACAATGGAAATCCAATTGGACATTGAACTAAAACTAAAAGTAGGTATAAACAAATTAATCGACGAAACAATTAAAAATAAATTAAAAACAAATAAAATTTCTCCCCAACAGATACAGGGCTTCGTTCAAGAAAATATACGTCAACTAAGGGAAAACATAAATTGTAAGGATCCCACCGCTCAATTTGCCGAAATTAATGATACAATCCTACCTGAAATTCAACAACGTATCACCCGCAAACTCGTGGCCGAAGCAATTGAGGATGCCTTCAAAAGAATTGCCCTCAAGTCAAAAACCACGAACAATTGGAAGACCCTACACAATCGCGAAGTCAACGATTTCATTAAACATTTACCTAAACCCGGCTTCCAACCAAAAAGATATGAAGTGTTCGAACAATTAAGTAGTTGATTTGACTTTAGCAGATGGAATCGACGTATTAAAACAGACCTGGAATCAGTAAACTTGTTTCCCTGGATACAATCAGAATTTGCAAATGACCTTGGTATTCCTCCACAGATCGCGAGACAATTTGACGCTATTACTCAAACACTTATACGTAATTTGATAAATCAGTTGGTATAGATACACGTAGATAGATGTTCGTAGGCTTTTCAAATGTACACTATCTTACAAAAACGATTTGGTTAAGTTACTCCGGATGATTATCTTTACCTACACCAGTCACTAGAGGGTCTTGAGTACAACCCCTCTAGACCAGTTTCCGAATTTATCGCGATATACGAAGGGAAGCACCATGATATAAAAGAACAAACTGTAGGATCAGAGGGTATGTTTAATGACTTTTTCTATATTTTGCGACTGATCCAAAAACTACGACAACACTTTCCAGCCAAATGTGCGATACTCTCTTCCACCACCGCTGTAACTTACGATCATGTTCGCAAAATGATTTGCCAAGCCGAAAGGTCGCAAAACAGATACAATACAAATCGCGACAATTCCAGGCGCATGATTGAAACAAGAAATAATCAATGAAGAACAATCAGCGATAACGCAAACTTAGACAATTCAACTACAGAAAATCGTACGGAAACTCCTGAAAATTTACCTCACAAATCAACTTCAAAACCCTCCGCAAACCAACAAACAAACCAGAACCCGAGAAATAGACCAGTGCGAACCGACATGTGCTTCAACTGTGGAGTAACTTCTCACAGAACAAGAGACTGTCCCCTTCCCCAAGGTAAAAAATACTGTTACAGATGCACTTTGATTGGACACATTGCCGAAACTGCCTATACTACGGTGATGACAGTGGAAATCCAAGAGGAAAGGGTAAGTGGTATCAAATTATACACAACACTAATAACCTTAACATAAATAATAATTCTGACTGGCATATTGACTCTGGCGCAACTAGACACAGCAGTAACAATCTAGACCTTTTCCAAAACATAAAATATTTTGATCACCCAAAAAATTTAACGGATGTCACTGGTAAACTAGTGAGAGCCCTAGGCGAAAGGAATATAAATTTAATTATTGAAAATAACTTAGATCCACGAATAAAACCAAGAATAAACTTAAAAAATGTTCTATTTGAACCAGAGATTAATAATATCATAAGTGTAAAAACATTATGTAGAGACGAGAGCCTAAAAATATCCCTAACTAATGATTTCATATTTATTGACAGGCTTTCCAACAATCCCTCCGCCGCAGAAATAAATAAAAACCAAACAATAAAAATAAGAACTTTCTGCGACTTGTACAAAATAATAGCATCCATTGAAAAACAACAGACAAATGAATCAGTAAGTAGCATAAATAATACTAACACTATTAAAAATACTTCTTTAACCCCCAGTAGATACGACTTACAAATCATAAATAAACATAATGAAATCAAACCAACAACAATCTTTAGAATGAAATCCGGCAAACTGAAAACAAGAGAAACAAAACACTTAATCAACCCAGAAACCAAAAGAAAACTCGTAGAACTTGGCAAACTTTGGCATGTAAGACTAGGTCATTCCCATCAAGGCGCTATACAAAAATTAACAACCGTAACAAAAAATACACCGAACTCATCTGCCAAGAAAACAAATCAAACTGCAAAATATGTGCACAATCTAAACTAATAAAGAAAACTTTTAACAAAGACAGACAAAGAGCTACTAGACCCACAGAAATAATACATGCTGACCTGATAGGCCCCATAGATCCACCTACTGAATTTAAACGAAACAAATATATACTAACCATTATAGATGACTTCTCAAGGTATGCAAAAATATATGTTATGAATAAAAAATCAGATACGATCAACATGCTTAAAACTTTCTTTTACGAACTAAAAACAAAATTCAATAATACTACCCAATGTAGAATATTTAGGTGTGATGGAGGAACTGAATTTGTCAATTCTAAAGTAGACAAATTACTCTCAGACTTAGGAATACAAAGAGAAGTATCAGAACCCCACATGAGCCAACACAATGGTACAATCGAAAGATTAAACAGAACTTTGGAAGAAAAAACACGATCACTCCTGTTAGATAGTGGCTTTCCCAAAAATTTTTGGGTAATGGCCTTTGAGACCGCGAGATATTTATACAACAGAACTCCACACTCTGCGATCGATTTCACCACTCCCTACGAACTATGGAACAATGAAAAACCTGACCTAAGCAATATAGTAACATTTGGCAGTCTAGCTTACGTACTTAACAACGACAAAAAGGTAGGTGATAAATTTGGTCCGAATGCTTTACCAATGTATATCTGTGGTTTCACAAAAACCGGCTACGAATTATATGATCCAAATACACAAAAAACAATACAATCCTGTAAGAAATAGAATTCACCTTCAACACAGACACAAGTTCAGAAGAACTAAACACAGAAACGAACCCAGTTGACCAAAACACAGTAGGCTCCATAAATTGCTTAAGAATACTTGACCCTTTAAATAAAAATGACCAAAACGACATTTCAGATGAAAACTTACCCAAAACTTACAAACAAGCACTTACTTCCCATGACTGCGACAAATGGAAAAATGCAATAGAAAAAGAATTCAAATCCTTGGAACAACACAAAGTTTGGAAAATAGTCTCTAGAAACAAAATTAAAGGACAAAAACTCATTCCATGGAAATGGATATTTACTAAAAAAGGGGATGGAACATATAAGGCAAGAACGGTTATTGTAGGAGCACTAGACGATAATATCTATCCCACTAACCGCACATATGCCCCGGTTGTCTCCGCCAACACAGTAAGATGGGTATTATCATTAGCAAATAAACACAATTGGTCCTTAAGACACCTTGACGTTATAACTGCCTTTCTTCACGGGGAAATAGACTATGACTTATACACCTTACCCCCAACCGGTCTTAACATAGATTCTTCTAAATTTGTTCTAAAACTGAATAAATGTTCTTACGGACTAGCCACTGCACCAGGAATCTGGTATAACAAAATATCAAAAATATTCGCGAAAATAGGATTTACGAGATGCATACATGATTCCGCTCTATTCTTTAAAAACAAGAATAACTCAATCGTTATTGTAGCCATGTACGTGGATGATATGTTAATTACTGGATCTAATGATCAAAAAATCGAACAAACTGTACAAAACCTAAAACAAGAAGTAGATATTAAAGACCTAGGAACACCAAAAAACTTTGTAAACTTCCAAATAGAAAGAATCTGCGATAAAGGGGAACTAACTTTACACCAAATAAACTACATAAACCTAGTACTTAAAAACTATGGATACAACGAACAATATGGCCCAAAAAACGTACCCATGCCAGCCTTTCAAAATTTCCCAGAAGAAGGCTTACCTCTCCCACCATCGTTCCCTTATAGACAAGCCATAGGCTCACTACTATATATTGCAAATAATACTAGACCTGACATATCCTTCGCAGTGAACTATCTAGCCAGAAATCAATCAAATTCAACACAAAAATACAAAAAACTATTAGAACATTTATTTAGATACTTACAAGGTTCAACCAACTTCGGACTAAAATACAAAAGCCCGGAGAACGATCTACGGGCATATGTCGATGCTGACTTTGCAGCTGACCCTTCGCAAAAATCAACAACAGGGTATTTCATATTTCACTGTGGAGACCCTGTCTCCTGGTCTTGCCGTAGACAAACCATAACAGCACAAAGCACTACAGAAGCGGAATTCCTTGCAGTTTCCGAATCCACAAATCACATACTCTTCTTTCGCGAACTCATGAAAGAAATCACTCCGGAGACAATCAAACAAATAAAAATCTTTGAAGACAACCAATCTACTCGAAAACTGTTAACTAACCAACTACACCACGGAAAATTAAAATACTTAGAAACAAAACACCTAAGAGTAAAAGATCTCATCGCAGAAAATATTCTAGAAATAGTAAACGTATCTACTAACGATCAAATAGCGGACATACTAACAAAACCATTACCGTACGCCATCTTTAAAAGACTAATAAATTTTATCATATGTCCGTTAGATGAGAAACATCAAACAACAACTAGCGACATCACCTCAGACATAAATGATAAGAAGTTCGAGAACTAAACAGAAGTAATATTGGTATTAGTATATTCTTAATTTTTAATTTTTTTATTTTATTGTTTTTATTTTTTATTTTTTTTTAATTGTTGTTCCATTTCATATTTTTCTTACTTATAGTACACTATCTTTTACACCTATGTTTTACAGATTAATTTCGTATCATCTTCTGATTTAATTAAATATAAGTATTCGATGTAAAGGATGCAAGCTTGGGGGGGGGGTGTTAGGTGCTGCCATCTATGGCTACACTCAACACCTCCTCTGGAGGTGTTGTATCTTTGGCAACTGTGCATATTTTGTTGTATTCACGGCTGCTTTGCCCAGGTTTTCTATTTTTTATTCTCTTGACGACTTGTTGCGCTCAACTCGTTTTTGACGCTTTTTCTTTGTTGTGTACTTCTACCCTTTGAGGTTGTCTTTTCCTTTTGAGATTTACATTTTATTTTGTTCATTAAATGTGTTCTTACATTATTACGACTTGTCTCTCCAGGCGCGTGGTGTGAAACCTGTTTTCAGGTAATTGTATAACACATTACTTAAAAATAAGTTAATAACAAAAAACAAATCTAAAAATAAACCTAAAAATAAAACAAAGATCCAGATCCGGTTCCTGAAATTAAAAAGAAGTAAAATCAGCCCAACTGGTATCAAAAACCACAGCTCAGAGAACAAGAAATCACTCACCAACAGCATCGATCCGAACAAATATGACAGTAAACTACAAGAGACTACAGTAAACTACTCGCCGTCCAACTGTAAGCAAATTATAAATTTATCTTCCATTACTTTAGAAAAATTTGACACTATTATTGATATCGTAAATAATATTGTAAAATGTAAAATTTCCCAACCCTCGCGAATGTCTGAAAAAAGGGAAAATACGAGTACATCGCTCCCGGATATTTTAGACTCAAAAGCCGAAGATAATATTTTGGAATTCGAAAACCATCCTAAAAATCTGTATGAGAATTTGTCTGAAGAGGAAAATTACCCACTCCTTGGTAACCTTTGGGGAAGTCGAGTATCTACTTCCTTTCTCTATCGCGTGCTAAAAGTGGCAAAAGTAAAAAGGATAGAAGGTAGAACACGTATCAAACTTCAGAAAAAACTTTATAAAGGTAGACACTCTAAACATTGGTTATTACACATATTATACTCTAACCCCAACACCAAAAAATTTGAAAGAACAAGTAATTTTGATAGATTAATCGAAGAAAGTAAAAGTTATCATAGAGTAACAAGAAGTATAAAAAATAAAGACCCCAACGAAGCTGAAGATATCTTCTCTGATACAAAAGAAGAAGATTTAGAATCTAAAGGAAAAATGTTAGAAACAGAAAAGAAAAGAAAGGAGGAAACAGAAAGAAGACTAGCGAGACGAAGCCTCAGCTCAAGTTTTGAAAAACTCTTATCTAAAGTATCACACCACGTATCCCAAAAGAAATCAATTTCAGCTATAACCGATTCTTCTCTCCCAAACGACGAAGACGAAATCTTCCTCGGAGAAGAATCAATTCTGAACCAAACTTTTGTCGACAGACCCTCACAGTCTAGTGCTGATTTGTCGCCATCAGTCCCTCAAGGACAGGGAATGTCCTCACAGGCTGAAATCCAACACTCAATACAAATTCACGTAAAAAGTCCAGAAAATTTAGAAAAGCTCAAAAGTAAAATTCCAAATTCAACCGACAAAAATTCTTTCGATCCTATCAATTTATTACCCCTAGAGATACGAATAGAACTTCTTGATCAAAAAGAACCTACATACGTCAACATAGTAAGCATTGAAAATAAAAATAATCCTTTTCTAAAATCGGAAAATAAAAATATGACCCCAGAAGATATTGCTGAAAATAACGCACGCTTGCTTTTACAACAACAACAACAAGCAAGATTTGCGACAGCGAATGAAGCTTACACACAACACAACCTAGCCATGAACAATTTCTGGAAAAGGTCAGAAAGATGGACTCCGAGCAACTTTTCAAATGGCCCCGACGAGGATACCCTTGAGTTTCTTTTTGAATACGAAACTCAGGCAAAAACTTTCGAAGCAACTGAATATGAAATGATACGAAATCTAAATATAGCCCTCCGTAGTACAGCTCTCGAACTTTTCGCAGCAGAAACAGAAATAACCCCAGAAACTCCCTGGTTAGAAGTAAAACAAATCTTAATACGTATTTTTAAAAATGATAAAGATACTGTAAAAAAACGTATCAAATCTTTAAAATTTGAGGACTTATATTTCAGTATCAATGTACCAAAATTTTTCCGCCTCTATAAACAACTAGATGCAACAATTAGCGAGAAAAAAATTTGTGATCTCCTACTCCCAAGACTAACAGGAGAAATGAGGAAATTTTTTGCATCGAAAAAGCTCCAAACACAGAGTGAGGTTTCAAAAACATTCACTGATTGGATAGAATTCAAAGAAAAAGCCTTAGATTTGACTAATGTCCAAAAAACAGAAGAGATGCTAAATAAAGCAACAGAAACGATCGTCAAGCTAACAAAACAGATGGAAGAGATGATGAAGGGAAAAGCTCCCAAGAAAAAAGAGCCTGTGAAACCCATAACTACGCCTATCTCCTTTACTGACCCTGTTATTGTGGCATTAGTGGAGGAAGGCTGGAAACCCCCAAATGCCAATAAACGAAATTAAAATCAAACCAGAAATCAGGCGATGGAAAACAAAAATACAGAAACCAGACCACGTAGAGACAGAAATTTAAATAATAATAATAATAATACTAACGAATCAAACTATAGTAACCCAAGAAGAAGGCAGTCTAGAAAAAGAGAATCTAATCGATCACAAAATAACCAAAGTTCCTACTTGAAGGTTTAAATATTCACGATCCGTTTTACCTAATGCACGGTTATAAAGGAAAACCCCCCATAAATTTAAACATTCTATCACCACTTATCAGTAAAACCAGAGAAGAACAGATAAGTGAAGCAGACAGAATTCGAAAAACAATTCCGAATTTTGATAAAAAGAATGCAATTGAATATTCAGAACGCTATAATAAAGAAAGAAAAGAAATTTCTTTTGAAACTAATGATTTAGTTCTCTTGAAAGCACCGATAAATTAAGGAAAAGGCAAACCAAAATTTTTTGGACCATATAGAATAGTAAGAAAAATTTCAGATTTAAACTATGTAATTCGCATAACCTCCCAGGATGGAAATAGCATAGACGATACAGTTCATATAAGAAAACTTACGCCTTATAATGCTCGTTCTAATGCTAATTTACCATCGAACATTGAAGATATTACATCCGATAACTCAGAAGATGAAGAAAATATTCCCGAGTATAACCCAAAAAGATAAAGAGGTAGACCAAAGAAAGAAAAGAGCACTGAAGAAAATGAATCAGAGGATGAAATTAAAATCATTGTAAAACGCCAAGAGGAAGACCACAAAAAGGAATTTTAAAGAAATCTGGCAACAAAAATAAAAACAATAAAAAGGTAAAATTTACTGACGAAGCTTTATTAAAAGGGAAAAATTGTTCAGAATGGAAAAAGAAGTTTGAATTAAAAGACCCAGAAAAAAGAAGGATAACCTTACGAAAAATTCAATCGATTACCCAAAAACAACATATGGAAGAAATCAAATTGTTCAATAGGTGTGATGAGGGAAAAAGTATAATATAACCTTTGTCTCTACTTCTCAGGATATTAAGAAACCGAGTGAGTTAAGTTTGGAGGAATACGTGAAAAGATACTCCGAACCACCACCCGAAACATTGTATTATAACCCTTGTAATTTAATTCATAACAATTATAGATAATTTTTATATATATTGTAAGGACCATTTACATACATATTTTCTCCCCTCAAAAATATAAAATTTTTTTTTTACTCACCAATTATCAATCATCCTATGCATCATGAGTAAATGCCTCCCCAGCGTCCGGCTTTACTTCACCTGTCTCTGCACCTTCCGGATGATCGGTGGGTGCGGGTTCCGGAGAAACTGACCGATGCCTGAACTGTTGATGCCGAGGAACCAAAAACATATGCCGATTGGACACGACCATTTTGCTTGGCCCAGAGGTTGGCTCACTTCTCGGACTCGCTCCTTGTAAAACACGACGATTGTGAGATATGGTCATTTTTTCCGACGGCTCCAAAACTCGCAAAACCTCGATGTAATGAGGAGTATCATTAATTACGATTTTTCGCCGATAAAAGCAAACAAGATAGTCAACCAAATATTGAAATTGGGACCTATCCATAATGGTATTGGCATATGCAGTATTGGTAATCAAGAAATGAACTTTAGCGCCAAAATTTAAAGGCTGCATTGCCATGATAATAGCAGTCAGTAAGTTCAAACCCACAGCATAACCGGTGATGTCGGATGGATTCACATCAGGTGTTGAAAAACAAACCACAGATCCTTCCCACCTCCACAAACTTGCCTCCGGGAAGAGGAAGCTGAACTGAGAGGCGAGTTGTACCATCGACTGCAAGCAATACTCGCATAAACTCTGAGGCAACACATGCCTCCACAATCCGAATGAAGTGTTCAATGAGTTGCCAGGAAAATTTTTTTGGTACGCGTCCACTCCCATTGGACCATAATCCGCTACCAGAAATGAATGAATGGCTTTAAAAATCTTCCAAAGCCCAATCACGCCAGTAAACAGACATGGACAACGCGGCGACTAACAACGTAAATACGGAAGAGACGTCTGCGTGAGCATGAAACTTTCTGCCGTCTCAACAATCCCTGTATCAGGCACCATAAATTTGGGCAGAGCGCGTAATTCCGCCAGAGTTGGATACAGTGGAGCAGCCTGAAGAACTACTTCACTAGCATGATCCATATCTAAACTCAACCTCTTGTCCAAATTGTGAAGAAAATGTCTTTCAACGTTTACTAAATTTAAATAACGAACTAAACGAAAAATAAAATATATACAAAAGAAAGAAATTACAACTAATAGGAACATCAACTACAAATCTAAAGAAGAATGAGGATGAAGAAAATCAAAAAGAACCAACATGTCGAATACACCGAGAAGACTGCGATACCTCCATATATATCCGAGTTGTAAAGCAAGATGAATTCTTGCTGAACAATCGAAATATACTGGAGTCTGCCATCTCCCAAGGCCTACCCTCGATGGTAATAATGCGAATCGTATTCCAGAGTCCCACACTAACACAGATGGTGTAATTTCCGCACATATGTATATTTTTATGAGAAAGAAATAAAAATCGAGGAAATATTGTGCATCGATATACATTTTTGCACCTTATAAATATTTTCTCTCGACAGATAACAGCTAAACAACGTACCGACAAATATATTACTGCATCTAACAGCAAAATTTCGTTTGATTTGTAATGATTTCAGAACACATGATGATAAAACTCGCCGTTATCGTTTTCATTACAATCACCATACTCGCACACAAAACTGAGAACACAAGTTTAAAAATGAAAATTAGTGCATCGTCAGGAGCATATTCTGAATTAAACAAATTCTGTAAGGTTTATGAGAAAACAATTCCCATAGTCTATAGCCTGAAAATTCCAAGAAGACAGAACATGGAAACACCCGAATGGCTTGAAGAAATAAAAAAACTGCAAAGTTGCACATCCACAGAAAACACATGGTGTATACAGAGATCGAAAAATATGTCAAAAATCTTAGATTTAATTACGGATATTCAGCTAATAAACGAAACAATAATCAAAGAATTTGACAGAGAACCTTCAAAACGAATTAAATGCGGAATACAAGTCCTTGGTGACTTTGACACATGGTGTTGCAATGTCATGACACTATTTCAAGGCAACCGATTTCGTAGAAAACGAGAAAAATCTAAAATCCCAATAAGAAAAACTTCGAGAATCCGTAATAGAAAGCCATGCAGATTTATTAAACGTCACAAATGACATTAAAAATTTCGAAAAAATAGAATTCAACAACTCTAAAATTTTAAAAGAAAACGTTCAAGCATTAAAAGACGCCATTCAAAACCAAAATATCGAAATAATTATAGAAGCTAGAAGAGAACTCATCTTCGACACAGCTCGAACTCTTCACGCTAGTTTAGTCACCGAAAATGCTAAACTTAGCCACTTATTCCTTTCTTGCAAAAATAACCATCTACCAGCAGCAATTGTTAACGAAACAACTTTAAAAGAAAACTTACTAAAAATCAAGAAAATCGCAGAAAAATCAAATTTTGCAGTAGTTTTAGATGAAAAATCAATCCAGTCTTACTACAGAACAAAATTAGTAAATTGCTATGTAACAGGAAACGAAATAGAAATAGAAATCAAAATTCCACTTCAGAACCTTCATGCTAAATATGAACTTTACAATTTTATTCCATTAGCATTTCGAACACATGAAAATAAAATTTGCTCTTGGGATCAAGAACCTTCGATCTTATCCCACAATAAATTCGATGGGTCAATAAGAATTATAACTGAAACAGACATTGATCTTTGTGGTAAACATAGCCTGTTATGCTTTATTCCCCAAGACCGCACAACCAATAATAAAGGTAATTGTGCGAGGGCATTATATCAAGGAATGAAATTTGAAGAAATAATAAAGAAATGCACCTTCAAATGCGAACTAAATCATGAAGAAATTGTAATTAAACAAATTGAAATGACTCATGGCCCGGAGCAACAGTTCCATGTGTAGTAGAAATCCAACAGCTACAGAAAGAAAACAACGCAGAAACAATCATCCTGGCAGGATTCCCATGTATAAATGAACCAGAAAAAGACATCCTCATCAAACATCATCTACCGCTAGTTTGGACAAAATATCAATTCATGGAACTTGATTTTGGTCTTCGTCAATCATTCAAATTTCCAAATATGTCTATTGCCTACAATAATAAATGGCATGACAACATACCTTACTTTTCATCAATAACTCCAATTCATAAACTCAAAGAAAGACTAAAATCAGCAGAACTAAAATCCCTGATCTAGGATACCAGGACACAATAAACACGGTACATTTACTACTAATCGGTTGGTGTAGTTTATTACCACTCATAGTAGCCATATTGGTCTACGTAAATTTAAAAATAAATTGTGTTGCTATCAATGAGCACAATCAAATAAATGATCTGGCATTGGGAGTAATACATCGTTAATGGTCCATAATTATAAGTCCATTTTTTGTATTACAATATAATAAAATAAAAAAAAGCATAATAAATTTGATTATGCCAAATTATCTCAATTTAAGTCCATTTGCAAAAATAAATTTTTATGCTCAAATAACAAATTTAAAATAAATTTTTTTTTATGCGATGAGCAATTCCTGCAAAGTAAAATTAAGGGACATTTGTAAAAAAAATAATATTGTATTATAACTAAACTTAAAGATATAATAGGTTAAATAGTAACTTAGGACAAATTTAGCGAAGCAGGAGCTTCGGATTTTTTTTTCAGCCGGGACCTTTGTTCCGTCCCGTTTTTGCAGACGATTCAGTTCGTCTACAAAAACGTGTCGAACAAATTATAGACAACTATTATTCCTAATTCTCGGAATAATAGCTGTCTATATTTTACCTAGCTTCTCATGAACGGACACCACCAGATATGCTGACAATGAAGTGTCATCATATTTGGCGGATGTTCCATATCACGCCACCTTTTGGGTCGGCCATCTTTTGATTGAAACAAAGAAAACGAAAGTAATGTCATGTCTTCATTTTGAAGACATGGTCATTCCAAAACCTGAAGTCGAGTAGAAACGTTAGGGTCCATACTAGTTGTTATGGACATTAGGTATCACTATATTAAGAAGTAGAAATAAGTATAATTTTAACGTGTTTATAATAACTAAAGTGAAACTCTAATAAAAGATAAATGTTCATAACTTATCTTATTTGTTGAGGTAATTTAAAAGTAATGAATTACTCTCGCAACAATATAATTTTCACTTTTTTTCTGATCACATAATTTTTTATCTATAGAATTTTTTTTTTGGTGAAAAGGTGGCTAAAATTATTTTAAAAAAGGATCTTAGACAAACAAACCAAGACAAAAGGTATTATTTTTAAATTTTTTTCAGTGTTTTAAAAATTTTTCTCTTGTTGGAAAATTTGTCCATTCATGAATCGATCCACCAATGGTATTTAAAAATATTTTCCTATGACGTTATTTTTGAGAACTGAAGAATGTGCTATAGGATGACGTATCATTGTGCTGTAGGTGTAAAAACTACCTACATGAAAATTTTTGTGTTCGGTACCGATCCACATTTTGATCACCATACTTTAGTGCGGATCAAATTTGGATTTTTGAAAAGTTGCCATTGGGCATCTCATAAAATTCTGAAAAAACAAAATTCATTAATGTATTCCATAAATTCACCTTTCTTTCTTACGTACAATATTTTCACTTTGTGTCCCTCTGTCCTGAAAAAGTTAACCTGAAAAATCGGACTTACCGTATTATTTCATCTTGTATATCATCCTTCTCAATGCTTCCATGTTTGATAGCTGATCATGTCACATTAACATAAAAATACTACTTTTGTTTATTTGTTGGTTTTTTTTTTTTTTTTTTTTTTTAATAGGAATTTTCTTTTCCCAAATTATTTTGTTCTAATTTTTATTTGTTTGAATACTTACAACCAAAAATTATTTTGAAAACTCGAAATGTAAAAAAAAAAAAAATTGACATTTTTCCATTCGAAATATCTTGAAAAATAATTACCAAGCAACTAAACTTCAGAAAAGGAAGTAAATTCCTGAAAATCGATGATTCTTTTTCTCCGCTCATAACTTAGGTAGGTACGCATTTCGCACAGTTTTGTAAGGGTCTACCCTTTAAAAGCATTGCTGAACCCAACTTTTCAAGCATTTTTTGCGAAATATTTCCATAGCACATCAAGGAAAATTCAAATAAATTATCTTTCGTGTTTTGCTGCCCGTATACAATCCAAAACTATGCAAACGGCGACTCATAAGTATAGCCCCTTTATTTTACATCCGAGATACAAAATCATTAAATCAATCAGCGATGGTAACCAGCAAAAGGCGGACATTTTTAAGCGAACATATTTAAAATACTGCTAATATATTCGTTTTCCCTTGTTTCCCCTCCTGTTTTGTTTTATTTTATTTTTTCTCTTTATCATTAAGACTATTGCATTCATTCAAAATAACTTTTGGAACGTCTTCGACTAAGTGGTTAAAATTTAGTAGGTACAGAAGTATAAAAAAAGAAAAAAAAACAGGCAAAGGAAACGTACCATTTAACCATTTTAATGGAATATCATATTTTCAACGTTCCACAATCCTCAGCAGTCTTCCTTTTCTCTTATTTTCTGCACGTTGCATATCTGATTTTTTACTTTACATTAAGAATAAAGTATGGAAACTGGTAAAAGAGGGAGAAAAAACAGAAATGGAGTAACGAAAAATGATAGACTCGTAACAAAAACATTTGAGATAATAGTGGGGCGAGAAACATTTTTCTTCAACATCAACACCGTATACCTACTTTAAATTCTTCACTTCCTGTGGACCATTAACAGAATCAATAATTCATTTGTTAACTTTCCATTCTTACCTGGAGGCAAAAAAAAAAGAGAATCGTATTTTTCACACCAACTAATGGAAAACTTCATTACGAACGTCTTTTTTTCCAATAATACGTTGTCTATGGTATTGGAGAAAATTGGTGGATTCTATAGTATAAAGGTAGAGAACATAAGAAATTCTAAGTAAAATGAAAAGGTGAAAAAAAGGCCCTTTGCGAAAAAATCCTTAACCACCAGTTGGCCAAAATGAGAACCATTCCCAGAGATCGGCGGTGAAAATTACGTAATGTGGAAAGTACATAAATAAAAGTTGAACAGTCTGGGTGAAAGTAATTATCTGGTAGTCAAGTTTACGTTTAAAGAGCCATCACAAAGCGATGAATCACACAATAATGTCGGTGGCCTGTAATCTATAAATTTTGCTTTTCTTTGGACTATTCTGCTGAATTATAACCAAGAAACTTGTGTTGTTAGGAGTACCTGGAATTTATAACGTGAATTACAAAATCTTCAACAAATGGTTATTATGTGAATTAAGACAAAACCTGAAGAATATAAGTAACATTGTACGGAACAAAAGATTTTCAAAGTTGAAAAAAATATAAATAGGATAAATAAAATAGAAACTTAAAACTGTTAAATTTCTCTAATATACCTAAACTATTATTCCTAATAAAAAAAATTAATTTTTTGAGGTAAGGCTTTTAGGCTAAAACAAGATTTTTTTCTTGGTCATGCCTGGAAAATAAACTTTTTACGATTATTATTTCAGAAGCTAAATCACACCACCTACATAACTAATAACTCTAAGACAAATTGACCAATTGAAAAAGAAAATCGGTAGATCTGGTCCTTGTGTTAGAGGTAATGTTTGCGTCGGATTTTGTGACTATAGGGCAAAAATTGTCACCTTTATTGAGTTAAAATCAAAAATTATCCGCCTCCAACAGCTCTAGTTTATGAACCATATAATCCATTACAACCAATTTTAGAAGTATGTTAGAATAGTTTTGATTCAATGTCCGTTTAAAATTTTATGACGAAGCCATTATATTGCTAAAAATCCAACATAATTGCCACCATCGAACATACCGAAAGACTGATTGGCACAAAAAAAAATCATCAGTTCTACTAGGGCTATACTCATTAAGGATTGATGTGTAAACATAATATTGTGATTGTGAGCATGCGCATTGCGCATGCACATAACCATGATGTAACTTGTACGAGTTACAATCGTAATTCTCTGCTCCCGTAGACCAAGAGCTAAGATGTTTACACATCAAAAATAATATGGTTTGTCCTCATACCAATTTGCATGATATGGTTTACATTTTGGGACTAGGTGACAAAAATTGAAACCTGAATTTTACTAAACAGAAAACTTTCAAAAGCTATTTCTGGTCCTAACTTTAATTTCAAAAACAAGGTAAAAATATGGAAGTTTTGGTGATACAAATCCGACCTTATGGCTGGCTATCCATTACTGTAAACTGCATTAAACTGGATTCCGATATGTTATTTCGTCGTCTATGATTAATGAGTAACAAAAAAAAAAAAAAAATACGAAAAACAAGTAAAAAAATAGCGTTATACGTCTTAATTCCTTTAACCTATTGATTCATGTATAGATTGTAGGCTATGTTTTGCTAATTAATTAATCTACAATTGCCAGTTGTACATGAAAAAGTTAAACACAAGTTACTTACCCTAGTTTAAGCAGATATGATCGTGTAAGAAATTTTAGACTAAAATCAACTTAAATCCAGAGGTGGAAGTTAACTCCCTATTGTATAACTGGCCCTACATATGGAAAAGCTGCTTTAATTTTCCGAAATTTCGAAACTTCTTTCCTTTTTTGTTTTCTCTCTTTCCTACAAAATGTTTTTTGTTTACGTGTTACCAACTAGGTGGGTACCTATCGTTTCTACAAACATTAATTATTCCCCAAACAAAACTTTGCCAATCCACTTATTAGGCTTGCGCTCCCACTTTCGTTTACCAACATGAATTCGCTCCATAAATTGTGTAATTTGAGGGAGATCTTTGTCGTGGTTTTGTGGAGCAGACATATATTCGGTGGGGATATCGTACAACCATTTTGGATTATCGTTTTAACGCGTTCGTAAATATTTGTCAGTTGGAGGAAAATAATCGTACCAAAACTAGATGTCGAACATACGTATCTTTATTCCCTAAAGGAATCTCGAATGTATCTAATCGATTAGAAGGTTTATATTCGTTTACCTGCAATCTGACTATATCTAGTCAATTGTTTTAGAGTAGAAGTAAATGTAAATATGTGCGTTTGGTGGACAGCGAGCAGTTCGTCCTTGGTTTGGGCCTAGAAAATTTCACGACTGACTACTAGAAGTACATATCCACGCCCAATAGTTTATATTATAATGATTTACCTATGTAGCCTACTTTTCATTAGAATGTAAAAAAAAAAATTATGGAATATTATGCGACCATTATCGTAAAAGCCTCGCGTATAGGTGCGATAATTGGACACAAACTTCTCTATGAAAACAGACAATGGTTCAAATTCAAAAGTGCTAATTGCATGGAAAAAATTTTTCCAGCAACAGTTCATCAAGTTTTTTCATAACTACAAATGCATTTTTTTCGATTTTTGGAATTTTTTCGACATCTGCTAGGCTCAGCGGTAAAGTTAAGGTAGTCGAAGACCGACTAAGCCTCCTCCAAAACCTGATGATTCCCCCATAAAAAATTACAAATTAATATATTACGTACTGTTGAGAAAAACGAAATCCAATTCTACGTATTTTCGTTTGAGGAAAAAATGAACGGATCTTGAACCACCGTAACGTTTCATTTTAGCTTCACTTTTAGCCAGGGTTGAACTTTCTCGAAGAAAATAAAAACTCGTATTTTTACAAAAACAAGGCATAGCTGGTATCGCATTGGGGAATATGTTTTCGTTCTTCAAAAAGTCTTATTTGTTCTTGCAAGTTAATCCAATAGACTGAACGTCATCGCTTAGTGATATTTAAGTCGTTTATTTCAATTTCAACTGTACAGTTTTGGTATTATTAACATCGTTTGGCGACAATAATGAATTAAGTGCAGTTTCTAACTCAGCAAGTTATGTCATATATATGTACTTACACTGTATTCGGTGTAGGTAGGCTATCTAATTTATTTAATTGTATGTTATACCAAATTCTTTCGTTTGAAAAAAAAAAAAAAAATGATTATTCCTGATTTAAAATGGTTTACTGGTTATTCGGATTGGTAGAAAGGAAATAATCATATTAATAAAACATGAAAGACATGGGAAATTATAAAAATGATTGAAATACCAACATGATAAAGGATAAAATTCTGTTGCAGTTTCGGGACTAACATGCTGCGAGAACACATTCACAGAGTTTTCCAATACAAAATACTTTAGCACTGCTGCCTCAAACAAAATAAACCAACATTTTTTTCAAGATTTTCTGTGAATGCAACGATCACGGTCATTGAAAAAATGAATTTTAAATTTTGCATGACACCAGAGTTCATTAATTTGTTAAATCGAGGAACTCTGTAAGGATGCCATTTGTAGTAGGCACCATTGTACCTTCGCAAAACGCGGGGGGAACTAAAAAACACCGCAACTTTAGCAATTTCTGTTGGCTATGTAATGCGGAAAGTATTATTTTGTGTATTTACGGCGAAGATATGACAATGTCAATGTTTCTACTGATGTGAATTTTAGCAAACTAAATCTAGCCTATTTTTCAGGTAATAAAATCTCAAATGCTATGTTATAAGTATTTATTTATCGATATAGGTTATATCAATATACTAGAATAATATCAATACCTATAAGTACAGAAATATGCATATTAGCTTCATTTGAGTGCTTGCAGTTTTTACAGTAGCCTGTAAAATCTGTAACAAAAATTGGAGAAATGCGTTTGAACGCTTACAGGATACGTTCGAACGATGTTTTCGTATTTTACGGTTTTCAGAATCAGCACTTTGAATTAGTCACTCAGAGGTCTTACTGTAAAGTTTGCGGATGTGGCCAAACATTGAAGAATTTCAATCTTATCATATGTTATCAAAACATTATTCGACCATTAATCGCCTTTATCAGTGAAATACAAATATCATGTTATTATCTTTACAGAGAATCATTTAAGTGCTTCTTTCAGTTATTCTAGAATATGTACAGAGTACAGTTATTGTAAAAACCGTAATTTACTGTCGATTGTAAGCGCTCGAACAAAGCTGATAACAAAATCATTTCTCTTGATAAAAGGTAATGGTCGGAAATGTCAAAATCATATATCAATAAAACTAGTTTCAAAGTTTCAAAGATAAAATAATTTTAGGTTATTGTAGTTGTGGTTTGGTACCTAGACTGTAGTTAATGTTTGTCATATGGCCTATGTTGGTACTTTATTTTATCAGATACATAGGTAGCTGTACTTCTTTCTTAAATTCATATTATTGGTTAATTCAATTTGAAAAAAAATGTGATATTTTAGGCAGTTCACCTTTCTATTACATAATATTCTATTTAGAAAGGTGGAGAATTAGTTTTCAGAGGAAGCTGTTCCATTTATCAAGTTCAAATTTGAAAAAAAAAAAGATTAGCCTTCAATTAGGGTAGAACTATAGGGAAATTTTCGTTAAATTTCTGGAGGGTTCAAGGGAAAAAATTTTTTCATCTGCTCGCAATATTTTGACTTGATAAAATTTCTTTAGTGGGAAGAAAATTTTTTTTCGCTCAATCTACTCGTAAATGAAACTCGGATAATATTATTTAGTAACAACTTAATTTGACAAACGAATTGGCAAACCAAGAGTAAACTAGTACCAAAAAGTAATTACTGCCTGCCGGTGTCAAGAAACTTATACTGGAGAACTAAAGTCAATTCTACTATCAGGCTGTGGTGTGAAAATCGCTTTATCGCAGAAACTGATGTTCGATGAATAAATTTTTGAAAAATGAGAAATTTAGGATTGATTTTTAAGTTCTAAATTATAATTTGTTATAAATTTATGTTCGTTTTCATCATCTTATCTCTATTGATGATTGAATTAGAGCTAAAATAGTGAAAATGGCAACTGTGGTGAGGAACCAATTTGTATTTCCCTTCGTGACTTGATAAGTAAAGTTGACTTTGGAATAACTAGTCGGTAATCATTCATTTTGCCTTGCGGTGTTGACACTAAGAGCTGCTATTCCACTGTTGTTTGATGAATGCTCCAATTAAGGAGCAGAAACAATTCAATTGTAGAGGAATAGCTTTCTTCAGTGTCACTTGGTTCATTGTTTTTTTTTTTTAAATAAAACAAATCCGCTGTTGACGGTTCAGTACGTAACATTTGTCTAACCGTTTTAATTCTTTATGGAGCACTCTGCATTAGGATCACCTTGGGGAATGAAAAAAGAAGACTGAAGACTTTTTTCTGAAGTTTTCTGATGGGGATCAGAGGCATTCATGGTGGGCTTCGCACCCCTTACGTCCCCGAAAAATCCGCGTATGGGTGGAACTGCCTGATCTGATTTAGTATGACGTAAGTTCTGATGAAAAGATCTCTTTTTTAAAAAGGTCATCGTGTTTGTATTCGTTTCTCATCATTTCCCTTCAATAAAAAGTGTTCTTACAATTGTTTTATTCGAAGACAGGCATTATTTTTCTTTTTCAATTTTTTCGTCTCGCAGAACTTACGCAGGACTGTAACGAGGACGATAAAGATCTTTTGAAAAAATTAAACACGTTTTTGCAACTATATCAGAAAACGAACCAGAAAATTAATGTACAACGAATCATATTAATCAGGCTACAAATATAATCACCTGTTAGTCGAAAGAAGACATAAAGTAGGTTTGTCGTTATAATAAAATTAACGCATGAAAGTACAGAATTCCAATATGACTGAAGTTTAATCGGTGCTACCGAAGGTGTGCGGACGGTGAAGAGCCAATTGCATCTCAGCAAATTAGGTAGCCGAGTTCTCAATTTTAACAGAACTTACCAAGAACTTAAAACTCAGACGCAGAACTTTTTTTTCATCTAGAATAATACACCTACTGAGTTCTGAATTCTGATGAAATTTAAAATAATATGTAGAATTAAACTGTTCGTTGTAATTAAACACACCTTTTCCCACGGCGAACGTTTTCGCCTTAGAACAGACCACATAGGCTCACCCGGTATTTGAAAATTTATAAGTGAGGTGGAGAAAAAGCTCAACGGAAGCAGCTTTTAGTCGGTAAAAATAAATTGCTTTCTTGTGCGCAGCCAATTTATCGACCATGCAATCCACCAAGACCAGTATGCAATTTATATAATTTATTTTTCTTTCTTCTTTTTCTTCTTTACCTCCATTATTCGTCGGGTCAACAATCCAGAATTGTAAGTAGGGTATGCTGAAGGTATGTTTCGAGATAAAAATGTCCTTTTCGTCGTATTATAAGCCAACAAGCAATTACATCGGCTTATTTGATAGGGAAAAATATATAAACGTACCCGTCGTATCTGTGTTTCTGCAATCGCATATTTAATAAAGTTATCCTATTTTAATGGAGTTTTTCTTCTTTTTTTCTTTTTTTTTTTTGTCCTCCCTTATTCTCATATCTGGTATGAAAAGTTATGTTATTTTGATGCACATTACGAACGCTTCCTCTACACAAATCGAGATTGTACGTTCGAATTAAAAATATACTAAAAATAGTTTTAGTGAAATACGTATACTAAACCTCAAATAACAGACCATTTTTTGTCGTAGAAATAATACAGTCTGGATAATATTATGTATCTATCTTCTATATATCTGTGACTTCCATATGTAACGAATTATATACATACATATATATATATATATATATATATTCGGTTAAGGGTTTTTTTATTCAAAGAACATGTCCAAAATAGGCGGACAGATTTTTACGAATGAGGTCTCAAATTGAAGAGGCAGACTTGAAGATGTACTATGACCAATCTGAGATTCTACGACTTGTACGAAGCGCAAATGTATTTAATACACCGAGGTACAACCTCCTGAAAATGGGCGAACGGATTTTCATGAATGCGGTGTCAAATGAAAGAGGTTTATGTACCTAAAGTAGTGATCTGACATGTCAGAGATGTTTTACAGCTCTCAGCTTTTTGAGTTTTCACTTCTCAAAACAGACAATACGACCGTAAAGGAGAACTGAGAAACCATTTTCAACAGAACGGGTTCGTGTCATTTCATTTTTTTTTTTGCTAAAATCCGATACAGTTACATTGCCAATCAGTGGTTTTAGAAGCAGACGAAGGAATACTTTATCGTCCGTGTGTGCCCTTTAACTGCGTATTTTTAAGTACCTAGACTATCCGATTCTATTCAAGTAGGATAGGCTAACACGGATTTACCGTGAACAATCGTTTAAAATTGGGATTGATTTTTAGAATGGTAGTCGTCGGTTGCTGTTTGAGTACTCGCGAGTGTACATATTTTGTAATTTAAAACACCATAATACAGCTACAGCAGTTTAAATGCGTCCAAATATTCGAATTTTAATTGTAACAAATTACGGCGTGTATTCTTCACGTTTGGTACCCCTCATCCATAAACGTCATAATTAATATACTAGTTTTTTTGTGTATTGTTTCAGGTATGACTGAAAGTCAAAATAATTTTTCAACTGCTCAAAACCTACCCACCGGTTCAACAACGTCGAAAAGCAATTTCAGTAAGTAGAAAAAAAAAATTCATTTTACCTATACCTATTACAAAAAATGTGTAGAGCAGGTAATATCCATCGATAACAACTTTGACCGCATAATGCGCACATATATATCGGGTAAAATACGTCTCCGAGGGACGATAAAATTTTTTTTTTTCTTTCTCTCATCGAATTTTATTCTTTTTTCGTTGCCCTATTCGATGCTGTAAATTTTGAACCCATATAGACAATTTGAAGACGAATAATTGAACGGGGATGATCATTTGTGCAAGAAGTGCATTCGGCAGAAAAATTTTACGATCGGAGGCGGTCGGATGGTGAAGGAAAAGGGCGCAAGGGTTTGCGAGGTGTGCATAAAAAAATATAATCGACACCTTATTTCATGAATATTTAAGTCACGTATCCTTCCTTATTCCTGCGTCCGCCCGAACTCTGTCCTGTTTCCTTGCCGAAGAATAGCATACTGAATAACGTAATGCCTACGTTCTTTCTGTAACAACATTGTGCCACGTCGATGTCGTATTTTTTGACGTGTAAAATCGAAAAAATGTGCAGCCTCTAACCACCGTATCGACCCTCTGCCACCTTTATTGTCACTCATTTTCGTCGATTGTAAAAAAATTTTCAACACTTTTTGGAAAGAAGTGACTGTACGTCATGCGAAACGTTGCCTACACGGTCTCACGAAGTCGAATAACACAATTTTAGATTAATTTAATCGAAGGTCCCAAGAATGAAGGTTCACTGCTGACTATGGCATCCTGTATGGTTTTGAGAGGTATCTGGTATCTAATAAATAAAAATAAAAAATAAAAAATTTATTGAACAGTCGAGTTCCCATTGATATGATCGATACTATTTCTAATAGAATTCCCGTTTTCCTACAGTCAAGCCAAACGTATAATTAATTTTCAAGAGAATTACAAATTATTGAGCTAAGTATTGGAACTCAACAAATTATACCATCGGTGACTGATTTCTTCATTCAGATCATAGAGATGATGAATTGTAGTTGCTTGTGGGTAAATCAATCCGTTTTTAATTCTGGCTTGCGATGAGGCTCAACGTTCTTTTCATTCACATTGATATGAAATTCAAATAAAATCTAAAAATAAAGAAAAGTTAAAAAAAACTGTAATGCAGCTACACTCTTTTGAAAAAAGTAGGTTTTCAAAGATAACGATTCAAATAATTAAAGCATTATTACTGATTATTTGAAATATCAAAGTTACTTTCAATACCACATAACACTGCTTTGTGGCAGTAATATCACCTTTGATTATTTAGTACTGGATACCCAGCAGCACTATCGTACCAATGTTAATGAAACGTGTAATCATTATAAAACCGAACAATGAACATGGGTTTACCATGTGCAGTATGTTTTTTTAAGTAGATTTTATATTTAAAATCTACTTATTGATCTTAGTTTCATGGAACAATCTGGTGACTATGCATTTTTTATTTCATAACTCAAGGAAAATTTTGGCACTTGTAACCCGAATTTATAAAAATATATATATATATATGTAATTATATGTATATTTATATACCAGGTGATTCAGTTTAACACGCACCATAGAAAAATCCCCAGTAGTGCCGGTTAAAATGACTCACACAGGTTAAATGATACAGATGAGGTGAAAATAAATGCACCATCGAGAATATAACGGAAATAAACATTGTTATCAATGAATGTAATTAGAAGACAAAACAAAAAAATACAAAATCAAAGAAATTCATCGCTAATTAGAAATTAAAATACAATATTACAACCACCGTTTGAAAATGTAATTAGATTTTTATAAAATTTATATTTATTAAAATTTAACTATTTTTAACAAGAATTTTAAATATTGAAATAATCTTAAAAAATCTTAATTAATTAATTCTATTCCTTTATTTAATCACAAATTTAGAAGCCAAATGGTGCATTTATTTTCACCTCATCTGTATCATTTAACCCGTGTTAAACCGAATCAGATGGTATATACTAATTTCTTGTTATCACGGTACTAGTTTAAATTTTTATCCCATAGTCACGAAACTTGGAAAAAACATTAGTATTGAGCCTAGGACTTGATCTATTTATTTTATTGCGGATTGGCTGTAAGGTACTTCCTGTATGGCTATTTTCATTTTAATTTTGGCTATAAAATTTTCAATCATCGACCAATAGCTACAAAATTTGAAACAAATATTCATTATGATCTATTAAAACTTACAATAAATTTCGGTGAGGATCAGTCATAAAGTATTTCGGATAACACCATTTTCGTTTTTATTTTGGTTATAAAATTCCTAATCTTGGACCAATAGGAATTTAATTTGGAACGAATATTTATTATGATCCATTAATAACTTTTTAGTGACTAATTTTATAATTTTTGAAAACCTACTTTTCATAACGGAGCTGCTGCTGTATTAGAGTTTTTTTCATCTGTTTTCGAAGCTGTCACAGATTCACAATACCAACAGAAAAAAAACAGATGCAAAAATACCTAATGCGAATGTGCAGTATACCTATGCCCACTTAGATGTTGGTACGAATTTTTATGTTTACCTGGGTATCCACTAATAAATGATCGAAGGATATCGCACACATTTTGCCAAAGGGATAAATCTAACACTTTTTTGCATTGTGTGCAGGTGTGATTAGGGCCGAGGAGATTTGAGTGACATCTCCGTAGCCGGTTGGCCCCCAGAGATAATATTTTTTTAAACTTTTACTTGTTCTGTTTTATTTTACATTTTTACGAACCCCTCACACCACCCGCCCATAGTATCATTCCTAGCCCAATTAAGCAAACCTCCATGTCCCTGGGTTTGGGCAAAGAACAATATGAAGGAGAGGAGTAACGAAATGTGTGGTTTTTCAATTTAATATTGTTACGAATTGATGCAATTTTTTGTTATGTAGTACAAACTTTTCTTCATTTTTAATGGTGTGGCATCTTGTTCAACCCTAATTTATATTCTTTTCCTACTCATTTAATGTGAGACACGATGGATAGGCAGTTTGGATTTGGGAAATTTCCCTGAAAACTGGTCAATTCTGGGGTTCATTGGCCCCCTGAGTTAACGTGTTTCAATGGTTTAACGTAAACTCTTTTATTTTAAAATTTTTACCAATACTCCAAGAGACAAATTACTTTGGAACCATCAGTAATAAACTTTCTCAGCCTGATACAACTGACCCCATGCGCTTCTGATTAAAAAAATACACCTATTTAATGACATTGCCATTAAGCACTTCGTCATTTATTGATATGGTCAACTATCGTGGCTCCGCCCACAATGTCCTGTGCACAGCCTATGCGCCCCGGACTACCCCACTGCGCACCTAATAGAGCAACGTGGAGATAGTGGTATTGAGGCGTGAGTTACAATGTGTGAGAACCTGTTTGTGACTAGAACGTCCAACCAACTTTATATGGTCTCCTGGATCTTAAACCACCGTATTATAAGCTTATACTCGCTACACCAACGACCTACTTAATAAATGTGAATAGTTTTGCTCCATGAAATGTAGGTTTTAGTTTACCTACCTCGGCGTCTATGATTGGTATTGAATTAAAATTTTTTAATTGTTGAATAGGTACGTTAGATGGGCACCCACTATTACGTAAAAAGTATTTCAAATTATATTTATTTTAAAATACTCGACACTCGGCTCTTTGCAAAAGGTAAAAATGGAGAATAACATCACGAATAAGTAAAAAATTACAGTCGACTAAATTTATCATCAATAATAACGAATTTGCCCGTAAAATATAGGTAAATCGCCACTGGCAACAATACGCAATTAATGTATTTTGAAATGAAGCACCATCGAGTAAGAATTTTTCATTTCAATTACCGACTTTAATTGTTATTCGCTCGCGAATGCCGGCAAATTAGCAGGAAAATATTTTTGTTGAATATAAAATAGCTGAAAACGTTTTGTCGAGTGCGACGATTGAAATGAACTAGACATGAAAAACAAAAAACGAAAAAAGAAAAAAGAAGGGAAAGTTTGAATTAATTTTTTTTTTTTTTTTAAATATTACGCCAACGTGATTTTGTTTCGTAAAAGAGAATAGTAAATTGAAGTAAAATAGGTATCTACGAGTACCGAACCTACCCACCACCCTACTAACCTACCTATCAAATCTTCATCATTACGAATGGATAATAATGAGGTTTTTGTTCTGATTGATGCAATCTTTGTTGGAAAACAGATGTTTTATGCGATTTTGTAGACAACTTTCTTTTTTTTCCATCTTTCAAAATCATCGAGTATAGTGGAGTTTTCGAAAAAATTTCAGAATCTACAATCTATTTATCAGTCTTCAATCGTAATGTAATAAAATCTGTTATAGTGAATGAAAAAATAACACGAACATTTATCTAGTTAACAGCTGTTAGGTTGGTGAAGATTCGCAGAAAGTCTGTCTCGAATTGTAGAAAACATACCCAAAATCGTGAAATGAGGTTGTATTTATGATCTGTAGTCAACACATCAAAATTTACAAAATTATTGAAGGGACCGGACTACCCTAAAAATTAACTGGGGAGCCGGGCACCTTCAAAAAAGTCCCAGTCTGGGCCAGTTCATACGTTCATACTTCACCAATAAAATTCGTCTGTTACCTTCCACTGGTTCCCATCTCATCGCGGTATGCCTTGTAATGAGACGATTGAGGTATTTAGAAAGATGACGTTATCGTCCTTGTTTCCTTTCTTTCTTACAGTTCCTAATTTCTGTACTTTTCCGACAAAAAATTGGGAAGCCCAAATAATCATTATGGAAAAAAAAAATATACTTATTATAATTATTATATGTTACTATAATAAATGTACAAGCCATTAATTATTTCCAGATGTTATTTTGCCAGTTATTCCCTCATATTTGATGCGCATGTGCCACTACCCATACAGCTACACACAGACATGGAAAAAAGAATGTTCGTTGCTTTCCACCAAAACGAAAAATTCTACAGTGTTACCTATAAAGGGATGGAGGCAAACGTCCAGGGCCAGGACAAGCCAAAGTGCTATGAAGCGGTGCTTCAGAGCTTATATAATATACAAACAAACAAAAAAAAACTCTAGCGCAGCAATACTTTGTTAAAAAATCCTATTTGCCAATTTTCATTCGTAACTACAAAAACAACCTAAATTCTAAAAACTTGAAAAAATTGCAAAAAAATATTGATTATTATCGATATTTGTATCAACAGTTATCAATATCTAACAAACATTGATATATTGATATTTCATTGCTAGTAGAAGGTAAAAAAAAAGGATAGAGGTTGAGGTTGACAGATTTGAAGAAAGAATAACGGAAATAAAGTCTTTGACAAAGTTACATCTCAGAAGTGTGTAATTTCAACAAAAAAAAATTAAAGTAGAGAGTGTAAAATGTATGTTTGTAGCGGAAATGTATGAAGTCTCAGAATGAGCAGTGGTGGAACAAGAATCATTGTAGATGCGAGTATAAATGTGTAAAAGTGTTTATGGATATTGTCGGTACATTATTTATTGTTCAATAACTAGTTGGTAACAGTGTATCGTCATTCTCCAGTTCCTATTCAATTGCGTCATCTATCTGTTCAATTTGTGAGTTGTGTCTGTTCATGTAATTATCTCTCTCTTCATTAAATTCATTTATTAGTGCGGTACTTGTGTTTTTCTATTTTATTTATTCTCCGGTGATATAATTAATAATCGTCTACTTCATACTTCAACGGACTCCAAGCCCCCAGAGTCCAACAGATATAAAGGAAGTCGAGTGTTTGCAGGAGTGTGAGGGGAAGAAGTTTGGTGGTAATCATCGATAGTTATTGATATATTTAACCAAAATATAGAGGTCCGAGAGTGTTTTTAAAGAAATAAAATAGACGACATCATTCAATTTGATTTTGATCGTATGTATATATTAAACAAAATTTTTAGGTTGAACAAAGTATAGATTGAACTGTCACATTCAGTGTGACGTCATATTGTGGAGCAAAGTAAACTGGTTTATATTTGTAGACAAGAACAGTGAGAAAGTCATGTGGAGAATATAGCTAGGTGCGAGGAGAGAAGGATTGGTATACCCAACTCAAAATATTGATCTATCGATGTTTTATTGCTAAAAACCAATTTTACAAGACCTTTTTGTATTCTAATTTTCTTGGAAACTATCAAACCAATAAGCACCAGACTCTTATAAGATCTGGTCTCTTATGAGGAATACCTTTTGTAAAAATTTTAGCCCAACCCCTTTCGTACTTTTCTCAAAACCATGAACATAAAATTTTTTCGGCAAATTTTCTTCTGCATTTTCATCAGAAACAACCAAATTAATAAGCATTTAACTTCTATCAGGGCTAGCATATACATAAATATTATTTATCATGAAATTTTTAATTCCATCACATTTGTCATTTTCTCAGGATCTTGGAAAAAAGACTTTTCCTGGAATTTTTTGTTTTCCAGTTTTCTCAATAATCATTAAGCTGGTTATCATCAAACTTCTTTCAAATCTGCTCCCACACGATGGCTATTTTTTGTAAAACTTCAGCATTATTTGTTTGGTGGTTTTCTCAAAACCGAGAATACAAAATATTTCCAGCAATTTTTCTTCTCTAGTTTTCTGGAAGACTACTGAACTAATAAGCACCAAACTTCTATCAGACTTGCACCAACATAAGGAAAATCTATTGTAAAAATCTGAACCTAATCCCCTTTGGAATTTTTTCAAAATCCCGGAAAAATGACTTTTCCAGGAATTTTTTGTTTTTAATTTTTCTCAGAAAGTAATGAACCAATAAGCATCAAACTTCTTTCAGTCCTGGTTCAATATGAGAACTATCTATCGTGAAATTTTAGCAGTATCCATCTTATAGTTTTCTCAAAACCTTAAACGGAAAATTTTGAGCGAAAGGTGCGTAATATATACACACATAATTATTATATACCACATAAAATAAAAAAAATTAGGTCAAAATTGAAAAATAGTACCAATCGTTTTCTTTTCTCGTGAAACGGATAATTTTCATCATCTCCACCCTAAATCCTTTCGTGAAGTCAATTTTAATACCTCGTTTTCAAGCAAACTGGGTAAAAACTAATCGAACCAAGTCTATTTTTGAATGAAAATACAGACTAGGTAAGTACACGTAAAGACCAACTGAAAGAAATATCTTCTTTCATTCCTTTAATAATCATTCATGAAAATTGACGAACAGAAGAATTAAACGAGGAGAAACCATTATCGAGCAGAAATTCTAATTTTGCACCGTTAAAAATTAATAAAAATTTTCGACAAAGTGATTTCTATTTTCGCCATTTTTTTCTTCAAATTTCCTCTTTCCGCGCCTCGTTCCGCATTTTCTCAAATATTTATTAAATAATTTTATCGGACGTGCGGTTGTGTGTCATCCTAAAAAATATTAATTGTGGAAGAATTTAATAATTCCATCCGCACGGCGTATATACGTCATTCATGCCAAATGTTGGTGACGAAAAGAATTTCTCGAGAATTTCGGTCTTCTTCTTCACCCTATTGAACTATATGCTCTCCACGATGAAAAAGATGGCAAGTCTATTATTCAGCCACGTGTTTCTTCGAATTTTAATTTCGGTTACACCTCGAACATTCGATCGATTCTTTAAAATTTCTATAAAAATTTTCATTTCACTAATAGTGGGTACTACCAAGTTTTCACGTCTTCGTCAGTAAAAAAAAAAAAAAAAAAAAAAGTATAAAAAAAGAAAAGAACTTTAAATCTTGTAATAATCGAACACATGTGCGGTGGTGAAATATTTATAGAAAACTTTTTTTTTTTTTTTACGCCATAACCAACACGAATTTTCCTTCGTGGTTTTCGTTTTATGTCGGGAATATTTTATAAAACTGACAAAAAAAAAAAAAAGAAAAAAAAAGATACTAGATTTTGGATACATTTCTCAAATATACCAAACAAATGTAAATATGTGTAGCGAGTTTGTAGTAACATAATAATGAGTGGGTAATTTTGATATTGCCGACTATACGTCAAAATATACCGACAGAAATATAGTACGTAAAAGCAGCACAAATTTTAGAATTTGGATTAAGATAATTCAGTTTTGGTAAAAAAAAAAAAGTGTTATACTTGGCTACTGCTTCAAGAATTAACCATTAAAAAAAACGTATGTTGGCATTAATTTAATGAGACGAAGGTCCGAGCTAAACCATGATGTGCTCGGAGTGTTTACGTGCGGAACACTATGGCAGCTAATAAAAAATTTCATTTTTCTATGAAACGGTAAAGAACTGCTAAGTAAGAATAACCATATTCCATTGTGAAAATGGCTAAATTACGATAAAATGCTTCGGCACCATTTATTTTATATTCGTGTTATAAAATTTCTCATTGAAATCAAAATCTGTAACTACACCTTTGGGATAATGGTGGTAAACGTTAGTTTTATTGTAATATCTACTCAAATTTTCGGAATCGTTAAATCGTTTAGTTGTTTTATTTCAAAGTACCTACGTAGTTCAGGCGGTGGTCAGAATCAAATTATAGTTGTTTAAATTATAAAAAATCAAAATTCGTCGTATTTTAAATAAAATTCCCACGAATTTTACTACAATTAGCCTAGCTGTAGTTTTTGTTATAGGATTTGGAAACACCATAGAACGTGTTGTAGGGCATAAGTAGACATGCCTAATTATCGATTATCACAGCCTGTACAAACAAAAACCCAATGTCCATATTCCTGTAACGATAATATATTATGTATATCTTTACACCATGTAGGTATATGCAGACATCTGTTTGTTGTCACGTGTCTATCTATATATGTAATAGGGTAAATGTACCGATTATGGGGTATGTACCAAATATGGGGTACCATTGTTTCTCTTAAAGTATTATTTAACGTTGTCTGCTGGAAAAAAATTGAGGATATACAAATATCACCGTGGACGACATTTGGGTGAAAAAATTCTTTAAAAAATGTTTTTGGTGGTACAAAGGTCAAAATCCACAAATTTTTACCAGATGAAGTTAGGGACCTTACAATTAGCTTTAAACTTTCCTTGATATAACATAAATAAGTCCTCAAAATTTCAGCTGGATCGATGGATCGGTTCTGAAGTGATGGACATATATACAAACTTTCACATTTATAATAAAATATAAGTATGTTTGTGTGCGTGTATATGTATGTGGGTATTTGGGTATGTTTATAAACGCATTCTAAATAACTAGTCTGACAATGTTACGGAAATTTACGGGTTAGGGGGGAAAACTGCAGACGAGGGAGGGTAAAATTTTTTATAAATTGAAAATTTTGCTAAAAAATTTATTTTGATTGAAAATTTTAATTAAAAATTTAAAAATAATCATTAATGGGCTTTTTTCTTTTTTTTTTTTAAATTCCGGAAAAAAAAATTGAAAATTTGCCAGAATGGTAAAGAATGCTGTCAGAAGGGCAGGCTACAGGCCTGTTTGGGTATGAAAAAATGATCTAGATAGGTCTTCAGTTTCAGAAAATTTGTTGAACAGAAATGTGAGATGTCAATCTATCCACAATCAGTAAGTGATAACAGCTATAATGATGAAAAATTCTTGCCTGGAACGAACGTGATTTTCAGATCTATAATCTGCATATCATCAAATTTTGTAATTAACACTAAACACAACGAATAGAAAATGTTTCATATTGGATCTTGAATAGTTCGACATCTGTTTCATTAATGAAGATTTTGTTATTGAATTTCGAATTTGGATAATGAATATTATAGTAACTTACATGGTTTTTCACTTTTTTACCTTGTGTATGGTAGTTATCAACTAGGATACTCATCCGAGCAAAGTTCAGTAAACCAGATACTAAGGACTTAAACAGAATAGTTTCTCAAATTTTTCATATTGATAGCCAACAAACATTATTCAATTAAACGAACTTAGGCTAAAAATAAACCATGACTTATAGAAAACTCCTTGTTTTTGATTTAAGTCTGAGTAAAGGATGGAAATTAACCCCTCACCTCAGCCTCAAGCTTGGTACATCAAGAGACATATAGCTAAAGAGACAGTGGCGGCGAAACCGCTGGTGCTCGTGGGCTCGAGCACCACTTGGGATTTTTTCAAAGGTGCTGAGCACCACCTGACCACCGCAAGCAATTTTCTATAAAACCTAAAACTGAAGTGATAAAATAGTTTTAGAAAAAAAAAAAACACTGAAAATGCTCCAAAATCCCAATAATTTTATTTAAAAAAAAAAAAAAATGATAAAGGGTAAAAATATTTTTGTGAAAACACATCTGATAAATGATAACAGGCCCAACAAATACAGTTTCAATTTCAGTTGTCATGCGTATAGAGAAACTAGCGAATAAATGTAGCATGACACATGATATTCTTTCTACAGCTGTCTACTTATTTGTAACTTCCATGCCATTATTGTACAGTGAAAAAAGTATGGGTATTCTGACATATCAATGATATCACCCGAATATTATTGTTTCCTTTGTTGAGTAAAAGCAGTCAAACTGGTCAAACAAGTTTTATTTATTGTTCACGACAGGTGTTTTTTTTGTTCATGAAGTGATGTTGAAGTACTTTAAAAAGTTGGATTCTTTGCCTAGTTCAAGTAGGAGTACAAGTACAAAAGCAAATGATCATGATGCTGAAGAAATGAAGGAAGATGAAGACCACCCAAAAATAAATAATAATAATAATAATAATAATAATGATAATAGTGCTATAAAAAAAAAAAACAATGTACTGATTTTATTTCTGTTTCCTCAAGCTGTAGTCAGGTCAAAGTTAATTGTGTGAAAAAGAAAGAGAAAGGTAAGTGCGAGCCTTCGACTATATACATAATGGAATGCGCATACTGATAAAATTAACATTAGCTTATATGGAGACTGAAGGCATACATTTCATTTAAAAGTTATATTTTTTCAGGATTTATCAATTATCATACGTCAATAAGTCAATTGATTAAATAATTTGGAGGGATTTGCATTGTCATTTTACAAAATGAAAGTGTGTTTAAAATCAAATAGTGTCATTAATTCCTTTTTAATATTCATAAGTGAATTCTCTTTGATTCGTCGCTGAATCCTGATTAATTTAAGGGTGACAAATCAAAGAGAATTTGTAGGGGAATTCTCCTCGAATCGTCGCTGGATCCTAATTAATTTACGGGGGACAAATCAAAGAGAATTTGTAGATGAATTCTCTTCGATTTGTAGCTGAATTCTAATTAATTTAACGGCGACTAATCAAAAAGAATTTGTAGATGAATTCTGTGAAAAGTACAGTTTGATAAGGGAAGAAACTTAGGAATGGAATGTACATTTCAATTGGTTGCCTTTAACATTTTATCAGTATGCGCAGTCCATCTAGTGTATGGTCAAAGGTGCAAGCTGTGGCCCTAAATCATGAATCTCTTGTTAACTAAAAATTAAGAATTAAGATTCTTATGATTAAAACTTTAAAAATCAAATTACTTAAACTTGATTTTTGAATTTTTTAGACAGATCGTATCAAGATAGTTGGAAATTTAAGTACCTGTGGCTCGATAAAAAATATGATGTGACTGGTGGTATTTTTGTTGTTTGTGCTGTATGTACCAAAGCAGTTGCTCATAATATGCCATTGCCTACAAATAGTCATAGTTTAATATCGAAGGAAGCTTTTGTAACTGGTGGATTTAAGGCCTGGCATCATGCAAAACAAATTTTTAATAGCCATGAAAAGTCAAAATTTCATAGGGAAGCTCTTAAAGGACCGAGCAACCTAACAAAAACCACTGTTGTGGCTCAGCTGTCAAGAGAAAAACAAGAAAAAATGAGAATTTATCGAGTGGTATTAGGAAAAATTTTTGAAACTCTAAATTTTTTAGCCCAGGAAGATTTGCCTTTCAGGGCACATCATGATGACAACTCAAAGTTTAGACGTCTACTGCAACTGCGTACAAATGATATTCCTGAATTAAAATTGTGGTTAAATAGGTCAGGACACAAGTGGATTCATCACTCAATACTTGAAGAAATTCTCAAACTTCTATCCAACACTGTGGTTAATACCCTATGTTCCAATATAAGATCTGTTAAATACTTTTCCATAATGATTGATGAAACCTCTGATATTGCAAGGCTGGAGCAGGTGTCTCTATCAATTTGGTTTGTTGAAAAAAATTTCAATATAAGAGAAGAATTTATTGGATTCTAGGAAACAAAGAGCACAACTGCAACTACTCTACATGCAATTGTCCATGATGTGTTTACTCGGCTCCAACTAGATTCTAATTTTTTAAGGGGTCAGTGTTATGATGGTGCTGCTAACGTACGAGGTAATATGACTGTACAACTGAATAAGTTCTCAGTTAAATTCTTCTTTTAATATTATTTTTATTGTTCAACAAATTTGTTTTATTTTTGAATTATTCAATAGGTAAAAATGCTGGTCTGCAAGCCAAAATTATAAAAGATAATCCAAAAGCATTATTTGTTTAATTTTATTATTAAGAAAGGCCCTGTTAATGATGTTATCTCGTTTTACAACAGGCCTAATAATGTTGACTTTGATGATGTGAATAGGTTGATCTTGCACCGTGACATGCTTATTGAAATGATAATCAATAAAACAAAGTTACATCCCAATACTGTCAGTGATGTTGTAGACTTTTTAAAATCAAATGAAGATTTTATTCCTTTAGTTCCAGAAATCAGTAAATTATTACGCCTGATTCTAACAATACCAGTGTCAACATGCACCTGCGAGCGGTCATTTTCTGCCCTTAGACGACTCAAAACATATTTAAGATCTATCTTGATATCTGAAAGGCTTAACCATATTTCAATCCTACATGTTCACAAAATATATGCTCGCCAGTTAAACTTGGATGAAATTATAAATGCCTAGATCAAAAGTTGTGATAGGCGCATGTTAACGTTTGAATATAAGGCCTAAGAGTGATTTGAACTTTTGAAGTAGAATTTACTTATTTGTTTGAAATGATATTGTATTTTGTTTTTTCCTATAATTTTTCAAATTTATTATATACTTATTCATAATTTTTGCATTAAATTTTTTTTTGTTTTGGGGGGGTCACTAAATAATATGGTTAAGCACCACTTGAAATTATTTCAATCCGCCGCCCCTGTAAAGAGATGTCTAAAGCTGGATCAAAAACACGTCAAAGATAAAACATTGATAAAATGTTTCAAAGTCTGGTATTTGTTACAACACATGGGTTATAGCTTGATGGTGTGTGTATATTGGTATTGAAATCTCTGTTTTTACAACAAAATATGCGCAGCTTTGGATGCACAGAATGTATAACTAAAGTTGCTTTTTCTCTATCTTTCACGTATTCTTAAACCACAGTGTATATGGATCATTTGACATCCCTTTAGCTGTATGTCTCTGGGTACACTTTTGTAAGCAAGAAATAGTAAATAGTTCAGTTTCTTTCACAAATAATTATATGGGGTATCTATTAACTAATGATGAAACCAACAGCGTCTATTTTTTTAGATTTGGTTGTTAGAAAGAGAAAAAAAAACAAAAAAACTCTTGCACAGCAAACGTTGCAAGAAAAATTAGATTTTCTTTGTTTAAAAATCACCCCTATCACCACCATTTGTTTAACAAAATAATACATAAAATATTCATATTTTTTGCAAAAAATTTCCAATATCACCCAAATACGATGTGTGCAATAAAATATACTGATTCACTATCATATTTTCAAAATATATAAATAGACATATGGTATGGGACGGTGGTTGGTTTTCTGGCTCATTTGGTGTTTTGTTGGTTGTGGTGCTTTCCCTTTCCTCCCTAAAAACGTTTTTTTCTACACTTCGCCATGCAGATGTCTGTACCTTTTGTTTTTGCCTTCTCTTTTTGATTTATTTTCTTTGTTGTGTGTCATTTTTGGACGTCACAGTCTAGTGTATGAAAGCAGGTGGAAGGAAATGGAAAATTGATCTTTTGCTAAAATTGTGTGGAACAAATTGACAAATTAAAACAAAAATTGGTAGGTCTGGTCCTTGTATGGGAAGTACTGCTTGTACCAAATTTCGTGATTATTGAAAGACAATTGCAACTTTTATTGAGGTAACATGAAAAATTAGCTCCTCCAATAGCCTCAGGGAATGAACCAAAATACCCAGAGAAACCAAATTTGAAAGCATCTTAGATATACTTCAAATTAATACCTGTACCAAATTTTATGAATAATTTGAAAATTACTCTCTTTAGAGCCATTAATCTGTCAAAAATGCAATAAATCGTTCTTACCAGACGTAACATAAAGCCTATCAGCATCAAAATTAGTAGGTATTGTCCTTGACCTAAAATATGTACGTATACCAAATTTCAGGCCTATCAATTGCAAATTGCAACCTTTACGTTGTTCAGTAAAATATGCATATAAACTGAGCTACCGGATGGACTTTGAGCCCGATTCGGACCAAGAACAACAGAGTTTTTCCTTAAGTAAATCCCAATATGTGTTTCAGATTTCAAAACCATCCGATCAAAATTACGCCCGAAAATGAATTCAACCAAAAAAAGGGTACATATTAAAAAATAGTATATTGTATGATAAGTGCGTAATGTGGGCTTTTTTTTTACCAAGTGTGAAGAATTTGCAAACGAGCCAAAAGTGAGTGCTGCAAACTTGACACGAGTTAAAATAGCCCACAAACACTTCCCAGATTTCTATGTTAAACAGGGGCTGAGGAATTAGTGAGTGAAAGAAGAGAGGTTTCTGGATTTCAGAAAAAAAAAAAAATTCTGTCAATTTACACTTTTTTTGTTTGATTATTTTCAAATTGTTGAAGATGATTAAAAAATAACTAAATTCATGTAAATTTTATCCTCTTTTCATTGAGGGAAAGAGGAGAAGTTTCTATATTTCAAAAAACGGTAGATCTCCCATTAATTTGCGTTTTTTTCGTTTATTTGTTGTCAATTAGCTAAAGATAATTTGAAAATTATGGAAATTTTTTTAATTTTATGCCTTTTCGATCATTACAAACCCCAGCTCTCTAACTTAATTAGAAGCTGAGGAATCATTTGAGACGTTTTTTTGAAAATTGAAACGTTGTGTTTGATTAGAGTGGCAACTTGACGAATAGTTTTTCTCGAAATAATGTAAATAATAATATCAAAATGATTAGGATGGACATACGTAACAGTGTGCAAAATACTTTAAAATTATCTTCCACTTCACAGGCCAAATATTTGTTCATTGACATTCGCTATACGTGCATGTAAAATTCGTTTTTTTGTGTATGTGTTGTAAAAAATGAATTTTTAAAAACAGTGCCAAAATACTCTGAAGATCATGAAACGAAAAACATACCCACTCCCACGCCTCGGTCCGTATACTCAGGAAATTTTAATACCTAAGTAAATTTTTTTCAAAAATCTACTTAAAAAACTGATGATTTGCTGGATACGTAAAACGTAATCGTTTTTCTATTCGCTCGCGGAGTATTTTTGGAAACGAAAGTTTTGAAAGGAAATATTTTCTTGAAAAACTTTCGAAATTTGACGAGCAGACCCAATTAAAGCCTTATTGCTTTCCTTTTCGATGTCATCAGCATTCTAATTTTCACTTTTGACACATTTGAATGTGACAATCAAAATCAGAAAACTTCCGGCATTAGGTATAAAGAATTGACGTATTATCTATACCCTCTCTTACTAAAGTTTGCCAAATTCAATTTTTCTGAAAACATTCTTAATGATATACTCCAATTGTAAAAATCTCTATGCCCAACTTATTGATGAGAACTACGTCTACCCAGTGTAAAATAAAATTTTTTAGATTTTCTATTACATCGAATAAAAATTATATAGAAAAAATTGAAATCTAGGTCACTTTCTTTTTTTTTTTAAGGTACATAGGTACCTAGGGAAAAAAACACAAATAAAAATAAGAGGTTGAAAGAAAACTTCGCTTTATGGAAGCGAAAGGAAAAAAAATGTACACCTATACTATAATATAAAAAATAAAAAGTAAAAGAAGAATATCACAACGGAGAGCTGCCTGAAATATAATTCCTTTTTTTCGCCATCTCTCTACTCAATCATCATATATGGTGGAAGAAAAATTTTAATGACGTTCGACGTGAATTCCATTCTTCATAGCCATCATATAATCAAAAAATTCTACACTCACCAATAATGTACCGTACGTCGTCGATCTTATTTGCTGCATTTTAGTTTTTGAATGATTAATTTTTTCGTACTTCTTGAAAGGATGGAAAAAAGTTCTGATTAAATCTGCGTAAAAATTGAAATTAACATTTTTATTTATGCATCGTATAAATAAAAACAAAAGCAGTGCTCCCTCCCTTACAGCCATCATTTACATGTTTTTCATCAAGATTTTCACCTTTAGACAATAAAATACTGTTAAGAGGATCATATCGAATTAAAAAAAAAATTGAATTTTGAATTGTTGGGAGGTTATCAAAATGGTACCTCTTATTTGGGGTGCATTTTTTGGGAGGAAAACTATTTTGGTGGTGGTACGTACAAAACAACTATTATTGATTGAACTCAAAAAATTGTCATAAAGTTTAATTTCGAGTTACCATTTTCTTTGTTCTTCGACAGATATATGACAATAGGTGTGGGTACAAATGATTTTATTGACGATACATTTGGGTACAAATGGAGTGGAATCCTTTAAAGTTACAAAATTTAAAATTCATTTATTTTGGGGAAGGGTCATCATTTCCACATCTCATCCAGTGTACTTTCGTTAATAGAGGTATGTGCGATTTCAATGATGGTAAATGCAAGTACAACTCCATTTTTAATTTGTCTGCAATTCTAGGTGCCAGGGAAACAGACTCTCAAATGGCTTTAACTCCTTAACAAGAATTTAATTAAACTCTTTTTCCTCCTGCAAAAATACAGCTCATTTCATCTTTTGCCTTTGATTAAATGTAATTATTCGAGCAACAAAAAATTCAAAAAAATATATTCAAAAAACTGTAGATTAATATGGATTTAGTCGAATATATTACCAGTCGACTAATTTAATACGGTCGAATATTATAGCTTAGTTAATTTCAATACCAATTTATGAAAAATACGTTCTATCAAACGAGGCTTATTAATTTCGACGTGAAACTTAAGCATCATTTACAGAAGATTGTATAGTGCGCCAAAAAAATATTTTTTCTACTAACTCAATTTTTCGTTAAAGTGAGAACTCTGAATGTAAAACGAAATTAAAGTATATCCTTCTGCGAATGAACTCCATTTGTATAACAAGCAGCATTTGCAACAAGACTGTATTTTCTTTTTTTTTATCATCATTTTTCCCCCTTTTTATTTTGCGAAGGATAATCTCAATTCTTTGATGAACAAAATTACTTAATCTTGTAGAAGGAAAAAGTCCAAGTTGGTTTCAAAAAAAAAAAAAAAAAAAAAAAAAAAAAAAACATTTCAATGGTAAAGAAACGAAACGTCTTATTAAAACAGTAGTATGATTTCTTCAAAATGTTAACAACAAATTAGGAAAGTATTAATAACTCTAACTCATAGTGCATAAATTAATTACTTTCTTTTACAATTTTTTTTTCCTTTTTTAAATTACAGTTCTAATTTTTTCTGCCCTTATAATTTTTCTTTCGAGTGCGAGGAATTTTTTTGAAATTTTTTATGCTTTAGTATATATATATATATATATTTATATATATATATATAATATATACTCCTCCTTTTTCTATGATTGAGAGTTCGATCAGATTGCAAAATATAAAACGTCTAAAGCTGCTAATTACCTACCTACGTGTTTGTTTCGATAAATGATAGGTAAGTACGTTAGTTATTCGGTAAAAGTAAAATGGGTATGGATGTATACGAGTTGGTAGGAACCTACCTATGAGTCGAATTTATTGTATAATTCGGATACTGCGATGTATTCGGATACTGCAAAAACTTTCGCATCCGAGTGAGGTAATTAAAAAAACGCCGTTATGTTAGTTGAATTCTATTTCTAATTTTCGTTTCGAAACAAACTTTTGGGTAATTCACCATTGGAGATTATTTTTAACTCAAAATTGGAACTTTTCAAATATTTTTGTGTTTGGATCGTAATTTTTTTTTTTTTTTTTCATTCTTCTTGAGATGTTTTTGAGGTGTTTCAAAAAATTTTTTCTATGGGCATTGTGCAATTGAAATTTCATTATTTAAAAAAAATTTTTTTTTTATACCTCCGATAAACATTAATATATCCTCTGTCTCAGCTCTGTTCCTGTTTTCGGTATTTTTCGAAATTCCACTGCCTATATCGTCGCATTCATCATCATCATCATCATCATCATCATTATTTCGGGCCGAATGTTGACAACATTGTTCGTTCTATTGTTTCGCCTCTTTTCTTTTTTCTACTCTCTATTTTCTATCCTCATCGAATAACCCTATTCGACGAATTTCATTCTTTTTGTTCAACTTTCTCTAATTTTTACACAATAATTTTTCTCATTCATTCCGAGTTGTCACGAAATTGTCAAGAAAACGATGACAATATAATTCTCGAAATATGAATATTGTGGAGGCAAATCGCTTTTCTTCTCTGTGTTTATTTCGCTCCTAGGTATTGCTAATTTTTCTTCAGTTTTGACCCTATCAGTTTGCAAATAAAAATTAAATTCATAGTTCTGTTCAATTTTTGTTTATCATTAATTAATACACGTGTGTACTTCATGAAATTCTATTTCTTCACCTGTTTTGAAATGAGCCTTTGGCCTTTGAAGTGCAAACTTTGCCAGTCAAAGAATTGGCCCTCTAACGCCTTGGTTGAACTTTACAATATAATTTTACGTCTGACGAGATAAGGTAATTTTATTTACAATGAAACACTTCAATATTTGGATACCATCACGAATTTGTTTGGACTAAAAACGCATCTTGTTTTTTCCCAGTTTGCTTCCAAACGGGGTATTAAAATTGACTTCACAAAATGGGTTACAAGTGGGGATGATGAAAATTATTCGTTCTATGAGAAAAGAAAACGATTAGTACCATTTTCCCATTTTGAAACAATTTTTTTTTATGTATACCTATATTATGTACGTGTATAATTATACACATATATATTATGTATCACTCAAAATTTTGTGGTGTCACAGTTTTGAAAAAACTATCAGATGGATAGGACTGTAATTTTCAAAAGGCAGAGTTCTTATTTTGGAGCAGGTCTGAAAGAAGTTTGTTGCGTATCGGTTAATTAGTTTTAGAGAAAACTGGAAAACAAAAAGTTCCTGGAAAAGTAATTTTTCCGGTATTCTGAAAAAATGACAAAAGGGATCAAGCTGAAATTTTTATGGTAGATTTTCCTTATATTGTTACAAGTCTGATGGAAGTTTGGTTCCTATTAGTTCAGTAATTTTTCAGAACACTAGAGAAGAAAAATTGATGAAAATGGTTTTGAGAAGATTACCAAACAGATAGGGCTGAAATTTTTACACAGGATAGTTATCACGGGACTAAGTGGGAAAGAAGTTTGGTGCTCATTGCTTTGATAGTTTTTGAGAAAATATAGAAAACAAAAAATTCCTGGAAACTTGTTTTTTACTGATAAAACATTCATATATCAATATTTTTGTTAAAGATACGGATAACAATTGATAGTCTTCTGTAATTTAGTTTCCTAAAACTATCAATGAAATATCGTGGATATGTCGATAAGTATGTGTGTCAGATATCAATTACTATCGATGAAAATATAGAAACTATCTTTATAAATATTAATTTTTGTCGATATTATTTTACAATTTTTCAAAGTAACTGTTAGGACAATACTCATATGAGGTATAGAGGCTCGTATCTCTCGATGACAGGCACTGCCAAAAGGCTTGCTTATATTCGTCCCTATTATCTCTATTACGTTAAACAAATAAACACAGGTATGTTTGTATTTTCCTACTTGTACGTATATACAGTTAAGATACATTATTTGGACCATGATGAATCACCTGATAAAGATCTCAGTGATGTCACAGCAAAGTGCCAAATGTGCTGTGTCATTTCTTATCACCATACAGAATAGGAAACAATGTGATATGATGACATAATTTCATATGTATATGTAAATATGTGTGTCTGTGGGCATGTGCTAAATTCACTATAAATAAACTCACAAAACTGGCTATAAAATCACCTGTGTTTGCCTAGGATTTGGCTCTCCCATTCATTCGTGTATGATGTGGCAGAACATTCAAAGCTGTTGATTACCTTCTATGGGCAAATACGTCTCATGACGAGGTATTCCACAGTAATTTTAATTTATGTATTTTTTTCTTTTGAATTTTGCATGAAAATTGGCAAACTGTTTTAGGGAAGTATTGCTATGCTACAGTTTGTTTTTCAATGAATGTTCCATTGCAGAAGACAAATTGAAAGCGAGAATTCTAGCAAGTAGACCAGAAAAAAGTGTCCAGTAATGAGAAATTTCTTAATCCTAACCTCTGTCACCCTTTACGATCGTGAGTCTGTAAACAGTCTGTCAAGCACAAGAAATTACCCACTGTCAGTGTATTTTTCGTTGGCGTTTGAATAAAATTTCATTTTGTCATAAACTCGGCGCCCGTAGTCGAATTAAAGTTATTTCCACTTTCTTGAGCCGTAGGTAAGTATGCTAAAATAGCCTGTCAAAGATCATTCCAAAAACAACAATAGAGTGGGGGAAGTGCGAAGATGGTTCACGAAAGCTCTTCGAGCACCAGTTGTCGTTCTTACTCGCGTTTTCTCGAGGCGAGAAAGTTTTTCGAATGTTCGAAATTTCTCACCCCATCCCCATAAATAATATAGCTTCGACGACAATTTTATGCTCGGTTTGAAAGCCAGCTGTCGTTCAAAATTTATGGCAACTGATCTTTTAATAACTTTTATCCGATTTCGTTGAATACTCTCCGCAGATGCAGCACATAAACGTCAATAGGCGGCTGTAATGGACGGTTCCAGCCGAAAGCATACGCAGACTTGATAAGGTCAAAACGAAATCCAATCCAATTCATTCAGGTTTCACCGTGAGGTGAGGTATCGAGATGGAAAAAATTTGTGTCAGCAGCAGATAGGTTCATTATCTTGAAAGTTACACGTGGCTGGGAAATGAGACAGAAATATTATTGAAGTACTGAAATAAATTGGATTCATTAAATTCAGTGGACAGGCGTCTCTTCGTATGCTTACAGCTTGCCTGTTTTCGCAAACTACAGAAAAATTTCTTTCGTAATCGAACTAATAAGTAGGTTCAATAATTTTTTATAATTTATAACCGACCTCAAAAACAAGTTCGATCCGTATACGAGCCAATATGTTTGTTGGTGTTTTTTTTTTCTTTTTTTTTTGCTGTTTGTTCCATTTTAATGGACTTTTTTTTTTAAGTGAAATAAGATGTTCTCGTGATAGTTTCACTGAATTTTTTCTAAAGCAGATGTGATAGTTTTTGAGTTTGCTTTAAAAAACAGTTTGTTTTAAAGTAAAATTACCCAGAACGCTATTGTATCTAAGTGAAATGAAATAGCATAGAAAAAATACATGATCTTGCAGTATGACGTCTTATACGTGTCTTCTCTCCCTTACTCGTGCCAGGATGACCGTAAAGCCCTTGGCCAACCCCTTGACCCTAAAACTTGCAAGTCAATCATTATGAATTTATTACCAACTCCGGGCGTCCCTTCTTATCTGGCTGTAAAATTTCGAAGTCTATAATTATAACGTCATCACACCCTCTTGGCGCTCCCTGTCATTGCTCCTCGAAAAGAAAAAAGGGAAAAAAATAGTGACACAATATAAAATGATTTTATGAAGTTTTGTCAAACCCTCAAACCTAAAGACATAGAGATGACAAAAAAAGTAGAGAGAAAAAGGGGATAAAAGGAAAAAAGGGGGAATTGTGACACAAAACGGTCTTCTAAAAATGATTTTCCGAATTTTCGCTTGATCCCCAGCCTAAAAACAGAGAAGCCAAAAAAATTTTTATCAAAAAGTGAAACAAAATTAAAAACAAAAAAAAAAACTTAATAAAATCTACCGATCATGATCAAACGAAAAGTATTAGGCGAAATTAAATAATTTGTTTCAAACAATGGAACCAACTTCAGAAAAAAGTAACAATAAATTAAAATTTCTCCAGGAAGTTCTAGGAACTGGAATTATTTAGTCTCTAATAAAGAAATTTTTGCCGGAAAATTTGACGAAATAAATTAACGAGTATAAGCTTAAATAATAGCAGTTCTTAGATATTCCTGAGGAAACATTTTTAAGGATTATTTTTCTCTTCTTAGCCCCCTTTTATTCGTCCTCAGGTACCTATTCGCAATTTTTCTCAAAATTTGTGCGTACAGTGAATCTTTATCTAGAAAATGCGTAAAATGTTTTCAAACCAAGAACACATAGGACGTAAACAACAACAACAACAACAACAACAACAACAACAACAACAACAACAACATAAAAACAAAAACGAAAAAAACTAAAAGTTAAATCTGATGGTAATTGAAAACGAAGAACATTTTCAACCAACAAAAAAACCATGAACTAGGCTTATGAAATGCATTCGAAATTTCGAACGAACTTATTTGCAGTAATAAATAAATAAATTTTATTTAAACCTTATGACTAGACTACCAAATAAGAAAAAGTTAAACCTACATCCCTAAAATTTTATTGAAATTTCATTCACTTTTTTCGCCTCCAGCTCGTGCGAGTTTATCGTTCGACGAAAATATCGTAAACAAAATTTTTTTCAGTGTTTTAAAAGTTTGAAATTTCCTTTATTTTTCTATTTTTCTTTGACATAGGAGATGAAAATAGCGGCTTCTCGACGCTTTTGCGAATAATATAATTTCAATTTTCAGTTCGAGCGCACTTGAAATTTTTTAAATTTATAGCTTTAAAGGATTAATCAAACGAGGAAGAAGCGAAAAATTCTATTTCATAAATTGGATAAATTTTTCAACAATGTGAAAACACGATCGAAATGTTTTTCGTTCAAAATGAAATTATTGACACTTTTCCTTTTCAAAGTCAAGAACCAAATAATAATGGGAATACGAAAAAATTGTTTTCGAAAATTTTTAAACTTTGAATTTATTTTACAATTGTAGTTAAGACGAAGTGAAAATTTCATTCGGCGTACGAGAGAAGCTCTTGAACTTTTCATGAAATCGGTGATATTCGAGGCCATTAAAAAAGAGTAGTTCTTATTTAAGTAAGAATGAAAAAAAAAATTTTCGAAAATTAAGAATAATCCAATTAAAGACAATTCTTAAGGCTTAGTGTGATGGACGTCAAGATTCGAAACAATTCGGATATCATTAATGCGTAATTATGTCGATTTCTTCATTCTAATTTGTTACGTTGAGACTTAGAGGAAGATTAATTAGAGTTAGGTAACAGGGGATATTGCTCTCTTTGAATAAAAACTAGCATTTGGTAAAAGTAGCCTTTTGAGACTGGACAAAAGAAACAGGATGGGGTATTGTAGATTATTGTGTAACACTTATTTATTTTGAGTATATAGCCTATGTATATACATACACAGCTCCTTTGAAAGAAAATTGTTAACAAAATTACTTTTTTAATATAGGTACCCAATCGCCGTATAATAGTTATATAATTATGGGCTGCGGAATACCTTGTTGCGAAGAAGTATTCTCAACAAGAAGTTAGCCAAAAGCTTTTTTCTTGTTCTGCCACTTCGTACTTACATAAATGGGGGAGCCAAAACCTGGGTGAACATTGGAAATTTTTTGGCCAGTCTCATGAGTTTATATAGGAGATTTTGGCACATGCACACAAACGCACATATGTACACATACGTATGATATTGCATCATCTAATTACGTCTTTTTTTATCAGTCACTGCTATAAAATGACGTAAGATGTTTGCTATAATTCTGTGACATCGCCGAGATCTTTATCTGTTGATTAGTTATGGTAAAAATGTCATATCTTATCTGTATGTATGTGCAGGTAAGAACATATAAACATACAAGTGTGTATTAAATTCGTTTAACGTCATAGAGATGAATAATTAGCTAGTCTTTCAGCGGAAACTGTTGTCAAAGGGTACAAGCCCCTATACCTCATACAAGTTGGTGATCCTCACATAAGCTATAGCCTACCCAGAAAATATATATTCAAAATTTTGCTTAATTAAATAATTAAAATTCAAATATATTCGTAATGAACAATAATTCAAAATTTTGTCACGTTCAAGTTTTCACCTAAATTACATTTCGGGCTGATTTATTTTTTTCAATCCTCCAGAGAGGGAAATCTTTCATTTTAACTTGAAACATCTATTCTAGAAAAATGTTAATTTTCTGAGTTTTTAATGAACTTACGTATGAAATTAGTATTTTCATTTGAACCTTCTTTTGTTTTCTGTTACGTGCACATTTGTTTGACTTCGGCACATCACATTTTGAATTCACTTTTTTTTTTTTTGAAGAAGATAATTATAAATACCATTGAAACATAAAATCCTACACCAACTACTTGCTTATGTCATAATTGGTGAAATAGGAATTAAATTTCAAAGAATAAAGTGACTATGGTAGTGAGCAGGGTGCAATTGATGATAATTCAATAGATCCGAGAAATGCAGTCCTCGACTAATCTGGTAGGTAACCCAAACACGTCTAAAGGATTAAAATATAATCGTAGTGTAGCGAACTTTGAAACACTAAACCCTATTTTAGTATAATTCTCATCACTTTTACTGATAGTGTTCTCAACCGTTGAAATCTGCTATGGAAAAACGTTTAACTCGATTTCCCGTCCGAATTTTCCATCGAGCAACAGATGATATTTTCTACATGTATTATACTATTATGTAGTTTTGCATTTTTATATAAGAAAACGCCATTAAATGGCCACACGCTGAAGAATATTATTAAAATGCTATTAAAAAAAAAAAAAAAAGAAAGAAAGAAAGAAAGAAATAAAGAAAACCCCAGCCAAACCCTTAAGTTTGTAATCTGCTATATAGAAACTTTTTTTTATATAATTTTTTTTTATTTCATTTGCCCTATATATCGAAACTCATAATTTTTTTTTCACCTCTTTTCCCCAATTTTTTCATCCTATAACACGTTTTTGACTATTGTTTATTGCTTTTGCACAATATTCGTTTTTAGACATGTTGAACGAGCCTCTTGGGCTGTGTCGACAAGATTCGATACGAGATTTTATGAGTTTCTTCATGTAGGAGTTATTTATTGACGGAGGATACGCGCGTACGTCGAATATTTTCTGATAATTTACATTCGAGAAAAATACGAATTCACCACGAGCGAGTGAAAAATGTTGAAAATGATGTAAACAGCCTGGAAAGGAAAAAATTCAAAAACTTACTGAAAAACTGAAATAAAAAAAAGTATGAAATGATAAAAACAGCCACACGAACCTATTATACACTCTGGGACAAAAATGGAATTCAAGATGGGACCTAAATTGTTTTTCGTTTCAATAAAAAAATAACAACAACAACAAAGAATATCAAAGAAAACCAATTTCACTAAAAAGTCAAAATCATACATCTTTTTATTGTTGTTTACCCTACCTCGGTATAAACTGTACATCTACCCACAGCATAGTAATCATGTCAAACTGAAAATACCAATTAGGCTAAAAACTGTGGGAGTAAATAAGAGTGTGTGGGCCACGACGGAAAAAAACCTGTTGAAAGGGCAGAAGTCATAAATATTCTTGAAGAATAAACGATTTTAATTTTAAATCAAAACTAATTTATCCTTACACATCTGACATAGGTAGGCATTCTACTTCCACACACTACGCAGGAATTTTTGTGTCAACGTGTGAGCCAAGGACAGGTGTTTATTTTTTTACATAACAGTGGTTCTCAAACTAGTCTCGTATTTTGCCACCACCTAAAACTGAGACATACGTAACCAGGGTGCAAATAAATTTTGAAATTTAAAATTTGAAGCTGTCTTTGTACTCAGTATAATCGTTAAAAACAAATTATTTGGTTACAAAAGTGAATAAGTTGAAGTTAAAAACGAATTTTCGAAAGATCTTCTTTCTTTTTTTGGCTTTAGCTTCGTTCAAAATAAATATTATTTCGTTGCGGAAGGTTGGCTGCAGCATAGGTATATTTTTAAAATTGCAGAAATAAGTAGAATAAAAGTTTATAAAAATATTGAATTTTAATTTCGATTTTTTTTAACATTGGAAATATTTAACCTGAGGTACATAGTAAAAAGATGACGTCATATGCAACGAAAAGTAAAAAATATAAACAAAGTGAAAAAACCATGATTTTTTTGTTAGTTGCGTGTGTACTTGATTGTATTCATAATTCAACACACGCACACGCATACTAACGCAAAATCAAAATTCATTGTTTCCCCGACTCAACGAATTTAGCAGTGTTATCTTTGTTTGAAAATAAAATGTGTACGTTTACTTAATAAAATAAAAATTAAACGGACAAAAAACCCTAACGCAGCAGCAGCTTCGTTGGATAATATGTTTTTGAAAATTATAAAATTAAGTAGTCACTAAAAAGTTGTTGATAGATCGTAATAAATATTTGTTCCGAATTACGTTCCTATTGTTCCAAAATTAGGCATTTTATAGCCAAAATAAAAATGAAAATAGCGTTGGATGTACCGTACGACCAATATGCACCAAAATTTATAGCAATTTATAATAGATAATAATTAATGTTTTTTTTTTTTTTTTCAATTTTCTTAGCTATTGGTCGAAAATTGAAAATTTTATAGCTAAAACAAAAACAAAAATAGTCATACCGTGAGTTCTGTTCGACCCATTCACACCAAACTTTATAGCAAGTTTTAATGAGTCATAATAAATATACGTTTTGAATTTCGTAGCTATTGGTAGAAAATTATAAATGTTATATACAAAACAAAAATGAAAAAAGCCATACAAGAAGTACCTTATGGCCGATTCTTAATAAAATCAATAGGTAAGTTTCATGGCTTAGTACTAATGTTTGTTTCAAATTTCGTGACTATCAGATAAAAATTACGACCTGTACCGTGGTAATAAGAAATTGGCTTATATATATGAGTTTGAGTTATTAGTGCCAAAATTTTGCTTGCATTATGAAACGAAAAACATATCCACCCCTACCCACAGATCGTTCCATGACACCAAGTTCAATGAGTAGATTTCTAATAGATAACCTACTTAAAAATAATTTTCAATGTATCCTCGACTGTGCAATAAATGCAAATCGTGTAATTTTTTTTTTTTTTTTCTGTTGGTCTGTATGTTATTGTTTTCATGAGGAACGTGTTGTTGTTTCCCAACTGCCAAAATATACCTAACTGAAAAAGAAAGGACGAAAGTAATTTTATCGTTGTACGTGGGAATGTGCCTTGAACAGAAGATTTTCCATGTTTGAAGAAATACATAACAGAATCGACGAACTTCCGATAATTAACTACTTCGAAAGTATCTTCCCATAATTCGATCATTCTTTGTTTATTTTCAAGTTTGAAACGTAGTGTTCTTAAATTTGGGTTACCTTGAAAATTTCCGAGAAAATTCCAGCTACCGGTATTGATTTTTTCAGTACCTAAATAAGAAAAGCCAATTCGACTCTTACGAAACTCAAATTTTTGTTAGATATTTTGTAGTACAAGTAAAATGAAAAAAGGCCTACGATTAAGAGAAAATTCTCTGAATTTTTTTTTTTTTTTTTTTTTTTTTCATGAAGGCTTTTAATTTTTAAAACTGTGTTTACAATATGGCGGAAAAGTTATTTCATAAGTTAGTAATACTCCAAGTTTTTCGAACAAAACATAATCGAAATTCATCAGCCAAGAAAATAATAAAATTTTCTAGGACAGCAAAAATATTTAATCATTTGCTTTGAAATAGGTACCTATATGGTATAATGTAGGTATATTATTAATTGAAAATTGAGAATATTTTGAATTCCGCGATTTCAGAGATGATTTTTTCATTATTACTTACGTAAAAAATTTACGGACGTAGTTAGAGGTTGTTTTAAGATTAAAGGCAAGTCATAATTGAACATTGTAAACGTTTCATACAAATAGGAGTCAAATGAATCTCCATTTCCATAACAAAACTACCAACTGCTAGCTGCTTATGAACTTGGACCACAATATTTTATAAATCATCTTTTTAGGCACTTCTATTCTATTTCTGACGTTATTGCATTTGTATTGAAGATTTTATGTTAGTCTTTTAATTTATGTTTTACTTTGATTCTATTTAATGTGAAGTCATTCAATCTGAATTCTGTCTTTTTCTGAAAATTCTTTGGATTTATCTGTAGTCCTAGTTGGTGGTTTTAGCCATTGAAGTATGTTAGCACATCCATTCTCAACATGTTCTCCTGCGCCGTTAATTAAATTATTTCATCAGTTATCTTAATATGTTTTTAATTCTTTTATTGGCGCTCTTTGTTAATTTGTGTGCATTTTTCCAATATACACAGACTGAAGCGCAATTTTCCAAAACGCACTAAGTCAGTTTTTGATGTTTTTGAGTTAATAATGCCATCTGGCGGAGAAAAAGCGCGACTACCATCTGATATAATCAGCAACTCTTTAACGTTATTTTTCACCAAATTATAAGGCTCTAAATATGAGATTGAAATTGGAGTGTGGTGAAGTGTAAACCCAAGTGCAACCAATTGCCATTTAAAGACAATATAGCATTAAAATTATTCTTTTATATTATTTTGATGTTGTTACTGTTTCAATATAATCGTAGAATGAACTGACAATTTTCATCCATTTTCTCTAATTTCATCAAAACCACACTAGAAGATTATCCAAAACGCATTAAGTCAACAAGCATATTACAGCTGGTACAACATGTACATAAGCAAGGGAGTGATCTGGAATATTGCCGCATATCCTCTATTAAACAAAACAACAAACTGTAGTGTTTTATCAGTTGTGAGTGAAAAATGGGCATTTTTTTTTTCATTTCCTCAATATTTGATAAAAATGACTTACCTACAGCGTTTTGAAAAAATGCGCTTCAGTTTTAATGGTAATTCGTAAAATGTGTTAATTTATTCTTCTCCCGAGTTCCTCCAAAGTGTAAGTATCTAATGTGTGTGATATGAGAATGTGTGCACTTGGTCCTATTTATTTCGATGGCTCTGATCAAAAATGAAACTCATGTCTGTACCTATCCGGTGTTCTTTGATTTCCAATTTTTAAGATTCTTGATACTGTGTATGTGCTTTTCATCTGAACTTGTGCACACTACACTATACACTTTTTAAGCAAGTACCTATAGTTTTTCATTATAATCTAGGAATTATAGGTTCAAAAGTAGACATTTTGGGAAATTTTTGGTGGTGAAATGTGTTGATATTTGACATTGTTTACAGTTTTTGCATTCACTTTATCACCTCTTACATTTACTACTGCCATCATGTTTTTGAAAAATGGTGTCAAAAATGAGTTTTTTGAAAGTACCTGATCCCAATTTTTTTTTTTTGGTAAAAATATTGAACTAAAAATAATTTTATCTTCATGTTGATAACATTATTTTGATAAAGTCAATAATTTGTTCCTATGAGGGTCGCACAATTTCTTTCTTCATTATCATGTCAAACAAAATAATACAGGCTTCCTCATTTTTTAAGCAATTTCTTTTTTTATCTTGAAAAGAACAAAAAGAAATTAAATTATGAGAATTTATTTTGAAGTAATAGTGTAGAAGTAAATAAGAATAAAATAATGTGATGTAGATACTTTCTAAAGTGAAGTATAAAATGTGGATCAACCCCATTCATGGATCAGTTGATCCGTAGTGTGATTTGACTAGTGTTGCAATGTCAAAATTGTATAGTGTTGTTTTATAGAAATTTTGAACATTTATGCTAAAGTAGCATGAAATTTGCATTACCTGTATGAAAGATTATTCTATTTTAGCGACAAACCCGTGCCATTATCTGTGGTCAGCTCAAAAAATAGCACCCCTTTCATGTATCAACAAAGTATAATAATTTTAAAATTCAGTCTGAAAATAAGTTGAGGTTAAATATTAGTTTTTAAACAATACGCTTTTATAACTACATTTTATTTATTTTTATTCCATCCTTGATGGAACTAAACATGGGATACTTTGCATGAAGAATGATGTCACTAACATGACACACTAGCGATGGTTATAGAAATTAGACAACACTTGTTTTGAAAAAGCAAGCACTTTTTAAGTGATAACTGATAACAACTAAACCTAATTTTAGCATCCCTATGTGTTGGTACAAGTGTGGTATGCCAGGGGGGCCATTTTCTAGAGTTCCTACAAGATTCTTTGATCCTAATTCTAAACAAAACCATGGATTATGGAAAACACACTCACAAAGGACAGTGGTCACAGAATTACTACTGCCCTACCAAATAACCTACCAGGTGTTCTTGGACTTGAATTTATACCATGTCTGAATGAAGTTTTTCATGTCCATAAACCTTAGGTTTTTTGACTTCCATGAAATTAATTCACTTTATCAAACATTTTTAGTAGAAAACACAAGAAACATCATCAACTTGAACCCATTGCCCAAGGAAGAAAACTCAACACATGATAATGTATATGATTAATGTTTAGTATTGAAAAAATGCACGTCTGTTTGGACATAATAGTAAAAGATGTTACTTAATGTACGATACAAAACAAACTGTGCAGAACAAACAGCATATAAGAAAAATCTCAATGAAAAAATATGATGCAAAAGTACGAAAAATAGAGTAGGGGTAGATAAAAACCGGTTATTTAGACATATACATATTATATTAAAACATTTTTCCTCGGACAGGTAATTTTGGTAGGAGGAATAAAAGTAGAGATTGAGAGATAGTAAAATTTTATGGAAAAGACATAAGAGGGAAGAAAAACGATGAGAAACTTATAAAAATAAGAAGATTTATGTTTTTATAGGCGGGTCTATATAAAAGATAATAAAAAGGTATAAGAAAAAAGGAGAAAGTCCGTGGAAAGTATTGAAGGAGGTATGAATGAGTTTTAACAGCGAATTATTGAATATAAGAAAAAATGTGTCTGAAATCAGACAGATGCGTCACAAGAACTATGTCACATTTTGTTGCACTATAGTAACTGCAATAAAAGTGTATAGAAACCAAAAAGTGTCAAATTCGTAGAAGATATTAATATCGATATTGCAATGCAGATTATTTTACCTTGCGAAACAAGGAGCATTAAGAAGATGAAAAACAAAACTCGCCTGAGTTCTCATAAGTGCCTCTAAGCAAATAGAATGAATCATTTAATGTGGTATACATTCCTGTTTTTGCGGCTGGTAACTCTGTGTAATTTTTTGTTTCAGTGGAGACATTGAAATTTGTTTCATTTGTTAATATGCGTGTGTTAAATACAATTAAATACATACGCAAACAAAACAAATTTTTTTTACTTCTCTCTTTCCTTCTCCAAAATTTGTACCAAAACTTGCACTGAAACTCGTGCAGGTTGCCTTCACCTTTCAGTTTTTACTCTTTTAATAAAAATAAAAATGTGTACCACATTGAAAAAAAAAAAAAAAATACTAAAAAAATCGTAACAAAGTACTCAACTTACACTGGCAGCATCCAGATTCATTCACTCAGTGGATGAGGCTTACTAGGCGAAAGCTTCACAAGATGAAAGCATACTCTCTATACTGTGAGAAAAAGTGGACAATGGCAATCTGATAAATTGTAAAGTCAGTGATAGCTGTAGGCCTACGTTTTGTGCAAAAATATGTCCTCAATTTTTTTTTAATGAAAACATTCTACTAATAGCAAGCAGGCACTCCACTAAAGTTAACGTGAACAGCTTAATATAACGTTATATCGAGAAATGTTTTTGAGAGGTATGAAGATGCAAATTCGTGGATACGTGCATCGTAAGAGGTGTTCTATACATATTTTTTGTTATTTTTCATTAACCCCCTTCACTGATATAACACTGTAATTACAGAAAAGTACTTTTTCTGTGGGATCTACCTCTTATCTACGCTCTTGGATGATGTAAATAGGAGCCAATGGCAGACAAAAAGAAAATGGCATAAACGGTAGAAGGTTCTAAGCAGGTTTATGTGAAATTTTATAATGAATGCTGGAGAGTAGCGTGGGTTCTCTCGTCTTTGCCTTAAAAACGATTGAAATCATGAATAATAGTTAACCTAATGAAAAAGAATACTGAATCACGAATCAAATTTTCCATTCAAATATACATCTTTACACATTACCCACATGCAGAGAATAAGTTTACGTAGGTATTAGTTATTCTGAGAGTAGACCTACTGGTTGATTTTTGTTTACTAATTTCAATTTATTATTATAATTATGCGAAATAAATTTATTTTTTACATAACAGGAATTTCGAATAACCAGTCCATTCTGTCGTCTTTGTTTCAGAGTCCATCAGTGCGAAAAAAATGCTGAAAGACTTTTTACACGATACTCCAATACCTAAAACTGGACCATATTTCGATATGTCAACATTGTCAAATAACATTACCGGATTGGTAGGCCATACCACATATCTTCACTGCCGAGTGCGAAATTTAGGAAATCAAACGGTACGCATTTTCACTCTTTTTTCTTCATCCATTTAAACTGCCATAGTTTACCTGTATACTATTTTAGTAGGCTGTGAAACGAAAAAAGAGTTTTCCTTATTTTGTTGACTTTTTTCTTTCGTTCTTTCATTCTCTATATTGAGGAAAAAATAAAGTGACAACGAGTTTAAAAATTAACGTTTCACTTAGAATGGAAGTGCAGATGAGAATGGAAAAAAGAGAAAACAATAAAAAAAGTCGGCCTTTGGTATACAATTACGGGTATTATACGAGTGCAATTTTGTCATTTCGTCTTGTCATAACTTCTTTCTCAAGGCATCAATCTAATTAATTCGACTATAGAGAGGTGCATGCGAAATAAGGACTGAGTAAAATTCAATTATTTTCACCATTCGTCTTTGCAACAAAGAGAGGCAAAAAAAAGCAGGAGATTGGTAAAAATAAATTAAACTTTTTGATTAAATTTATTATTTACAATTTTACGGCTTTAACTTTGAATAGGTAGGTACGCGTAGACTAATAAAATTTCTACTCGAAAAAACTTTGACGCATTTTTTTAAATTCAAGTAAATAGGTAGGTACGAGTAAAATACTAAATTATTTTGAATATTTTTTTTTTTATTTCTTCGTTTGTAGGTATACTTTTTGTGTGTGCTTTTACTTTTCAAAAAAAAAAAAAAAAAGAAAAAAATTCTGCACAAATGGTAAGAAAACTTTTCTTTTATTCTAATATTATTATGGTGTCATTGTTGGCTTTTTTTTTTTTTTTTTTTTTTTTTTTTGTCGGAAAGTGGGTATGGTTTTTAAAAGTATATGTTTGGTACAATGGATCAAAGTTGTCGATGATAGTTTTAGAAGTTTGTTGTTTCTGCATCACAACTTACGAAATACCTACAAGTTATCGAAGAAAGTGAATCCTTTTCGACGAATTTAACGAATTTTCGCGTCTTTTTCCGCTAAATTCACGTTTTTTTTGTTTTTTTGTTTATCCCAATCCCACACTTTCTTTCTCGCACACTTTATCTTTCTTACTATTTTTTCGAACTATTTTGCATAGCTACCTACATGCTGAAAGTTATACAATAAAATGGAAATACTCGACATGGATCATGTGAAAAGATTGCGCCATGCTCCGGTCATGTTTATACAGTGCTGATGATATTCCACGAAAAACGCATCAAAAATAAGGTCAATTTATTTGAAAAGTTTCAGGATTTTAGTCAATTATGCTAAAGACAAAAACAAAATGGCGGAAAATCAGGATTATTCGACAGCGTATTCGGTATCTATAAAGTCGACTATCCATTTTGAAGAGAAAAAAAAAATATTATCCAATTTTTTCCAGACTATGTTTAATAGAACTGACGGTCTTCTCGTTCAGCTACAACTAAAATTATTTGAAAGGGTATATATAGGACAGGCTGAAAAAAATTTTTTTTATAAGAATCTTAAAATTTCATGTTGACAGAATTTCTTCTGCGTTTTTTTCTACTGGAGACAGTAAAACAAATTCGAAGTGATAGCTATAATGGAAATTATTTGAAATTATAATTTTTACTGCGCACGAGAGAGAAATTGTTTTCATCTTCCTCACAAATTATTTTTCTTTGACCTACTCTTGTATGACATATTCTATGCAGGCAAAGAGAAAGAAAGAGAGAGAGAGAGAATGAGAGGGAGAGAGAGAGAGAGAGAGAGAGAGAGAGAAAAGAGCAAGGTACGTGTAATATTCTATAATTTTCCAAATTTTAGAACAACTAAGGTAAAGCAGTTTTTTCATTTCGTAAGATATTAATCGACATTATTAACTTATAGATAATGTGGAATTTCTTTTGAAAAAAAAAAAAAACCATGGAAACTGTGAACAATGATCGACGGGATAATTCAATATTCTGTGATAGGTTTTCAATTAACAATAAGAAAAACATCATAAGAGAAAGCCAATTAACAATTAAAAAAACAAAATAAGAAAAAGCCGAACTTTAACGTACATTATTAATAAATTCAGTGCTTATTCTTTGCTCATGAATAACATTATCTTGAAGCTATGGTGTGTTTGAACCTCTAAATCAGCCCACAAACACGTCATAAGCTGGAGAAGGTATGTTACACCATGCCCTTATATACAGAAAAACATTAACGATTTCTTATAATTTATCCGATTCTCCGATGTAAGATTATTTTTCGCTTCATTTGTACGAAATGCTTTATTTTCGAGACACGTATCTATGTCGAAATGAAAGTAGCCAATTTCCGAACTCCTAATTTTCTCTCTTCTTAACTTTTTTTTTTCGCATTCCTTAATTCTTCTCCTCAAACCTTATTTTTTTATCACACCTAATTGGTTCCTCAATTTCCCCCACACATTTAAATGTCTTACTTGTTTTTATATTTAAATTAATTAAATTTGTTTTGTTCAAAAGTCTCTTTGTCATAATAGAAATTTGACCCAGGCGAATGATGCAAATCACACAATTATCAGTTACCTACTATATACACGCGTGTCATACACCATTTTTTTACAACCCCCTTCCCCATAAAAAAAAAAATTTAGATAAATGAATATTTTTTCAAATGAAAAACATAGAAGTGTAAACTGTCCCTAGTTTTCAACCAAACGTCATGGCGTAGTGGCTATGATGCTGGCGTGTGATTGTGGAATTCCAAGGTTCAAATCCCCACAGTAGAGAAACCTTTACAAGAAACAAAAAAAAAAAAAAGACGATATTACACGATGTTCAGTAGTAAGTTGTTAGTACCAGTGTATGAAATGACGCATGCGCCCAAGGCGATGTATAAAGTAAATACTTTAAGTATACATCGGTCGTAAGTGGTTATAAAATTGCTTACTTTGTACATGGTTAAGGTGCGTATAAAATGAAGTTTATAAATAGGTGTTGCAAAATAGTATATTGTGTAACAATGACATAAAGTGGACTATTTTTGTGAAGAATTAGCAGACCAGCCAAAGGCAAGTGCTGCAAACTTCACACAAGGTAAAATAGCCCGCTAGCACTTGTTACACATCATACTTTTTGAAACTAATTCAAAAAAATATCATTGCAAGAACTCCTTCCAAAACAAAAAAAAATTACCGAACTCCCGTTCTCTGGCTCAATTAGTGGCTGAGAAATCATTTGACAGGTTTTTTTTTTAAACTGAAATAATATGTAGAAATAAAATGGCAGCTTGACGAACAGTATTTCAAGAATTAAAGTGAATAAAAATGTTAATAAATAGATATTTGTTTATTAGCTGTTGAAATATGGCTGTTTCTAGTGGCGTATAAAAAACATTTTACATACATTTGCGCATTTTAATCCTGCGCAACAGTGTGTAAAATTAACATCTACTTCACAGGCCAAATATTCGTTGGTTTACAATTGCTATACATACCTACATGTAAAGTTGTGGTTTTTGCGCATGTGTTGTAAAAAAAAATTTGAATACGAGAAAAAGAATTTAAGGAGTAAGAAAAAGAAATCAAGGAGGAGAAAAATGAGTTAAGGAAAGAGAAATGTAGATAGAAAGTCATAGTTCTAGGAATTGGCCACTTTCATCACGCCATACATGCCTCAAAAATACAGAATTTCGTACATATGTTGCAAAACATATTGTATACAACTCGGTTGAGGTGAACAATTCGTCAACTTGTGCAATTACTGCACTCGCCTATGGTTTGTGCTTGCAAACATTGCACTCGTTAAGAAATTTCTCACTTTCCTCCCTAGTTACGTAATATAATATTTCGTGAATTTAAAAAGAGTATTAAAATATCAACGTCCCTGAGAAAATATTTGTCTGATGATTGGAAACTTTGAATATTTTTGACTTTAACTGGAGTATGGTAGAAAGAAATGTAATAACTGAGCATAAAGAAAAGAAAAATTCCCCGATAAAAATGAAAATATAAGTACGGCAGAAAGGAAAAAGTAACCAGGCAGAAAGAAAATAGATAAATATACTGATCAAAATCCAAACTACTTTATCCTTGAAAGAGAAAATTAATCCAAATTTTAAGGAATTTCTCGCTTACTCACTCGCTTTGTTTTAGTGATTCACTCCCAAGTGATTTTGATTCAATCTCAGAAGAATACATTGAATCCCACTCTCTCTCTCACTCTGTCTTCGGTTAAAAAACTAAATAATCCAAGAATTAAATCTTTAACTTCAATTCGATCGCAACCCATGAATTCCTTATGGTATCAAATGTACCAGAGACCAGAGTATTGTAATGTCAGGAAACTAACAGTAATAAATTAATAATGAAAAAAAAAGATACCTACTTACATGGGTAGAGGAAGTACGAAAAAAAAAATTTTGTTTCATCAGAAAGTTTTTAAGATTTTCTGTGTAAATGAAGTGGGATGATGAAAGAAATGAATGTGACCAAAGTACCATAATTAATTATTTTTTTTGTCTTGGCAAGAAGAAACAAAAAATACAAACATGTAATTTATTTTAAAACATTTTTAATAAATCTCTCTACTCCTGTATCTACTTGTTACAAAATTTCGCCAATATTTCTTTTACAGAGCAGATTTTTCTTAATTTTCAATTGGCAAGCTTCATTTATAAGCTTGATATAGGTATTTCATTTCCACTCATTGGATATAACACTATGAGGGATAAAAGTAATAAAATTCAAGGTTTTCAATTAAAATTTTTTTAATTTTTGTAATGCTGAGTAGACTTTCTTTCACTTTTGATTGGGTAACATCATTTACAAGCTTAAATTTTGTTCACATGAGAGAGGATATAGAATGATAGAAATGCAGCTAGGTACTGGAGAATATTCTGTTTCCAAAAGGTGAGGGTTAAAAAAAATTCATTGGTAGTAATGATATTAATATTTGATTACCAAGTTCCAAAAATATCGCATCCCGAAAAAAATTTAGTTAACCTTTGATATTTTGATGCCAGTGAGTTTATTTCAACATGAAACGAAAACTTATTTAGTTCCTAATTCAAACTTCCGCCATGAGGACAATTTTAAATATCAGGTTTGCTATAAAAACAGCCTAAAAATCATTCAAACTTTCACATTCTAAAAATGAAAATTTAGAGAACCAAGAAAAACCAAGAAAATCTTCGTAGGTACTGGTATACAGGACTGAAGATGGAAAACAAATTGGTCTGTTAGTAAAAAACAATTTATATATATATATATGTATACAATCTAACCCGAATATCCTCTTTCCTCGATTTCATGTTTCTCTTCTTTTGATTCGAGGTCGTGAAAATCCTGTGTTAAAGCCGCGTGAGGCTTTATCACAGATACCAGGATAACAAAATTCCAAACGATAAATTTTCTTTTTCAGATAACAAACAAGAGCAAAAATATAAAAAAAGAAAAAAAACGTCGTTGTTATAAGACAGACACAGCATTTACCGACGAAATACCGCAGTACGCATTTTAATCCACCTTCCCTCATTTTTTTTTTTTGCTTTTCTTTTCTTCTTTGTGCAGCTATATTATTGCACATGTAAAAAGCTTTTTATAGGCTTTTTTTTTTTTTTTTTTCATCAATATCAAAACATAAATAACATTATTTAATCCGATCTTAAGTTTGTCATTATTGCTATTGTTAATTTTTTTTCCCATTTTTTATATAACTCATATTGCTTTTCTTTCTTTTATTTTTACCTTTTTAACTAAAAAAATCATTAAAATTTTCATATTTTGTTCAGACGATAACGAGAATGATGAAAGTTTATGAGCAGCAGATAAAAAAATATAAATTATTATACTATTCAACAATAATTATTTATCATTAGTAAAGCAGTTTAAGCAGTTTTTTCCTCGTATTTTTTTTTCTGTTAATCTGCAGAAAAAACTTAACATCTACGTTTACGGTTGGTAATTTTCTCGTTGACACTCGACATATTAAATCCCATGTAATGTTTCCGTTTTACAATTTTGCAAAGCCAACACTAGAAAAAAATCCGTTTCCTTTTTTTCTTTTTTTTTTTTACAACCCCTACCCTTCATAATTTGTACGACACTCGAGATCACACTAAAACAAAAAATTAAAGACAAATTTAATCATTCATTTCCCTTGATTGTCCCCCTCTCAAAAAAAAAATTGGGATTGATAAATTTTTTGTTGTTGTTGTTGAATTTAGTCCTGGATAGTTTTTGTAAAATTTCAAGCTGCCATCGTTCCTTTTTTCCGTTTACCTCTCATTCCAACGTCAATGAAGAGCTTTCTTCATTTGAAAATGAAAAATTTAATTTATTTTAATTATAAAAGGCATTTAATTCTGTTCTTCATTTTATATTGTGTTCTTACGATGAAATTAATAACAACGTAGTCGTCTAGCTACTTCAGTTTTTATTAAAGGAGAAAATGAAATTTTGTTTGGCTAAAGTTCAATGTAATTTTAACACAGCTAATTTTGAAAATGAAAGTACTATTAGGACTGGAAATATGCTTGATGTTTCAAGTGTGGATAAATTTTTTTATAGCAGTTAGTTCTCCTAGTTCAACACTACAGTTTTAATTCTGTTAAGTTGATCAATGATGTGAAAAACACCAAAATATTGATATTTGTGTTACCAGATACACTAGTAACATATGAAATAGACAAATTTAATTATAGGCAGGTATTTTACATAGGTAACTAGTTTGCAAAAGGAGTCATTGTTAAGGAGTTGCAAAGTTTCACTCAGTTTCTTTATTTTTGTTTTTGTTTTTATTTAAAGTAATCGTAAATTAGGACACTGCAGATCTACACAGTTAGAGGAGCCTAAAATCTTCTAGTGAATTCATTCTTTCTTATCTTCTTTTCTTTTTTGGCTTTCTAATTTGTTTTTGGCAGTGTAACGATATATTTTTACTCATTAACACTCATATTCATGTAACATCAAACTAATAAACTGTCATCCACCCTGTATATTATATGATGATAAACATAATAAACAGAATGCAGATGCCACTCTGGTGTGTCATTGCATTAGCTGATATAGCTCTAGTACTTGTCATATACACCTGTAACCTTCAATAGTCCGCCAAATTTGTTGACACATTACAATTAAAAGAGAGGAAGTAATCATCACTTTAAAAATGTACCTAGCCTCTTCTAGAATGAACTCAAATTTTTTAGATGAACTATTCAAACCAACCAGCATAATTAATGGGAGAATAATAAATCATTTCATTGGTCAATTATGACATCATCCTACTCTGACCATCTCTCACCACTATTTTTTATTTATCTGTTCGTAAATTTATTGTTGATCTAATTATTGTAAATGAAATAAGAAATCACTTCATGAAGAACCTTTAAATAGTCATCTTCTTTAATAACCATCTCTGGTGACTATTTTAGTTACACAGTCTCTTGAAATTAATAATTGTTAAATAGCTCGCTAAGCAAGTCTGCTACTGTTAGTATAATCTGTACTTTGTTACATTAGAATTTGTTATTGAAGTCATTAAATATTGATTGGAACTTAGTCTAATTGTTTTATCAATCAATCACAGGCAAAGTTGCCATCACAGGCAGTCTTATTTTTTCTCTTTTTAAGTTAGCATGATAAATTTGAATATTAAATTTAATTCCTTTAGAGTTTACAAAATGTATCAAAATTTTAAATCTGTAGTAATCTGAGGAATATGGCAACAAACTTCCACAAGATAAAACACATATTTTAGGTGCTGATAATATTATATTTTACAGCTCTAAGGTGGGGAAAGCCCAAAGTCATAAAATCCTACCTGGCAAGTAATTACTTTACAGACATACTAATATTTACAATAAATAAAATCATAACAAATCGTATGAAAAATTCAGTTTCTGTTTGAGGATTCACACAAAACTACAATTTAGTATTCATTTCTTAAATTGCAATCACCACCTCTGTACTATTGTCAGTAATTCAATTAATTACCGATGTACCTACCTATGGTCCTCTTTGGTAAATCAGAGATTCCAGTTTGTTGGTCTAGATCAGAGATTCTAGTTCCTTGGTCGTATCAGTTGTTTGGATTCGTAAATGATCACTCCGCTTTTTTTCTCCTTTTTGCATTATCATTCTTACTTTCTCTTAATAGCCGTAAAATCTAATTTTGGTCTAAAACTCTTGGCGAAAATAAGATCAAGAAAAAAATTCCATAGTAGTGCATTTTTTGATTTCATACATGGTTGCTTATATTCATAAAGCGTTTTTCTTTTATAAATATACGTTCTAAGGTTATTTTCTAAAATTAACCTATCTCAAAATGAAACAAGAACATAAAAATGTGTACCATTTTTGGCCTGTTTCTGGTCTTCTTCAGTTTTTTTTTTCTTTTTTTTCCCTAACCCTGCTTTTGGTTAAGTCGAAAAAGAAAACAAAAAACGTGAAATTCGTAGCTGAACGTTGTAAAAATCTACTAAATTTTTGTTATTTCGCCAACAACTTGGTCGAGTATTCGTTGATGGTAGTATTTTCTTTTCTTTTCTCTTTTCGCATGTGTGAGCCTTTAGAAGGTCTATACTACAATACACACTCTTATACTCCATACCTACTGTAAGGCCTGCAGTGTTGGAAATAAAAATGAGCCAAACACAGATAGTGAACGTGGTGTTTGACCGTGTGAAATTCGAGTAGTGTGCTATTTACGGGCAGCCTAAGCAAATGTCAACTATTTACTGAAACTTATTTAGTGAAAATATACAAGTTTTCCACGTTGAATTTTGGAAGAGAACTTCGCAGATATTCTGCCTATTCCCTACCTGCACATACGTGTAGAGATACACAGAAAAATATAGTTTAGCCTACACGTTAATTTAAGTGAAATGGAAATTTTGGATGATGTTGAAGGAAAAAAGACAAGAAAAAAAATTAGTTTGTGAGAGTAAGTACACACCAGTCTATAAATACCTAATTATATACATACTCTTCCTTTTTTGCACCCTCTAAGTTGAAAGTTGAGAGGCAGAAAAAAATTCAGCAATATTTTTTTCATGTGGAAATATGGGTTTTGAAATGATTCCAGGCGTGAATTTCAAATAACAGAATATGGAAATTCAGGTGGGATATGTGAACAAGTTCAGACTAGCGTAAGTCCGCTTACTTACTTTAAAAAAAGCAAGCGCCCACTCGACTACTGATGTGATTTGATTTGAAGCTGATGAAAAAGTAAAGAATTTAAAGTGGTTTATTTTCGAAGTGAATATGTGAATGAAGTTTTGTAGAAATTGAAAACAACATCTTTCTACGTATATTTCTGGACAAAAATAATTGAAATGATATTAAATGTGATTTTGTTAAAAAAATTAATGATTCATGTTTGCAGGTAGTATCTACTTTGGGTGAGAGTATCATTTTTGTTTATTTTCATCAATCATATTAAGTAATTTGTAATTGCTTTCAATTTTAACATCGAAGTGTAGCTTAAATTTGGCTGAAGAGAAATGACATTTTCTGTACAAATATATGACGTTAAGTATAGCTAATCGAGAGTGAGGAAATATGTGCTAACGCAGGCCTTTTTTGTCATTCTAAGTAATAAAACTATTGGCTATCCTCTAGAGTCGTAAGAAGGTGCAATTTCGAGTCCATTCCTCCAATCTGAAAAAAGAAAACATTGTTCTCGCTTCATTCGTAACAGATTTTTTTCAGATGTTTCCAAAATTCTAGAATATTCATATAACTATAACATGTTTTTTTGGCGGGGGGTACAACTGGAAAAATTTACCACCCATTCATGGCTGAGCCTGCATGCAGTCGCTTACTTTACTGACACCTAAATCCGGTTCTGGCTATATACCTACATATATGTGATAAATAATCGCATCATCTTAGAACAAATCTAGAGTAAGTCCAAAAATAACATTTTTGCATTATACATAACAAAATTCTCTTTGTGCTGCCCTCTATCATTTAATAAAGCTGTCTCAAGTCCATATTACCTAGAAACTGAAATAAAAATTGAATTCATAGTGGGGACTCCCGATCACTGGTGATGGGTATACTTGTACATTCGCTGATTGGTTGTGAGATCAGTTCCCACATATGTGGGACAAACACTCTTTTTCTCTTTTTGGTTTACAGGTTAAGATGATCACCGGTCTTAGTCCGATTTTAATTGAGGCTATTAGCTATACTCATGAAGTATTGATGTGTGTTGTGCACACACACCCAACCATGATGTAACCTGTGGAGTTATGATCGTAATGCTACCCCACTGTAAATCGAGTGCTAAGATGTTTGTACATCAAAAATTTATGTATAGGCAAAAATGGCCAAAAATTTTGCAAGAACCCTCAGAAATGAAAAATAAAAAAAGATTGTTCCTTAATTGTAATTTTCTTACTTTCTATTTGAGACTATGGTTAGTTTGTTTTTATTGAACAATTGATACGGAGTCATTTTTCACTTTGTAATGTCATACAGGCATCACTTCACAGCACATCACAGAACTATTTTCAATTTATTGATAACCATTTCAGGCACCAAACAAAATCGCTTTGTTACAATCTACTTTTTGTTAGAATGCCATTTTTTATTACAAACTCACACCATAGACCGAGCACTAAGATGTTTACACATCAAAAAATTGTTCCCTGTTACATAGTAATAGTACATTGATACAAAGTAATCCATAAAGTACAAAATAATATAGAGGTACAAAGTTACAAATGAGTACACAGTAATACGTAGGTATAAAGCAGTAAATTGGTAGAAAGTCACCAGTGGGTGCTAAGTAATACCTACATTGGTACCTGCAAAGTACCAAATACATTAGTACAAAATCACCCATTGCTACAAAGCGATACATCGGTATGAAAGTCGCACTTATTGAGAAAAAAAAACTCAGTTTTACCACATTTTACTTCATCGTTTCTTTCGTGGAGTTGTTCTTTTACACGATGAAAATCAGTCACAACCAACGGTTACCCACGTGAATTGTTACGTTGAAAATTACATTGAACAATGATCTAATGAAATTAAACGCCACCCAGAATTGAATAATTTTGTTTTAGTTTTAAAATTTCAATTTTTTTATTTTTTAATTTTTTTTATTTGCGATCACTTTAACTGCTTTGACTTCGTATCTGGAAGTGCCAAGTTTTTCGAGGAAAACAATAACAGCCCCACTTTTAAATTCCTCTGGTGTTTACATTTTAACTCGAACTTCAGCTCACCGTAACAAACAGCTTAAAGATTAAATCAATTTTGCATCGGCGGTTTGAGCGGGAAAGAAGGACTACGAGGCGAAAGAAAAAATACAAAAAATAAATTATTATTTTGGTTCTTCTTTTGAAAGCAAACAAATTTTCGTCATCGGATTTTAAGCTTTTCAAAACAACGAATACGACAAAATGAAAAATTTGCCACACACCCTACGTTGGCATACAAAAAAAAAAAAGTGGTTGCGTTTTCTCGAACAAGAAAGTTTGCTGGCTGCGTTGGTGCGTCAGAAATTGGTAACTTACCTCATACCTATTATGTAAACTTCGAAAATACTAAATTCACAAATCAATCACCGTTATTTTTGAAACATTCTTCGTCGTATAAGTACCCGTTGTATAATAGAAAAATTCTCAACATGTTTTTCACTTTATCGCCATTAACATAACGTAATTTACATATAAACTGTAAAATTCGAATTTATAACAACCCGTAGGCTAAGTATGTTGAACGAAGAATGACAGAGTGAAAAAAATTTAACAGGAATTTCGTCATTAAGATACGAATAATACCAATTGACACACTTAATTCCGTATTTTAATTCGTTCTTTTCTTAAAAATTCAAAATCCCAAAAAATAATCATATTATAGAGCTTATTCTGCGATGAAAATAGTATCAGGCTAAAAATAAATGTAGCCTTTAGGTTTACACCGGAATTTTGGAAGAAAAGTCGATTCTAAGATAATGGGCTTCACCTATTACTTAATTGGTTATGAAACATTGATCACCAGTCCCATTAAAATTAAAGTTTCAAGTTATTAATGACTAAAACATATTATATTGAATACAAAACACCGAAAGAAATTAAAAAAAAAAAAAAAATTCGCATTTTATTTTACATCAGGATTTATGGTACTTTCACTTTGCAAAAAAAAAACAAAAAAAAAAACAAAAAAAAAACAAAAAAAAACATTAAGTTCAAATGGCAACTTTTAATTAATGACGTTCCATTATGTGAATTTTCTCTTTACCCGCGTATTGCAAACCAAAAAAATCACTTCAACCCCCTCTCAAACGTGCATTCATGCATATAATTATATATATATATATTTTTTTTTAATGTTGAAAACATAGACACGGTTGTTTATCGCAATGTTGTTTGGTATTCCGATGCACACGAACATTTGCAAAACCATTGTTCATTTTTATTCATTCAAGTACCTTCATCTCGTTTCGTGGCTTTAAACAGGAAATTAAATTCTTGTTAGAGGTACGTTTTTGCCATCTTTTTCTGCACTTTTCCACCTTTTACTCTATCTTTGCAACCCCCCTCTTACTCATTCTTTCTCTCTTTCTCCCTTACTTTCGCTTCTACTCATTTTCATTTGTTTCATTTTATTTTAAACAGAAAATCTTATTTTATATATTTATTAGCAAAATAGAAGACGAGCTGCCAATTTAACGCTACGATTATTCTTTCTCATAGACGTCTCGAATTTTTTCAATTTTAGTATTTCTTCCTTTGACTTTTTTTTTTTTTTGTTAATTGTCACTTAATGGAGATATTAAAATCACGCAGCAACGACAACATTTGAAAAAAATGTGCGAAAAGATAGCAAAACCTGCTTAAAACTTCTCTAAATGACGACGACGTTTACACCAATATTTCGAAAAACTTTTTTTGTACAATTTAGCCGACGAATTTCGAACGAATAAATCATAGAAATAAAATGTCCTCTCATACTTACTCTAAAAAATATTCTAATTCTGATACATTAGTTTTTTTTTTTTTTTTTTTTTTTCTTTTAAATTGATAGACGCAGAAACCACAAAAAAAATGGGTTAAAAAGGCGATTTATCTGGGAAAATTTTTTTAATCTCACCAAACGGAAAATCTCGAGTACGTCTGTAATCGTATTAAATTTCCTTTTTCGCGACGAACTTTGCCACCATTTTATTATTTATGATCTAATAACGACTAATAATCGAGCCTGGTGGGTATACCTGTGATTTACGACTTTTTCGTTTTTTTGTGTTTGTTTGGTTTTTTTTTTTTACCCCCATTTTTTGGAGGGTGTTAACTTCGGTAAAGTGAAAATAAGGAGAGCGGAAAAAATATAGGGGTAACTTTCGCGTGTTTCAGAACCCCTATTAACGATAATAAATTAAATGAAAGTATTTTATTTTAGTGGTATTTTCGATGCAATTGCGAAGAAAAGAAATATTGATCAGCTGTTCGTGTAAATTTTTTCCCAATATAGATTTGCAACGTCAATACGAAACTTTTGAAAAATCTATACCTACCTAATATTCAAATGCATATTCGTAATTTTATTTTGTCTTGCACCCTTCTTGCGAAATATTATTTATATAAATGTAATGTACCTATTTAAATTTCTATGTGAAATAAGTAAAATTGATTGGTTATTGATCCGAGTGTATATGACTTATGAGAGTCTTTACAAAATATGTTTGGATGTTTAGACGCTGCAATTAGCAGAAGGTTCTGTTCACGTTAACAATAAAGCGAATTTAATTCACAATAAAAATATATAAATTGGTAATTATTACATTTCAAGTAAACGGATAAAAACTATTATCCGTGTTGAAATAACAGGTTATAATAAAATTTAATTTTAATTTTTAACGTACCTATACTATTCGCAAAATATGCCTTGTGTAAATATTTTTACAAGTTTTAAAATAGATCCATTAGGTATCCTGCTAGTACTAGGGATTGAACCTGCTATTGACAGGAACCTAACTCAATCGACCATCATCACCCAATATGTAGCACCACATTCACACGGGCATGGTGCTCAGTGATGATGGTGCGAGGATATGCCGATAAGTGTGCATGGCCACCACATCACTTCCCTCCAGTAAAACTGAGTGAGCGTTATTGCGATTAATTGAGGTGGAGTGAGAGCACTGACGCATGAGACTATCACCCACTTTTCATTTTTTTCAATTTTTGAAAATAATAATATTTAAAATAAATTTTTGGCCGTTTTTAAATAATACCTACATTATAATAATACGTACCGAGGTTATTCATGTTCATACTTATTCATTTCATATTCGTTCTTCTATTCTTCTCACCATTTTTTGTTATCTTTTCTTCTATCTTTTTTCATATATTTTTCTTCTCTTTCACACTCATAGTCACGGTCATTCTCCTTTTTCTATACGTCGATCTTTTTATTTCTGTTCATAAATTTTCTAAATTTTACATGTTCACTAGCCTTTTTCATGTTTCATCTACACGGATCTTCATTTCATCTCATTCATTCCTCTTATCTCAACCAAGTACATATTTTTCCATATTATATTATTCCCCGCTGAACTTTCGGCAATATTCTATACTTATCTTTTTCTCATTATATTCTTATTTTATTTTTATTCTAACAGAAATCTCGGAGGAAAAATTGACTTTACAGAGTCAGTTGTTTTTTAAATGCTCTGAGAGCAACATGTTTTGTGCCTTTTCTTATCTGGTTAAATATATTTTGTATGATTTTGTGAAAATGTGTTGATTCTTTTGAAAGGAAATGGGTAATATTCGGTGTTGTGGTTCCTGATTTTCATCTGAAGCTGAATGGTAGTCATGTAAGTAAATTCCATAAGAGATTCCAAGGTACATAGGAGTTAAAATATAGCCGTTTCCATGATGACATTGGGTCCACAAACTCTGGTAGGCTGAGCCAGTTGGGGGCAATATTTTTGAGTTGCCACCCTTTGCAAATGGGACTGAATTTGTGAGTTCTTTCAGCCGTGGCCCGTGGTTTTCTTAAAAATAATGTAAGGAACTGTTGGGTAGTGTGTCCATAGTGGGCCCCCCTGGCATACCACAGCACAATGGTTAAGTGCATGTATGGTAATGGTGAATGCCCCCTGTACATCATCGCATCAGACCTGTATACCTACCACAGCCACCACTGCACTCAGCACACTCACATTGTTGAGCAGCGAGTGAATGGACCACAACACTAAGCTAACATGCCAAAAAAGAGCAATGTGCTCAATCATCTCAGATCATATCAAGTTTACTACTTGTAGGTATAGGTATGTGTGTGTGTGTGTGTGTGTGTGTGTGCACACCTTAGAAACACAAACAACTGAAGATACCTCGTGTTTAACTGATTAAGATTGTTGTGTGTGTGAGCCTAGCTCAGTACTACTCAAATTGGCAGTACAGACAATGTAAAACTTCGAGTGCTTAAAAGTTGTTCGTTGACTATAATGTCCACTGACCCACTAGGTGATCAATGAGTGTGCTTGTTCATCTCAGTCACCCATCGCCACAGATTCTAAATGACAAAATGATGTTGACAGAAATGAATCGGTATTACCTATCAGTCGAATTAAGATTATAATGAAAAGTTTGCCTGATACAGTATTGGACGAGATGCATTGTATTTAGTGCTAAACCACTGTTGTTGGTTAGTTATAATAAATTCATGATACTGTTCTGGTTTAAGTGCCTTAATCCGATTTTCTCCTAATTTGGTCCACGTACAGTACTATACTTCGTTGCTTTATATATCAAATTTTAAAGGTCATTGAAATTCAAACTTCGAAAATTTTGTAGGTAAAAATAATAATTTTCTGGTCAAAGTTCTTCAAGAACTGTTTTTTTTTTTTGGTTTATTTTTTAAACGAAAATTCACTGAAAATTGAATGTGATGGCGTCACGAGCAAAACGACTGTTGAAGCTAAAGACGCTCGTCCTTAGAGGTTTTTTTTTTCCTCTTTAATATTGTTAACATTCAAGGACAAAATATTTTTAGAGAAAACTAGGATCGTTTTTGGTGTCAGCCAAAAGCAAAAATGATTTAAAAAATATTAGCAAAACGTTACCAAAATCACACGAAAAAAGTACGAATAAAATTAAGTACTTTGTGAACTAAAGCATAAATAAAATTACAAAGGTGGTCATCAAAAGTGCAAATATATTCTCGTATATTTATCAGTTGTCGAGTGAGAAATAGTTAAACGTATTTTACTGATAAATAGGCTACAATGTGAAACGGATGGCTCAGATAAAACCTAATTCATCGACTCATACTTGGTAAGGTATTCGTGAGAAAAATAATAATAAAATAGTTGCGACCAGATAACACTTCAGTTTATATGACTCGGATGAACAGAATATTGTAAATTATGTGACCGAAGTGGGCATCAGGAGACAAGTGGCTCTGATCTAAGTTGTTCTCAAAAAATTTTTTTGTTAATTTACGAACTCATATTCATTAAAATTTTACGATGTTTATCTACTCTTATAAGAAGTAAAAATCTTTACGCTTTTGGGCCACAGCCATAGTCTTTTAAGTAAAACAACGTAAAGTTTATGAATCAACTCGGCAAAGTTTTTGTATTTTTTCCTTTTCAATGGTACGTGCTTCTCTTATTTGATAAAGACATAAAAAATTGGATCTCTGTTCTTTGTTATTTTTTCTCGAGATACACTTTGTGTTATTTTGCATAAAAGTTTCTATTGAAAAAAATGATTACCTTGTTGATGTAGTGACTGAAATGCTACATCAGACGATTTCACATAGTTTATATTCAGGTTGTACCTGGGTAGGTACCTAACAAAGACAGAACCAAAAAAAAAAAAAAGTATTAGGTACATAAAAAAAATGGGAAAAAAGTGAAGGAATCCACTCACCCAAACGTGAGCAAATCACCTTTGAATGTAAAGAAAACACTGATTTCATAGTTGATGAAATATTTCCTTTTTTCTCCATCAATAAAATAACAAAGGTTTTCGTTTTCGTTCAGAAAAAAAAAAAAAGTAAGGGAAAAAGAAGGAATACATTTTTGAAATAGGTTAGTAATTTATGAGTAAAAGAAAACAATGTCACAAAGGAGGTACCGAATAAGCGTTACCTACACAACGAGTTCTTTTTATGTACTCTGTGATTTTTAATTTACTCGAGAAAAATCAAATACTCGATTGTTTTTCACTTTTAAACGTTTACGTTTTTATTTTCCCTCATCAAAATCAAATACCATCTTTTTTTTTTCAGCCCTTTCATTTTACTGCATTTACACAAATAAACATCGTATAGAATCGAAAAATGCATTTTCTTTTCATCCAATAAATTTAACTTTCTGTATGAAACGGTAGACTATAATAATATGTAGGCTACGTCTGAAATCTGTATTGACAAATAATTTTTTCCTCGTTGTTTCAAAATCTCTGTCGCATAAAGTACTTTTTCCGGTTTATTGTTCGTCTTGTATTACATAGAAAAATAATAATGGGTTTTTCTACGTCGAATTCTATCCATAATAATCGTTCACTGCTCTTTTTTTTCTTTTTATTTTGCCTTAAATTTAAAAAATCTCACTTTTGAAGAATGATTATCGATTTTTAATTCAAAAAAAAATTTTTTTTTTTATTCAAGCAGGTATTTATTGGAACCATCCAATAGATAGGAAACTAGGAGATTATATTTCATTTTGTAGCAGAATTTTATCGTATTATAGGCTGAATTCGCTTCCCCTCCATTCTTTTTAACGATGAAACTAAAGGAATTTATATTTTTTTATTCTATGGATTATGAAAAGACCATCACATAAAACTCTTCCATTTAACTGCTGTTGAACTGCTTGAATTCGAGTTTAACCGAATCAGAATTCACTACGATTAAACGTCCGAGGGAGGGTCAAGGTTCGGTATCTTTTTCCTCAAACGAAAATTAGTAGACTTGAATTTGGATTTTATTGTTCTCCTCAACAGTTATACTCAGCCTACATAGAGTACTTTTAGTTTTCTCTGGGAGGCTTCATTAGTTGTTTGAGAGACCTGGTCCCTTATACACCCTTTAACTGTGCATCTGAACCCTGATCCAGAGTGAAAATTATTAGCCTCCCTGAAGCAATTGATCAAGTATCGAAGAAATGAAATCAAGAAATGGGAAAGCAATACAAAACAAACTGTATGAAAACGAAGATGATTACAAAAAGAACAATCATTGGCAAAGAGCTGGAATCAGGCCAATATTTAAAAATTCCAGCGTCGGTATCAGTTCGGTACTTTGTTACTGTACAGTTTTATACTCGACAAGCAACCCTACCAATTTTCTTATTGTTTGGTTTTAATTTTGTTAAAATGTTGGTTTTTTCCTCCTTGCCGTGTCCAGTTATAAAAAAAAAAAAGCAGAAGTTTTTTAAATGCGAAACGGCTGAGCCGATTTTTTTAGCGCAAACTTTTCGCTTTCAAAGTTCTAAAGTAAATTGGATTCGCAATATTTTCATCAAAATGAAATAAAAGACAAAAATATACTGAAGAGCTGAAAAATGTTTAAAAAGTATTTGCTTAGTACTCGCTGTTTTATGGATACCTAATAATTAGTCGCAGTTTTGTGGTTTGAAATTAAGTATTCTGTTGATTAATTTTTCGTCTCAAAAAAGTGTCTCGTAAAATGTGAAAAATTGCTAATTAGGTACCAACACCATTTTTTTTTTTTTTTTTTTTTTAAATAACTTATAAGTTTTTAGCGAACTGTACACGTCAAATCCTTTCAAATAACACGATAATGAGGTACCGAAATGAAATTTCTAGCTTATCTAGGTATCGTCTATCAATATCTAACTACTAACATACAAAAGTGTTAAGTATGTGTGTGTGTATAATGGGTAATCTTAAAAACTATTGAATCGATTTGATTTATTCTTTTTCCATTACGAAGCTCATCTTTTTATCTTTAAAATAGGCTGCCTAATATTATGATTCGTCCATAATAATCTGAGCAGTACTGTAAAATGGGTATTTAAAATTAAATTCATTATTTCAATTGTCGTCTATTGAAGGATTAACCCAGAATGGAACAAAAGAGAAATGAAAAAAATATTTCTATCCTTGTCTCCCTTTTCACTACATTCCATTCAATTAGAGATTGCCAAAACATGACTTGTATATATATATATATATATATATATGTATTGGATATTGGATATTGGGGGCTTGATGTCCATAATAAATATTTATATATCAAGAACAATTAACAAAGAAATAACATAACTCCAGTACCGCACCAAGTAATCACTTTATTATATAAAGAAGAACAAGTAGATGTTAACTCTACGAGTACAAGAAGAAGAAGTGAGTATAACGTAAAGAATAAATTTTCTTAGTGGTATTGACGGCGGTATTGTACATCAGTGTAACCAACAAGTGCTCAAACAATCAGTGTAACCCCAACAATATGGATGAGGGGTGAATTATAAAAGGTATAATTATTCACCTTTTGAAACAAAATAGATCAATTGTTCTTTTAAATTTTTTTGTTTTCTGTTTTATTTTCCTTGCTCATAAATAAGTGTATTTTATTTGGAAACAAAAAATGGAGTGGACTTCAAAACAAAACAATGAAAAATATACCTACTAAAAAGTAAAAAAAATTCTTTTAAAATTTCTCCAGCAGGATTTAGGTCTAGGGGCTGGAATTATTAAGTTTTGTCATAAAGCTGGAAAGAATTGATGTAGGTATAAAACCTACATGTTAAGAGAAAAGAGCGTCGACTTCAATAATTCCAGTCCCTAGACTTAGATCGAGCTGGAGAAATTTTAAAAGAATTATTTTTTAATTTTTAGTACATTTTTTATTGTTTTTTTTTTTTTAAGTCGGTTCTATTTTTTGAAAACAAATTTTTTCATTGATTCTTCGTTTCTAGAGTCAGCGGCAATATTATAACTTTAAAACAAACAATTGTTTCATACAAAATGTAACTCCAAAACTACCTCATCTATTCTAAAAAAAAAATTAATCGGACCACCATGTGATGATCCTCCATCATTTATAAAAAAGTAAAAGCTGATCTTTTTATCAAATTAGTTCCAAAATAATTCGGGCCTTTTGGACCCGACTCGATGTAAAAGTTCTCTTCTAAGGATGATGTGATTTTATTCTCATCACAAAGGTTATTTTAATTGTTTACTTGTCGATATTTCTTTTAGATTTTTTACAGCTCGAACACACTCCGAACTAAAATTCAAACAGCCGACTTGAAAACTAACCTTCTCAAAACTTACTAAGACCTTACACTTCGGGAATACAATTGAGCAACGAACTTTTTTTTACCAAAACGAATCCACCTAATGTAATAGTGCCCTTTTCAGTTTAACAATCTCTCACTGAATTGAGTATATACATGTCGACTATATTTTTTTCATTCATTCTCTGTAATGCTACAGTTTGCGTAGGCCATTTCTATTCAGATTTATTGGTGGAAACTGATGGCTGGAATTTAACAGTCAATAATTTTTCTATTTTTTATGATTTTCAAATTTATCTGAATATCTTTGTGAATCATATTATCATGTTTCAGCTAATATTGAAAACAGAGTGTATTAAATATAATAGGTAGAGGATCCACATGAAACAAAAAATGGTACCACTTTCAGGATTCAAAGTATCCTGGCCTCCCTAAGGTACTAACAATTTTCAATCCAATTTTTATCTACGAAATTCGTGGTTGTTGTAATTTCTCAATTAATAATTATATTTATTCATTCATTTAACTGAATTATTTGAAAAAAATTAATGATTATTGCCAATGAGCGTGAATGATGAGCAAGCAAATTCGAATTTGGTATCATAAGAGTGGGGACAATAGTTACAAAATTGGTGCCATTTTTTGTAATAGTGTTTAAACGAGCGTGCATACTTTATATTATATTTAATACTCTGTATGCAAATTCTGAAAACTATAAAGTACAGAAAAAGTGCTCAAATATAATTATGTGGTTTGTTTTATTTTCCACAAAAAGGTTAACCTCTCGTAAACACCAAACACCAACTGTATTTCTTTTGATGTCTCAGAACTGAGCTCAATGTCAACACAATGACACCAACCTGACACCTGATCACACCTCCTTTCCAGTAAGTGCAAAATAGTGTTACTCCGTGGTAACACTGTTTTTGACACTTTTGTGGTAAAAAAAAAAACAACCACACTACAAACACTAGACAACACCGTGACAAATAAAATACGCAATTAGTAACTTGGTGTTAATCGGGTCGCTTTTTGGGGCAAATAAAACAAACGTATGGCTGCGAGTGCTCAAACGCATTTCTACAATTTTTGTTACAGTTTTTAAAGATTACTGTAAAAACTGCAAGCTCTCAAATGAAGCTTTTATCTTCTATTTTATAAATAAAAATAAATTTTTCTCTGTTTACAACCAATGCATTCCTAAACCATTCACCCGACTGAGATGAAATTTTAAAGAATTGTTGTGGGCGCTACCAGGAAGGTTTCTGAATAAATTAAAGAAATTATTATTATGAGTGTACCAATTGTTGCAGGTAGATGATTTAAAATAAAAAATATTTAAAATATAAACAATTTCTTTCTTTCGGTGTCATTGCAACGCATGCCGTATAACAGCTAATTCAAGAATAAATACAAGAATTGATAATAATTATCAAAATGACTGGTACGCATAAACAAGGTTAACTCTAATTGTAGAGATCTATCAGCATACATATGAGGGTGACGACAGGTAATGCGGACAATTAACACTTAAAGTCTGACACATTGAAAACCTAATACTGTCAAAAGAAAAAACTTTAGCCCAGCAAGCCACGCTAGAAGGATTGTCTTAACCAAAAAAAAAAATTTATAAATAAATACAATACAAAAAAAAATATCAAAATTAGGTAGATATTGTCCAGAATGCTGGATAAAAATCACGTTTAATGAATTAGTGTCCAGAAAATGCATTTTATAACTTTATAACTACTTGACCTCCATAAATGAACCATAACAGGATAGGTATATCTACTACGGACATACCGTCCGGTCAATCTTAACCAAAAACAATAGGGTTTCTCCTTGTCTCGATCCAAATAAGTGAACCAAATTTCATGAATATTCGATCTGTACCGTGTTAAACAGAAATGTGTACTTATAATAATGTAATATTAAATTTCAGCCGCAATAGTGCTAAAATTTTCGTGTAGTCGTGAGAAAAAGAACAAACCTACCCCGGAGTCTTAATACAAGATCTTTTTACCTAGTAGTAATATAAGCATAAATTTCTCATTTCATAGCTTAGCACATTCAGTACCTGGCACAGAGTTGTATGAGTCACCAAGCTGCAAAGCTAGAAAAATTGGCATTCTCCTTTGTTCACAATAACATGATTTACCTACTACAGTATTTTGCTTCGAATAAGAAAACAGACCTACCTGCCCCCTTCAGTCCCTTATATTTGATTACACGATTCACTCACTTCCCTTTCATTTTCTGCATCTTCCCCCTTCTTGAGATGATGATATCAAAGAGACGATCGACACAGTGAACTAATGATTTTCTCCATTTTCACTCTTTTTATGTCAGTGTATTACAATCTCAGCATTAACACAAATATTCTAAGATATATATATAGAATACCTAAATAATTTTCGATTTATTTCTTCTCCTCCTTCTTCTGCTTTTTGTTTTGGTTTTTTTTACGATCGTATCGAAAAGCGGTTTCATCTACAAATTCGAAACTGCTAAATCTGAATCGCTTTCTCCAATGGAACTTGTGTATAATCAAAATCTCACCATCCATAACGAGTATATAATATAGTTTCTGGGATAAATTGAAACGGTTTCCTCGTACAAATCGACGACTTCCATCCTCCTTTTTTCATAAATACATATTACATGTGATATCCAGAATTCGTCATTTCATATATGTATAGATATTATATTTCATCGTTATTCCTTTTTGCCACTTTCGCGATTCGCATTTCTTAAAGAGCACGAATTCTCGATAAAAATATCATCAGCGATCCAAAACTATCATCGACTGCTGGGCAATGTCGTATCATATCATATATATATAGGATACTTATGCCTATATGTATGATATGCGTACAGCAAATCATTTGGAAAGTCGTAGAATGCGTTCACCAATCAAATTCAATGAATGAGTGAAATTTCACACGATATTTTTTCCCCCTAAAATGCGTCATATTTTCTCCAACGGGTGTTTTTTCCTTATTTTCACCTTTATCCCTTTTACCTTCTTACCATTCCTCCCAGAGCACTTAAAAACAGAAAAAAATTGTTATCAATTTTTTACATCGCTCCCTCAGTCAAATACTTATATATATATATATATATATATATGTTTTTTTGTTTTTTTCAGCTGAACAAAATTTCTACGATTAATTTAACCCTCTTGGCGAAGTTTTTAAAAACGTTGTTCAGAAAAACCTATGAAAGTTTCAGCAACTCGAATTCATCATTTTCTGCCTTCACCTTTCTACGTTCTAGGCCAATGTTTAATGACTTTTTATTTCATTTTTTCTGCCCATTCCATCTTTCCTTCTTCGCTGGAATCGAATTTTCAGTAATTATGCCATTTAGAGGCATTAGTTGTTGCGGTGTAAATTTTTCTTCTCGGCTATAAAGGATTTTTTTCTTAGAATCTTCTTCTTCCACGAAATCTAAAAAAGGTAGGTAATAGACCTATACCGACATTAAAACAAAATATGATGAAATGTTTGATAAAAAAGTGTCCTACTCTTCGGTGTTGCGTATCTAGGTATACTAATAGCATTATATTGAAAAATTTTCTTCGGAATTGTTGTTTGTATTATGTAGACCTAAAGTAGATAGATACTCACCACGAAGAAACGTCCTTTTTGCAACACCCACCACACAAATAGACGTTTTCATGCGTATTAACTATACGTGAAGGAGGAGACTTTTACTCCTATGTTATGTAGAAAAAATTAAAATTTCGCGTATGCGCAGCTTAGAACTTGGTTGAATTATTATGTCACTTTTTTGGCTGCACATGCACACTATGTCTTATCCTACATTATGAAATTTCTACACTCTTCCTGAAATAGTGAAAAACTGATTGTCAAGTTTCCTCAACATTTCAGTTTTGAAAAAAACCTCTACTATTTCACTTTATGATTCTTCAGTCTCTGTTGAAGCTAGAGAGCTGAGGTTGGTGTTGCTGGAAATCAGATAAAATTTGTAAAACTTCCATATAATTTTTTCAATAAGTCTGTTCGGGTGATCAGAGAAACTACAAACCTACAGAAAAATCTGTATCAGTTGTAGTTTTTTTTTTTTATAAGTTTACAAAATCTCATCTAACTGCCCAAACAACATTTCGTAGGTTTTAGGAGGTTTTAAAAAATTAGAATGTGCTATCAATTTATCTTCAATCAAATATTTTATAAATAGCTGAACAGCTAGGACTAAACACACATTGAAATGAATTTAGACTCAGAAAATACAAGAGAAACTACTGAGGAAGAAGATATGAACTTCAGTTTATTCTTAGGAATGAATGATCTCCCCACAAAGCTGTTTTTTATTACTAATACCAATAATTATTCTTGTTTGCTTCCATTGAACTTACACAAAATCAAAGTTATCGAGAGCAATTGGGAGAGAATCACCAGTTTTAAAAATCTGAAATTTGTCTGAGACATCAGCATACATTATTTGAAGATTCTCTCAGCATTTTATCACAATCAAACGTTCAAGTTTTGAAATACCTATCTTAGTAATTCCTCAACCAGACTGAATTCACATTATTTGAATCATTCATTGCGAACAGAATTTTAGCTATATCTCAAGAAGTAAATGTGTGATTAAGTAGAAATTTTCTTGAAATATTCACATATGTTAGCAGAAGATCATATGAATATATGTTTGAAATTGTGCGTTTGGTTTTAAAGATACCGCTGAAATTCTGTTCGGATCCTGTGATTCAGTTCACAGGATATATTTATATTGAAGTAAAAATTAAATTATGATGTAGGATATTTTATAGCGACGTATTTTAATTTAAATCACATAATCAATAACAAAATAAGTTGAATCATTTCTAATTTCTCATCATTCATCGTCTACTTCAATTTCTTGATTCATATTTTTGGTAACTGATAACAAAAAATATAAAAAACGCAACTTACAACCCTGAAAATGTACCTCCCCAAAAAATTCGAACTCTACAAAATCTACAGCTAGAAAAAGTTGCTGCAGATTTTTTCACAGAACTATCAAAAGTCTGGACGTTTGTAATTTGTAGATATCGCCTTAACACGTTCCTGTAGCTATAGAAAGATAGCCCGAATGGATTTCTATTTCAGTGAATCTGTCAAAACCTACAGAATATTATAGAATCTGTAGTTTTTCTAGTCAACCGAACAGACTTATTATCTTTTCCTGCATGAAAATAAATAAACAAAAAAACAAAAAAATGCAAATTAATGGAAAATAGGCTGGTTTTTGGAATCCAGAAATCTCGTCTTTTTCACTCGATGATTTTTCAGGCCCAGTTTAACCTTGAAAGCTAGGGTTGGCATTTCTGAAAAAATGAGAAAATTTTATGTAGTTTTTCAATCATGCTTAGATGGACGAAAATAAAAAAACAAAAAAAAAGGCAAATTAATAAAAAATTAGCCCATTTTTGGAATCTTGAAACCTCTCATTTTTCAATCAATAATTCCTCAGTTATTAAGTAAGCTGGAAATCTGACGTTGGTACTGCTTAAAAAAAGAGTAAATTTGCTTAAATCTTTATACAATAAACTTCTTTATTCATCCTTAGCTATTTTAAAATAAATGAACAAAAAAACTCAGTCAATAGAAAATGTTCTATTTTTCCATTGTCCAGATACATTTTCAAAAAACTTTTTCTTTCATGAAATTTTGTTTTAAGGGTGGTATAATAAAAAAATAGTGTGTAACTGTTGAGAAATAATATACTGACATATAATTTGATAATATAACCTCAGAATGGGCATTTTCGACATATACCTATTTATAACCTTAGGTATCATCTGGGAGCTGTAGAGATTTATTGAAGATAAATTTTTGACTATTGATTGAGAGAAAATTGGGATTGTCACAATTTAATGAGAAAAATGAACTTCCAAAAATATAATTTTAGGTATTTGGGTGGCACGGGGATTCGAACCCATACTGACTGAACACCTAAACTTCCCTCGTCATTGCCACCAAAAGTCAGCACTGTATTCACTCGGCCACGGTGACGGGTGACGGCAAACGAGGGTGAAGCAGTAATAGCCGACATAGTGTGATAGCTGCCACAATAATAAATGTCAGTTACATTTTATAACTAAAACAAAATGAAAATAGCGATACCAGAGGTACAGTTTGGCCTATCCTCAGGTCCTTGGCTTAGTACTAATGTTTGATCCGAATTTCATGACCATCAGACCAAAATTGCGATTTGTACCGTGGCAACAATAAATTTGCTTTCATATAATTGTATGCTATATGTGGTGGTGGAGGCAGAGAAACGATCTAGAGAGAGAAATAGTATAGGCTACCATAAGTGATGTGGTTGTTGTGTACGCACACAAACATGCACCTACTCACACAGTCATATATTTTTCTTCTCTCTTTCCTCTCTTCTTTACACCAAAATTTACACCAAGTTTTCCACCGAGATTTGTGCGGGCCGCCTTCTCATTTTTATTTTTACCCCATAGTGAAAATAAAAAAGTGTTCCACATTGAAAAACAAAAAATGAATAGCCCTGCCAAAAAATTAGCTGGGGCCTTCTCTGAATGATTCTGTTTTTGTGACAACATGTCACCTTGGTTTATAAATATGGAACTTGAACTTACCATCTTCAAACGTTAGGGAAAAATGAACAAATAAAGAGCTTTATAAACGGGGACTGTTCGTTTGGTTAAAGACTTTGACCATATAATACTGGACCGGTAGAGCAATATACTTTGTAATGTCAAGACATGCCGGTATAAAAGTGGTCCTAAAGTATCTTCCGCGTATTTTTTATATTTTGCTCGAGTTACCAATTTAGAATACATTTGATGAAGTTATCTCTTTAATTCAGAAGGATAGCATACATAAACGTAGTGTGAAGTATGTCAAAAGCACCGGCATGGCTAACAAGAAATTATCGTTCTTTACTGCTCCAGTAGGTACTACATAGTCAAAAGTTAAATAGTTCAATAAACATTTTGATAACACTTCTTAGAAATTGTTGTTCTGGGAAATGACGACTGGAAATGAGATACGAATTGTAAAAATTGTATATCATTGATGATAATACTCGACTCCCATATAATACAATTCCCTCAGGATTTAGCTCAGTCAAACTCCAACAATTCGCATATAATCATAATTCATACCATAAATGAGCTTTTATTCTACTCACTATACTATGATTTATAAAATATACCAATACTGCTGCCAAACTTCCACGACAAAATAAGCCAAAGCCCAAAAAATAATAAAAGCTTATCTTTTAAAAACAAGTTTTTAACCTAAACTTATATTACAATTTGATACGATTACCTCGATTTTGGCTGTGAGTTTTGGAATCTATCGCATAAAAATATTTTTATCGTTGAATATGAATACGAATTACACCCTTGACGCAATCTGTGCCAGTATATCTTCCGAAAATTTTCAAGTTTCCAGCACTAAGAACGTGATGAAGTGTTTACGCACTAAATTTTTTTTTTTGTTCTTCCTACACAACTCTTTGCGTGGCGAAAATCTTAATTACTTCGACAAAGCAGAAACTTTTAATTAGACTTTGGTCGGGTACACGGGCCTATCGAAAAGTTTTTAAGTTTCTGTAATCCGGTCTCGGTTACAGCGCAGTGTCGAATATATTTTACTGGATTTAGGCAAGGAAACCGTTGGGAAAGCCTAAAGAGACCAGCTAATCTGTTTAAATACCTAATATTTAGTATTTAGACCTACCATCCATTATATAGATAGTCTATTTCAATTTATAACCATTTTACGATAGTTGAGCGTAGTTGAAGAAAAAATTTCTACTTACTTTAAAATCAGAGATGAGACAATGTTGGATCAATATTGGTTTCTACTGTGTTAAACCAGTCTCCGATGTCGATGCTCTATCGAATAAAACTGAAAAAATAAATAAATATTTTCGAGTTCCACAAGAAATTCGTGGATACCAGAAGATAGGCGTTGTTATCTCTGCGTGATTGCGAGAAAAACACAAATTATTATGATCAATGTTACGATCGCCACTGACAAAATCACACAATTTCCTTGTCAGATCTGACGAACGGTATACGAGTTATAAATACGAAAGATCAAAAAATCAAAATAAAATAAATTAAAATAAATGAAAGAAATAAAAATAAATTTAAACCTCGGGTTTTTCTTGAAAATTTTTTAAAAGAAGTTGGCTCTGCAAGAATGGTGAAATTAGTATCCACCTTCGCTGTAGATTTTCTTCAAAATTTAGTGTAAGAAAACGATGAGGTGGTGCTCAATTGGGGAGGAATTTTAAATGAATTTATGCCTACTTGCTTCATAATTGTCAAATTTTAAAGATTTTTTTTTTTTCAAAATTTGAAAACCAAATTTTTTTCCATGGTTAAAGCTCTACAGACTGACGTAATTTCTGAACAGGGATAATATAATATGTTCTTCACGTTACTGTGCACCAAGAATGAAACAGTTTTTGAAAATTTACTGCATCGAAACCATAAAAAAAAAATCATTCTAACCTAGTGAACTGAAGCCTTAATGACTAAATTGAGGTTCGGTGTGTATATTTTTTCAAAGACGTTCTCAGGACATGTTTTTTCCTTGAAATAATCGCAGTTGAAAAAAAAGACAACGGGAAACTAAAATTTTTATAAATTTATAAGCCCGCTTGAATTCACAGTACGAAGTGTTTTTCCGGAATTTTTTCTGAAACATGCGGCTTCGTTATTTTACACTAAATCCAAGTCTGTTCTCAGAATTGTTTTTAAATTTTTATCTCCGGGTAAGTACGTGCCTAGTAAATTGGTAATCTTCTACCAATCCATTTAAAAGGCCAAAAATAGAGGGTATAATTGGAAAATGGTTCGTTATCCTAATCCGCCAATTCTGAGCACTGATGCAGTTTTATCGTTAAGAAAAAAATAGAAAAAAAAAACCATCAGAATAACTGAAAGAAGTATATTTTTGCCTAGACTGAAGAAAGCTATAAGATTGAGATATTTTATGTTTTCAAATAATCATAAAACTTTGACTGCTTTGGAGAAAACAAAATATGCTACAAACTACCCTTCGTGAGAAGATGGGGTGAAAATACCACTAAAAATTTAATTATCTCGAGTTCATCCTGATGAAAAAAACTGAAAAAAATGTCTTGTTCATACCAATTTTTACATTCTTCGTTGTTTATATTTATAAAATCGTGGGAAAAACGTAATAATTTACTCGAAAACAAAGCTAATTAGTATGACCGACCACAAAGAAATATCGTTATAAATTTTTAGAAAAAATACATTATTCTAAAATTTAAATAATTACATAAACAATATTTTGCATTAAGAACCAATTTTCCTTCCCAGTACCCAAATTTCAAGAAAATCGGAACAAAGCATTTTTCTTGTTTCTCATTCGGATCACCTTTCATACAGTCTTACATACTAAGGTTGAATTTTCAAAAAAATAAAGGAAAAACGATTCCAACAAATCGAGAACCGAATGGACTTCTTTCGTTCCGAGAGAAAGGATGGTGACTTCCACGTTAGCTGATGGAATTTTTTACTGGTACCAAAGTAGCCCCAACAGATAGAATGTAAGAAAAATGAGACACAGCTGAATACGATTCACGTTGAATATGTACGCAGAAAGAAAATGGTAGTATCTTTAAAAAAAACGAAAAATAAAAGAAAAAAAAATCAGTGGGTGAAGAAAAAAGAAAGTTCGAAACTAAAACTGAAGTGGTTGAAGTGAACTACACACTTACACACAGATGTACAGACTCATACATACTTTCGACGAAGATAAATGAAACATATACGTCGTTTTTTTTCCTTTATATTTTTTCCTTTCTTCTTTTTTTTCTTCCTCGTTGTTGTTTTTTTTTTTTTTTTGTGCGTATCCATGATTCTTTTTTTGAAAAGTGTCAGCTAGTAAATGGCTGCAAATCGGTACAACGTATACGACACAGATGTAGTCGAAAATGACACTTTTTTTCTCGCATTTTTAGTCGTACCTACCACTTAGTGAAGCTAAATATTTTGTTTCTGCTCGCCAAAGAAAAATTGTTAATGGCACCGAGAAATGAATGCTGGTTGAGAAAAGTGAAAAATCTGCGATAAAAAATTGATGTGTCATGATCGCTTAGCTATACAAATTTTTTTTCTTCTCCGTTTCAAAACCTTATTAAAAGCATCTTTACAAGCATCTTTACGTTTCAGATTATTTTATGCCAAATTTATTCGCTTTCTAAAGAGTGACTGCTGTGTCATAGTTCCTCCTTCTGTCTTCAATGCATGGTCTACTAGTGCAGTAAACTTTCGCCGTGTAAACAAACATTTACTCTATTTAAAATTTTCTACTCTAGTGATAAGCAAACGGAGAGGGGGAAATGTATACTTTATCGCGTACAAAATAAACGTCAGTTGCTACTCCATAACTCTGTTTGATAGGATTACACTAACTAACACCAACCTGCACCGGTAGGGATATTCCACAAATATTCGAGTAAAACTTGGCCCAAAGTCATGAAACATTCTTACATTTGTGGAATTGCCCTCCTGGTGTATGCCGGTGTAAGATGGTGTAGTCCTATCAAACAGAGCTATTGTTTTCAAATTATAGAGACTTGCCACGGACGTGCCATTATCAAGGTAATTCCACGAGGATGTAGATTCTTTGGCAATGGCTCAGATGACCCGTTTATGGTTTTATTGGTTCGATGACCGTTACCACATACTCTACTCTTGACCAAGAATAAAGCTATGTAATTTATCAAAATGAATTTTTCCCAAGGTTAGAGACCCATCAAAATTGGACCATTGTAAAAGGGACCACGAATAAGAGGAGGGCTATCATCTGCGAAAAAATATTAAAAGAAAATTTTCAGACTCGAAGCAGAAAATACGAATTTTTACTTTAAATATATTCGAAGTATTTTCGTTTTCTCTTTTTACTCGATGCACAAGACATTAATAAATTAGAATCTTATTTCGTCTCACTTAAGTATAACGGAAATGAAAAATGTTTGCAACAGTTTGCTTTTTAGTCTTTCTCATATATTTCGACATTTTCTGTACATTTTCTACCAATTTCCATCTGTTCATTAATTCATATCTAACAATATTTCTCGGAGACAAATTCTTGTTAAACGTCATAATGGCGGAGGCGATTTTATTGAAGAGCGCTTCCTTAATAATGTTTTCAGTTTTTATTTCAATTTTAGTTCCATCTATAAAAAAATTAAAAAATTGTTTTTTATTTTCTAGAAACCAATATATAGTAAAAATTAAGTGGAAAGTATTTTTTTTTATCAAGTTACGTACAAACGGGGTATTAAAATAGACCTAACGAAGGGGTCAGGGATGGAGTTGATGAACGTTATTCGTTTCATATTGACACCATTTTCCCATTTTCACCAATTAGTTTTTTAATGTGCAGCCTACGTAATCGTTCTTATATATAGAATTATTTATAAATTTTATATTTGTCGTTTTAAATACATAAATCAGAAATAGGTTAGGATTGAAATTTTCACGAAAGGTGATCATCAAATGAGACCAAGTCTTATGGGAGTTTTGTGTATATTGATCCAGTTGTTTTTGAGAAAAATATCAAACAAAAAATTTCTGGAGAATGGCAAATTACTTGTATTACTTGAAATATCCGTTTTCGCATTTACGACGCAAGACCTAGTTACCAGAGTGTTTCTGTATTGTACTTAGTAGAAATTTAATATTTAAGGCGCTATATGGGTTGTGAAATTAAAAGGGACGCTTCTTTTTAATTGTATTTCATGAGACAGTGCATTCTGGAATTGGTTAAAAATTGGAGCCAGAATTTATTTCAGTATTATTATCAAAGCTTGAATGATAATTTAACCATTTTTTGTGCAACTTGAGGTATCTACTCGTGTGCTATGTCTATGAATACTGTTTTTAGAAGATCTTTCGTTGAATCTATTTTAAGGTCTTTATGATAACATTTTTAGCGCTAGACTTTTAAGAAAATAATGTTTTTCTAGATTTTTTCAGTTAACGAACTGATGTATTAAGATAATGAATAGAAAATTTGAGATTATACAGTAAAAGTAGGATCCTAATTTCATATTCTACAAAAATGCTTCAAATTCGATTATTTTGGGATGTTGTAAGTAGTACATTTGTTTTAGTCTCCGATCTTAAAAGATTTCAGTGAAAACTAATTTATTTGATCTGAGGTTACAGTTATAATATAATTTTTTGTATCTCCCGTTTTGAGCTACTAGGAGCCGAGAAGTGTTTTAATGAAAAAATAAAAAATCGGTCAGTACCCACCTCAAAACAAAAAATTTAATTAATTATAGGCGGATGTAGGTATGACACAACACATTTGTAATATTATTAGGTACAGGTAAAGTTGTTTTAATCCCTCATTTTTACCAACCATGGGCTGAAAAGAGATTTAGCGATAGAAATTATTCTTATATCAGATTTGAAAACAGTACCTCAAGAGACATAATTCTTATGGATTAATAGATGGCACAAAAAATTGTCAATAGTTTCTAACATCCCCTATGTTCAATTACAGTGAAAAGAAAACTAGATTTTAAATCAGCTCCTTGAAAAACATAAGAAATAGTGTCTGACTCTGAAAAATTTCTGAGTAGTTTCTAGAAATGCTATTTCAAGCAACAGGGAGGCTTGAAATGTAGTCCAATGAAAAAGATGATGTTATAATTGAAATTGGCGTCTCCAAAAATATTGGACATTAGGGGCATGATGACCAATAAACGTTTACAGGACTGAATGAGGAATAATTATCATAATACTAATAAACGCATATAAAACACAGAGTATCAAATCAGAAGTATGTATTGAATAAAATACATCTTGTCTTTAGTATCACGAGTAAGAGAGTAAAAATGTCAATGTTTCCGTCAAATTTAGGCTTTCTATAACCTCAGTAGTTCTCTTACAATATCTCTCGACTACTTTGGTTGTAACGGAATTGTAAGGTTTACTTTTGAAGATTTATAAGTCATCAGAATACTGTCCCGCATAACATTTGATAACGCATAATAAAGAAGTTCTGAGGCAGTTCCGTATCGTAGTCATCAAAATAATAATAATTTATCTATTACATGTCATGAACAAATTACAGACCAAACACTTTATCCTAAACAACTTACAACAGTGAAAAACAGTAAAATAAACACTTTTTATTTTAAAAACATAATAAAAAGAGAAATAAAACCGTATCTTAGACACTTCTGAACATCCAGACAGGTTTATTAAATAAGAATCGAATTGAACAGAGGATTATAATTGATGGAAATTACCAGATTCGTTGTCTTGAAGATTGAAATTCAATTTTTTCAAATTGAATCGCTAAGCGCAAGTAGATGGTCTGTGTTACGAAGATTTGATAAAAAGTTTGGAAGTTACATAAGCGAAAAATATTGCTGCAGAAATGTACCCGAAACGTGACACATGTCTATTGTTTCAGATTATCATTATTTATTAATGAAATCACCATCAGGAGTTGTATATCAACACGAGTAGAATAGCGACAAAATATGGTTTTAAGAGTAGGTGAATGGAGTTTTGACTTTTGCGAACAGAACTTACATCAAGATAGATAGAGTACTTATCTGCAACTTCTAATGAACATTTTCAGTCATACCTATAATGGGGTATGAGTCTTTACCAGTAGTAGCATTAGATTTTCACGAGTTATAATATTATTATCGAATTGGTCTAATAGGCGAGAAACATGTGTGAAATATCCTGATTAGAGATGAAAAAACAGAATGTTCAGAACAGATGATTAATTCTGTGCTGATAGGAAAATAAATAAAGGCTTTACTCGTTGGACGGTAACTGATTAGTCTAAAAGGCAATAAAAAGGTTTCCGTTTCACAAAATTTCCTGCAAAATGAGCTCTAAGTATTTTATTTTACATGTTTTTCATATTTTGCCATATTCGCATATTTTCTACATATTTTACGTTTTTCAGGATATATTCGCATTACAATTATTTTAAGTTTTCTATGTAATTTTTGTCTTTTGTCTTTTTTTTTTTTTTTTAAGAATACAAAATTACAAAATAGAAACATTTCAGAAATGATATGAAGACGTTAATTTTTATCGGGTGGGATGCTGCCTTCCTCATAAAAACAAAAACACGCAAATAATTTAAATCTCAAGTTTCAAAATTATAATTTTATTAACGCCATGAAGGTCCCCGGCTAAGCTAGCCACCTAGCCTAGGTACATTAATTTAATGTAACTTCTCCCTCCATTTTGAACTTTAGTATTTTTTCTTTTTAATTAATCTGTTTTCCTCTTACACCATCAATACATAGCTCTTTCCATTGGTGGTTATAGTTATGTTCCATACCTGGTACATATTGTAATCCCAGGTCAATGGCTTCCCCTTCCATTTTGTTTTCACTGAGCAACATCTCAAACACTTTTTCTACTGTATAATTTTTCACTCCTCTATTCATACAGCGTTTTACTGTCAAACTGTTATGGTCATTTATATTTTTGTCTGTTTGAACTTTTTATATTTTTAAAACATGATGTGTTTTTACAACATGGATTAATTTTTACTCACTGGCAATGGGCCTGCTCTTGAAAATAAAACAAGGATAATGGAGGTGGGTTGCTTTCATGGAAACACCTTCTCAGAAAATACAAATCTAATTTGGTAATCATCACCTTTTTTGTTGCATGGTATAAAAAAGTTCAAACAATGGCCTAGCCAGCTGTGCAGGTCTGGACCAAAACTTGCATCTTCTTTGGATTCTGCTGGTGGAGATGCTCTCGGTTAATTAATTGAGTGTTGTTTTTTGATGAACTTACATTTGTTTGTTTTAGGATGGATTTTGCTATCCAGGGTCGCATACCACAATTGCTTCATCATCAGTTTTTACAATCGTGAAATAATCATTGTAATCCAATTTAAAAATTAAAACATTATTGTGGAATACCTTGTCGTGAGAGATATTCTCACCAGAAGGAAATTCAACAGAATTTAAGCGTGCTCAGCCACTTCGTACACAAGTACGGGTAAGCCAAAACCAAGGCGAACACTGGCGATTTTAGAGCCGGATTGGGTGGTTTATATACGGCTTATTTGCACGCACACAAACACACGTATGTAAGATAATACTTACGTCGGTGAGGGCGGCCAGGTCGCATCATCCCCTATCGTGATAAGAGATGGCTGGCCGGTTCGTGTACAGATTGTGACATTGTTTGGTGATGTCACGATTCGGTACTCATACATTACCTGCATGTACTTGCAGGTAATTACGATCGAACGTATTTTGTGTGTAGTTTAACGTCACGAGGACGATTATTAGCCTGCCCTTTGGGGTGGCGACTGTCGTCGAGGGGTCCTAGCCCCTTTACCTCATACGGTTGAGTCCCCACAATTATATTGCAAAAGACTTTTTGAAAACTCATAAAATGACACTCATATTGATTTTACATATTCAGCTCATTTTTCTTATCAGAATAAACATTTTATCAAACACATTTCCATATTTTATTCAATATTCTACTCGAATAATCCACATATTTTTGGTCGTCTTATTGATTATTCAATGATTGTATCTACATTTGACAGAATGTTTAAAGCAAAAATATAAAAATTAAAAATGGTAATTAATTATTGTCAGTTGAAAAGGGGAAGATGTAGACTTCCTTCGGAGACAACTAAATCTACTCGTTCACAAGACAGTGAAGAAACCATCAGTAAAACAAGTTGGAGGTCAGTAATCGGAACCGAGCATAGGAACCTAGGATAGATTTAAGGGTAGACTGAATAGCTGAGGAAGAAGCAAAATTTTTAGCTTAGATTAGTAGTATGATGTTAAAGATTGGTGAATATGAATTTTGGTTCGAGTGCCTATCAAGTGAGAAAAACATGAAGCTGAAAGAATGAAATGAAAAAAGAAACAACCATCGCCAGAAAAAGTAGGTTTTAAACTGGAACGTTTAAATCATCGAAAAAGATCGTAGACATGAAGTTCATAGATATAAAGCAAAACTGGTACGATTAATTCCTGACTTATTGACTCATCCGATAGCTCCAAAGCATGTACCATAAATAATTAATTGTTATGAAATTTGATAGAATATTGAAATAGTGTAGAATCAATGTATGTTTAACATTTTACAACTGTAGGTAATTACTTCGGGTTTAAATCAATTAATTAAGTAGCGAAAAATCAACATAAATGAACATAAGTTGGACGTGCCTTGAGCAGCCAATAAAATTCTGCAACCGAATAATAGTTTCCTTCAGATCATTTCTTCCACTTTTTGTCCAATTTAACATTTTATAGAAAGTTTATTGGTTTTAAGAAAAATCGAAAAAGCTATGTTAGGCTGGTAATAGCTTATACTACTACTATATTCTACTTAGATTCGTGAGAAAAATAGAACATTGCGTAGAATTAACGCTGGGCCAAAAAAAAAATGAAAAATATGATGGATAGTGTGTGGATTTGCTGCAATGGCGAATCAAGAGAGTAAACTTCGACTATTTAGTTTACCATTTTGAATAATGCACAAACACACAGCCATTTCTTTTGTCATAAATTCGAATTTCATTTTTTGTAGATGTCCAGAGTTTTTCGCTTCCATAGAATCAAAAGTGGCTACTGTTCAAAATGGGAGAGAGGGAAAGAAAGAAAATGAACGAGAAAAAAAAATAAAGGGAGAAGAAGAGCGAAGAAGACCACCAGAAAAAATATTTCTAGCCATTTACTTAAATATATGGCTCACAAATGTACTCGAAAAACGAATATAACGTTTTTTTTCTTTTCTCTTTTTTTTTTCATCTTTTGGTAGGACTGCCACTAAAAAACCAAACTTTTCAATTCTTATACTTTTTTGCGTTTTTATTCTTCCATTTTTTCTCACATACTCCATTATTGCAGCGAAACTGGTAAAAAGCATACAATAAAAATTTTTAAACTAACAAAGAGGAAAAAAAAATTAAACGATAAAATTTTTATGACTCTTGCTACGAACGGAGTATCACCAACGAAAAGATAAAAAAAAAAGGAAGACCACAGGAAAGTGATTTCAATGCATTTCTGAAGAGAAAAATAGACAAAAATACCAAAATGCAGAAAAAAACTTTCATACATGAAAAAGCGAACTAAAATGACACTTATGCCGTTCATTTTGTATGAATACTGCTTTCGAACACTCAAAATTGTTTCAAAACAACATAAGTTCCCATCGTATTTAAATGACTTTTTTTTTCTTGAATATATTATTCAAGATAAAAAAAATATTTCAACCTTTCTTCCGAGTTCTCGGTAAAAGACGAAGACTTTTAATTTGGCCCAAAACCATTTTTCAGTTTTGTGTTTTCTTTTTGTTTTGCTTTTGTCTGCTCGCCTATGTTTTTGAAGATCGTTACCATTTGAGAAAAACAAAACAAGTCGGAAAAAAGCCAAAAAAAAAACAAAGAAGTATTCTCTTTTTTAAAAAAGATTTTTTCATTTTGTTTTTCTATATTTATTCGGTAAATTTAAAAAAGCAGTTGAAGCCAAAAGTAGCACGCGAAATTAATACTTCTGGCATGGCTTTGAACTATGAATTTATTCATCCAAAGAATCAAAAATGGAAATAAATTTACTGTAGCCCAGAAGGAAAAAGACGTTTGAAATATGCGTGGGAAGTTGCAAAAAATAAATAAGTTTTTTGTTTCCCCGTCGGACTTGTTTGAAGTTTTAAAATATTGTACCTACCTACTTGTTCTAATTTTCAAATCTTAGACAATAACAACACAATACTGCATATTGTGGCTCAGAGAATTCAATAAAATTCTTACATTTTATAGCAATTTTTGAAAACTTTGGCTTACAAGAACCTACTGAAAAAAAAAAAAAAATTAGTGCAGCTGTGTCTGTACTAATAAGGATTAAAGTGCAAACATAAAATTATCTAAACATAACAAAAATGGCAAATTTTCCATTAATTTGTATTTCATAGTTCGTTTATTTTCAAACCGCCGAGGATTATTGATAAATTACCAGTTATAGATTCCAGTAAATTTTCACTCTTTCCAGCATCAGCAACCACAGATTTCTAACTGAAGTAACGACCAAGAAATCATCGAGTGAAAAGGAAGTTCTAGATTCAAAAAAAAAAAAGGCAAAGTTTCTCTTAACTTCTATTTTTTTCCTTTGCTTATTTCAAAATTGTTAAATATGATCGAAAAATGGTATGTATATTAGATTTATTCTAATTTTCTCCTCCTTCTAATGTGGTGTGCGAAAGTCTAAATAAAAGTGTAAACATAGTGGAAGCATTGTTCCAAATAATGGATCAGGAAAAGTAAATTTTTATGACACAAGCTGTATTTCACCGTAAAATGGAATTACCAAAAAAAAAAGGAACAGAGTGATCATGACATACTCCACACACACTCCACTTCGATAAGGTTTGAAGAAATTTAGAACATTCTAATATTTATCAGTATAATCAAGATTTAACATGAACAACTTTAGGGTGGGGAACATGCTTAGGCAGGAAAACAAAGAATAAACAAAAGAACATTTTTAGGATTTAGAAAGGAAAAACAAACGATGTAAATTTTACCAGAGTTCAGACGGAGGTGTTGACTTGAATTGGTTGAAATAGCAATAGCAGGTTTGACCACATCCTGAAGGCAAGCTTCATGAATTTGAATCCAAAATGAAAAATAAATTCATTTTTAAGTGAGAGTGAAACGGCTCACAAAAAGACGAACATGTTGACAATTTGATGTAAAAATCAAAAGTGAAAAACAATGCGGACAAAAGTCAGCAGTTTAACAGAAAAAGAAATGGTGGTCAGGTCTGCAATTGATAGCCAACAGTAAGTAGCTCCGTCTGTAAATTATACATAAGAAAAGAAGAAAGAAAGGAAAGGAAAATAATAGAAAATAGGAAATAATGCCCACATGTTACACTAACGATACTGACGCATGGAGCCTATCACTTTTCAAAATTTTAAATAATAACAATAACAATTTTTGAGACCACCCTATATAACAAATATTTCTCCGTGGATTTAGATTTAACTCAGTAACATATTCTCTTGAAACTTAAACTTTAAACTACATGTATATTTTTGTCCATTTTTCCATGTTTCTACTAAATTATCATTTCTTTTCACACATACTTCCACAGACTGGCATCTTCATTCTTCATACATACATCACAGTCAATCACTTCACTTTTTCACTTTTTTTCCTGTCTTTTTCTTATTCTCTTTCTCTTACATTACATTATATTAATTTCTTCTTATCTTCACACGCATACATTGCACTCTTCATATTTTTGTTTCCTTCTCTTCATCTCCTAAAGAAGCTGCCTCAGTCGAACCCTCACTCCCTTCATTTATATTTTTGTCTACTTTTAACTCGCCTTTTCCAGTCTTCCATGGCAGCTGCCTCATCTGCTGCCGCTGTACCTAAATAATTAATATTTTCTTTCTCCTACGCCGACTATTTCTTCCTTCTCTTCTAAATTTCTATCTCCATAGACTATCTAAATTTTACCTGAATATGTAATTTATTTTTACTCTCTGCTTACTCGTTTTTATGCTCTGTGTTCGTACACACCATAATTTTTTGTACTCGTCTGTACATGGACTTATATATTATATCAACATCTTTTTATTATTCTGAAAATGTTTGCTGTTTTTTATTTTTACAATACATAATCTCTTTTTATAATGATGTGTTAATTCTTTTATTGGCAATGGGTTATTTTTGGTTGGTATGATCTGTAGCTTTAGATTAATGGCTTAATCGTGAGTATTATCATGAGTATTATAAATAGCCAAAGTTTAGGGGATAATAATTTTTCCCAAGCGTGGTTGAAATTTGCATCAATGGTTACCTGGTAAACTATTTAGAGTTGGGTGGTGGTAATTATGTGGCCACCATCCAGTGTATGTGATTTCTTCTAGAGGTTTTCTGGCTGTATCAAGTGATAGTAAGAAATAATGTTGGGATAGAAGAGGGATTGTCGAATGTACCCCCTCTGGCATACTACAATACCAATTTCAACACTAGCTTAAATAGCAGCTGAGGAATAATCGAGTTAAAGGAGAGATTTTTTTTCTTTTCAAAAGTGAAATGTATTCAGCTTCAAAATGGGATGTGGATAAAAATGAGCACCATTTACCTGTTCACGACCACATAAACACTCACACAAACACACATCAGTGAGATCCACAGCTTCATGAACTGACACTCAAAGTCTCATGCAGCTCCTACTAGTGAGAACTATTTGATATTTATAGGTCAAAAACTCTTGCACAGCAAGCATTGCAAGGAAGAATATGGATTTTCAAATTAGCACACTTAAATCATTCAAACATTATAGTCCTAATAATTTAGTCAATTACGAGGGGCATTAGAAAAGTAGGGTCCTGATTTTTTTTTTTTAACACAGATGGTAACACTGGGAAGAATAAAATACGTAGAAGTGTAAGTAAGGTTTGTGTGATGTCATCAATCCATGCGTGTTGTTTTGAAGTGCGTTTGTGTATTAGTATGTTGCTATAAAAATGAATACACCTCTTCCTAATGCCGCTAAATAAAATATACGGGAATCAACATTTTAACATTTATTGTTCACACCATTTTGCACAAAGAGCTGGAAATGACGAAAGTGTGTGCAAGATGTGTTCCCAAAATGCTAACTGAGGACCACAAAATCAAACGTTTAGGCGCTGCTTTGTAATTCTTAATTTGTTGTGGGAGGGATGCAGAGGAATTACTGGATCGCATAGTGACAGGGGATAAGACAAGGGTTCATAGTTTGGAAACAATGTAAAGAACCAACACCAAAAAAAATTCAAGGTTGGAGGATGTGTGGGGAAAAGTTTTGTGGACCTTGTTCTGGGACCGTAAGGGTGTACTCTTGGAGGAGTATGCCCCTCCTAAAACAACAATAAATTCAGAACGTTATTGTGAAACACTCCGAAGACTGAGAAGAGCCATTCAGAATAAAAGAAAGGGTATGCTGTCCAAAAAAGTGGTTTTTATTTCAAGATAATGCTCGACCCCTCACAGCGTATATCACAACTACACTCCTGGAATCGTCTAAATGGAAAGTTTTTTCCACCATATTCATCAGACTTAGCACCATCAGATTTTTACCTTTTCCCTAACTTGAAGAAACATTTTGGTGGTCAATATTTTTGAAAATTATGACGATATCAAGGAAGCTGTTCATGACTTTTTTTTGAAATCGGTGGCACCATTTTATGCCACTGCGATACGAAATCTTGCTAAGCGGTACAATAAATGCCTTGATAATGGTTGAAACTGTGTAGAAAAGTAGGATAACCTTATAAATTGTAAATATATACTTATCTGCATGAATAGTTGCTTACTTTTTTTCTATCAGGAACATCGAACCTTACTTTTCTAACGTCCCCTGTACGTCGAAATCAGTAGGAATAATTTCATGATCTGACGACTCTTCTAATTGTCTCGGAGCACGAACTATAAAACCTATTGCAACCGAATTCATTATCATTTAGAATAATATTGAATCAACGTTTGTTCAAAATTTTGTGACAATCGAATACAAAGATCGTGCTACATAATCGGAGATGCACTCAAACCAATAGGTTTAACCCTTATTTTAGCGAGTAGTCATGTTCATACCTACAAAATTTTGCGAGAGAAAATCGTAACTCATCTGATGTGTAAAATTATAAGATCTTTTCACTCATCAGTTCAGCTTGAAACCCTTTTCATGCGGACCCCTAGTAAATGCCCTTGTATTTGGAACGACTGCTTCAGTGAATCCTATGATAAATACCCTCTACTATTTGTATAGTTTCCTCACTGTTGTCAGAAAGAAAAACACTCGGTACTTTTGCTTATGATTAATATTTTTTTTTTCTTTTCAGCATCACATATTTTCTCGAAAAATTTAATAAAAAGTCTCACAATATTTATTACGATCATATCGGACAATTGTCCCTAATTATTTAAAATTATAATTTCCTATCTGTTTGAAAGAAGTTAAAGTCAATTTGCTCCGTTTTATCCGACGATTAATGTCAAACTGCGATCAACTACCTATTTACAGCCACGAAAAGTCCACTTTACATGCACTATACATTTTTTGTTGTACCCTTCTCCAGCGTCACAATGAGGATACGCATTTTTTTCCCCCATTAATCACGACATAATTATTCAGAAAAGATTTGAATTTTTAGCGTATACGATCGTACATTAAAACCGTCACCAGTACGTCGCCGTCGTAAAGTTGATTTTACAGCCGGGCGTGAATTAAGTATAGACGACGAAAGCGTAAAAATGGGAAAAGAAAAAGAGAAATTAAATTCATCTTGATTAACGAAGGGTCGTATCAGTTGTGGTTGTGAGAAAACTGTTGGTATACGCGCCTAAACACGAACACACGGTATAATATCAAACGAGAACAATCTGTAGGTAACCTGACAGATTTACCAACAGTGGGAGTAAAAAAAAAAAAAAAAAAAAAAAAAAACAAACACAAAAATGAATGAACGACTGAATAAGTGAAGAAGAACAAAAAAATAAAGTAGGAGAACGAATAAGGGAGAATCAAAATGAATACATTTACGTTAATACCGGCACGAAAGTCGATTATGTTTTTAATTAAAAAGGTACATACGACCCCCCATTCCCCATCCGAACAGAATAAAATATAAATTCGCGTTGTATTTCTCTGGAGATTTTTTAATTTAACACGATCAGAAGGACAATTTATCGTCTACGTATTCAATGTACTCCTTTTTTCTTTTTTGCTTTTTGCTTTTTTCTTCTTCCACCTTCTAGTTACTGTTTTTTTTTTTTGTTTTGGTTTCTATTTTTTTTACCCTCTTTTTTTCACTCACCTTCAAAGATTCCTTTGGAAAAAAAAAAAAACAGCTTGCGAATCGTTTGTTCGCCGAGAATCTCATTAAAATACCAAATTTACGATCTTGTTTTTGTGGTTAGGTAAACTCTTTAACGGTGGGATTTACACAAATATAATACGTCTGGTTTAAGTACGAACTCGTATAGGCCTATAACAGTAGTATACAGGTACCTTTATATAGTCGAGTTTATGTTGTATTATAATACTGAATGATAATAATAATAATAATAATAATAATAATAATAATAAAAAACACGCTAGTCCTTGCGGGGTAATAAATCAGTGGGTGTCGTATTTTTTTTTTTTTTTTGTATTTTTTTTCAAAAGGGTTAAAAGTGAGTGGGATAAAAGAGAAATCGGTGTATTGTTGGTTTTGTTGGAATACGATGTAAATGACTGCGGGTGCGAAAGGGTGGATACGAGAATTTGATAGGATTTAGTGGATGCTTACCTACGTTTGGTGTACATGAGCAAAAAGCAGTTAACGAGTTCACGAAGAAGGCGAGCACTGGATGAAAGTACGTCTACCTGCAAAAGAATAGCCGTAAGCTATTTCGTTTATCTTCTATTTGTTACGACACGGATAATGTAAATTTGCGATACATAGGTAACTTACGTATTCACCCAATATTCGATGTATTCGCCTGAAAGAAAGACGTAATTGGTGCAACCCTGAACTTGTCTGCGACAGGAGAAACTACACTAAATAGAATATAGAATAAACATTTTTTTCTCGTTGGTGTCATTAATGCCAGTGATTTCGATTCTGATGGGACCAGTGGCGTAGCTATATTTTTTGTGGGTGAGTCATTGGTGGGGGAGCGTAGATAAAGTGAGATAGAGATTTTTGTTTCGGGTTGTTTTGGCAATTTATCATCCAGTAACTGAGTCACCGAGGATTAGTAGCTGTACGCTAAAAAGTATAAAACCTTATTTTGAATACAATATCCAAATTCGAAATTCGTTAATTATAAGAAAATAAAATTCAATAATGGAAGCTGATGTTAAATTAATAACTACGAATCAAGATTCAATGTGAAACATTTTGTGTTTAGCGTGAATCACAAAATTTGATGTTAGGCGGGTTGCAGATCTAAAAAAAAAAAGTTCGTTTCAGACGAATTTTTCATCGTTAGCTGTTATCACAGTTATCACCTACTGCTGGTGGATAGATTGAGATGCTCGTATTTCTATGCAACAAATTTTCTGAAACTTGGGATCTATATAGATCGTATTTTAGTACTCAAAAATCTCCATCCTATAAATTTCAGCCACTTCGTTAGTCTAGTTATTGAGAATGCCTTGACATCACTATAATAAATGTAAAAGCTGTTAATTATTTCATAAAATTATTTCTCAGATAATTATTTCGCCAATTATTCCCTAGTTGCGCATGCGTCACTACCCACGCAGCCACACACAGACATGAAAAAAAAAAATGTTTGTCTTCTCCTCCAAAACAACAAATTCTACAGTGTTAGATACCAGAAAAAATCCAGGGTTGGCACAAGCCAAAGCGCCATGGAGCAATGCTTCAGAGCTTGTACAAATAAACACACTCACATAAACATATACATACCTACAACAAACGTATATACAATCATTAGTTTAAATTTTTCTCTTGTCAATTTTCTGGAAGTGGCAGCAAGGAGCCAAAATATTTTTGGAATATCTGTCACCGGATGGAAGTAAAATCCATTATGTAACCATCAAAATGAAACATGGTAGTTAGGGAATATTATTACAAATTTTTTTTCAAATTCGAATAAGTTAATGAATACATTGCTAAATGTAAATTTTCAAATTTTTTTGAACTGTGACTTATTAAGAATATCATATCGTGGTCGATGTGGCGTAGGGGTTGAATGCTTTGCTTTGCAATCAAAAGGTTGCGAGTTTAAGACTGACCACTGCCACATTCCCAACCAAAAATGGTGATATATTTGGTTTGGTTTTATTGGTGCTGCTCCAGTTTGTAATTGCAATACTCATGGTTAGTAGACCAATGGCCATTGGATTCCTACCATCTTCTTCCCTACACCAATATCAAATACAGTGTAAACCTCTTAATAGGGACATATTGGGCAGTACCCTTTTTGTCTTTAATAAGCCTTGTCCTAATTAAACGATGTTGAGGGTTCAAATAAAAAATATGTATACCTATATATTAACGGTGAATTTCAGTGTTGGACTTCTGTTACAGTCACATCAAAAACAGTTAAATTATTGAATAATTATAGGTATCATACATACCTACATAATATATTTATGATAAAAAAAAATATAAAAAAAAGATAAGTGGTTTTAGTTCGAAGATAATTGTGAGAGGTACTTTTTCACAATCTAAACTGAAACTAATAGGCTCGAGACAATATGAAATTCTGAAAGATAAGAAGAATAATTATTACAAAGACAAACATAATATATTATTGCTAATGAACTGAAATAAGATTATCATCATTTTCAATAACAGTTTAAGAGCAATTTTTCCTTGTCTATAGACTTATTTTGTCCGATAAACTGATACATTGTCCCAAACAAGTGATCTGATTTCCTACAGTTTTACATCAGTAGTTTTGAGACTTTCGACATTTGTTTCACTTAAGCAGTTGTCCTCTTTATCTGGTGTCCCCAATAAGCAGTTTCCACTGTATATCCTACAGATGCAGGACACATGGGCCTAATAGCCAGAACCCACTAAATAAAAAAACCAAATTTGTTGATTTTTTACGTTATTTTTACAAATAATTATAGTAAATTATTAAAGTACAACAGTTGATTATCACAAATTACCCTTGGAAACGTGAATTTCCGCCTTCTGACGTCATGACCAGAGTATAAAGTTTCACAATTCCAAAAAAATGTTACGTGTCATGTTAGTTGCATAAGCAATTTGCTATAAATATGTATTCCAGTTGCGTATAAGTTCTCAGAGATAAAAAAGCTTTCTGATTGCTGTTTATGTTGTAACGAATAAATAATATTCAAATACAATTATCGATGTGAATGTAATGTAGACTATGAATTCAAACGCAATTCAGAATCGGAATAATCTTTTTCGTCTGTACTTCATTAGATGAAAATAAGAAATATTTGTATGTATATAGGTAATTGAAAATGAATAACTTTGGAATATCCGTCATGGATATTATATAATGGATGATACTTTATGAGGAAATTTTGTGTTAATTTCGGAATTTTACGAAAAAAAAAAAAAAGTTTTGAAAATGATGATGAAGGAAACATAAGACGAGAATTTACAGTTGATGAAGACGGCAATCGATTTAGAGCAATCGTGTTTTCAAGAAGTTGATGAAGAACAAGATTTTTTATTTATTCGACCTTTATATCCATCAAAGTTTATCATGAAGATGGAAGATGATAAGTACTCTACGTCGGATTTAGCTACTGACTAAGTAATTTTATTGATGAATATAAAATCGAGTCGTACCGTTTAATTTTGACTCTGAATCACACTTTCTCATGCAATAAATCAAATACAATCAGTTTAATCTTTTAGCAGGATTAAAATAATCAAGATGAAACTTAACAATTTTTTTATCCAAAATTGACGATGAAGGCGAAATGTATATAGTCTCATGGTACGGGAATGCAGCAGACGAATGTAAGGCCAAAAGTAATTAATGGTCATTTCAGAAATTTTGAATTCTACTGGATATGAAACAAAACTCTAGCGCAACAATACTTCTCTAGAAACCCCAGTCTGTTCGATATTTATATCGATAGTGATCGATATTTGTTGAGACCACCAATCTTCCTCTCCTCGCACTCCTGCAAACGCTCGACTATCTTTCACAATATACTTTTGTATTTTTGCTCGCAGCTTCACTGTTACACTATTTCACCGCTCACTCGTCTATCTCCATATATGTTCGTTTACCTCTTATACTTTATATCTTATTCATCATTCACAGCCCTGCTGTAGTTACACACGCTTCTGAGACGTTGCTTTAAGTACATATTTATTTCTTCCATACAATTACTCTGCTTCATTGATCTACAACTTTTATAATATTTATATCGATAGTGATCGATGTTTATATCGAAGTCATCGATATTTATAACGATATTCATCTATATTTGTTGAGACCACCAATCCTTCTCCCCTCTCACTCCTGCGAACACACGATCACACATCATATACATTTATTTATATCTATTCGCGGCTACACTGTTCCACCACTTCCGCCGCTCATTCGTTCGTTTCCGTTAACGTTCGTTCTTTACTCTAAAAGTGCACTTTGCTTAAATTATGTAACTTCTCAAATAAACACTCGCTTCTTGGATGGAACTTCGCTTAAATCTTCTTTTCTTGTTACAAGTCCGGTCCTCATCCCCAATATGGTAGCATCGCTCGGTAACAATCCTTGTACCTGAAACTTTAAGAAAAATAATAATTTAAATTTTTTATATTGTGAATTTTTGTGTTTAAGTCAAACTTTTAATATTTTTGTGAATAATTGTGTTTTTAGTCATTTTTCGTAATTTTATTTTTGTGTTGGGTAACAAAGTTCCAACTTACCATTTTTGTTTCGAGTCATAATTTTTGTTCTCGAAAATTTTATTTCACCTTGAATGCTGTAAACGTTCAATGAGTTTCGTCGTTTGCTGAAAAGGATTTGCCCTGCTTGTGTATAATCCAGCCAAGTGTTTCGAAAGTTCCAGGACTCGTCGATTGCTCAGTTGTTTGGGAGCCCTGCTTGTGTTGCCCAAAAACTGGTAAATTCATTAGTGTCTGCCCTGCTTGTGTATGAACTAATTCGTCGAGGTCATTAACTGGTAATAAATCGCCTTCAGCCATCACAAATTGATCTGAAACCAACGTAAAAGCTTCAATTCAACAACATCAAAATTGGTATTAATCATCTCCATCAAAATTCATCATTAGACATCTCCGAAAACCTGAAAATTCAACTTAAATACTCACCGAAGTACGTCCTCCACAACCGAAGCGCAGTTCAATCATCTTTCTTCAGAGCATCACCTTTGTAAATTCCAGTAAGCCTCACTGAAAACAAGAAAATCAACGCTAAAAAGGTATCACTTGAAAATTTTTCCGCTAAAAAAAAGGTAATAAAAAATATATTTTTCATAATTTTTCGCATTTTTTCGTATATTTTTCGTGAATAATTTCGTATTTTTGCGTAACTTAACATTTTTGATTCAAAATTTAACTTGCATATTTGAAAATATCGTTATTTTCAAATAATTTCGGCCTTTACAAAATTTTTCCAAGTGCAAATTTTGGCAAGTTGTGTGCAAATTTTTGCAGCCACTTTTGTCTTGGAGTGTACAACTCGTGACGTATGCACGGCTCGTTTTGTTCATTCGTTCGAACTTGTACATTAACCTTTTGTTAAGTGCAACAAACCTACGAACGCTTATCTTCACCCATTCAATAAATTCGTTGGCGCAGTTTTTCATTTTCAAACCACCATTTTGTTGCAACTTGAAAATTTTTGCTGTTGCACAATTTTGTCGAAAATTATTTAACGATTTTTTTTTGAATTTCATTTTCTTATTCGAATACCTAAACCAAATTAATTTCGTGCTCTATATTATTTTATTTTCGTACATTTTTATTTATTTATACGAAAATATTATTTTTCCAATTATTTTTTTTTTTACACTTTACATTTCTTTTTTTCTCTACTGTGAATTTTTTTTTTATTTTTGTGCTACCAGTAGAATCTTTTCACATTACACCTGGTGATAATTCTAATTTTTCTTTTCAAATCACCTGCAATATTTTATTTTTATTTTTCATCTCGAATTATTTGTTTTGTTGGTATACAAATTCAAACGAAAAATTTCCCCTGTTATCCATAATTTCATTTCTTTCCTAATTCCCTTGGACAGAAAGTAGCTAATTTCATTTCACCCTCACCTTTCATTTTTTTTTATTGATTTTAATTAATCATCTTTTCAAATATTGAATTCTGATACGAATTATTTTGGGTTATAAAAGTCTTGTTATTTTATTTTTATTTTTTTTTATTGGGAAGCGTCCAATCTCAGCTTTAACGTGTGTTGTCTCTTGCCCGCAGTGGACCTACTCGAGAAACACACAAGGACAATTTATATACTATCGTTAAAAAATTTACATTGTTTGGTAATCACAGGTACGGCAATCCTAGTCTTGCGGCATTTGCTGGGGATTGACATCCGTTGTTATTTTTTTTATTTTTTTTTAACTTTTTGAATTTCAGTCAATTCATTCATTATGAACACTGAAAATAATGATAGGATCTCGAATATCTTCCGTGGAAATGGCTATGAGGGATGGCGTGCAACCGTCATCAGCACTCTTATAGGTAAAGGCTGCCATTCCACAATTTTTCCAACCACTCGTGAAACTAGCTATATTTATACATCATCGGAAGAACGCCTAACTTCAAAATGGCTAAAATTCTTTCAAACTCAGGAACAGGCAAAAGCCAACATTTTTGAAAGGCTTGACAAAAGGATTCTTCATCATGTCAAAACCTGTGATGTTGTTTCACAAGTTTTCGAAATATTGGATGCTCGTTATAGAAATCAGACAGCTACTAACATCATGGTTTTGAAGGCAAAATTTCAGTCCCTTCGCTTCGATCCAAGGAGAGGTGCCATCCGTAGATTCTTGGAATATTTCTCAACCATTGTGGAAGAGCTACGTGATGCTAATTACCCCCTATCGGAAGCAGATGAAATAGATCAATTAATGATGTCTTTACCAGAAAAATTTGATACTGTCTTCTCAGAATTCCGCCAATTAGAAATTGAAAAAGGAACTACTGTCAGGCTTACAAAAATGATACTCGAAAAATGTGATCGTATAGAATATTCAAATAAAACTTTTCCCTGGTTTGATCAGCCCAAATCATCATACCAACCAATGAATAATAGAAGAAATTTCAGAAATTTTCGTAATAATAATAATAATAGTTCTAATTCCCCCAAAACAAATTTTAATACAACAAGTTATTTAAACGATCACAGAAATAGCCAAAATAAACAAAATAGTTATCCTTCCAAAGATAACGTGTCCCAAATGGACGTTACGTGTTTTAGATGTAACAAAAAAGGACACATGTCGAGGACATGCCCTAATGAGACATCTACTACAGGTAACACTCCACAAACCCAGAATCAGAACAGTAGCTCGAAACCCCAAACTTCAAATAACACGAATCCCCCCAAAAAATCAGAAGATAAATCTAATTTTCGTGTCAAATATTCTATGATGTTGCATTCAAATCTTAATCATTTAAGTTTTGATGACATCGAAGATGAATTTCAATGGCCCAAGCCCCCTACAGTATCAAAATCCGCCCCCCCCCAAAAAAAAAAAAAAAAAAAAAAACCAACTCCATACGATGTTATTATAGATAATGGAGCAGATAACCATATGGTCAACGATATTTCAAAATTAAGAAACATACGCAAAGTTGACAATTCTAGTAGAGCACTTTGTGCCAAAAAAGGTGTATTTGTAAATCCCACCCACGTTGGATCAATGTATGTCAACGTCTGCAATTCTAATGCAGAATTTTCCACCATTCACCTAAAAGAAGTATATTATGATCCTGATTTAAGCCTTGATATTTGGTCAGGTGCTAAAATAATGGAGTCCGGCTTATTTAAAATCATAATGGACACTGATCATGCAGACATCATAAATAAAAATACTGGTGAAATTACTATAACCGCTCCACAGAGAGGTTCAATGTATTATATTGATTACGAGATAGTTGATGAAGAAGAGGAAAATAAGGTCTATCAGGAGCTTGTTTGTATGCCTGTACCTAGTACGTCAACAGAACAGGAAGATCATATAGATGATCCACAACAAAATTTTGTAGAAATAAATGAGGCTGAAACGAGTAATCCACAAAGAGAGCAGGAAAACATTGACCACCCTCAAAATTCACAAGATACTGAAGTGGATACAGTCATTCAGGAGATTTATTCCGAATCAGAGGACAATTTAAACGGAGAGAGTGTCGGAATAAATAGGAAGCATAAAAAGAACATTAACAAAACTAAAACACTTTGGCATAGAAGATTAGGTCATCTAAGTGGCAAAAGCCTAAAAGCCTTATCAAAAGTAGTTGTAGGTATGCCCCAAAACTTGGTCTTTAGGGATGATGACTTTGCCACTTGCGAAATATGTATGAAAGCAAAATCCACCTGACTTGGTCATCACGGTGTGAGGACTCGACCAACGAGAAGAATGGAAGTAGTCTCGTCAGACATCATGGGACCCTTTCAAGAGGCATATAACGGAGAGAAATTCATAATAACATTTATAGACCACTACTCAAAATATACTCTTGCCTTCCCCATACTTAGAAAACCCCAGGCTTTCGATAAATTTAAAGAGTATTATTTATCCTTTAACACAAAATTTCCTAATGATCCCATCTCTGTACTCAGAACGGATCCAGCCAAAGAATACTCCGACTCCAAAATGACACAATTCTGCTCCGAAAAAGGAATCACTTTAGATGATGGTGTGGCATATACCCCTGAGCTAAATGCAATAGCCAAAAGGCAAAACAGAACCTTACTCGAGAGAGTCAGAGCCATATTATATGATGCAAAAATTGATTTTAAATTATGGTCCACAATCGTACTAGCTGCCGCCCACATAATCAATAGAAGTCCGACCCACGTCAATTTAGGGAATATGACACCCTATGAAAAATTATACGGGACTAAACCTGATATTTCCCATCTTCGAGTTTTTGGTGCTATTGCATATAAACATGTTCCTACCGAACAAAGACAGCAATCAGCAGTTAAAGCTAAGAAGAATGAAGAGGAGCACCTCGACCCAAAATTCCTGCCCCGAGCCCTTAAAACTATTCTGATCGGTTTTTTGAATGTAGGTTATCAGATACTAGATCCCATAAAAATGAAATCCTACAAATCCTGCGATGTTAAATTTGATGAGACAAAAACATTAGCCGATTTCACAAGTAGACCAGAGGAATTGCAAGTAAAACCCTTAGAAGAGGAAATTGAGGCAATCTATAGGGTCAATGTACTAAAACAAGCCTCATCAGAAGACTTACTTTTTTTAGAAGATTGTATGCCAGTAAGTTTCAGTGACATTTTTCAGAATCCTTTTAAGAAAGAGTGGCTTAAGGCTATCAATGATGAACTGCAATCTATGTCAGAACTTCATGTGTGGAAAATTGTAGATCGTCCACCCAATGTCAAACCTATAGACACACGCTGGATATTCACGGCCAAAGCCAATGAAAGAGGAGTAATGTGCCCAAAAGCCAGACTCGTTGCCAAAGGTTTTATGGACAGATCCGAATACACCATGACAGAAACTTATGCACCCGTAGTGCAACTCTGGCTAATTAGGTGGATCTTATCCGTAACTAACCTATTGAATCTACAACTTGTTCAATACGATGTCAAAACGGCCTATTTGAATTCCAAAATTAAAAATGACGTCTTTCTGAATATTCCCCAAGGTTGCAATGTCGAAAAATCAAAACTTCTAAGATCTTACCTACTTTGAGTACAACTTTATTCTTCTTACAATTTTATTCTGCTGCATCGATCCACAACCTCTATACTAGTTTCAGGTTAAGAAATTACAAAAAACTATCGACAATTGTCCACATCTTTGACAAAAATATTGAACTATCGATATTTTATCGCTAAAAACCACTTTTCCAGAGATTTTTTGTTTCCAGTTTTCTCAAAAACTTCTTCAACTACGAACACCAAACTTCTTTCAGACCAGTTCCCATATAGTAGCTATTTTTTGTAAAAATTTCAGCCTTATCTGTTAGGTAGTTTTATCAAAACTGTAAAAACAAAATTTTTCCAGAAATTTTTCTTCTGAAGTTTTTTTAAAAATTGCTGAATGAATTGGCACCAAATTTCTAAAAAACTGGCACTAATATAAGGAAAGTTTATCTTGAAAATTTCAGCCCAATCCGTTTTGTAATTTTCTCAGAATTCTGGCAAAACGACTTCTCTAGGAATTTTTTATTTTCCAATTTTCTCGTGAAACTAATTAACCGATAGACAAAAAATTTTTTTTACACCTGCTACAATATGAGAACTATCTGTCTTAAAAATTTCAGCTCTATCCACTCGGTAGTTTTTTGAGAACCGTTAACACAAAATTTTGGGCGATATATATATATATATATTAAAAAAATTAGGTCAAAATGAAAAAATGGTACCAATCGTTTTCGTTTCTCATGAAACGGATAATTTTCATCATCACCACCCCTAATCCTTCCATGAGGTTAATTTTAATACTACGTTTGCAAGCAAACTGGGTAAAAATACACAGTGTCCATACTATGTTATTCTGACGAATTATATCATGGCAAACATGATGTAGCCTTTGTTAGGTGTTCAATAGACATGGTTTTTATGGTGTTTTAAATTAAACGTCACGAAAATATCTAAATACAGGGAACAATACCCGAATTATAATAATTTAGGCAGCATCTGATGAGTCTGTATTTTTTCAAATTTGCTTTCAACATAATTGGAAATAAATTTTCGACTTACCATTTAAAAACAAAGAAAAAAAAACACTGACCATAAAACACTTTTTTTGTCCAAAAATAAGTGAAATTTTTATTTCCGCCCTATACTGAAAAACTTAGATTTTTTCATTTCCTTAAGAAATAAATGAGAAGTATTTTCCAATCGCAGTGTTCACAAAACCAGCTTCATTTTTTGACAATCATGATTTGCGAACCACTTTTCTTAAGACGCATTTTTCAATTTATTTTTTTCAATTTTCTTTAAAACTTTATAAAATGTACCTACATGCCCAATCTCACATCGTGAATTACCACTTTAAAGAATTATATAGCCTAGAAATATTTAGAAAATGTTTTTTTCCCCTATCTTTTACAAACATCGACGTTCTTTCTGTTACTTTGAATGCGTGTACGTAGACATTTGTTTGGATGTTGCCATGAAGTACGTTTGTATACTGTTCATGGTCCACAAAATTTTATGAAAATCGGTAACCATATTGAACGTTATGTTTCACCAGTTGCAGTTTTGTACACACATTCGTATAAGCAGCCATTTAAAGGCAAAACGTCGTTCACAGAAGATTTTTCTTCTTCTGTACGTTAAAACTTACGAACGAGGGCAGTTAAAAGAAATCTGTATTTACGGCGAATAGCTTAGGCAATTAGCACGGCATGTCACGTATTCATACGAACGAATATAACGAGCATACTGGTAACGACGAAAAAAATAAAAACTTTTATACTTCAGAATGTTGCCATCGAAAAATTACTGATCCATTTTTTATAATTTTCTACTCTATATACTCTATATAAAAGAATCGGACTTCAATTTTCGCATTTCTTTGTTGTTATAAGTTTAAAATCTTTGATGCACAAAAAATGAGTTACATTGAGCATAGAAAAAAAGAAAAAAGAATCGTTTTATTTTTTAATGTTAAGAATGGTCAGAAAATTCGCCTGATATACACTCTCGGCTTCGCTCGTACGTATCTAAGAAGTGTATGCAAAAGTTACCAGCCTAACAAGAATACGTAGTATACCGTTTATATTCCGTATTGCACTTAATGTTTTTCTATTCGTTTGAAGAAAACTGATGAGGAAAAGGAAAAATTTGGAGCAGTGATACTATACAGTTAGGACGAATTTTTAAGCCGAGTAAATGAACTTTTGATTTACATACATATAAAGCTTTATGAGTACCTACGAAAAAAACATAACTCGCTAATCCTTTTAAAAGGAAAATTGAATTATTTAAAGTTCTAATGAACAAATCGAAATGAAATAAAATGCAGGTAAATTATAAATACATCTATTCAAGTACAAAAAAATGTCCATACATCTCGTTCAGCCAAATTATAGCTGACTTGGGTCAAACAAACAAACAGGTAATAGTATTTTTCTCTACTAGTTGGAAAAACGAATGATTTTCAGTGATTTTCATAGTTCTAGCGAGAGTCGCAGGCGAGTGCTGTCCATAATCAGCTATCGATTATCACAAGTGACTCGTTATCTGAGTACAATATTGTTTTAAACGAATCCTCTGAAATAAGATTATAATTTATTCGATCAAGTAAATGGGTAAACTTCATTTACGAACAGAATTTTAGACAATAATTAAATAATTTTTGAGAGGTGAACTTGGTTCTTTGCAAGCATCGCCATATAAAACAGCTCTTCTTCCTAGTGACATTTCGTCATTTCCGTGTATCGTATGTGTAAACAGCGCCATGAAGAAATAAAAAAAAAATAGTTATTTGCGATACGAGTGTATGAAGTAGGTGATTTTAATCCAAGTGTGATTTTTCCTGGGCGAGCCTAAGGCGAGTCATTCAAATTACATGAGTATCAATCATCTACTATATACACGTGTGTCTCACACCATTTTTTGCAAGACACCCACCTAAGAAAACAATAGTTGAATCGAGAAAAAATTAGAATACTGTTTTTATTCACTACAACATCAAATTTCATAACGGTGCTCTTCTGTAATCTGCATATGAAACTAAGACCCGTGTTTGAATTCCATTAGTGACATTGTTTTTTATTTCCTATTTAATTTTTATTTTTTGAGATTCCTTAAGATGTATAAAGTAAAGCATGTATACAAGCCTGTGCATAACAATTTACGGTCATTGTATAAAAAAACGCATGTGCACAAGATGGTGTATAATGTAAAAAATGATACATAAAGATTTTACATTATGCATTGTTTTAAAATCGTTCACTTTATACATCGTCAAGGGGCACATAATCATCAACTTTATCGACAGGTGTTGAAAAATAGTATTTTACTCAATTAGTTAGCAAAATGAGTGATTGTCAATGAGTTGCATAGTTGCTGCATGAGCTACAGGCGAGTGCTGTAAGTGCAACAAGTTGATTATCACGAGTGGCTAACAATTGCGTACGATATTGTTTTCAATGAATCTACCAAAAAAAGGTTATTATTTATTCGATTAAATATGTAAACTTCATTCATGAATAGAATTTTAGATACAATTAAATATTATGGGGAAGCGAACTTATTTGTTTGTGTAAGCATCACCATGTAAAATTGCCCATTTTCATTGTAACATTTTGCAGCTTGCCTACGTGTAAACGGTGCTGTGAAGAAATAAACAACAAACAGTTGAGATAAAACTCATTTCTACACTGTTTCTACATTAGGTGAAGAAATGAAAACCATTTTCGATGTTCCAAACTACTTTGGAAATCTCGTATTTTGCTAATCAAAATCTATCTAATAATAACCTCTTTTTAGCGTATGAGTTGAGAAAACATATTTTTTGTGTGGGTGTTGCAAAAAATATCGTTTGCAACACACTCGCGATAGTTGTGTCGTGTGATTATTGCACTCCTACATGGCTCGCACAGCGAACATTGTAATTCCAATTGTTGACGATCACTTATTTTGAAAGGTATAGTGAAACCTCCTAATGACAGACACCAATAGGACCAAGAATTTTCTCTGCTATTTAAAAAGATGTGCAATTACGAGGTGTCCGTTTTTGAAAGAAAAAAATTAAACAATAAATAAAACATCTGGTAGTAATAATTATATAAGTTAGTATGCAATTTTATTAAGTAGGTACCATACACGTAACAGAGTTGTTTGTTTTACAAAAAAATTAGGTGATTGAAAGTTGCTTTGGAATTTAACTATAATTTATTTGTATATTATACTGAATTTCTGACACTAACACCCCCTCATCAAGATATATATCTTCTTCTACATAATACATAAATATGAAAATTTGTTGGCACGATCAAAAATTTTCAAATTTCCAATGATGGGCTACCCTGTAAAAATTCACTAATTTGATGCCGAATTATTTATGTGCAATCGCAGGTTCATCTCTATTCTTGAACGATACTTATGTAAAGAGCTGATACTTGAGTAATCTTTTATTGCGGTTTCCACGTAGAAGTGAAGGATAAACCTGATGAGACCAGTGCATAAGTTTAACTTAAGTATAAGAAACGTTGTATGTAGAATACCGGTGTAAGTCAGCACTTTCAGGGGAATTATTCCTACAATAGCTCGTTAGACGTTCCACCTACTTCAGAATTTCCAAGTGGGTGATGAACTTTGCCAGTCGGTGATTCGGAGGTGAACTGGGTTCGCATTGTCTATTTTCCCCTACGTAAGGTCCCCTATTGGCAGGTATTTAATTGCTTGATTTACATATGTATTTGCTGGGACTAAATACATTTTTTCCTTGAAGGGAAATGTCCCTATTCAGAGGCATCCGTTAAAGGAGGCTGTGCTGTAGTTGGGCAAAATATAAATTCAGAATTGATGGACAAGTTCTCAGTATTGTATTCTAAGCTCAGCACCTTAATTTCAGACCAAACAAATAACAAAACAAATGTTTTAACAGATACTATATTTTTATAATGTGAAATTGTAAGTGTAGATACTTGAAAATTCTGCACGTTGAACAGAAACATTGTAGCACAGTAATACATCTGTAAAAAACTCAGTCTGCTAATTTACATCTACAATTCAACAAACAATAATCCTGAATTTTATTTCACACGAGTGAAAAAATTACAAAAAACTATCTACACAGATTTACCGAAATTTTATTGTTGCAGTTTTAAAGAAAATAATTAAAATAACCTGTTGCGGCATGAAGACGGAAAAGATACTTTAAACAACATATATGACTTAATATTCTCATCAATCTTTATTGTTTTACATTTTTCTTGTAAAGTATTTGATCAATAGGCATAAAACTCTTTTCAGACTTGGTCTTACGTAAGAAATATATTTCGTGAAGATTTTAAAACGTGTGTCTAATGTAGTTTCCTCAAAACTCTGAAAAAACCACTTTTCCAGGAATTTTTTGCTTTCTAGTTTTTTCAGAAGCAACTGAACTAATAGGCAGTAGGCACTAAAATCGTATCAGGTCTGGTCTTATGTAAGAACCATCTTCCATAAACATTTCAGCTTTATCCTTTTTGTAGTTTTTTGAAAATGGTGACCAGAAAATGTTCTTCAGAAATTTTTTCTTTTCACCATTGAACGAATAGGCATCAAACATGAATAATTTATCTTAAGAATTCAAGTCTAATCCTTTCTTTACCTTCCACTCTGGCTGTTTTTTCAAAACTGCGAACAAAAATTTTTGGTCATACATGTATATAATATACTAGGGAGCTTTGCCCTATGGCCGCTTCTCGGTCCAACCCCCTCTAGTGTTGCATTCTCGCTATGAATTTGAAAAATGTTTATTCATTCAACAAAAAAAAAAAAAAAATATGAGAAACTAAATTATAATATGAACTTTATTATAATTTAAAATTAAAATGAAAAAACAACTAAATTATACCAATTTGTCTAATTTTTCAGATTTTATTCACCAAAGTACTTCTTTATATAATGTAAAAAGAAGTAAAAAAACATTTCACCCAATTTCACCTCATTTCACCCTCTTAATGGATGAATTTCAAATGATCCAGAAATTTATTTTTAAAGAATGAATACAACAATATTTTAATGCAAAAATTTCTTAAATTTCTCGACCCATTTAAGATATATTGAAAAAGATGTAAAAAAATATTTCACTCCATTTCACCCCCTTAAGAGATGAATTTCCAAAAATCCAGAAATTGATTTTTAAGGAATGAATACCACTATATTTTAGTGCAAAAATTCCTTCGATATTTCATCCCATTGAAGAGATATTTACAAAAATGTGAGAAAAAGTCAAAACATATTTCACTTCATTTTACTCCCTTAAGCGATGAATTTCAAAAAATCCAGAAATTGATTTTTAAGAAATGAATACAACAATATTTTAGTGCAATAATTTTTTCGATATCTCAACCCATTAAAAAGATATTTGAAAAAAATGTAAAAACACATTTCACCCTTTTTTAACTTTTTGGAGTGGGAATTTTAATGAATCCTCTTTCAGTGAGGACCTACACTGTGATAGTGATATAACTCTAAAATTTCAAGTCATTCGGTGCAGTAGTTTTAGCAAAGCGGTTATGAGTAAGTGAGTCAGTCAGTCAGTCAGTCAGTCAGTCAGTCAGTCAGGATTCTGTTTTATTAATATAGATAATCAATAATTTACATAGGTACGGTAAGTACATCACAATAATATTATAACAATTATGTATAAAAAGAAATTGGACAGAAATGAAAAAATGATAACAATAATTTTCTTTTTTCATGAAACGTATAATTTTCATCCCACCCTTAACCATTTTTCGAGGTCAATTTTAATACCCCGTTCGCAAGCTAACTGAATAATAAAATAATATGCAGAAAGATTTTCGAATCGATCCCACCATCTGTAAGGTTTCAAATCGAATATTTGGCAATATTCCGTATATTTTTTACGCAGGGTTAGAAACCAATTGTTGTAAATCCTGCTTTAGCTTCGCTTCAAAACAATTCTTTTTTTTAAATTCGATTCTTCGCTTCGTTCACTCCAAATTTATTCATATGTTTTTCTTCTTCATATTTCCCATTGTTTACGCCACGTTAGGATCGTGTAAGGATCAAACAGAACGTATTACCATAGAAAACATTTTTATGTTTCTCCAAAAAATGATTTTTCGAACCACTTATTGAATGTTAAAAATTAATTTCTCGCATGTTTAGAGAGTTTTGATGCAGTTTTAGATAGTATTATAGTCTAGTCATGCTCGCATTTTCATTAATATATGCAAAAATTCAAATCGTGACACTTTGAATGAAATTTATAACAAACTTCAAATTATTTGGACTTGGATATCTATATCAAGCATGACAGCTTTCTACAAAAAATTTGTACTGATTTATTTCAAATTTGAAAGAATAACTGAAATGCTCTCTCGAAATCATTGACGTTAACGTTGTTGTTGTTAATTTTATTTTTGGGTGGTTCATTTAAAGTTATATGAATCATTAATTATTATAATTTTTCCTGCACACATTAATAATTATCATATTCTTTGACATTCGTTGTTATTAAATGATCTGTCACCTTAGGACGAAATTAGCCTGTCCAAAAATGCTGTTTTTCAGGAGAGTGAAAATGAAGTTTAGTATGTATGTTTATATTTTTCAGTTATTGCAATGGGATGTGAAACCAATTATAATAGCCTATATCAACAAGAAGAACCAAAATATTTACACTAATAAATTAATTGAAAAAGGGGAGTTAAGTTACTCCTGCACGAATTAATTCTTTCATCCCAAAAATTAAAGTAGCTTAACTTGGACTTGAGGTAGTTCTGTACAAAAAATTTGGATAAAATTTGAGTCAAGTTATTTCTGCACGAACGTATTCTTTCACACCCTAACATAAGATGGTAAGAATATAGTGTTATTTCAATTTCTAAGCATTATGGACCTGAGATAGCTTTATTAAAAGATAGAGGGCAGCACAAGAGGAATTTTAGTAAGCACAACGCAAAAATGGTATTTTTGTACTTGAGCTAGTTTCGTTCTAAGATGATGAGTCTGTCATCTACCAGCACATCTAAGAACCAGTGTGTTACTCTTTGTAGATATCGAAATAATAATAATAATTGTCGAAAGCTTTTAAAATAATTTGGTATGAAATTTTTTTTCAAATTCCTATCCACTTCGAAGAAAAATAAACTAACAATAAATTTTTCATTTCAATTTCAAGCAATCTTTTGTTTTATTTGTTTTTTTTTTCTCTTATAAATTTGTAAAAACTTTTATCAATTTTGAAAAAATTTTTAAAACTTTCACGAATCCTACGAACCTTTATCAAAATAATAAAACTTATTTTTTAGAATTCATTAAAAAAATTTTCATAGTTTTTCGCGTTAGTCGTGAATTGTAACAAAATAAGGACCGATGTCATTTGTCGTTCTAAAAAAACGAAACACGTGCAAAAAAATGAGAAATTTTTCTTTTTTTCTTTTATGAATGCGAATGAGGCATATCGCGACATAATCTTCTTTAATGATTTCGTTATAATATCTGCCCAAACTACTGTCCTTTGTGTTTTTCTTTTTTTATTTCGTTACTTGTTTCATCTCCAAACATTTTTTAACAAATTAAGGAGGAACTTTTTCTTATCTTACGCCTACTATTCCGAGTTTTTTTTCATTTCTTTCTACACAAAAATTTCCTTCATCTTAAAAACGAGAGAAAAAAAAAGAGAAAAAAAGAGAAAAAAAAGTAAAACGTGGATAGAAGTTTGTAATAAGCGATCTTCAGACGATTAAGTCAGACAATACGAAAGCAAAATGGATTCAACGCAGTAAAAGTAGGCTAGCTACACCGTATTTTTGAAGACAGCTTTTTTTTTCTTCTAATTACACAATCTCATTAAAATTTTTGCAATGGTTGGTATGCTTGCAATGGTTCCCTGGTAGAAAATTTTTCAAAATTTTTGATTACCTTAGCGTTTTGAACGTTATAGGTATAGGTAGCTATATAAGAAGAAAAACAATTTATTCTAATTTCTTCATAAACAGCTTTGGAAGAAAAAGTGAGGACAGGAGATATATGGGTACAGCTCCATGTTGCTAGATCCTCACCTAATGAAAATTGAAAATTCAATAATTGTATTCGTTTGTGCTACGTTTGTGCTGGTTTGTGCTGGCTTGTGCTGGTTTGTGCTGGTTTGTGCTGATTTGTGCTGATTTGTGCAAAAATTTTCATCGTTTATGCTATTTTCCTAAAAGAGTTATTCAAGAAAAACGTTTTCAAGGTCAGTGAGGAGCTAGAGACAGGTTCCCCCACATCAAGAAACAATTGAAAATTTCAACATGGCATTTGTTTGTGCTACGTTTGTGCTGGTTTATGCTGGTTTGTGCCGCTATTTTTTTTCTTTATGCTACAACCCCCTCCCCCTAGGGCAAATGAAAATTTTATATATGGTGGAATTTCAAAACTGCTGAAATGAATTGAAAGTGGGGTGAATCGTTTGTGCTGACAGAATATACCAACCTCAACCCTCTGTCCCCTACCCAAGAGCTATTATTATTTTTTTTTAGTTCAGTAAAAATAGTGTTCTAAGCAAACACCAATATGATGTTCTAACCTCAGCAAATGTATATACTGAAATCAAGTCACTAATGTAGTGCCTCAACAAGAATAGTGATGTGAGAATGAATACTGAGTTTTACCCTGAGACTGATGTAACTGCCTTGCTGAAAGTATGTTGTATAGTGGTGATTTAACTTTTACCGAAGGACAACTCGCCAATTTTCACAAAAAAAATCGTATACATTCTAAAATTTAGAGTTAACTTGAATTTATCCTGCACTGTACACTCTACCCTTAAAGTAAGTGAGCTAAAATACTCAAATCACATTCTATTAATCAACGACTTAAAAACTGAGTTGGAGGTGTAATGCGGAATGGGTAGATACGAAGAAATTGGTAAGTAAACTATAAAACTAGGGGTTAAAATTTGTCATGAAAAGAAAAGAAATTCCATACAAAATTTCTCCCAAGAAAATTATGGCTACTGTTATTTTTTTCTTGATAATTACTTGCTCAAAGTGATCTGGAATTAATAGATCATTGATAGATGACCCTATGCAACATGCAACCCCTGGTGGAATAATCCTAAACAAAACATTCACATAACTGAGTCTGCACAACATAAATCCACCCTACACCGATGTTACCATCATCAATCAAGTTTGATGATGGCAAAAGAAAAGTCTAGTAATCTAGCCCAGCATAGCCTATAATCACAAAGCTGTTCTGCCTCTTTAAACCAAGCAATGTTTGTTTAAAACATTACTGAAGTCAGCTGTGTGGTCGAGGAAATGCCATTTGAGGGAAATGGAGGCAAATAAGCACCGAGAGTTTTTACCAAAATTCAGCCCATTACCGTGAGAAATTATGCTATGATACTAAGAGGACACATCATTTTGTATTGAAAATAAAATTGCGCAGTCATAAAAATTGACTAGAATAAAATAAGTGTTGCTTGTAAGTACGACAAATTCTGTTAACCGAGCAACAAAAAAATATGTACATAGCATGGCATAGAAATTGTTGCTCGGTGAAAAAAAGTGGAGTGAAGGAACATGAACACAGGTTTAGGTGCACCCAGCAAAGGTTATTATTATAAACCACCAATGAAAAAATCCTGTGGTATAGCAGGAGTGAATTATAATGGAGACAAAATTTAATTTGGAGGGAAACAAAATGTTTTAAGAGCAATATCAATCCTTAATCTGAGTAGTTTTATATTGGTTGTACCTCCCAGAATTCTAAATTCTGCTGGGACGGTTTTAAAGATTTGGCCAATGTGAAAATTTAATTATTCATTATTAAATCCAAAAATAATATACGCACCTTTGAGAAACATTAATCTTCATTACTGTCAATAATTGCGTCTACCTTCAGCGGAGCTGAAGCTCGAGATTGGTTTTCCATAGAATTTTCTCCTCAGTGAGTAGAGGAATCTTTTGAATGGTACCTATATCTACCATCTCGCTTTTTTGAGAAATATGATTGAAAAATATGATGAACCTTTTTTGAAACGTTTTAAAAAATGAAAAATTTAATTTCAACAACTTCAAAAAAGTATCTTACAGAGTAGCCGGATATCCATTTAGCCTGGAAGATAAAATGTTGGTTTAAAAGAACAACTTCAAAAAAGTATCTTACAGAGTAGCCGGATATCCATTTAGCCTGGAAGATAAAATGTTGGTTTAAAAGAACTGTAAAGGAGGTTCACAATAAATTTATTTAAATTATATCATCAAGACTGACTTGAATAGAATGAGCAGATCATGCTGGTTGATAAGTTGATGTTTAGTAAAATTATACAAAAATAAGGCCAATTCACATACCCAAAAAAGCTATATGTTCAAAATGTCACTCGATATTTGTGATTTGTACATAGCAACAATATGATGTGCTACGTTTTCACATCCAGAGACGTCGCTGACTTTTCTGAAAATGGAACAAATTTAAAACGTAGCGCAACTGCGTTTGATATTTGTCACATTTTTAATTGTTGGAGTTACACTGATTGCTTGACTACTTGTTGGCAACACTGATAGTACTCTTACTAATAGTTATTCTCTCGATACATTTTTGTTCCTCACTTCTCTACTTGGTATTCTTAGAGTTAACATGTCCTTTATTACTCTTTTACAATAAATTTTTATTTGTTGCGGTGCTGGAGTGTTTTCTATTGATTATTATATTCAATCTATTTCTATATTTCGTAGTCTGCTGAATTATTTAATGGACATACTGCCTCTATGTCCAATGTTATTGCAGGGAAATATCACATTTTTGCATAGCAGTAATCTGCTGCAGGTAATGTGTGGCTAAGCTAATTTGAAAAGTAGCATAGGTCAGTTGTGTGACAGGCATAAAAACAGGTCTATTTTCTTTTGGTCTGATTTGTCTTAGGTTTACATAACATTTGTATTATCTTTTTGACATATTTTAACATTTTATATTATCTCGTGATCAAAATTACTTGGTTTGTAAACACTATTGTCTTTTGTGTTGAAGTTCTATTCTCTCTCAGCATTTTACAGATAAATTTGAGGTTCCAACTTACAACAATGTTTTTTTATTTGGAGTGGCTGTTTTCAAAAGATGAATAATTATTCTTGACTTGCTAATCAACAACTATCTACTTATAATGAATTTTATTCAATATGAATTAGTTCATATTTGGTTCTCAACTTGGCAACACTCCGACATGTCATTTCTCTAGATGAATGCTGCAATACCATCGAGTATGTTATTCATATCAAGAGCCTTGAGGGGTGTTTTGAATATTTAATTAGTTTTTAATAGTTTTTTTTTTTTTTTTTTTTAAATTAAAAATGTATTTTAAATATTATGTATTTGCATAGGAGGTCTCCAAGCGGAGTTTTCATTTCTTTTAGCATTTCCCTTCCTCGAAGCTATGAATATGTAATGGTGCTATTGTTATAAAACAGTACACAATATATATTAATTTGTGATATTGTATAATTATATTTCGATGATTACATGAAAATAGAAAGGTATTCTAAGTTTTACAAAAGAGGTACCTAGTAAGAATGAATTAGGCATAAGAACTAAGGGTACTAGTTTGAGTGAAATTTTCAGTGGTTTTGTGGGAGACATGCATTATGGTTGCTTATTAAAATATACGTATTTAAGAAGCCAATACATTACATATTTATGGCATAAAGTGAGTGTAGTAATAATTTTAAGGAGAACTGGTGTAAGAGCTAATTTGAATTAGGTATCAGTTCTTTAATTTAGAAATGTTTACGAATAAAATAAAAATCTGTCTGTAGCTACATACGCTCCGTTGAGTTCTAATAAAATACATAGACTTAATTCCTTCAAATAACTTCCATTTCTCATGCACTTGATCAAATAGTTAAAATCAAATTATTAAAGATCATGTATAATAGAAATAGACTACGAAAACAGAACGCAGCAATGACAACAAACAATTTGTTAAACATGAGGATATGTGAAAAGATCTAAGAGATAATAACTTGGTGATGTGATGAGAAATGTTCATACCTACCATTATCTAGTCCGTTTTTAACCAGCCAACTAAGTAATACATTTTTCGATACACATTTACTACAATGAAAATACAAGTTAAATATAGAAAGTTTTATAATTATCAGAGTTCGCTTTTTTCTCTAAACCTTTTAATCCAATTAATAATAATTTGCGACATGGAAACGAAAGGAAGATCAAGCTGAGAATAAAATGATTTTATTATTATTTCAATCATATATAAAATGTACCACGATTGATCATCTAATAGCTCTAAATATTAAGTTTGTTAAGCTTCAATCATTGGCTTCAAGATCGATAACTGTTATATAGAATCATATTTAATATTCCAAATGTGAATAAGATCGTTTTGTCTGAAATGTACGACTTTCACAATCCAGTTATGGGGAGTTGTGTAGGATACCATGAGGCAAGACCTCATGGTTCTAAGTAATATGTGGGCAAGCTTGTTATATGTCATTTTCTCTTCTGATCTAAGACATTATTATTTCTTGCGATCTGTGATCTTGGGCTGTTTATCGAATTTTCATCTCTTCGGTTATTAACATTTTTGGAACAAATTTCTCAAATAATCATGTGACATTCGTTTTCAAACGTCACATTGGGAACAATGCAGAATTCTGTGCAAGTAATGAAATACAAAAACGGTGTAATAATGGGAAAAAGTGATGTTATATGACACGTCTTGACTTGTATTGATGAAGATATCGAAATGGATAATGTAATGAGAATTTGGGCAATATACGTGACAATGCCATTCAATTCGATAACTGAAGGTAAACTTTTTTCTGTTTTCAGGTGTCTTGGGTCAGGCATCGGGACATTCATTTGCTAACCGTCGGCAGATACACGTACACCAGCGATCAACGTTTCGAGGCTGTACATTCACCACATTCCGACGAATGGAGCTTACGAATAAAATATCCCCAGGCGAAAGATTCTGGAATATATGAATGCCAAATCAGCACAACACCTCCCGTCGGATATCCTATATACTTATCTGTCAAAGGTAATGTTTTTTTGATATCGTTTAACTGTACGTTTCTTCTCGAATTCTTTATCCTTCTATAAGTAACTTTGTCTAACTCACTTCCGCCACCCGACACCTTCAACCTTTTTCTTGTTTTCGTTGCTTTTACTTTTTGTTCGAGTATCGTTTCGTCTGCAGAAAGAACGAAAGATAACTTATTTAGGGCATATTTCAATTTTATTTTACATTATCTAACGAAATGTGCTCGGAATTTTTCTCGTTCTAAAATATCTGCAAGGCTTATTCGATAGAATGATGAAGCCATTATTTCGTTATTGAATAAGTACGATCGGAAAAATACTGCGTGTATACCTCGAGTAGAATATTAATTGAAAAATGCGAAATTACTTTTTCCTTCTCTTCAAAAGTACAAAAGTATCTAAGGAGTGTTAGTGGTATCGAAAAGGTTGGTGTGAATAAACGTTAGAAAACTTGTATTTTTATTGGTGAGTAGAGAGGTACCTAGATAATAGAAAATTTTAATTTTGTTACATAATACCACTTTATACTAACTTAGAATAGTTCCCAATGGAAGCAGCCTAGTGGTTTTGAAAATTCAAATTTTATTTTCTCCGTTAAATATATACCTATCTGTGGAAGTACCAATTTTCTTTGTTATTATATTCAGGTTTACATAATTTTATGGTATTAAAACGATATTTGTGAGTCGATTTTTTATGGTTTTGAAGAATTTGTTTGTCGAGTTTCACAAAATGAATTTTTACTTCAGTAGCCGAAAACGAAATCGAAAATGTGTTGTTTTTCTTCAAAACTCATATTATTGAGTACTGGTATCGAAAATCGAAGGTATATGTGTAGGTACTAACTGTTTCAAATATTACGAAAATATAATATTTCGAATGTCGCTCTACAGGCAATTTATGCTTCTTGTGTGTGGTTCGAGTAGTTAGGTACTGACTACTCAATAAAAAATGACATGATGAAATTTTCTCGAAGCTCATGGGGTTGGATGATAGAAGTTCGAAATTAATTTTCTTTCAGCCGCACCCCCTGGAGTGCTTTCGTGTTTTGGAAGATTTATATTTTTCATTTGTATAGCTGAATTAATTTTCTTATATCCGTAATTTATCGAAACGCATAAAACTAAAAAAAATTTTTTTTTAAATATCTTAACGTTTTATCTTGGAGTATCCAACGAACAAATTTTCATCAAATATACTGAGAAATACTAAACTACACTTATTAGCCTATTGTAAGAAAAATTTATGCATCAAAGTATTATTATTGAATAACCAGAAGAGATATTTATTAAATAGATTCAATAAAAAAAATTTTGTTTTAAATTAATTCATATATATGTTTTTACCCTTCATTTTTATGCACACGCACATTTCTCTCGCTCTTTCTCATCCGCCCATACTTGAATAACTAACAGATAGGAGTAAGATTAAATAGAAACTTGTAATAGTATTTGTGATACAAGTGCATAAAGTAGGTGATTTTAATCTGAGTGTGATTTTTACAGGTTGAGCCAACGGCAAGTGATGCGAATAATACGAGTATCAATCACTTACTATAATTATACATACCTGTCACATACTATTTTTTGCAACACCCCCTCCTCTTAAAAAACAAAACAAAAAATTTTTAGATAAATAAATATTTTTGGTATTTGGAAGCATATAAGCGCAAACTATCCCCCTACTTTCAGCCAGACCTCGTTATAGTGGTTAAGATGCTGGCTCTCCGACGTTGACACGTGAGAAAATTAAAAATTTGAATTATTCATATAAATTACTAATATCTCTGGTTACGCATCACGAATAAATGTTTTTCCATACTTTCTTACATAAAACGATGTGGTCTATCTCTCAAAAAATACAGTCGAACCTATATATAACAGACCTCTATTTAGAAAAATTCTCTATTTAAGGAAGTTAATTAGTAAAATACCGTAAGCTTGGCCCTTAGGTCAAATTGATATAAAAATAAATAACATTCTGGACTTGGTAAATAAAAGGCACATCGACGATGGAGAAGAAATTGTTTTAGTTAGATAAGTAAATAATCATTAATTTACTTTTAAAGATTTTTTTATTATTTTAATCATATGTTATTTATAGTTGGTGTATTTTTGTAATTTGTGTTCAACCTTTGCTTGAAGTAAGTAAATAAACAACCCTGAATTCGGAAAAAGCAGTTAAACGAAAGCAAAAAAATTGCTCTATTTAGCAAAACTTTAATTTAACAAATTTATTTGAGGAACCATCAATTTCGTTTAATAAAGATTTGACTGTATTAATATTCAAAAAAAGAACATTCTAGGTCAACTGATATTGGTAGAATGTATGTACACACAGTCAATAATATTACTGAATCTCAATAAATATTGGTACAAATTACACCATCAGTTAGAGTAACCAATTCTTGTAAAGTAAAAAGCCTGAATTTAAAATAAATTAACAGTGGATTTTCTTCACTAAAATGAACCTTTATAATCCCAAAAATGTTGTTAATGCTAAAATTGAGCTTATCAACTCCCCTGTATGGTATAGTGGAGTTCGTAGAGTGGGCAACATGTTAGATAAATTTGAAATTGATTTGATAATAATTTTAAGATTGAATTATGAAAATGCAGCTGTTTATTAAAACTTAGAAATTTGGAACTTCTTCCACATTTGTTTCACTTTGGAGAATATCTGCAAAATTAAGTTTCATTCTTAATCCCCCTACTACTTAAGTCATATTCCCTTTTATCAGCACTTGTCTAGCTGTCAAAAAAATGAGTTGATTAAGGCCAAGGAATCCTTTCTTCATTTATATAAGTGCTAGATGGTATGAAGAAGTAAGAACTCGCTAATGCGCACTTGAAATTAATTTATTCAGATGACTGTCACATGCCATTTAAATCACACATGTGCACTTTTGATTGTGCTTCTCCAAAAAAGTATATTAATTATCACCTCAGGGCTTGTGTAATTATCTGACCACTATGACAATGGCGGGTCGGTGAAAATATGGTAGGAAAATATTAATTGTAAGATGTAACAATTAATGGATAAAATAGTAGAAAAATTGAAGATGGAGAAACTTAATATCATGAATGTTTCTATTTTTCATTATAGTTCGTGAGGAATGGAAATATTTCTTAAAACTATAGGACAGTGTAAAATTCAGGCTACTTGTTTGTCTTTTTTTTTTTGTCTTTTTCAAGTAGCTGAAAATAATACGTACCACTCCTTCAGCCACTCCTTTATAATAGTAAGAGGTTATCAAAAATTACTGAACGCTCAGGAAAATTCGCTGATGAAATATCACTAAACTCAAATACTCAAAAACTGTTCTCTTTACATTCATTTTGGTTTATTTGCCTGCAGTTACCTATTTCTCGTTTTTATGGTTATAACATTTAACTTTATATAAAGAAACTTGCTTTTCATTTCCAAACTAGTGGAAAGATATTGTGCGAATATTTTTGGAAAATTTTCATTTATCAACCAACGCTTTTCAGAAAATCAACACAACAATACAGTTTCCCCTTCCAATCGACTTCCATCGCTTTTAAATTCTTTGTTTGTTGTAAAAGACGTACATTATCGTTGTATTCAGATGTCAACTGTGTCGAAACGTTAAAACATATCTTTCCAAGCGAGGTAAATGGTAAAAATGTGGTGTCTCAACAAACAAACAAAAAAAAAAAAAAAAAAGAAGAAAAAGAAAGGAAAGAAACAAAAATTACAACAAACCCTTTAAAGTTTACACTCAATAAATCTCTACAAATTTCCCTTCAAGCACTGAACCAAACTTTGTATTTTTACCAGCAGCAGGTACTGGAATCTGCAAGCCATGAGGGAATAAAGCGTGAACTCATTTCAGAGACATTGTACTCTATCTCTCCAAATCGATATTTTGGACCATCCGAAAAGTATTTTTCGAGACAATCCTTTTAGCCTACTCGACCAAATTGTACTCACATAACAGCGAAATGAGAACATAAACAAACAATACAATTAAATGATTCATTACTCATTAATTTTGTAGAAATTTATTGCTTCATCTAAACAATTCTAGGGCAGGATCATTTTACGAGAGGTCTTTCTGGAAGATTTTTCTTAGACACTGTATCTTGAATATTATTAGGTTTTTAAATGTGAAAGAGAGATAAGTCATACCCACTTACTTTTAAAGGATATCAAACCCTATTTTTTACAATAACCACCTTCTGAAAGAAAACAATCTACATCAATACAAAAAAATTAATTTTACTGGAATGAAGTATATTAGTTTATTACGAATGTTATTTTAAATAAAAATTAAATTAAATGTTTGAAAAAATTAATTTTTCTGTAGAACTCCCAATCATCTATACCTACATTTATTCAATCGAGTACTGAGTGATTGACTTACTGACTGACTCATTACCGTCCTGCTAAAAAAACTGCACCGAATGACTTGAAATTTTAGAGGTGTATCACCAGCATAGTGTAGGTTCTCACTAAGGGAGGAATTTTTGAAATTCCACCCCTAAGGGTCAAAAAGGGTGAAATGTGTTTTTACATTGTTTTTCAATATCTCTTTAATGGGTTGAGATATCAAAGAAATTTTTGCACTAAAATATTTCTCTATTCATTCCTTAAAAATCAATTTATGGATTTTTTGAAATTCGTCCCTCAAGGAAGTGAAATGGGGTGAAATATGTTTTGACTTTTCCTCGCATTTTTGTTAGTATCTCTTCAATGGGATGAGACATCGAAGGAATTGTTGCACTAAAATATTGTTGTATTCATTCCTTAAAAATCAATTTCTGGATTTTTTGAAATTCATTCCTTAAGGGGGTAAAATGTGGTGAAATGTGTTTTGAATTTTTCTTACATTTTTGTCAATTTTTCTTCAATTGGATGAGATATCGAAGGAATTTTTGCACTAAAATATTGTTGTATTCATTCCTTAAAAATCAATTTTTGGATTTTTTGAAATTCATCTATTAAGAGGGTGAAATGGGGTAAAATTTTTTTCGACTCATACTTTCTCATATTTTTTTTTTTTGTTGAATGAACAAACATTTTTCAAATTCATAGTTTACTTTTGATTCACTGAATCTCGAGACGTGAAGCGCCGAGAGAAAGCCACACCAGAGAGGTTGGGCCGCAAAGCGGCCAGGGGGCGAACCCCCTTAGTTATATTATATAAAGGACTTATTTTTGTTCGTTTATGCGTCCATGTATCATATATATTATGTTTAAATTTAGCACCGTCTGTCGGGAATAAGCCTACAAATTTTTTATTTTGGTTCGATGTATTTGTAGAGCAGTTGTTAAGACGTAGGGATGTCACCCCTACGCTGATGGCGAATGTTCAAATTCCGTAGTCTACAGGGTAATTTTCTTTTTTTTTTATTATCATTAGATAAAATAAAATATATCTAGATTTTTTTAATGCAACGAATTTCAGAGGATTGAGGAAGGTACTAACTCGGTTCAGATTCTAATGATTGGATTGACGAAAAAAGAGAAGAAACGATGAAATGAGATGTGGAAAATTTAAATTAACATAATATAATGGCGAAAAAGTATGTCAAATGAAAGTGCACCTGTTTAAATATAAAACTTCAAGAATTTTCAAACGTCCAAGTTCGAATGATCATACATTTCTGTTACTTTCTGAAAATTTGAAATCCAATACTTTTTTCACACCTTAAACACACAAAACCGTTTACTTTTAGGTGGCTATTTCAAAAAAGAATTTTTTATACCTAACTAAAAAATATGCTACTTTTTGTTTTATCAAGGCGCCTAAAAAAATGTACTTTTTGTAAGAGTGTTTCAAAAATTACTATTTTGCAACATATGCACAAAAATGCCATATTTTCGAGGCATATACGTCACGATGAAAGTGGCCAATTTCAGAACTGTTAAACTCGAATGTAAAAATTATGATACTCTAGTATCAACGGTAAATAGACATTTCCACCTACCTTAATATCCAACAATTGTTTACGTTCTGCCTTCTGGTCGAATTTAGGCATCTGAAGTTCCATGTTAAGTTAGGCACTCACGATTAGCTCATTATCTTTTTTCTCAGCCAGATTTTCGACGATTGGCTACTTTTGGGCAGGTTTCTTCGGAATTTAGTGACCGGGTACTAACTTTTTGGTTTTTATAACCACAGGTAGTTGGTTTGGCTGCGATGTAGGTGTTGTAGATTACTATCTTCCATTCGATTTCCGAGCGCTTCTCATGAAACACCTGGTATACCTGTACGTATATTTAAACACAGTTTTACTTGCTCAATACAATGTTCCAAAGATGATAAATTTGCATAATTCTCTTAATTTAAAAAATTTTCATATATTCTACGTTGTTGAAGCATAATTTTTTGTATGTTGTCGGAAAAAAATTTTCATTCGACCCTTTGGAAATCAGTTTCAATTACCTTTATTTCTTCGAATGCTGGTTACCATACGCAACATAATCATTGTGGAATGACGCAATAAGTAACTGATGAAGCAGATAAGTTCTACCATGTAATGTACAGGCATCAAAAATAAAACGAAGCACATTACTGAAGTGGACATATTATCTTCTACATTTCATCTTAAAATACTCCAAGTAGCACTTTGATAAAAATAAAGTTTATGGATGAATATAATAAGGTCGTTTATTGTTGTCATTCCTATCATCCCACACACGTTGCATGAAAGTTTTGAAAAAATCGTAAATTTGCGACGAATTCTCACTTTTAACGATTTTAGCGTGTCCGTATAATATGATGTTTCAGGTTAAAAGTAAACCATAATGGTCTTTTAAAGGGGACGAGTTACATTTATATAGTCGGGTGAATGAACATCTGCCACTCCCTTGCCTTGTGCACCAATTTTATCGTTATTAGAGTTTATTTTTCCGAACGTCCCTCTTTAATCTTAATTACGAATACATACCTTACTGCCTTCAATACACATAACCTACACACATAAACCACTTTACAAGAGAAAATATTTTCATATTTGTGGTTACTTTTGAGGGAGCATCATTACGTCTTACGTGCGTGTGAACCTATATGGTCAGACAGAATGAAATTGGCCTTTTCTTACGGACTTTACCTTCAAAGCTTGCTCCAATCGTTTCATTATCATAAATTTTAGCTAACCTTATTTTTACTTTGGTTTTGTTACTCACCCATATAGCAACAAAATTTGAGTAAGTATTAGGTTGTAATGGCGTAAAAGATCCCTTTTACTTAGGCTGAGTTACACTTTTATGGATTACACCTTACATGAGTATATAAATATTATACTGAATATTAATACCTCTAAATATGAATTGTTTTAATTAATTTATAATCCACACTCATATGATGGACATTAACTTTTCTGGATTCAGGCTTTAAATAGAATATAACAACACAATTCGTACTTTAAAATATAATAATTTTGTGCATACAGTATAAGTAAGTTCACATAATAGAATTTCACGTAATAAATGATTGAATGAACTAGTCTAATAATTAGTATTGTCTACATGGGAATGGGAGTTTATTTACACAATTAGGTATATTAGTGTTCACTGTGATTAGTGTAAAATAGGTATTAGTGAGTGTGTATAATTGGTAAGGAAGAAGAAGAGTTCATTGGAAGAAGAGGAAGACTCATCATAAAGAAGAAGAAGAGTCTAATTCGTAAACAATACATTATTGTTTATATAATTCCACATATTTTCGTTCGTGTGTACAAATATATTCGTTAATAGAAATATAGACGAAATAGGTAACTATGGTTTTGGTAACCCCCCAAAAAATTTAGAAAATTAAACTTTGGAGGAAACAAATAACATCAAAAACAAGGTGTCTAAATACCTCTAGACACTATAAATTGGTAGGGTCAAAAAAAGAAAAATTAAGTTCCACTTGCAAAATGGTTAGAAATGATTCGTTTTCAATTTATGACCCAGAGCAGGGAAAAATCAAAAATTTATAGGTTAGAACATCTAAAAAATTTACAAAAACGAACGAAATTTGGTGGAGGGAAATGCGTATTTACTTAATTTTGGAAGTTCTACTCGCATTGGAGGGGAGGCGGAGGAAAATGGAAGAGTCTATCACTTTTTAAAAAAGCTATATCCCTTCAACCCTTCGTTGTATTGAAAAATGGAACTCGCTACCTTATTTGGAAGGGTAATTACACTAGACAGTGTTGCACTTCACAGTACCACTTAAAAATAAATTATTAGTTTTTGAGAAGAGCAATATGGTACGTTGAAAATGAAAATTTAGTAGAAATATTGTTCGCAGACTTAGGCAACGTATTTTCTACTTTTTGGGAACTTAAACTACCACCAACCCGTTATCCCTATCCAGACGTAACGCTAGAGAATAATTAAAAATTTTTTAAACCCAATAATAAGTTCAATGCTAAATTACGCACTCATTATAAAAACAAATAAAAGACTATAAAGAGCTGAAGGTCTCATTAACGAGCTTGTTTGATTAGTGGGTACTTCACTCAAATCAAACAGGCTTATATTTAGTATTCATTTTCGTGCGATTGTAAACTACAAATACACGCAAAAAAAAATTTATTGTCTCGCTGTTGCGAGTCTAAGAGTAATTTTGTAATGATGTAGGGATGTAGGTAACCATTCGTTTTTTTCAATTTTCTAGAATTTTGATCGAGAAAAAATTATGCAATTCACGTTGCTGATATTGACGTGCTTAAAATGAAATCCATTTTAAACAGGTAGATAAGAAATGAAAGAGAGATGTGCGAAAGAGAGAGAGAGCGAAAGGGAAAGAGTGAGAGAGAGTGTGAGAGAGAGAGAGAGAAAGAGTGAGAGAGAGAGAGAGAGAGCGAGAAAGAGAGAGTGAGTGAGAGAGAGAGAGAGAGAAAACTGCTAAAAAGCATTAAAAAAAAATATTAGGTACAGCCGATGAAATTTAACTAGTTTTTTTCACATACTAGCCTACCAACCTACATACAAAGTGGAAAAAAGAAAAAAGGGAAGTAAAGTGGAAAGTGATTAAAACAGGGAGAGGAAACGAAAATAATATCTGTTCGTTCGTTTAATGTGTACATTTTTTCGTAGTAATTTTCATATTTTGATGACTATATTCTACGTTTATTCCTATCTACTTATCTACGTTTAGTCTTAATCAGTTTACGTGCTCCATTCTTTCGAAATCACCCTATTTCTATTTTTTGTCGTTTTTTACTTCGTTTTTTACCCTCGTTTGTGGATCGTGTAAGAAGAAAAATTCGTAAAAAGGATAATCGCTGGCGGTGGACGAAAATTGCTCGAATATGAGCGAAAAATTCCTAACTTTTTTTTTCTTTCTTTTTTCGTCGGGTAAAAATTTTAACCTTTTGGAAAATGAGCCATAGAAAAGGTACAACCACTTTGAAAATGGCTAAAATTTTTATGTCTGTTGATGTCACGAATAACGATTTGGTCACCTGTAATATAGCTTTTGATGAAAATAATTTTACGCGAAGTGGCGTATACGTGGCCTGCAAAATCGTCGGCCATTTTGGTGTTATACTGACAAATGTGAAGCTATGAAAGGAGGGTAAATCCTAATTTTGTCCTTTTTCACGAAAGCGGACAATTTTATTACTATAAACCTTGATGACCGTGAGTTCCTTTCGACAGAGGTGGATTTTCATATGACTGTGATGGTTAGTTTAGTGTTTTAGATTGAGAGGTACGGTAATGAAGTTTTATTAGTTTTTTTTGGATGTTTGATTTCCTTTTTTTGTCATAGTTTTAGAAACAATTTTTAATTCCAAAATATCGTAACATATGTAGCCAATTTTTTTTCAGAAGAGCTAAAATGAATCAATATGACCAAAGTTTGAAAAAAAAGTTATTAAAGTACGGTAGATGCTCTAGTTTTCAACAGTTTAAAAGGAATTTTGAGTTTGAAGTGACATAATTCAGTGTAGAATGAAGGTTTTCGTTTTGTGAATGCTTTATTACATGAATAATATTCTCCAGATTAATATTTCCCATTTAAATTTATTATATTGCTCTGAATATTATTTTTTTATTACTTTCAAGTAAAAATACCATTTACCACAGTTTGCAATACTTCTGTTCTAGTTAGCAACGTTTATGTTCCAGTTTGAAACACACAAATAATATAAGGACAAAACAAGAGAAAAAACACGCGTTTTATTTCATAAAATGGTAATATCAATCAGACATTTCAATATTCTCCTTCCATAAGATTGGGGGGAAGTTGACAAAGATTTTATTGTGTGAAAATAAAGCTGATAAACATCCTCAAATGGGTACTGGAACATGAATGTCGCACAGCTGGAGCCTAAGTGTTGCAATCTGGGGCAAATGGTATTTCTGTAAACAAGTCATAAAACAAGAATTCTTCGAGAAATTTAATATTTGAAGAAGGAATATGAATTTAGAGATGGTAATTCATGTTATCACACCCAAATGATTAAAATAACTTGAATTTTCTTATTTAAATCGAAGCAAAAATTGCCTGTTGCAAACTAGTGATTTTTCCTCCATTATGCCAGTTTCTAATAATCTGTTGCAAACTGGAAATGTTAATATTTAATGAACTATTTTGCAACAGATGTTTCATACTAATAATTTTAGTTATATTGATCCAAAACACTGATTTTCATCAATATAGAAGTGTATTCACCATCTTAGAACACTAGAATATTAGTACTAATATCAATTATTTCTATTTAATTGAGCATTATTCATCACTTATTTGCATATTTTTTTTATGAAAAAGCACGTCTTTTTACATTTTTCACAGCAGTTGGAATTTTCTTTAATTTATGGTTTCATTTATGTCACAAATGAGTTATTGAAAATAAATGGAAATCAATAAGTATGCTTTAATATTTGTGATAAAAGTACTCCAACTGATAGATCTCTTATTCTTCTTATTTCTAAGCCTTAATCTTCAAACTGTTGCAAACTGGTACAGTATTGCAAACTGGTGCATCTACCTTACATATCGTAAATTTTTGATGCAATGATCTATTTTAAATATCTGAAACTTTGGCTCCCCTTTATCCATTTGACAGCTCTTTTCAATGGGAAAATTTAAGTATCATTCGAAGCAAACTTCTAAAGTCGACCTGAAACTAAGCAATTCTTACGTAGCTTATTTTCTATCTTAGGTTAAATAACTGCCAATGTTGCGTGACTAAACAATTCAAGACAAAGTAATCAGGACAAAATTCTACAAGACAAAAAAACTATGGTGGTTCTACTTAGGTTCATGAGGGTGAAGAAAATGGTCAAAAATGCGAAATATGAATATTGTTAAACACGACTTGAAAATAAGTTGAATGATGCGATTACAATTTCAAAACTGACAAAAAAAAATTACATAAAAGCATTACAACTAGAAAAGTATTTTTTGTTTTAATTCTACTACGTGGTCCACATTTTCACACCTCAAAAAGAAGCTAGTGTCACCACTGAAAAAAAACAACAAAAAACAAAGACATTATTTTCTTTTACTTGCCAAAATCTACTAACAGACCAAATATCTTGAGGAAAAATTCTTATTTCAACCCAATTAATAATAAAATAATTATTTGTGATAAAGTGCAAAAAGCATGTTATTTTGCTACAAGTATAAAATTTTTTACACAAGCCAAAGGCGAGAGTTGAAAATTACATGTTATGTAGTATTCCCCACTTCGCACGACGTGTGTCATACACTATTTTGTAAAATCCCTAGACCAAAAAAAAAATTATGAAATTAATAAATTTTTTTGGATAGGTAGGTATAAATAATAATTAATAATTTCACTTTTTTCTGTCAAAAAATTACGACATCTAGTTTTAATTCCCCCTAAAAAAAATCAAGATATTATTGTATAACAAAATATTATTGAATTTTATAAAATAAAATTCATTGATAATTTTAATTTTTCTTTCAATTTTTTCCTTCACCCCAAAAACGAATAACATGCAGGCAAGTAAAAAAGAATGTTCTGATAATTTTTTAGTAGGTTCTTTCTAATTTAATCCGTAAGTTATATTGAAAAATAATTGTTTCCTCAAGAGTCATAATTTTTACAATAATTTTATTAGGTACTAAGTTTAATTGTTAAATCTGAATGAATTGATAACAGTAGAATGTGTTACTTTTTATTATAAAATTCATTTACTAACAGCTGTAATTCCAAAAAAAAATTTAAAAATAAAAACAGTTTATGGAATTTTTGAAAATGTTGCACCAACACGATAAAATTTAAAAAATTTGGAAGTAAAAGGACATAATTAAGGAGCATTTTGTGGAAGTTCTGAGAGTGTACCTCTAATGGAATATATTGAAACCACTATTTATAATTTTCATTTTTTATAATTGGGTTTTAATTCGGGTCAAATTAAAAACATTTTTTTTAAGCATTGTCTTTTATTGATAAGATCTCTGAAAAAAATTGACCAACTTTAATCATTAATATTAATTTCAAACCAAAAATAAAAGCTGAAAATCACTTTTTTTTCTGATTTCTCAAAACATATTTGGGTCAGGGAGCTGAAACTCTTAAGAAAAGTTAATTTTTTATTCACCATTAGGTAGACCAATTATCATTAAAAAACTCAGTGGAGGCACTATTAGTATTCTTATTTATAGCTTGCCGTTAGTTATAAAAATTTCCAAATAAAATATTATTAATATCAGTGAAAAATATTACTCCAAGAACAAAAAAAAATCAAAATTCAAAAAAAAATACCATAAAAAAAAGTTATTTTAAAAAAACAATTAAGTAAATTCAAGAAATGTATATTCTGTTTCAGAAAAAAAAACTAAGCTACATTTCTTTTTTTATGAAAAATAATGACTCACCTCATCTTATAGCCAGTTTAAACTCGCTAATTTACTCTCTTTGATCTAATACCTAAAAATTTGACTAAAGGGAAACACTGTGTTACGTTGTATATTGTTTCTATTGATTTATTCTTTAAAAGCTGAAATTTCTTGTAGTACTCGCTTTCGGTTCGTGCTGAAAAATTCACTCTCGTATCAAAACCACTTAAGTAGGTACTTAATATTTGTACTTGTATCACAAATACCTATTATATACGGTACTGAAAGTAATAAAGCTGATAACTGCTTAGTAGATATAATTGTATTCGTATCAAAATTTAGCATTTATGATTTTCTCAAATATCCAATAAAATGAGTTGTTTCAGAATCATTATGGCAAAATATACTTTCATTGAAATGAATTCTAAAATTATATAATAATAACTGCCTTTATAAATCAACTCTATCAAATGTTATGATAACACCCCGTTGAAAAAACGTTTCGATGTCCTATACCTTGCTTAAATCATAAAAACAGTATTGGAAGTAAATTAATTTTTTTAATCCGTTCGTTTTGGCTATGGAAATAATAAAACTGAAACGATCTTTCTATTTAACTGATCTTTTTACACAGAAACTTATTTTGTTTGAAAAAAAGGGTTGTTCGTGAAAAGAATTCCAACAAAAACGTAATAAAGAAAAAGTAGAGTAGTTTTTTCGTCGATCTTAAAATAACGAAAAAAAAAAAAAAAAAGTTTTATAATAATGGAGAAAGATGCCGAATATTAAAGAAAACCTGCTGGTAAAAGCATCGTGAAAAAAGTCAAGTAATGTTTTGAAAGTTAGCGAACGCAAGGGGATCGCCGTACCCACATTCTTCACTTCTGGAATATACTCGGAATATTTTATCGATAGGCCTAGCCTACCTACATTTGAAATCCTGAGGCTAAATTTGAAAAAGTTTATCTGGAGTTTGTTTATCGGGACAAAGAAGCATTAGAATTCGAAAGAAAAGTTGAAAATGTCTACCGGCTACCGTAACGTAAACACTTCGATTGAACTTGGGATTCAACAGGACTAATTTGTTTTGTTCGTGAAGAAAATGGGTCATGAATAGGCGAGTTTCAACCTTGTTTTAAGAGAAAATACTTAACAATTGAAAATTGTTTAGGTTTTTATTGCCTCGGAGAATAATATTATGTTATCTACCTTCCAAACCAGGAAAATTGAGTCATTTCGATAAATTAATAGAAACCCACACAGGTACCACACAAAAAATAAAATTGAAATAAGTTTAGGTTAAAAACGAATTTTTAAAAGATAAGCTTTTATTTTTATGTTTTTTCGGCTTTAGCTTCACACAAAATAAACATTATTTTGTTGCGGAAGGTTGACTGCAGTATTGGTATATTTTAAAATCGTAGTAGCGAGTAGAATGAAAGCATATAATAAAATTTATTAGTTGAACATATTTTTCGTTTTTTTTTTGTTTTTGTTTTTGTTTTTTGAACTATAAAATCTGTTCGAGAATATTTGAAATAGGTAGGTACGTAATGTTCTCTTCAGTTCAAGCCCATTAAAAAGAAAAAAAAATTATTCATCAAATTTATAATTAATTTTATTCTTGAAAAATATAATTATATATAATTATTTAAAATTCTAAACCAACCAAATGATATAAGAATTAGGTATTTAAGAAACTTCAAAATCAAAATATAGGTACCTACAATAAAATTAAACCAACAATTTAATGTTTGAAAATGCAACATGAAATTCACAATTTCTACTAAGATCATTCCAGTACTAAGTAGAATATCATCATCAAAGATCTGACTAAAATCCATAACCAACTCTTCTGTACCTCGTAAGTCCCGAATATTTTCATCATATAAGTAAGTACCATTCAATTCTCTAAATTCCTTTAAATTCAATCATTTGTTGCAGAAGGTTTCTCCAGTGTTTATTCCAAGGTAATTAAAAAAATATATTCTCGATAGAACAAGAAAATGTAGAATTTCATATCATTTATTGTGATTATTACCTTATTCTCTAGAAACTATTGGTGTATATTTACTCATACCAAAGTAACAATCAATCGTCTTCTTTAATTGGAAAATAAATCGCCAGACTCCAATTTGGATGTAAAAAACATTCACCCACAGTTAGTAACAAGCTGAAGTAGAATCACCTGTCAGTGAAATAAGTAATATAGTAAAGGTCTGTAAGATCACTCAGGTCCTAAAATCGCGCACTGACCATTTTTCAAAACTGAAAAGCTGATATGAAAATTCACATATCTTGCAACATTGCCATAACAATGTAATGGATTTTGATACAAAAAATGTGATTTTACTACTTCTCATTTAGAAGATATTTATATTTTCAAGTTTTTAGAACATGAAATTATAATTTTTTCCAACTACTTCAAAGTATTTCATGACTTTGTAAAATTCCAATGGCAAGTAGCTTTATATTGATGGAAAGTACAATTAATACCTAAGCTTTTAGATGATATAATAGAGTTTAACTTCAGGCTTATTTATGCTTAAAAAAATTCAATTCATAAGTCTGTAAGATTGCGCACATATCAAAGAATAGTGTTGCATTCTATTTTATCTATATTTTTTTCTCATTACCTATGTGAAAATGCGACAACGATCAGAGCAAACATAATCCTTCAGAAAAATGAATTGAGGGCTCAGATTTACCATTACATTAGCCAATTTAATTCAGCTACTTATATAATCCTCAATGGAGAAAGCATTATAATAGTAGGGTAAATGTTTGTAAGATAGTGCACCTAGTGGTTAAATCACCATAACTTCAATTCAAATAACTGAATTCTACTATTTTTGGATATGTTATACTTAAAACCCTTGTCTATAACATATTGAGAGTATAACTCCTCACTTTTTACAAAACTGATGTTTTTGGAGGTGAGTGATCTCAGGAAATGCAAATGCGAAATCTTACAGACACGTTTTTGGGGGTCACATTTTTGAAAGGTATTGCAAAAATCATTATAGCTCCAGTTGTAGTTCGCACCACAAGTTATGCTTTGGTTATGTTATAGACAAAGGTTTGGACTATAACAGATCCAAAAATAGAAAAATTTCAACCATTGGTAACGAAGTTATGGTGACTTAACCACTATAGGTTCACGATCTTACGAACATTTACCCTAGTCTAATTTCACTGATGCTCAAGTCCCTATACATATGTCATTTTTGATTGTTTAAAATTTCTTCAATTATCCTCTTGGAATTGAAATTGCCATGGCAGCCTCCTCCTTCTTTGTTAATACTGTAATTACTTCATTTCAACGGCTCGTAGGGGGGCTGCTCATAATTCCACGTCGTCTTGATGTAAACTGAATGTACCTCGATGTAAAGTGAACGTGCTACTACAAAAAAAGATGCTTCACGTTTTTACATGGAGGCATGTTCACCTTATATCGAGGTTACATTCATCAATGATAAGAGCTTCTTTTCACTCCCAAAATACCAGTGTTAACATTGTCTTTCTGATTGTATGTATTAGGCACATAAAATAATAGTATATTACACACCAAGGTTCAAAAGTGAATATTTACATGCAAAGAAAAGTTTGCAAAATAAGCACATCGGCGTGTGAGCAATTCTCAGTCATGAAAACTCGGTTTTTTTTTTTTATTTCATTTTTTGAATATTATTTCCATTAATAGTTTTGATAGGGTGGGAGGTTAGGTGACTTTTCTTATATTATTGAAATAAAAATAAAAACATTATCAGTAAGTTAGAGTTGGTCATTTTGGTAGTATTAGATTCAGTTGTATAAGAAACTCAATTACCAGTTAAATCACAGTTTAGTCCAAAATGTATGGAGGAAACTTAGTTTTACTGGTGGCCGAGGTTCAACCGAGTTTTATGAAACTGGCCCTCATAGATTAACGTTGCGTTAGAAAGAAAGTTAACTTTGTTACTTTGTAACTAACCTGCATGTAAAAAGTTTTACATGCAGGCAGCATCATACTTTCTGCATCATGGTTATGCTTCGAGCAATGAAAAACGCTACTTTCGGCTTGCAAAATATCAGTGTAAACATCGCCTTTCTGATCATGTACTATAAAAATAAATCAGAAATCAAAAATCAAAAATCTCATTTGATTTTTTTGATTAAAAATGATTTTCGAGCAGCCAATTTTCTTCAGGTTTCATTGAATGGCCTTCATAACCAGTAAAATAAACAAGTAAACTTTTCCTCGAGTAAATTTTAAAAACATTGATACGGCCGTATTTTCACGAAAGTAAACATTCTACACATGACAGGTCGGTACCTAATTAATACGAAAATTTAAAAAATTATTATATACCTATAGTCTGCGCAACATTTTTGCTTGGGATGTAATTTTCAGATCGTAACGCAAAGCAGAGTGTTTTCTTAACCCTAATTTCCCATCAAAAATTTCAATCCAAACAATGTAAACAAACTTCAGTTTCATGCTCTCAGGCAGGTAGATAATACAACGCAAAAAATTTATGACTATAATTTCGATGAATTTTTTTTTTTTTCTCTTTCAACGAATACCTACCGGTTTATCGTTAGATTGATCCTTTTTTTTTTTTTTTTTCTGCAGAACAAACGATGATACTTATATATGTATATAGTATACGGCGGCTGTTCGTTACTTTATAATTATATTCATTGAATTACAAATTCTTCTCGCCGAAGACGTATGGCGCCTTGGCGCTAATAAATTTCCGCTGTAACTGGATTAGTGTGGTTAAGCCGTTCGTCTCAATGAATGTGCTATGTGGACAAGATTGCTCAAAGTTGTCAAGAAACGGCGGAAAAAAAAAGAAGAGAATAAAAAATTAAGGGGTAAAGTGGCGGAGGGGGATTCCTATGTGCTGGGATTTACGCGACGCTCCGTTAAATATTTAAATCAGGAAACCAACCTACTTTTATAAAATTATTCATCGACAGTGGAGAAGGTGAAAGGGTGCGTTTTTCATTGTAAATTAATTTCGCCTATACTCGTAGTTATTATTAGCAACAGACTATAATTCTCGGAGGCTAATTTCTGTCTTGTTCAATTGCCAAATCTTCGAGTATTTTGTAATATACAGAAATGGTTCGTTTGTTTGTTTGTTTGTTTTTTTTGTTTTTTTCGTTTTCTGTTATTTTCTACCTCTTCTTTACGCTAATAGAACAAATTTTAGGAATATGCTCTGTGGCAGACAATTATCAAAGAAGGTCCCTCGTTGACATGACATTCCAAAAAGAAAAACAAAAAAAAAAACGTTCAACCCTGTCGTTGGTTTTGTGTTTAATGAAAGGGTTGGTGCCTCACCTCCACGTTAAAAGAGACGTTTATATTTGAGGGCGTTGGTTTCTGGATTAAATATTCGTCAAATTCCCACGTGATCAATAATTAAAATACTAAAATGCGATTAGTAATTCGGGAATAGCATTTGCCAGAAAATTCCAATTTAATGGCATTTCTAATTAAAACGACGTCGTCGACGTCGTCGTCGTCGTCGTCGTCGTTGGAGATCGGTTCGAAAGGTTTATTATTTATGCAAACATCGATGCTTTTCATAAATTGATAATGAAGTATCTCGCAACTGAAAATGTTTTATGCCCAAATTGGGGAATGGCCACTTATCTTAAACGTTTTATGAAATTATATTCTTCAGAACGCCCAGGAGAGTTTTAATACAATCGCATCCAATATGTTTATGTCGTTGGCAAGAGAGGAAATAGGCGAATATCGTATTCAAATGTATTATTCGTCAAGAACTGAAGAGGCCGCACAGAGTAACTGTAAGAGTAACATGACATATTGCTAGCGACTGTCAAAAGAAACTGATGAAAAAGTGAATGTAGGTATAGCTATACTAGGTCTGAAGATAATGTTGAAAAATTGATAATTGACTTCAATTCCAGATTTAAGCTGATTAATTTACAATATTTCGTATCAGTTTAAATCGGAGATTTGCATGGTAAACGTGCTCGGCCTTGCAGTCGAAAAGCTACGAGTTCGAAACCAGTCGCCGTCACATTCCCGACCCAAAATGGCGGTATATTCGTTCTGGTTTTGATTGGTGCTCCGGTAATAAGCCTATGTGATTGAAGAACTTATGCTGTTTAACAGTTGGCTAATTTATCGGAAAATTCGAATTTTAAAAAAGAAAAAAAGCTTCTTTTGAGTTCTACCACTTTTCTAAATTAGACGAACAACGTGTTATTAAAAAGTTCTTAAAGTTCCGGACTTTCTGTTTGTCTGCAATACTGAGCAGACCTATAGGTACACTACAAGAGGACAACTTGGAGAAAACACGAATCGTAGCGTGACAAACAGATTTTACACGTGTAAACGAAGTAGGTAATCCAATTCATCACAAACTTATTTATATTTTGTATTTTCTGTTTTACCGTATTGTGAAAGTATAGAGTTGATCATGCGATAGAAATCAAAAACTTCCATCAGGAAGTTAGCTATGTATATATTTAATGGTATTTGTGTGTGTAGCCTATCAGAAAGGCTCGAAAAAAAGTATGCAGCTGGTCTGGACAATGACGAAAACACGTGTAAAAAAATGAACTCAATACAATTCGGGTGTTTAGCAATAGTTATTTGTTGTACAAGTGCGTAAAGTAGGTGATTTTGATACGAATGTGATTCTTGCAGCACGAGCTGAAGGCAAGTGATGCAAATCACACAAGTGTCACATACAATTTTTTGCAAAATTTACCCAAAAAATTAACTAAGAAAAAATTGTGTGGAATACCTTGTCGTGAGAGATATTCACACTAGAAGGTCTTCAACAGTATTTTGCGTGTTCTGCCACTTCATACGGTTAAGTATGGGAGAGCCAAATCCTCGGCGAACACTGGCAATTTTTGAGCCGGTTCTGAGAGTTTATATACAGAATTTGGCACACGCACACAGACACACATGCATACGTACATGTACGTAATTATGTCATGCGTTACGTTGTTTCTTGCCTCTGTTGAGGTGATAAGAAACGACGCAGCGCGTTTGGTACCGGGCTGTGACATCACCGAGATCGTTATCTGGTAATTGATCTTGGCCCATGCAATGTATCTTACCTGTACGTACGTACAGGTACGAACATACAAACGCACCAGTGTAAATTTGTTTAACGTCATAAAGACGATTATTGCCAGCCTTTGGGCGGAGACTGTTGTCGAGGGGTGCAAGCCCCTATTACCTCATACGAGTATTGTCCCCACAAATTGTTTTGAAAATGTATTTAAACAATACACAAACGGCAAAATTTCCTTTAATTTTCGTTTTTTTCTTTCGTTTATTTTCGAATAGTTGGAATGAACAAAAATTTTAATGGAATGTACATTTAAGAAAATTTTACCTTCTTTCCAGCTCTGGCTTAAATAGTGACTGACGAATTACTGATTGAAAGAGAAGAGGTTTCTAGATTACAAAAATGTCGAACTTTCTATTAATTTTTGTTTTTTTCCTTCGTTTATTTTCACGCAGCTGAAGATGATTAAAAAATCACATGAAAAGTAAATTCGAGTATAATTTCTCTTCTTTCCAGAAATTCTAACTCCAGCTCTCTAGCTTAAATAGTGGCCAAAGAATCATTATGTGAATGAGGAGAGGTTTGTAGACTTCAAAAAATGGCCGTTTTTATATTAATTATCGTTTTTTTCGTTTGTTTATTTTCTAACAGATGAAAATAGTTAAAAAATTATATGGAAATTTTATAAATTTTATCTTCTTTCCAGCAACACTAACCTAAACTCTCTAGTGCGAATAGAGACTGAAGAATCAGTAAATGAAATAAGAGGGGTTTGTTTCAAAGCTGAAATGTTGTATTCAATTGAAGTGGCAACTTGACGACAGATTCTTACAAAATCCGGATGTGTATCATAATGTTTGATAAGACATTGTGCGCATGCGTCGCCGAGGCAGTGATTTAATAATGTTAGCAAGTACCAAGCTGCGCATGAGCGAAATTTTATTTTCGACTTAGGAGTAAAATCTCTTTTTTCACGTATGGTTAATACGCATGAAAATGTCTGTTTTTGGAGAGGGTATTGCAAAAACTATTTTTCAGCCTTAGTCTAGGAAACTGATGAGTTTAGGTTAAAGGCATGGAAGGAAATCACGAAGTTTTTGGAGAGTGAAAACCTAACCACTAACCTTTCTCCTATTCCAACGTTACTGATTATGAGCTTTAATATGAAGTTTAATGTAGCGGCGTATCAAGAAAGTAATTTTGGGGGATATTACAAAATTATTGGAGAGTTAACTTTAAAAAAAATTTTTTTTTGCTCTTCAACTGATTTTTTTACAGTTTTTATCTCAATTCTGAAGTCGTATTTCATTTTTTTCCTTCATTTTTCCTTGTTTCTTCAGTTTTTTTCGGCATTTTAAGGGAAAATTTCTATATTCCACCCTAGATCCGCCACTTTCTTTACATTTGTTCATTCTCAAACCTATTCTCTTTCACATGAGATATGCTCGAAACTGGAAAAAAAAAATGAACATATATATTTCAAAACCATTTCTAATAAGAGTTATGTAAGAATATGAAGCATTTATTGACTAGCGAAGGATAGGTACCTGTTATGTATTTTTAGACTAATCCAAAATTATGATTATGATTTTGATAGATAACTATGTAATTGTATTACATTCATAATACGCCAGTCTTCCCACAAAATGGCCTATAATATTGATGAAAATAACCTAAAGATGAACTGGAACGAAAGAAAGAAAGAAAGAAAAAAAAGCACATTCTGATGGCATAGCCTACTTATGAAGAAACTTTTCAAATTTGTTGGTTAAAACGAACGTTTAATGTTGTTCTCATGAGAACTGAAACGTTGCAGACATGCATACAAGTTTTATGATCACTGTTAATTTAAAACGTTAAAACGTAGACTTGTTATTTCTAGCAATTTTACGTCACTACTGAATGTAGGCTATTTTAGCTAGGATTATTAGCTTTCTTTTCGCTTTTTTTTTACGGTTACCTTGCCCGTTTAACGCACAATTTCTACCAGTGCCACGTTATTTTCGCTCAAATAACACGTGCAAAAGTAGGTATACTGGTTACTTTAATACCGCCCTAGCATTCGGCCCCCCTCCCTCTAGGTTAAGTTAACACATTTATTTTCGCTATATTAAACGATGACGAGGTCGGCACAAATTATCACCAGTGGTGTAAGTACAGCTACCGAAATTCGGTGGATGAAAAAATATCCTAATTTTCGTATACTCGGCACCCTTCACGAAAGGGCGTACAAATTAAATTATCGATCAGACGAAGATTGTTTATAATTGGTTGTCTTGAGAAAATTAATAATATTTCGTACAACTGTATACACACAATATATATATATATATATATATATATATATATATACGTGTGTATATATATACACATACCTGCTCGTACACTTGCATATTGTATACCTATACGTTATAATATTGTAAATATATAGTTTATATAAGTTTATCAGCCGAAAGAGTCGGGTCAAAACTTTGTATACGACATGCAACTTATCTAATATTTCAAAATGTGCCATTAACACGCTAGCACCGAAACGCCACCCCGTGCGTAATTATTATTATAATCTCCTTCATCCACATTTGCGTAAAATTTACCGGTTACCTAATATCGTTGTCGACACGATCGACTTTTAATATTTTAAAATATTAACGTTCTCGCTTCGCAAATTTTCGTTTAATAAATTTATTTATTTTTGTTTTCGTGCGGTTGCAGAAGCGCTTACCGAAATTCTGGGAGGACCGGATTTGTTTATCGACGTGGGCAGTACGATTAATTTAACCTGCTTGATCCAGTATACTCCAGAACCACCGCCGACGATAATGTGGCGACACAGCCAAGAAGTAAGTGTCCGACAGCTTGGAAATTGTTCTAAAATTTCTTCGGTTTAAATTCATATGCGAGAGCGACGTGGAGGTGGTCGTTGTCATGAATATGCGAACGACAGTATCCAAACGAAAGAAATGTGTGCATTGAATTTCTTTATCGAATGATAATTACATGGGGGTGATAAGGAAAAATGTAATTTCATATACTCTGACATATTTTAATCCATAATGTAAATAAAACCAAAAAAAAAAAAACTCGCACAGCAAGCTTTGCTTTAAAAAGTAGATTTTCTTTTTTTAAAAGTCACCTCTGTCACCAATATTCATCTAATAAAGTAATGTACGTATGCAATATTAATGTTTTCTGCAAAAAATTCCAAATATCCCACAAATACTACGCGTGCTACAAAATATACTAGTGATACCAAAAATATCGATATTTCAAGTATTGATACTTTCCCTTTAATATCAATATCCGTTTGAGCGAATCGGAAATTGGGAATGGGAATTTAAATTTTTATGAAATGAAAACAGTACTGTATTTGGTTAATCGTCAGTTTTAGTTTTTGAATCGTGAATAAATAGATAATATTCAGTGTCTTGTTTCTAAATATAGAGGATGAGGATCGGTGAAGACACAAATTAATAACATGAAATAAAGTATTGATTGAAGTAGCGTCCCAGAAGCGTGTGTGTTTTACATCAGTTACATAATATAAGTTTGAGTACAAGTTGAGTGAGCCAAACAAAGATGTACAGAGACAAACAAAGTGAGTGGCGGAGATGGTAATACAGTGTAGCTGCGAACAGATATGTAAAATATATTTTAATATAGTCGTGTGTTCGCAGGAGTGAGAGGGGAGAAGGATTGGTGGTCTCAACACTAAATCCTACTTCATTTTCCTCTTTTTTCAAATTTATCGCTAAATAAACATATGAATGGCACATTGTAAAAAATATCGATATATCGATATTGTATCAATATTCTCACAGAAATATCGATACTATATCGATACGAAAAAATATCAATATTTGGCATCACTAAAATATACTGATTAAGTATCATGTTTTCAAAATATTTTATTAATGTGTCAAAAATCATTATTTTTATGTGAAATGAAAAATTATTCCAAGTTCTACCAAGCACAACTTTAGGAAATAAAATTGATCATTTTCTGAAATTAGTTTGTTTTTAGGTTAAAACAAGTGGTTTTCTCAATGGAGCCTAGAAAATGAATTTTTCAGGACCATTATCAGAAGGGCGAAAGAGGGAAAATCACACTGAATAGCTAATAAGTTGAGAACAAATTGACCAATAAAAACAAAAATTGTTAGGTTTGGTTCATGTATAAGAGGTACTGTTTGTACCAAATTTTGTTGCTGTTGAAAGAGAATTGAAACTTTTATTGAGATAACATGAAAAATTAGCACCTCCAACAGTCCCAGGAAATGAACGGTAATACCAATAGGAATCAAATTTAGAATCATATTGTAAACATTCATATACAACATTTAAACTCAAATTCACAACTATAATGAACAACATTGGTTGTTTTTAGTCCTGAAATGTTCTGTTCATTTTTAACATTTGTATATCTGAAAGTTCTAATTAGGGGTGTCCTTTTGGGGTTGAGACACTGGTTGTTCTTACATCGTATAGAAGACAAATTCAGAAACCCCATGATGCTACTAACAGAAAACTGCTAAAATGATGTGACATTGGTTGTTCCAATTCCAAGGCACAGTCTTACTCTTTATATTTTCTATCACAGTTGCTCCCACAGGCTATGCCGTAAGCTCTTTTCCCAAACAATCAACATTTCCGAGCCCACTCACTTGCCCAATACCTAGTACTGGTATCTAATTTCGATATTAGCGCGAAAAAGGTAAACTAATGCGAGGATACTGGAATTCGTTCATTGTTTGTTGCAGTGAAATCCTTTCTCCCATCGTCGAATTTGATGTCTACTCGTAATCCAGCCCATGTTATAGTAAATGCGCGACCGCTTTTCGCCAAAAATGTGGCAACGTTTTACCATAAATTTGCGAATTGGCTCAAATCCCATTTAAAAACTAACGTAGTTGTACCTTCGTCTTGCTCCTTCCTCTCGAATCAATTTTAATACCAGTTTATAAACGAAATGGTTCTAAACTGAGAGAGTAAAGGTCGATTATTCATCAAGTACATAAGCAAAAAATTAAAAAAAAAAAGAAAAAAGAAAACTAAATATATTATAAAACCGTTGCTACCGACTGACGAAGTCATTTATACATAAATGGAAAAAGCTAAATAAAAAATAAACAACAAGATTTCGAAAAATTTATACCATTTTTTGGCTATGACTGATATAACAAAGAAACAAAAAAAAAAAAAAAACAATAAATAATAAAAAAAAATAACCATATCAGTAATTGTACACGCATATAGCAAATTGGACGTTTATGATGGATTTTTCGTCAATTTTCCAAGCATGTAAGTAAAAATTAATACCACCCAAAGGAATCCTTTTCTGATCGGTAGGTTAATAGACTTAAAAGCCTACTCATTTTTTTTTTCTTTTTTTATCCATTTTTAATTTTAAATAATGAAAACCACTCCCTCCGGCAAAACGTTACATAGTATATTAGCCAGCGAAAAAAGAAAGAAAAGGGTGAGTAAAGGGTGAGATTTATGTGTGTACGCGAATTTTGAGGAAGGGAGGATGAAAATTTTACGAAACCTCGATGTGCTTCTGTTTTCTTTGCGATAGCGAGAAAATGGTAGGATACGTATTATTCGTGTCTCGGATTTACGTGGTTTACTTTGGAAAGTTGCAGTGTGTTTACGCGGTTGCGATTCAAAATGATTTGTATATTTTTCTGGTACATGCACGAAAACTTTTGCCCACCGCGGCACATCACTTGTTAATCGCTTGGGATTTGCTTAAGATGCTAGCAGAATGGGGTGAAGACGTTTTACGAACGTCTTGTCGGTTTCATAAGACGGTGAGTTCGGTGATGTGTGGAGAATCGACAACGTCCTGCAAAACGAAACCAAAGTTAATGTATGACAGATAAAAGAAAGAGCAAATATTCCGTCGATGCATGTGACGTAGTGCTGTAGTGCGACAAGGACATTTTGGTCGAGTCCGTACACACATATCTGCCTTGGAATTAGAACAACCATTGTCACATTTTCGACGTTTTGAGTTCGTACAATCAGAGAGTTGTTGAAATGTGTCTTCTATATGATATAAGAACAACCAATGTCTCAACACCTCTCAAACTCCGCTAATTCAAATCTTCAGATCAGTCCGTAGCCAGACAGTTTTATCAGCAGGGGTAATTGAAATTATTGGGGGGCGCACTTTCATTCATGGCAGCTGCGTAGGTACCCCCCATTGACAAATAGGTGCTAAAAAAAACAAAAAAATTTTTCACTCCTTTCGTTTTCTTCGAAGATGAAAAAAAAAAAAAAAAAAACATATGGCGCCTCTACCTTTATGCATGCAAGTATGCCTAAAAAATGCCAGGATGGGCTGGAACTTGTTTAGACTGGGCTCCGCCCGGTCTAGCGCGTACGTGGTTACGGGCCTGCTTCAGATGCAACCAATGTTAAATATTGATGAATATAATGTAAACTAAAACAACGTTTGTTTGCTTTAGTTTGGAAACAAAAACAAAAAATACTGTTTTCCATCGTGCAATAGAAACCAATGTTCAAACCCATTAAAAAATTGAACCTTTAGATATAACCGATGTCCAAAATGAATGAAATATAAGCAGTAACGAAAACAACCAATGTTCGTGGATATTGGTTGTTTTATTTCTTCAAATAAGAAATATTTGGGTGAAATGTTTAAATGTGTTTTTCTTAAAACTTGAAATTATAACATTGGTTGTTCTAATTCCAAGGCATAGATTATGATAAAATACTATGAGCTAAAAACTGTTGGAAACACTATCACTCCAGAACAACTGGATAGATTTGCGTGAGGTTTTCCACACAAAATTGTGTTATTCGAAGGAAGGTTTATTCCCATCAACGAAGTCTGTTGCCCCCTAGGAGAAAAGTTACCAATTTTTACTATCTCTGAAAATAGAAAGTAGATGAAAAATTTCTTGAACCGAATGAAAATCAATAGAAAAAAGAACTGAAAAAAAAATTCTACCCCTCTCTTTGTTCATTGTCTGAGAACTACTGGTTGATGAGGTGGATATGATTTTCTTTGTCTCACTTCAGCTGTAAAAAGTTTGATAAAAGAGAGGAGCCACAAATTTTTGAGGGACTATTCCGCTGTGTGACTACATGTGCAAATGAAAGTCAAACATGATTTGAAAATTTGTGGAATAGCACCCTAATAAATTTTTGGTCTGTTTTTTTATCAAACTTTTTTTCATGTCGAAGACAGCTAATGTTTCATTTTTTTTTTTTTTTCATGTGGTTTCATTTGAGTCTACAAAGAGGGGGTTGAAACAATTTTACTGAAAAATATGCAAGTGAAGCTGCTGGTAACAGCTCGTCAATCTATATAAAACAAGCTAAAATAAGTAGTATATTAGGCAACATTGGAGGAAAGCGAGCTATTCCCAATTAGTATGGATGTTTGCCAGCACAAGCCGCAGGCAAGTGCAGCAATCGCACAAACTGTTAACCGCTCACTCCGACCAAGTTGCGTACAATACTTTATATAAAATTCATAATCAGAATGGAAATATTTAGGCTGATATTTTGCCAGTGAAACGTAGCTCTTATCATTGATGAATGAAATCTGGATGTAAATACGTAAAAACATGAAGCATCTTTTCGTTTGCTTTTCATATAGGTAGAGGTTACACTTTCTAAATGAAACGTTGAATCTGCCACAATGAGAAGGTTGATATTTTGTTCAGTTTTTCATAATTTTCATAAAAGACTCATCGTTATGATAGCATTTTAACGTTTTATTGCTTTCTGATCATTAATTATACATAGTTAAAATATCTTCCTCAACAAGGTTCAAAAGTGAGTTTTCATTACTCGGGGATTTCTCACTCGCTCCGCTCATTTCGCAAACTTCCCTCATATATTAACGTTCACTTTTGAACCTTGGTGTGTAATATATTATTTTGAAACATGTGCTGAATGCTGTTTTTAAGACTGGGGGAAAAACAGGGGAAATGAGTGAAAAAATCAAAGAACTGAAAAAAGAAAAAAAAAGGAAAAAATGACGAAAAACGAGACATGTAATAGGAAATGGGCCAAAATTGGAAATAAATATAAAAAAGTAAAATCCAAAACCTCTCTCTTCCCCACCTACTTACCCGAGGAAAATTCCCATTGTAACTGATATTATAAGCAGATTATCAATTAAATAAATAAAAATTAACTGATGCACACAAACAAAAGAAAACTCTCGTCATTATTGTATCTACTTCCCGTAGCCCAAGTGGTGGAGGGTCTACCTTTTAACATGCAGTGTATTTTAGCCCTCACTTACGTATCATTGGAGAAGCATAATGTCATACCAGCAATTTTTTATTTCATATTCCGAGTGGATATGAATGGTAATTTAGCCATCAATAAAAATACAAATTTTGTAGACTTGACTACGTATGACAATAAGGCCAGGACCATTCTACCATTGTCCGAGTTTGGTTTAGCTTTTGCTCATTATTACAGTTAGGGATCCTGAATTATAACAATTGCTGAACAATTTCACACACACCTGCAGATGTTGCATACATGCATTCTGGAATTTTATTGATGCACTCATCTACACACAGTCCAACTCATCGCATTCATGACAATTGTTGCCATTGCATTTTCAAAATGAACAACGTAATTAAAATTAGGCTGCATATTACGAGATTGCCAATTAAAATGTTACAAGCTCGCGTAAGCTGGATAATGCATTTTGCACTTCGACGTAAATAACAAAAAACACGGAGAAGCGTTAGAACGGTACCCGGAGATTAGCAGGCTATTTCTCATTCATGTTTCTTCTTTGGGATAAATGTAGCATTCTCTCCTTACACCAACCAGAAGGAGAGTAACTGCGTGTAAAATTTTCGACTTGCTGAGTGTACGTAAAAGAAAAACATCGACATTAATGTGCAATCGCAATTTAATGCATGTTCTGCCTTCTCATTCGGTTTTATCCTTCGTAGTCAGAGTAACGACTGAATGTGTTTGTTTGCACACGCCGCTCTTCACATTATGTTTTCTTTTTCACCTTTGCTTAAAGTGACAGTATACTGCGAAAGCAACTTTGAAAGTTAATTTAAGGAAGACGTGCTCCGAAACACCATTAGATGCAATCTAAAACTAGGTAGGTAGTTCAAACGAAAAGTTGGACAATTTAAGAGGGAAAGACAGACAGAGAGAGAGAGAGAGAGAGTGGAGAAAAAAAATTTGTGTATATTGTTGGTTTTTTGTAGTACCAGTGTATGCGAATAACAACAAACACGAAGTAAGAAACTAATTTGAAATGGCGGACGTGAGGTGAAGTAAACGTTGTAACTTGTCTTCATGATACTGTCAAAACGTTGCAAAAAGCGAGCACCTGTGTACTACTAAATAAAATTTGAACACAAACGGGAGTGAGTTGATATTTTTTGATGTGTGAATGAAACACATAAAGTAAGTGGTTTTCATCTTCTTATCACGTTTGTGATGAAATTTCATGAGCTGCATTTAAAATTCTGTCGAGAGTTATATGTTTCGTTTTGTTTTTGTTTTTTATTTTTTGTTTGTTTTTTTGGTGGACTATTTATATCAATCGCACAGCATGTTACCATGTAAAGTGTTTCTGCGCTGTCTCGATAATATATGCGCGGGTAGTTGACTTGTTTAGCATAGTAAAACAATGGGTTTTTTTTGGCATTCGTCGAATTGTTCAATCCAACAAAATACCATGAAAATGGAGATAAAACTAAATGACATCTTCTGAAGTTCGTTTAACTTTAAGACATTTTTCATGTCACGAAATTTGACGAGAGACGGTTTTTCAAGACTGCTTAAAATTGTTTAAATTTTTAGAAGTTCTCAGGATTTGTATTTCACGTATTCACGTGGCTCAAAGAACAAATTTTCCTGGAGGATTTACCCTTTCTGGGTTGGTTTATGGAAATGCAATATACAATTATAAACTCGATGTTGACAAACCTTTTTTTTTTTTTATTACTAAAATAATTTTAAGCTTTGTTTTGTTCATTAGACGGATCAAACAAGTACCTTTTCAAAATTTCCAGAAAAATTGGCCTGGAATTTCCGCAAAAAAGGCTTTTTGGACTTACAATAGCTTCTTGAGAAATTAATAATTCCTGCATCCCCTAGTAATTAAAATGAACACTATCAATTTTTTCTCAATATCCTTGTATTTTGTGGTTTAATTAAACATCCACATCATATAGTGTCTAAAAAATAGTAATTGAACTTTGAATTTTGGTTTTTTTTTTTTTTTTTACTCCATAATATACTATAGGGTCCATTTCAGTGGCCTCCCAACTATGTCAAAATTAAAAAAATGTTAACATGAATGAATTGTACTCTTTTTTCATTCAAATTTACCTATTATCTTTGAAATTATTCTTTCCTTCCCCCATTTCCCCGTATTTAAGAAAGTTCTCTGGGAAGCTGTAAAAATTGTGGCCTCACCAAATGCACGAATTTCAAATTTTTTAGCCCGAAAGAATTGTAAGTACTCCACTTTTACCCAAATTTACCACTAATAAAATCGTTTGTACCCTCGCACATTCTCATATATGACTGGATTAGCTGGAGAAATGGTGGCCCTCAATTTAACTTTTTGTAAATTTTTTGAGCTAAATCAATATATATTTTTTAAATTAATTACACCTCTATTAAAATCATTTGTAACTCTCTATTTTCTACCAAAAAATGCCCCTATATGAGGGCTAAAATTTTGCTGCCCCTCCACAAATTCGAAATTCAACCTTTTTCTGCTCGATGTGATCCTCTCGGTTAGTACTCAAATGTGCCATCCTTTAAATTTTTTGTAACTCCCCCTCGCCCTTCCTATAAAAAAAAACATATTTTGGGGGCACCGACGAAACACCAGTCCCTTCAAAAGCAAGAATTTTGAATTTTGTTGAATGAAAGGTTTGTACTCCATTTGTACTCAAATGTACCTCCAATAAAACTTTTTGACTCCCCACTCATTGTCATATAATATATGACTCAGGGGACCAGGAAAATAATAGCCTACCCAATCGAACTATTTGGATTTTCTTAACTACCAATTTCCCAAATATTTTTTCCCAAAGAGTCATTTTCCTGAATTTAAAATTTCCCGAACAATACAAATTATTTAAAAATAAATAAATAATAAAAAAAAATTCACTTAACCCAACCTCCGGCAACACCTAAAAGCACAAGATAAATTATTTCTCAAAAAAATATGATCTACTTCACCTATAGATGCATAAGATAAATTCAAATTCTTTTTCCAAAAAAAAAAAAAAAAAAAAAAAAAACTGCCTTTCAATCCTGACCTCTTACAAAAGGTACTCGAAAGTTCGCGAGATAAATTATTTTTTAAACAAAATGATAATTCACCTCATTAACTTCTCACTATATCATCAATCGAGTTTTATGCTTTCATTTTAAGGCAAAATTAATAACAAAAAAAAAAGAAAAAATTTTCCGAAAATTGCACATTTAGGATAGTAGCCTTTTGGGAAAATGTCCGTGAACCATACGAATGTATTATTTATACGTTGACCAAAACTAAATTCATTTATCGTTGAGTGAATACTAAATGACAACTAAGAATATGGCCCAAAACGTGCCATGTAGAAGGTGAGAGTCACAATAGGTTACGAAAGAATTATTTTTCATGGTTTGTACTGCGAGTAGTATACTTGGCGCGTATTTACAGGGCACCTGTCAGAATACGTATAGGTATTACCGCAATTATTATATTTATTTTCCGAGGTAGGCGTGATGTATCCGGAGAATGAAAATTATATAGAGTGAGAATGCAAAAAAGTGGAAGAGGGAAGAACTGACAGATTAGGAACAAGAAACCGAAGGTGATCCCACGGGTAACAGCTAGCATCTATACAGGCCAGGTATACTAAATTATAAATCAAAATCACTTCCCTCGATGAAAGGTACCTAAGGGTCGATAATTACCAAACCATCGTTAAATAAAACAATTTTCAATGAGTAAACCGTGAAAAATCGGCACGAGCTAATGTTCATTTAGAATCGATTGTAAGTCGTTGGGTTCCAAATATACTTTTCAGCCATCAAAGGACGTCAACAATAATAACCATCTTGTCTCTCTCGTTAGTAGAAGTATGAAAAACAAATTCGTAGGTTTCACACTTTGTAGCAACGAGAGAAGGGCATTGAAAATGAATAAAAATTAAAAAACACTCTAGCGCAGCAAGTCTCCCTGGAAAAAGTAGATTTTCAAGAAAAAGAATTACGAATTTATTTTGATGGTCACATTAATTGCCTGTAAGTTTATATGTGTTAATGGTACGTTACGATTGTACGAAATTTGTTAGCTGCTGACAAAATATTAGAAAATATGAAATTTAAAAGCATTATTTCTTGAAATGAAAAATTAATTAAGATGATGAAGTATAATAAAACCAAAGAAATATAATATAGTTATGAAATAAAATACAGAAAACATGAATATGTGGTTAATTTTTGTAAAAAGTTTATGAAAATTAGAAAAACAAAAGGGAAAAAAGAGCTGTTCCGGAAGTACCATCCGGTCAATCCGCATCAAAATTGGTAGCTTGCTAATATAATAAATATTTGGTTCAAATTCCATAATTCCGCATTTTGTGATCTATATAAGAACAAAAATAGCAATACCGAAAGTACCGTCCAATTGATCTGCAGCAAAATTAGTAATTTACTACAATGAATTAAAATAAATATTTATTCCGAATTTCGTGGCTATTGGTGCAAAATTTTGGTGGAAAATTGAGCACTTTATAGCTAAAATATAAAACAAAAATGGTGGTATAAGAAGTACCGTCCGGCCGATCCGCACAAAAATCAATATGTCTTGTCCTTGGCTTAGTACAAATTTTCTCATCAAATTTTGTAATTATCAAATAAAAATTTTAACTTGTACGGAAGGAACAAGAAATTTACTTATAACTATATATATTTATGTATATATACACATATATGAATTTGAGTTATTGGTGCCAAAATTTTTTTGAGGTCATAAAATGAAAAACGTACCCACTCCCAGCCCTGGAGTTAATACCGCACCAAGCGTAATTAGTAGATTTTCTTAAGAAAACCTACTTAAAAACACGAATTTACCCACCTATTGTTTGAACTGTGTTTTCCGTTGTATCTTTCTTTTTCCCCTGGAACTCAATGACTCTTATAATTCAGCTTTTACAGGGCCTATATCTACCAATCTACCAGATATTTTCTTTCAAGTATTTAATTAGGTACTCCCTTATAAGCACCTCAACTGACCAGCCACTATACGAAAGAAATTACAATAAAAGTAACCCCTCTAACCCTCTAACCACTCAGTTTGTAAAAATAATTTATAAAAAATTAAAAATAAATTATATCTCGTATAGAAATTAAACCCAACACCTCCCACATGGCAAGCACACACTGAGACTACATGTCACAGCAGCTGATGTACCTAATATAAAAAATCATTTATGATATACTATTTTGACTGATCTCTTTCCTGCTCCTTCTCTTCACTCCACCTCCTTCTCTCCATCACACTCTCTCACAATATATTTCCCTTTATCCCTCTAAGAAGTTAAATATCGCTATTTTTCTATCTATAAAATATGTATCTCATTTTTCTCACAATACCGTACGCAGGTATAATAGGTAGGTAGGTACCGATTATTTTTTAACTTTGTAACTTTTTGCAGCTCCATATCTCAAGAATGGGGCAATATGGAGTCATAAAATATTACGGGTATTCTTATATCATTGAGTACAAAACGCTTTTTGGAGAAAAAAATTCTTAAAAACTTTCTTGGGGTGAAGGTCAAAATCCACAACTTCGCTCCCAGTAGAAATACAGACCCCAAAATTAGCTTAAAACGTTTCCTGAGACAACATAAATAAGTCCTGCAAATTTCAGTTTGATCAACTGAGCGATTCTGAAGTGATGGGCATACATAGAGACAGACAAACAAACAAACTTTCACATTTATATATATATATAGATAGAATGGTACGAGGTAATATAACAACAGACTGCATAACTTAAGTATACATCCTTTCGCTTTATAATTTTTCGGCATTATTAAGCTCGATACTATACAACGCGTAGTAAAGCGTGTATTCCGAGCCTATAATACAACTAGCAGCCTGAATGATGAAAAAGGGATGGCAATAACGACAGCAGCACGCATCGAAATTTAACGTCATTTTACAGTTTTGTTGTAAGGAAACCGACGTTTAGCCGCCGTAGATAATCCTCGCAACGTTATTATTTAGCTCAAACGTCTCTGTGGCAGCATCCCCATCAGCATCCTTCACGTAATATCTTATCCTCCCGTAATATTCGTCATTATTGTATTATTACAGGAGATAAATTTCGATTCGCCAAGAGGTGGTATTAGCTTGGTGACGGTAAAAGGAGTTACAACCACCAGCCGATTACTAATACAAAATGCTAAGCCCGAAGATTCGGGAGAGTATTCGTGCATACCGTCGAATTCCAAATTGTCTACCGTTCGAGTGCACATTCTAAATGGTAAGTGAATAAATTTATACATTAACTATAATATAAAATAGGCTATAGGTACATTATAGGTGTGTGTGTATATATATATATATACACAATATATTGTATTTCAGGCCTTTGACGCTATTCGATTTTGCTACAAAACAATTCCTGCCCCCCTGAAACTTTCTCTATCGGCCCTAAATTTATCCTACCCTCTTCCCAAACGTATGGGAATCCTTCATCGTATAGTCTACGTATATATACATATATATATATATATATAGTATACTGTCATCCTTGTGACGGTATACCGTTTCCGGTCTTGGCTGGAATAATTTTACGATTCCGCCTATCGAGCCCACCATCTTTGTGGAATCTAAAATTTATTACATTCTGGTCTTGTTGTGTGTTCGTTTGTCGAATTGATTTATTAGGCCTATCAGCATAGGTTCGGTTTTTTTATGGGTGGAAAGGATAGGGAGGAGGGGAGTGAGATTTCAACAGCAGTGGTTTCGCGAAGATGCAAACAATTGCTTTAAATTCGACGAAAATGAAAACATTATTAACAAAAAAAAAAAAAAAACGGTAGCCCTCCGAGGTTACATTGTAGTATAGGTGGTGGACTGTCACAAAGATTTTTCTTTTTGAATAACACAGTCGATATTCTGGAAAAACGAGTGACCTACTAAAAATGTCAACTTCGGTTGAAGAAGAAGAATAAAAGAAAAAAGTAAAAAATTCTGGTTTGACTTTAGATGTACAGATTTATTTATCGCTTTCAATTTCGACGTTGGCTTTGTTCAGTGAACGATCAAACACATTATTAATGTTCAACACTACCAACCCAATCTAAAGTTTTTTTGTTTTTTTTTTAATGAAAGTTTGTGAAGCGTAAATTGTATTTACTCGTTAGACGTAGGTTCTCTTAAAAAAAAAAAAAATAATAATAGTAATAAAAATTTCAATAGAGGAGAGACACATTTTAGACTTGCTGATGTACAGACTGCACTTAATTCAGGGAATTTAACGCAAGAAAGCATAAATTCTGAGATCTAATTTGACCTCTGAAATGGAATTTAATTCCAAAGGAAAATTCGTAGTATCAACCTACTTATCTATTTCTTGCATAATGTAATCGAAAGACCATGGAAATTAGGCTATTATAGGTTACGAGGATGGATGAAACATCCTTGAATATAATTTTATAATAAAATTATAAATATCCTCATCTTGAAAGTTGACTTTTAATATGAAATCGGGTGAATCACTTTAATAGTCAAATGTCTGAAATGTATTATTTCAAAATTTTCTGTAACTTTCGGCGTCCATTCCGTACTTACTACTTTTTTCTATTTTTTTTTCAAACTCAAAAGTAGGGAAATGTTCTTTTTAGTGTATGAAAAATCCAACATATCGAAATGTAAAATTATTTTCTGTGCCAGGAAATTTATTTGATCAAAAACAGAAATGAAAAATATCCTAATAAACATATTCAGCGCATAGGGAGATAACGTAATTTGATTACAGAAGAATGAATAATAACGTTGGTAGGTAAACGAAAAGTAAATTCTATCGCCGACAAAAATGCTCTCATAAACCGTAAACAAAAGTTGCTGATGGGAAGGGGGGAATAAGGGATAAATATTGTATTGTAATTTTCGTTTGACGATAAGACTGTAAAACTTTACCTAAATTCTGATGAAGTTATTTCATTCGTAGTTGAAGCGAATACCTTATCGCTACGAAAATTGCATCGTATGTTCAGTTGAGTCGAGAAAATTGAAAACTTTACATTATGCAAGAATGCATCTTTTCAATGTCGGAATGTATTCAGTGGTATAAAATTGATGTCTATATTTACTACGAAAAACATTAAGACAAAAATTTAGTCTAAAATATACTTACTTTGATAATTTAATCTTTGCCTGGAAACCTTTTGTGGAATACCTTGTTGTAAGAGATATTCACATGTAGAAGGTAATCTACAGCTTTGCGTATTCTGCCGCTTCACACATTTAAGTATGGAAGAGCCAAATCCAAGGCGAACACTGGCGATTTTGTAGCCGGTTTTGTGAGCTCATATACCGGATTCGGCACACGCACACAGATACACATACATACATATATTTATGGTATTATGTCATAGATTACATCGTTTCCTGTCTCTGTAAGGTGATAAGAAATAAGGCAGCGCATTTGGTACTGGTCCATGACATTACCTAGACCTTTATTAGATAATTTGTCACGGCCCGTATAATGTATCTTACCTGTACATATGTACAGGTATGAACATACAAATGTATGTACAGGTATTTGGTTTAACATCATAGAGAAGAAATATACCAACTTTTTGGCGGCGACTGTCATCGAGGGGTGCAAGCCCCCATACCTCACAGGAGTATTGTCTCCACACCTTTTTTTGAAATTTTAATTAATTTTTTTATTTAAATAGGCAACACATTATGTTGCTCGAAACATTTTCAATTCCAGTTCAACATGTAATTACTACTTACTTCATCAAACTCTAATGGCTTATATAAGAAAACAAAATTACATAAAATTGACGAGCTAAAAGCTAATATGGAACAATATTTATTTGTGATATGAGTTCAGCTCATTTGTATTCATAACACGCGTAGTAATTATCTACTTCGCATGTGAATCACACATTCTTTTTTTATAATGTTGTTAAAGTATGAAGAGGAGAAGCACAAAAAAGGAAATAAAGAAGTAAATAAACTAGGTACCTACTTTTTTTTATACTGTTGAGAGATGGGTAAAATTTAGTGATTGAAGTAGGTGAAATCAAAAATGTGCGTCCGTGGCTCGACCATGATATAAAATAATTTGTATTTTTCTGTAAGTACACATGCGCAAATTCTTATTTTTTCACCCCATTTGGAAATTTTTCATTTTACATATTTTGTAGATGAGTATTGAAAAACGTCTATTCTAGAAAAAATTGACGTTTTCATAAGTCCGGAGTGTACGCAGGGAGATGAATTTCTTCGCAGTTGAATAAAGTAAAATTATTTGCGCATGCGCACTTACAAATTATTCAGAGTTTTGAACAGCCATCCACGGCACGCGCGCGTACTATCAATTTTGCCTACTTTCTGCAAAACTTTTTATACACCTTTTACTGGTGAAAAAAAGTAGGCCATTTCCATACTTTGTTTCTGATAATTTAACTTTTTTAAATTTAAATTAGAATAGTTTGTTTACAGTAGCTAATTGCTGGAAAAAATGGACAAATCCGATTTTAAATTGTATTTATTTTTGTAATTTTTCTTTAAAATTTCAAGCAAAATTCGTTATAAAAAAAATTAAATGTTATAGACTCACTATTACTTTCAACTAAAATTAAAATCTCTTAGTTTTATTTTTCAGCAAAAAAAAAAAAAAAAGATGAAAATTTTAACTCTGTCACGAATTCATTTCCTCTTTCTGCTGAAACCCTATTTTTTGAAATCATTAACGCCGAGGCATAAAGTAATAGCGATTTTTTGAAAATTTTTCATAATTCAACGGTACATTAAGAATGGTGAATGGATAACCGACAAACTTGGTAGTTTTTCTATTAATGTTATAGTAAACATAGGTTCAAAAAAATAAATAAAATGAAACGAAGCATCGACGTCTTGCAAAGTGCTAAAGACAGCTCGTAATAATGACGCATTTAATTAACAGCACAAAAGAAGGGAACCAAAAAAAAAAAATGTGTATAATACAAACTTTTACATAATTCATGAAATTCGTCGAAATGAAAACGTAATATTTTGCGTGTTCAGCCAAAAGGTCGGAAAAAAAAGAAGAAATTTCTGTAACTTCTTTACAAATAAAAAGTTTGAGAAAATTAAAGAAAATTATGCTATAGTTCTTTTTTGGTGGTAAAAACCGCAAAGTTTTCATCATAATATTTTCCATCGCTTATTTTGAAATCGGGGAAAGAAGAAAAAAACGAATTTTAACTTTACTAACAAGAAAAGATTAGAAAATGTTCGTTTGCAAATTATTTTAATATTATTTTGTTATTGTTAAAGGAGAGTATAGAGAATCATTTTCAAAAATGCCTAGTCCTAATTTTTCAGGCCTTATCCCATTTTAGGTCAAATTAGATTGATGGATTAAAGGCCATTAGTTGCAAGTAACTATTAAAAGGTAAAACTTTATTAGAGTTAATTAGCATTTAGTTGTTTGGGAGATGAAGAAATGCGAATGATTCGATAGATTTCATTAGGTGTAGTCTTTATAATGAAGTTCAATTCAACAAAAAAGTGTTTATTTGAATTAATTATAAGGCTCCTTAAAAAATTCGATTAAAAACGATTTCTCGGTTTAATCTTCAAGTTTTCGTTCTATTTAACTTCTGTGAAGTGACAAGAATTCAAAAAATTGGGTTTCTCTAAATGTGTAATATAATGATAATTGAAATAATTAACTTTCTTGATAAGATAGGCATATGATATAAACAAGATATTGTTTTTAAAATCGAATTTTTCATCAGAACTTACTCGCAGAGTCAGGTTAGCAAGTTCCCCACATTCAAAGCACTAAAGTTATTTTTTCGACTTCGATCCTACACAAATAAATTCATGGATTTTTCAGATAAGTCAATCATTTCAGTACTTCTTTAAAATACACTGGAAACTGCTGATTAGGGACATCGGATAAAGGGGACAACCTCTTAATTGGGATAACTTTGGAAAGCCCACCCAAAAATAAAGTAAAACTATTGGAAATCAGACTGCTTATTGGAGACAATGCATCGGTTTATTTAGACAGAAGAAGTCCATAGAAAAGGAAAAATTTCCCTTGTACAGTTATTGAAAGTGATGACAATCTTATTTCAGTTCATTGGTGATAGTATAGTTACTCATTTTAATTATTCTTCCTATCTTTTATAATTTCATTTTATCTCAAACCTATTAGTTTCAGTTTAGGTTGTAAAAAGTACCTACTATCATCTTTTTCTAACCAAAACTCTGTTATTCCTTTTTTTTTTTTTTGTCATAAATATATATAGGTATGGGTAATATAATTTCTTATTCAATAATTTAACTGCTTTTAATATGACTGTACCAAAAGTCCAATAATGAAATTCACCATTAATTTTCATTTCTCATTCGGACTCTCAACATCGTTTAATTGAAACACTTCTTATTAAGGAAAAACAGAGTACTGCCAAATATGTCCCTATTAAGAGGCTTTCACTGTATACCAATTTGTTATCAATTAAGGTGATAAATTTCACAATTGTTTTCTTCTTAGAATATAATTATATACAATAGAGAGGATACGCTACTGTTTTACAATAGGATCGACTGTCATTAACATCTACATAGAGCATGTGTTCACTGGCATACAAAATACTTCACATCAACTAACATCGACCAATCAGAATGATCAGATTTTTAGAAATAAAAACCCTTAGGTGGTGCCTGAAGCGCTATCTATAGGTGAGACCCCAAAACCACTATTGTGTCATCTCAATCATGTACCGTATATATATATATCCTTGAAAGTTTACCTATATTAAAAACAGCTTATATTAATCAACAAAAAATCATTAGGTATGATACCACTCGTAACATAAACTTTACATCTAATTTTCTTCAAAAATAATTTTTCTCTTTTCCATCCTTTGTTTCTGAGCCCCTCAATTGACTATTTGGGAATTTGTAAAATTGAAAATGTTGTTATGGTGGCAATTTTGTGAGTAGCGACCTTTGACTATATAGTACTGAACTAGTAAAGCTCCATAAGACCAATGTACTTTTTAATGTCAAGACATGTGGGTCTAAAAGTAGGGAACCCTAGAGTACCTTCTGCATATTTTTGATGTTTTACTTGAGTTCAACAATTTAGAATACATTTGATAAAGTCATCCCTTAAATTCATAAGGATAACATAGGTACATAAATGTAGTGTAAAGTATATCAATTGGTACACAGTGGTTGCCTATTTAGCGCCAGAATGTCTAACTACAAATCATCATTTTTTGTTGATTCAGTACTGTATATAATCTATTCACATTAAAAAGTGCGTGACATCATAAACCATATCTATACACTTATCAACTTGAAATACAATGTTTGTTTACTCTACAAAATGATGCTTATCATTGTATAACAATGTGCATTGATGCCTTTTTCTCTTTCCCCAATCAACCACAACATCTATTGTGATTCTGACATCACGCACTTCTTTGCATGAACAGGGTATAGTCAAAGCAGAGACACACAGCTAAAGCGACATAGAAATAAGGTTTACCAGATAATGAGTACCAAAATTTCATACAATTTTAAAGTTTTTTATTTCAATATTGAAAATGTTTATATGGTCTCCATTTTGAGTGTAGTGACACCAACACCAACACTGAAAGTAGGATTGTCAGGGATTACTATGGAAAATCTTGAAAAATTCTCAAATGTTTCATAATAAATCCTTCCTTTACTTACATCTAACCAATTAATTCAGTTATTGTTTCTTTATAGGTATAATTCTTATTGCCAAAAAAAAAAAAATCACTTTGAACTTGTAAAACTACAGATCAAAATCATGCAAAATGTTTAGAACATCGTGAAAATTTATTATAACATCTGAAAAATAATAATAGGTTTGTCTGATAGGGTTGTAAAATTTTCACAATTTTTGTTATCTTCTTACTCAATTGAACAATGTTTTGGCCAAACTAGTTGAAGTAAAAGTTTACTATACTATTCAAATAGAATCATTAATTTTAATTTAGCTATTGTTTAATATTATTGGGAATTAAATACTAATAAAATCCATAAACATTAAAATTGATTAGAAACTGGTAACCACATGTGCACCCATAACACATTGCAATGCCACCTTTGTTTTCTGAAATATATTTTTTACAGCTTATGATCTCTTAGGTTTCCTTATACTAATGGCACTGACCAATGATCAGCAAAATCCATCAGATTTTCATCATTCAAAATTATTTTTAAATGCATGTCACAAACTAGGACATACTTAATTATAAGAATAATAATTAGTCTAAGTGCATGTCACAATTTAATGCATAATATCATAAAACTAGTGTATTCCTTGTTGGAAAGTATAGTTTAAGGTGTATGTGGGGACCAAGACTCCCTTCCCCCACCTTTACAGGCTTAGGCCCGTTGTCAACAGACAAGGCCACGGATTATCTCCCTGGCCTAAATATTTAGTGCATTGCACTTGAACAATATGCCCGTCATCTACATGAAAATATAGACAATGATGGTCACATAAATGTTTACATACCACCTACGCCAACTGGCGGTACATACTTATTTACATACTGCTGGATAAAGTATGTGATACATATACCTGTGTACACGTAGCGAGACAATATTCTTTTGCCCAGTGATTCTATGCCGACAAGTAATGTAGGTATTAAATGGGCTGGCTACCTGTACCTTAAAATGAGAGAAAAACCTTCTGATAAAATCTATAGGTTGCATATATCTATATTACCAGCAGTGTACCTGTTTTAAAATTGAATTCATAATAATTCAACGCACAGTATATTTTAAAATTGTTTGAGATTTTTATCCTATTTCAGGATGAATAACTTGTTTACCAAGCTATTTGTTGAAGTCAAAAGTGCTCTATATCACTTTTCAGTCTATCGTAATGGTGATTTTCTTCTTAATTTGTTACAAACTGTAGTGCATTCAGTTGAAACTGATACTTAATATCCAAATTCAGTATTTTATTGTTTGAATAGTAAATTTTGTAAATTTACTTGTTCATTCCATCCACTCAAAAATAAGATTAATTTCGTGCCAATTGAAGATAACACCAATCACTATATTTTTTATTTTGTTTTTTTGTCTTTAAAAGCTCATTCTTTAGCTACTCTGCCAAATATATCAGTTGTAGGGCTGAATATAATGTTGCAAGCTAAAATATTCCTATATATATTTGAAACTACCCCAAGAAATGCTTTTTATCAAAACGAAAAGTTGTGGGTAGGTGTGGTACTTTTAATTTATCAAAACCTTAAATTCGAACTTAAATTAAATTATAGATAATTCACCATACAAAAGAGAGAGAGAGAAAAAAAAATTTCTGCTCAAGTCTAACAAATATGAATATTAATAATCTAAGAACAATTTCGTGCGAAGCATACAAATACTTCTATTAAGTGAAAAAAAAAATGCTGCAAGTTTAACGAACCTGAAAAGTAAATGCGTACCAAAGGTTCCGCATTCGATTTTTTTTTTCCATTCTTTTCGAAAAATAAAAAAAATAAAAAAAATAAAAAAATAAAAAAAAATAAAAACTTTTTCATCACTTCCTCAAGTTCATTTTTATTTTTGGCAAAATTTTTTCACAAGTTCGAGTCATTAAATTTTCTCACTCATTAAAACTTTCTTTTTCTTTCCTTTTTTCTTTATCTTTGCCTTTATTTCCGATGGAAAAAGAAAAAGGGAATGATAATTATTTTGTGGCCGAGAAGCTTTCAAGATAATGGATTGATTTTGAATTAGGTGCTTCCAGAGAATATTAATCTGAAAACGAAAATTACTCGAAATTAAAACCAACAAAATTAGAACATTTTTTTAGACTTTTATTTATCATAATAAAGATGTTCAATATTTGAAATCAGAGATACGTTTATTGATGTGAATTTCAGAAAAACAGTTTTTTTGTTTATGCGAAAAAATGTTTATTAACATCAGGATCATGCGAGTTTGTGAAAAATTGACTGTTCGACCGTTCGTATAAAAATATACCTAATCTAATTACTCTTATGAACGAAACGCGTATTTCCAACGGTCAAGATCTCCAATGAAAGATAAATTTTACATTTTATTTTGCGACTTTCCGGATTTTAATCAAGCTTCCGTGGCCTTTTAGGCCTTTTCCAAGGTTACAATTGCCAGTCAGCAACTAAAGTTTAGCAAAACATAGGTAATCAATGAGAAATTCACAGTATTGTATCACATTTTCAAAACACTAATTCGAATATTATTAGTTTGGTAGGTTAAAATAAGGTAATGTAAGCATTATTTCTGTTTTTGTCTTATTTTAAGAAGAAAATAAACGATTTGATTAAGAAACATAGTCTACACATGGAAATTATTACGAGTTTCTTAACACTTTGTGGCTTCGATGACGACAAATTTAACATTATTGCAAGTTTGTGAATTATTCTTGAAGCAAAATATAATCAGTTGTAGTTATTAGGGGAGAGACTCCTAAGATGGCGCAGTCCCTAAGATGGCGCAGTGCTTGTTTCATTATGTTCCGAGGTAGGGGCAACACTGAAATTGGTTTCATTGGAAAGTGTTTTGTGAGCCTTCAATTCTGTGTGAAAAGTTTTTTTTGTGACTTCAGTGGAACGTGTGTACACTTTCAATTTTTTTCCTACTTGTGCTGTAATTTTTTCACTACATTTTGTAAGGATTCTAATCGAGAAAAATTAAGTATTGAAATCCAAATTATTATTTTTATATTCAGTCATGCGTAAGGAACATTTTCGTATAAATTCTTGACCATTGAGTTTTGTTTCTGATTGATAAAAAATAAAATGTGAAAAAACATAATGACCCCTAAGATGGCGCACTTTAACAATATCATCAATAGAGATATTCTTTCAACTATTTTTAATTTATATTGAATTAAAAGAGTTTATTTGGTGGTCAGTCATATTCTGAAAATAACATTGTTGTTGAACTTGAAAGGGGCAGTGATTCAGAAGATGTTGCGTGCATTTTTTGTAATGATTTGTTTAGCCATTCAAAACCGAAGGAAAAATGGATTCAGTGCATTAAATGCAAATTGTGGACCCATACCAAATGTGCAGCTGGTGTCACAAGTAAAACCAAAAAGTACATTTGTGAAATTTGTGAATAAAAAAATGTTTTTCATTACAATTTTACTCTTTTTTCTAGGTGCGCTATCTTAGGGACCTGTCCCTAAGATAGCGCATTTTGACTTTTTTCATAATAAATTAAATAACTGCTGTCTTATTTGATATAACAAAAATCCAATTGAGAATGTTCGTAGCTAAGGGTTTGGTGAATATTTCATGAAAGTTGGGGTTAGTTATGCTCATTTGTGAGGAAGATATGGACACTAGAATAATAGGTGCGCCATCTTAGGAGCCACTCCTCTATAATGTGCATTTGCTTTTTCTTATATTCAAGCATTTTAAACCTTTACTGAGCAAATTCCCGAACATGAACAGCATTTACTGATCAATAATACATTCTTGAGCAACCACCATCGCTACATTTTACGCCAGAAGCTAGAACTATTGAAAATGCTTACAAGTTCTCGAGCAAATACTTTTAGATGTCAACATTTTCTCCTCCAAGCACTAAATTTGCTGAACAAATGATTAAAATTCTTTTGCACCAAGAGAAAAATCAAATTTTTTTAACCATCTCTACGTTATAGTAAGGGAAATTTTCCATAATTTCCCAGTAGGCCGGTTCTATTTCAAAGCTTCAAGTTCAATTTTCAGTTCTCATAATTGTTAGATGTTTTCCTCAAATTGATTATTTATAGGTATTTGAAGATTGTTTCCTTTGACAATATTTCGTTACTGAAGGGCAGTTGTCTTTTTTATTATGAATGTTGTATTTACAATGTTCTGTAATACCAATTAGATTTGATATCCCATTTTCAAACCAGCTTTAGATTTTAATGATCTGGTTCTGCATTTCCAAAATAACAGTGTCATCAGCAAAAGGGGCAATGATTACAATGTCTGTATCTGAAAATCAGTGGTGTGTAGAGAATAAATCGTTGGTCGTAGTGACTTCCCTATGCAATGGAATAATGTGAAGAGATAAACTTATTTTTTAATGTAGAATTTTTCGAAGTTTAAACTGAAAAAAGAGTAAAAGAATCGAAGAGTAATAAATTATAAATTTAATAAATGAGTGGTGATTGTAGAAGTGTCCATCTGTTTTTCAGTGAATAGGAGAATATTTTCAATTATTTGAAAAGAGTTTGTGAGGTAGGTGTACCAGGCAAGTTTGCGATCTTTACTGCCAAAGTCCATGAGTTTGTGAACTTTGTGAGGTGACCCGGTTTTATATCTGATAATAATTTCCGTCTTTCAAAGACATATTTGTCTGTCAAAGAGAGAAATTTTTATTTTGCCTGACTTTATCTTCTCCATGGCGGTTTGCCATATATCTGTGAAGATAAGCCAAGGCACTCTTCGTTTTATCTTATACTGGCGCAGTTCTCTCCTTTTTCAGTCGTCCCAAATTACCTAGGCCATTAGTCACATTTTCCATAATGTTTTAGTTTTCTATTTTATTTTCCTCTATTACTTTTCTCTCATTCTGCTCGTGAATCATAATGTGTTTTGTTTGTTTTTCATTAATAAAAATCCAGGTAAAATAATTAGTTGTATTTTCATTATGATGTGTTAATGTTCCACATGGGAGTGATGGGGAGGGCGACTTTGATTTCTTAAAGGTAGATTTTGTTTGGGGGATTACAAAATCCACTATAGCCATTTTGGTTTTTCAAACTGTTTTTAAAATATCAAGGGTCAGGGATTAGAGAGAACCAAATCTTAGACTCGCTAGCCGAGCTTGCCAGATATTTTGACCGTTGATCTGGCAATTTGCAGTTCCAACGTATGTTATCGGACCTGGTATCTTGGAACCCGAGGTCGTGTAAGGAATCTCAATGCATGCGAGGTATCGGCTTGTAATAATTTAGGAGCCTTTGGGGTTATGTTTGTGTGCGTGTTCCACCCCTATTGACATACCACATTTGAGACTGATAGACATATAAATGTAGGAGTTTATTTGTAATGGTGCAATTGAGATACAATTTCAGAATACTGAATAAAAATAGCAATGCATTAGGTCAAAATATTTTTGTCATATTCAATTTTACTATATTTTAGAGATTTGCAACTGCATATTAGTACTACTCCTATTAGAATTTTTTTTAATAATGTGCTTGTGGCCATTTTACACACTGGTTGGAGAATGTATTTCAATGTTCAAGTTGGAGAGGGGATGGTCCGGTACCAGTGATCAATGGTAAACCAAGCATGAATTTTTCAATCACATATACTGAAAGAGAAATAAAATCAAACAAAACACACAGACATTTTGAGTTGAGAATGTGACCTCTTAAACTTGAAATTCATTAATGGTAAATGGTACTGGACAAAAGCGCACGTCGTGATATTTAAAAAAATATAAAAACGCTACCAAAAGTGCTAAAAAAAAAGGGCGAATCAAATTATGAAGGTGGTGACCAAAAGCGCTAATATATTCTGGTATATTTATCTGTCCTCGAGCAAAAAATATTTGTTGACAAGTAGGCGGTCACACGATGTATACAAAATTTGTCAAATAAATAATTTTTGGGTCAAAAAGGGCTGAGTGGTTCAATCCAAAAATGGATATTAGCCTAAATTTAAACTCAGCTTCTCAAAAAACATAACCAATGATATAGTAATCACTTAATCTTCATAAAAAAAGAATCCTAACCCCTTGCCTACCAAAGTACCTGCGGAATCATAACTGAAGAATCAAAATTTTAAAATAATAAACACTCGTCAGAAGATAGTTCAAATCCCGACAGAAAAATAATTTTTTTAGTGTATAGATCAAATTTAGGACAACAGGCTTCATCATAACATCAGAGCTTAGTTTGAAATTGTTATCTGTCAATTTTCATAAATTTTGGTTGGGTCCATCTTGGAGTAGACAATTTCGTAAACTCGGGAAATGAAAGTTGGAAGAGTCAGCTGGTGTTCTACAAAAATTTGCTTCTCATGTTCTTACATTAACACTCTGTTTTAAAATTAAAAATCTTAGCACTTTTGGTTTCTTGTATTCGCGCTTTTGGTTTATTTTTTATTTTTTAAATTTTCGCTTTTGAATGGCAGCTATTGTAAAACTGAGAACCTAACTACCACACCATACAGACCCCAATTATAAATTCACATATTAAGAGTGTTTCATAATTTTAATGAGAGTGAAAACTTTGTCCCAGAGGCTGTTGTTCAGGAAAGGACAGAACTCGCCTTAATTTATGTTCTAGGATAAGCCCGAGAAATATATCGTTAGTCAGTTTTTTGTTTTTAATAAAAACAAACCTTACGATTGCGGGGTATTCAAAATATAAATGCTTTGTCTCACTATTATTTTCATTATGTGCAGAAACACTTTTATCAGATTTTTGACCAACGCATGTTTTTATTGTTTATTCTGTTCCACCGTTTTTGGAATTCAGATGTAATTCAAAGGCATGGATAACTCGATCATAAGGAGAGATTCCAAATCTGCTCAATTCTCTCTTCCACCATCCCTATCACAATATTTTATTCCTCCATCACCGAAGAACATTCACTATTTTTTATGTCAAGTTTATTCTTGTCCAGCCAAGAGGATCCAGACCCCCAATACCATCCTTTTATCTATATACGTCCATGATTTAATTTATTAACTTACATGAATATAATTTATTTTCTTTATCGATTTAAATGAATGAATAAACAAGCAGTTGCATAATATGAAAAATATTAAAAATATTCAGTTGGAGAAAACAATGAGTTTTAAAAATTTGATCAGCGATATTATAATAATTATTAAATAGGTGTACTAAAATAGATAGTCACCTACCAACGGTAGACTTGAACAAATTGAAACCATTTTTAAAATTGAATAAATTCCTGACTAATGGAGAATCGGTGAGAATATTGGGTGAATTTCTGGAGACGATTTAAACCACAGCTTAGCAACGCTGAATTTTATCTTACATTGCAGGACAAGGTCGAAGTCTTGAAATATTCATTACAAACACAAAATAAAATTTTGCCGCCCAACCGTCTCCCACAAAATATACGCTCGAAATGAAGAAAATAAAGAACAGATTTCCAAGTGAACTCGGTTGAAACGAAATAAAATTTTAATTATCAACTGAATTTTTCATCGAGAAAATTTTTCAAATTAACTTTCATCGTGACAAACATCCGTTAAAAATCAGTCTTTTCCTTTTTAATTTTCCTATCTTTTCCTCTCTAAATTTTATTCAGATACAACTTTTGTCGATGTCGTGGTGTGTGTATATTTTTTTTTTCTTCTGTTTCGCCTGTAATTGATTACTCCGTTTAATCATCAACGAAAATTTGTCATTTATTTTATAGGAGAACATCCAGCAGCCATGCATCATGGACAAGGCAGTATGCCGATGTGTTCACCGGTCGTCAGTGCTTTCATCGTATCGATTACTCTTCTTTTACCCTTAATGAACGAGGGTTGATTAAAACAGAATAAAAAAAAAAAAAAGTATTAAAAGAAAAAATAAGAAAAAATTGACTGGTTGTTTGTCATTTCGTGATAGTATACCTTGTTCTAGATAAATTTAACCAGAAAAACGAACAACTTTTTCTGTTGTACGTTCCCTTTTTTTTTCTTTTATATTTTATAAAAATATATTATATTAATGTAAAACTAAATTTGTTATTCGAATACGTGAAATGTGAACGCAGATCCGTCAATTTTTTATGATTTGTAATAATTATATATTGTGCGATCCGGTCGAAAATGGAAAAAGGAAACATTTACCAATTAGGTGTGCGTATGTGCATCAACCACGAAACCAGAGTTTGATTAAAACAAAATTTCTTGTTACACAATAATGTGTTCACAAGACTTCAAAGAATTGTCTGAAAATGAAATTCGGTTGTACGAATTTACAATAAAAATGATCAGTCAGATAAACCATAACTGAACTATGGGTAGCCTAATGAAAATTTAAATGAGTTGACTTACGCTCTTAATTAATGCAAGTTCGATTTCAAACCGAGCATTGTTTCCGAAAACGCATAGATTTTTACTTTCTGCAGATTTAACTATCTGAGTTAGCCTATTGCCTATACTAAACGAGGCGAAAGGCACCGATGATGTGTATGAATTATTTTACCCCAAATTTTATGGTTTCTTCATTGATTTCATTTTAGAAACCTTTTTCTTATTTACCAGGTGGTATACTTGATCATAATCAAAATTATTTGTGAATTTCTTCAAAATGAATTGCGAATAGTTATTTAAACATTGGATGACTGAGCAACGGAATTTTCAGCTAAATAATTGCAATCTAAGCATCACACAAAGTCAGTGTAACATTTTATCAACCACTCTTTCATGAGGTCATCAATAATGAAAGAAAAAAAAACCTCCATGGACTAATAAATTTACTCGATTTCATGAAATTGTGCGGATTCTTGCAGTTTCTTAGATGCCGATTTCAATTATTTTGAAATTTTAGGTGATAATTTAAAAAAAAAAAAAATAATAATAATTTGAAATTTTATGTTAAATATTACAATAGGGGGAAATATTTGTTCAGCTTAATTTTTGTTACAGAATTTTATAAATATTTAAATGATTTATCAATATTTCAGGTATACATTCATGTACCTACACATCAACCACATTCATGCAGGTCTACAAAATGAATGTCTCAGATAGTTTTTTTCGAAAAGGGAGAGCTTGAATAGTCTTTTCAGACAAAAAAACCCAGTTCTGGTCGATAATTGATAATATAAATAGGTATTATTTAGTTCTATGTCAAATAAGTATCTAATTTGATTTTTTTTCGGCCACTGAGGCTTAGCCCCCTCCTCCCTCCTCATGGAAGTACTCAATAAAATTTTGATTCAAGATTCAAGATACCATTAGCCTAAATCATAATTGAAGCGTTTGTATGCCATAATAATATTAGGGTTGAAATCTGTAAGAACAAGAGCTTCACATTGGTTCAATAATTCTTCGTGATAATAGGACTATGGGCCACTTCAAAACCGTTATTAAATTATAATCATCCCATTTTTCTCAATTATGGGTTTTGATCATACGGAAAAATAACATTTTTAATACAGCCCCTTACCCAAAAAACCTCTATTTTCTCCAAGTTACTGTAGTTTCTCCCCAGTGTATTATTCCATAAGACATAAACAGTAAAAGAAAAGAAGAATGGTATAAAAATCTCGTCTTTGAAGCTGAGAAATTTCAAAAGATTCCTTTCTGAGATTAAACGGAAAAATGTTTCCTGTTTCAGAATTTAAAAACCTTTTGACAATACTTAAGGGAAGTTCGAGTAAGGAAAATTAAACCTTGTTTTTGAAATGGAAATATTTAACTTTGGAGTTTTCGTGTGATTTTGTGATGGGTCAGTTTTATCAAACTTCCAAAAAGGCTAAAATTACCTGAAACTTGGTAATTCACAGCGTAGGCGTATTTCAAAACTGAATTAATAAAAATAAAAATTTACGAATTTTTTTATGATTTCCCTCAACCTGAGTATAAGGTATTAAATACTTACATAACATTTTTAAGGAGGAACAAAAAAAAAGGAAGAGGCAAGGATAAAAAAACTTTTAAAAGAATTTTGACGAGAGACAAAGAAAAATTAATCTTATTTTTCTTTATCAAGTTTGCAAAAAGAAGAAGTTATTTTAATAACCTGCAGACATACTACAAAAATACTTTTCAATAATTTCCTTTCACCGTTTACCACTTTCTTGCATGAGATACGAACTTTAATTTTTCGAACGATTAAATACGGTTTTCCATCGAAAAATAAAACTCTGAACTTAACGCCGCCCCGGACTCTTTTTTAGCCAATTTTGAAGACGGTATCGTCAAACACGATTTTCGCAACTTCCTAATTGGATTTCATTTTACACGGAGCTTTCACGTCTTCCTACTTTCACTTTTAAGGCAATGAATGTCTAGATGTAATTTTGTCGAATGGTAACTTAATAAAATTTCATATAAACTGTACGAATTCGAATCGAATGCCATTTAAGAGAATCTATGTTTCAAAATGAACAACATTTAAGTTGGTATCTACGTTTGAAAAAAAAATTTTTTTTTGAAGCCAACTTTTGTTCCTCTATTTTATTACATGCTTATTAAAGAAAAAGAGAAAATTCCCTAAATTCCTTAACCTTCCCCCAAAGTCAAACTATTTGGTCATCTGATCTCAACCGTATTTTTGTTTAATCAATCATTCACTTCCACCTGCTATTTTCATTTCAGTCGGCTGTAAACTAAAAAAATATTAAGGTTATACTTCCAAATTCCGTGAATTTTTCTACAACAAATAGCCTAATTATGAATACAATCCTACAGTAGACGCTGCTTAATAATATCTGGGATAATAAATAACTTTATTGCATCAAGACAGCCAAAAAGGTACTATCATCCTTATTTAGGTAAATGCATTGAAACCAATTTGATTACAGGAATTAACCCTTCTCTTGTTTGGATTAAATTAAGGACAGATATACATACTTTTACCATGCACTGATGGAGGCCCTTGTAACTTGAAAAAGAGGTGCGCATTGTTAAGCTAATCATTTTGAACAACACTATACGTTTTCTTTTTCATTGCATTGAAAGTGTAAACACCAAACCGACACCAAACACCGATACCTAGGTTTGTGTGGGTTTATCAGTGAGGTTTATACAAACCTTAACACCAATACGAAAAATTACTCCTCAAAAAGAACACCCTGGGAAGAACGAAGTTTATAAATAAAATTTGAAAAACACTAGTATTAACTTTAACAAAAGGCATCACATATAACCAAAGTTAAAACACAACACCCATTCACATTTACTCCACACCATTGTTTGAAAAAGTAAACAACGAGTCAACCTTGTGTCAATGTGAATAAAATAATTAACACTCAAACACCTAGGTGTTGGAGTAGCAGATGAAACACGTATTTTCAGATACTGAAATTGTGGTATATAACCCTGGGTTGCAGAATCCAATCAAAACACACCAATATATAACTCGGAAACACTCTACTATGATGAACAAGGGTATTCACCTACAATGAAGTGAATGTAAGATTACTTGGTTTAGACATGCTCAGTCAGCCATTGTCCGTTTTACCACTTTAAATAACGCATAATTTTATAAAAATAACCAAATTTAACCGAGTGGGGATTTATTGGTAAGAAATTGGAAGGTCACCGAGTGGGGAATCCAAGTAGTGTCAAATGCCCTAGAGTTAAAAAAATCAAGTCATAAAATAGTATATTTATAAAAATTCACAAACAAAAAATAACTTTTACCTAGTTGTATGGCAGTCAAATGCTAGGTGACAGAGCAGCAAAAAGTTTGCAAAGTTTTAGACTGTGTTTTCTGCTCCGTCGGGAGATAAAAAGAGAGAAGAAAGCCAGAAACAGGTTTTAGAATATAATAATAATAATACATCTATATCATCTATATTATAAACACTTTGTACCAGCCACCGAGTGGGGGCTACAGGTGTGAGAGGCAAAGAGTAGGCAAATTTAGAGGTAAGAAAAAGATGTGAAGAGGGAGAAAATTTTTACTGAGTACAGACAAAAATTAGGTGGCTAGCCTAACTTTCAGCCGCTCTCAGACTTTTATTTTTAATGTCAGGAATTTTTTATTTCCAAAAAATAATTTTTAAAATTTTATTATTTGCTGAGGGAAAGTTGTATCTGTCAGACTTTGGGTGTCAAAATAGTGACAAAAAAAACAAACCTTGTGAACATGAACACCTCATTTTAAGACTTCCATTGGAAAATCAATAATTCAGATAAAAATTAACTAACTTCTATAAGTACTTACTTACCTAATGTGCTCTAATGAAGCTCAAGTTATTAGGCAGCCACTAGACCAACTAGGTCAAGTAAGTTAGTTGAGACAGCGATGAGAGTTTCCCTTTATTTGTTGGCTTCAGTTATAATGTTTTTAAATTTCATTGACATTCTGCTCATACATCAATTATTGATAACGATAATTTTCTTTGGTTACTGAATGGGGGAGGTTTTTGATTTTATTTTTCTATATTGCTTTTTAATTTTTTCCCATTTCACTTTTTTATTTATTTCTCTTTTTTTTTGTAATTTTTTCATATTTTTTGTTTTAGGTTTTAGATTTTTTCATTAATTTTTCCTGTTGTTTTCCTCCAGACTCAAATACATTATTCTTGCACTTGTTGCAAAAAATATTGTCCGCAACTAAGTTGGAGTGAATAACCAACAACTCGTGCAATTATCACACTTACCTGCGGCTCATGCTGGCAAATATTGTACTCATTGGGAATTGCTCACTTTCCTCCCTTGTTGCGTAATATACTATTTTCCAATACATGTTACAAAATGCGCAATTAGGTATTCGTTTTCAAGGCCTAAGACATTAAATTTCTGACTCCGTGAAAAATTTTCTTACAGAGAGTAAATGTCAATACGGGGAGCAAAACAAGTATTTGCTTCTACAACAAAAATGTTTAATTCTCCTTCCAACAAATCAGATGCTTTTCCTAATTGTGCATGAGCATGTATTGTGAAAAACATCATTTGTAACTCAGGTGCAAGGTGAGCAACGTTGACTCATATAATTTCCAACATGAGCTGCATACTATTTTGCAACTCATACCTGCTACACCAAAAAGAGGTTATTACTGAACCCACTGTGATTAAAAAAGTGAGAAATTTAATTTCCAGATCAATTTATAACAGTCAAAAATGGTTTTCATTTCCTCACTAGTGTAGAAATGGTGTTTTTTCTCTACTACTTTGATTAATTCTTTAAAGCGCCATTTACACATACCAATGCAAATGGCAAAATGTCACTAAGAAAAAGGCCTATTTTACTTAGTGATGGTTACAAACAATAACATTCACCTCTGTATACAATCATTTAATCATTGAAATTCTGTTAATTAACAAAGTTGACATAATATAAATAAATAAATAATAACCTCTTTTTAGTGAATTCTTTGGAAAAAAAAAAAAGTACATATGCACAACGATGATGATGCAACATGTTTGACATTTTTGGTACACACAGAATTCACACAAATTGACTGTACCTAAAAATAAAAGTAAACCTATAATATTTATGAATGCTAATACAGTAAAAAATTCTTAGGTACTGTGGGCACTGAATAAAGGGAACAACCTCTTAATTGGGACAAATTTGTCAAGTCCCAAAACAAATGATGTAAAACTATAAAAAATCTGACCACTTACTGAAGACAATGCATCTATTTATTTGGACAAAAGAAGTCCACAGACAAGGAAAAATTTCCCTTGAACTGTTATTGAAAGTGATGATAATCTTATTTCAGTTCATTAGCGATAATAGAAATATTAGTCTTCGTAATTATTCTTCCTATCTTTCATAATTTCATGTTATCTTGAGCCTATTAGTCTTAGTTTGGGTTGTGAAAAAGTACTTCCTATTATCGTCTTCCAACCAAAACCCCATGTTATCTTCTTATTTTATGTCATAAATATATGAAGGTATGTTTAATATAATTATTCAATAATTTAACTGATTTTAATATGACTGTACCAGAAGTCCAATACTTACTAAAATTCAACATTATTAAATTTTTTTTTGCATTTATTTGAACTCTCAACATCGTTTAATTGGGACACGCCTTATTAGGGATAAAAAGGGTATCGCCTAATATGTCCCTACTAAGAGGTTTCCACTGTATTTATTTTTTTGAGTATGAGACTGCAACACTTGGGAAATCATTCATGATAATCGCTCGTTTTAACAACTAATTGCGTTAAATACTAGTTCGGCTTAGAATTTTAATTCAGAACTAACATTTTGCTTAATTGAATCGTTATCAGTGTAATTTTTTCTTTTTTTTTTGGTTCCAAAGTAATGAGTAATAATAAGTAACGTCTACTGTAATCACCAAAACCAAACTAAGTATTATGGCATTATTTTTACAAAATTTAAATAATTTTATGATTCTTCAATTACCATATTAGGAAATAGTAACTTATTACTGCAGCCTACCTAAGCCCACACATTTTTGGAAAATATTATCTGGAAAGAGTCAACTCTCAAGTTTTAGCTCAATTTAATGAAAGATATGTATAATGACATGTTCGTGAAACAAGAAATGGTTTTCATGGATTTTTAATTTTTTTTTGCACGTCATAATATGAAAATTGTTTAATTATAGGTATAGCATACCAAAAAAGATGAATGAAAAATTTCTTTTTCATAAGAAACTATTTTGTCATCGATCAGTTTTAAAAGTCGTTTCTCTTCGATGGATTATGTTTGGTTTTTTTTTTCTAGTTTTATATTACCAGGAATATTATTATTGATTCGAGTATAGCTACATCGTCCATCCTACAAGTTAAAAGGTTTCCTTCTTCCATTTTTTTTTACCCTCCCATCTGCAATGCGAGTGAAGTATTCATCTGTTAACGAAATAATAATTTTTGTTCTCATTAAGGTACCTAACATCAAATAGGGAAGTGCGGTGTAAAAATTAAACAATTTTCCATTTTCGTTGAATAGAAGAATCTCTTAAAACAATTAACGCTTCGATAATTTTTTTTCTTTCCTCTAAAGAAAATGAAATCTAAAATTTAAATTCGAGAATATTTTGCATCATTTTTTCAGAAGATATACAATTCGAAATCAAATATTTGTCAATTTTTGTGATCTACAAAACAAATAAATTACCTATAGGTAATACTTTTTTTATAAGTTGGTGGGTAATGAAAAAATAAAAATGAAAGTTGAAACATACATTTTATAGCAGATATTTGAGTACCTCCATTCCCAAATCTAATTTCGCTTGAAACTCAATAAATGAAATTTTTTTTTTGTAAATTGCATTTTCCCATTCAAAGCATTTTTTCGGTAGTAAAATTATTTTTTTCCTTTTTTTTTTTTTCAGCGAATTTAAATGTAACTTTGGTTATTCGAAAACAAAAGCACTGCACGGTATAATGTTCAATATTATGTTTTCTTTTTCCTTGAAAACATCAAAAATGTACATAAAATATATACCATTATTTTAATGTAACAATGTAACTTTGTATAAAAGGAACTGAAAATCGCAAAAAAAAGAAACCTACGTAAAATTTTTTCCCGATTTTATATTAATTTTTAATAATCGCATATCATACGTGTTACTTATTTTTATTACCTTTCTGTATACCAATATCTTTGTAAATAATTAATTTCCTGTTTCGCCGTTCCGTGTTAAAATAAAAAAAAAAAAAAAAAATGTTTAAAAATATTTCGGTGTTCTTTTTTTTTTCCATTGTTTTCAATAAACAAATAAGCGTATTGTTACCGTCATTCTTGTTAATTATATCTGCAAGCTATATCAATTCCTACCTAATCGTTGAAACAATTGTATCCTACAAAAAATATGAGAATTCGCTGAATGCTGTGGATGAACTCGAAAAAATATTAGTCGTCAAATGTAGGTTTCTACTACCTGCCTAACAATGCACTACTGTATACCTACATAAGGTACGAAAATTTCGTACGCATAGTGTCAAGACATGGTCCGTCACGATAAATGGGACTTTAAGAGGGAATTGTCGATATCCGGTGACCAAGTAATAGTCTACTAGCATTAATTTCTCAATCTTATATACTAAAGCATAGACAGAATCGAATCGAATACACTGCCAGTCTGAGTTGAGAATGTAAGGGCAGCCGTACTCGAACTCACAACCTCTTAATCGTAAAGCCAAGCACTTATCGCACCTACGCCACTTAGACCACACTACGTATATAATCATAAAAAGTCTGCTAAAAGAAAAAACAAGATTATCCTCCAAGTTATGCATATTTTGATAATTTTGTTGTCTCCTCCCTTCAAAATGTCCTCTGAAAATTTAGAATTTTCAAAACCGAACGTCGCGTACTCAGTTATTTGCTTGGAGGTTTTCCCAAATTTTTCAACTTGTTGGGTACCAATTTTCCAAATATTTCGTGCACTAGTGACTTCTGAAATGACGAATTGAATAACGTAAAAACGAAAGTATGTGTCATAGTTTTCTTAAACGCTGGTAATTTTAGAACATAATCTGAGATTTTACACAGGGTGTTCACTTTATAACTTACCCCTGTACAAATACAGGTAAATTTAGTTTTTACAATCTAAGAAGTTCCCATTTTTCTTGAAAATCAACGTGATTAGTTTATCATCAATATTAAAGAAAATATCAACAAAATTTCTGATGGATGTGTTCACTTTTTAAGGTTGGTTCACCTCTTATTAGCTCTGTTTGATAGGATTACACTAACTTACACCAACATACATCAGTGGTGATATTCCACAATTATTCAAGTAAAACTTGGCACAAAGTCATATAACATTCCTACATTTGTGGAATCGCTTTCCTGGTGTAGGTTGGTGTAAGTTGGTGTAGTCCTATTAAACAGAGTTATTGTCTCTGTTATGATGTTCGTCGATGACCAAACCAGACTTTTTAAAATAATTCTATAAAGTGAATCTATACTTACCTACAGTAAAAAGTGTGGCCAAATAGAGATACAATCGGAATATTGTTATGTACAAGTAAAGGAAGAAAGTACAAAGAAAACAGTTACCACAAAACTATTCTAAATCATAAATACCAAATTAAAAAAACAAAAATAACCAAAAAAGTGTTAAAATAATAATATTTTCAAAGTTTCCTCTTTCCTTTACCGCACCTTATTTTAAATATTCATAACAAAACCTACACGAAGACATTTGTTTCTCCTACTACCCATAGGCGCTGACTTCCGTTTTTCTCAGTGGTCCCAGATTTTTTAATCGTAATTTGTAACTGTCAATTAAAGTGAAAAAAATAATTTTAGGTTTGGGAAAATGAATTTTCAGGTTTGTGTGATATATGCGAACTCTGGGGATAAATCTTGGGGAAACAAATCATAAAACCAATATACACTTCACAACGCACTAAATTATATTAGTTTAAGGATGTCATCTATCATTAGAATCAAATAGAGATGTGAAAGTCTTGCCTAAACCTGAATAGACAGTCAGGTATTCATTTGACACGCATTTAATCACGCATTGGTTTTCAAAAATTTACCAAACTATAAAGTTAACTGAGGACTGGCTCAATGCCAGTAGAAAAAATCAGTCCATATTATAAAAATTTAACATAATGTATTTCAAAAAAAGCAAGACAAATTTAAAACAGTATTCTTCTTAAGAAAGCATAATGTTGGATGAATTACAAAGTAAATTGTAACATAGGATTAGGCTAAAAAAAATGCCTCCATGGATAATACACTTAAGAGTGAGGAAAATAAAAACTGGTTTTAGTGATAGGTAACGGATGCTATCGTGGGCTCCGCCTACGATCTAATGCGCGCCTGGCGGGCAAGATGGGAACTCGTCTACCGAAGAAATGTTGGTAGCCGAGTTACTGGGCTGAGGAGGTCGCCAACATTCGTCGTTGCGCAGCTAGAGAGAACAGAGGTGCGTGAAAGGAGTGTGACGACGATATTTTTATAGTCCCTTGGACATAAAACGAACATTATTATATAAGTACCAAACCCGTAGTGTCTCTGCCACTACATGGTAGCAAGAGCATCGGGAGTTTTTATACACGAATCAGATCCTTCCTTATAGAATCTGATCCTAATTAGAAACTCTAAAATTAAAACTCTAATGAATTTTAATTTTTTCCTGGTGTGAAATGAAAACAGATCCTTAAATAGAATCTGTTCTCAAATTTGCCTACTACGCTTCCACTCGCAAACAGAATTGATACCTATCATAGGAATTAATTTTTTGGTACTTTTTTTTTGAAACTACAAATTAGCTTCGAAGCAATTAAATAAAATAATGTGTTTTTTTATCTTCAAAACAAAAAATGTATCTTTAGCTGACAGTTGAACTAATAACTCTCGACTAGCAGAGGTAAAGTGATTGTAATGATAATTTCGTATCATTCATAATATCTCTCACTTATATATATATTTCACATATATATCAATCACCTAAAACAATTCTCATTATATTGACATCATGTAAACAAGTCTTCACTTGCCTTTACTGACTCATTTATTCTACTTTCAATGTTTATAAACAAACATAAATACACTTTTCATAACAACTCTTTTCTATGAAACCATTCTACAGATATTGCAAATATCCAAAATCACCATTTATGTCATTTCCTTAAACTCCTATTGGACAATATCTAAACTTGTATTGTCATAACTCTCCGATCATATCACTACCATTTCCACTCTCCAAGAAATCGCCATATTCTCCTCCCAAAACTTCTAGTTATAAAAACTCATGTAACCATGTACATTTTATCATCTTTATCTTCTTTACCTTATCATCTTTACCTTTTATGTTAACCTTATTATTCATACGTAACTTACTTTTTAGTATTTTACTGTTTTATATCTTGTTTAATACAACCTTTTAACATTTACAAGTATTTAATTATTTTGTAACCAATATTCTCGTTACAGTGATCTTAGAAATGATTAGGATCCCTTCCAAATAATAAAAAGAACGAACTTAATAAAGTTTCGTACTTATTAATTAGCCTACGAAAATTTAGCAATGGAATATTATTGTTAAATTATATATTTCTACATACCTAACATACATGGTACCTATACATATGTTTTTTAAGGCAGAAATTGCTTCGAAAACCTAATAGGCAATAGAAATAACTATACCTGTAGATTTTACAAAAAAATCCACTGGCAAAATAATACGTCTCTAAATATCCGTATATAAAAAATTCTCGAATCAATACATGATTTGATAATTCTATAGGCATTAGAGACGCCCTTTATTAGCCAATGCAATAAAAATTCCATCGGCCTAAAATCATAAATATATTGTTCACGACAAAAATATTTGCTGTCAACTTTCACAAAATGGCTAAAAATTATCTTGGAGAAAATTTTTAGCCACCCCCAGTATTTCAAACTATCGAATTCTTAATAAAAGAATTCAACAGAAATACAAACATGTGTTCACAAAAGAACACATGCCTATACCATCATTGAACCCGACTGTAAAAATGGCCGAGTCCAGGCACCTGCTATCCAACAGAGAAAGCAAAAAATTAAAAGACAACAAAAAAAACGGATGTTAATAAAAAATACGTCGACCCTAAGGAAGACGTAAATGTGAATAAGGTTAAAAAATCAGCAACCTCTTTCACAATTGCCGAATACACATTGTATATATGATGCTGATGACATCGGATTCTTAGAAATCGGCTGTCCAAACAGCAATAAATACGATAGGCAAAAAACAAAGAATAAAAAAGACGAGAAGCAACTCTTTTGTCCATATAATGTAGATACGGCCAATACAAAAAATCCTTATCTACAACCTACTAGTGTGTATGTGTTGATGATCAATACACACAAAATCAATATATAGATTCTTCCCTTGAAGTTAATGGAAGAACCCTGCACACACACACACACACAAAGATAAAAAATAGACTCCTTCATTCCAGCAGGGAATGAACGAGTGAATCAATCACATGCTCATGCAGGATCTATCAAAATTATGTCGCAGATAGCTTCATTGCCTTTTTAGACAACTGAAGTGCGAACATTATGTTTTGTAGCATCAATCCTGATTTTATCTTGTGCGTTATTATTGTGTTTTTAATATTTCTTGCGTTTTATATTTTTCATTTTTTGATTATTAGTGCCATGCAAAAGTGTTTAAAAAACTTTTCGGCAAAATTTAAACAAAAAACGTGTTTGTGCGGTCAAGAAACCGCTAACGATTCTCAACCACGTTGGAAATTCTCAACTTATTTGAAAAAGTAGAAATCAGATAAGAGTGTCGGAGTTTTTGGAGAAGCTCCAACCTCAAGTTCACCACAAAAAAGAAGAGGAATATATTGGTCATCCCTCTTCTATAAGGAGAAATCAACAAAATCCAGAAGGTAAGTCGTAAAAATTCATTTCTTACGACTTGTGCAAAAATTCGTTCGCATAATACAATTTTGAATTTCTTAAAAATTCAGAATTACGAAGACAATAAAGTGCCGTAATATTAGTCCTGAGGAATTTTGAACATGCTCAGAACTATCAAGGGATAAAATTCATAATGAATTATAAACCCTCGGAAACTGAAAAACAATTTTCAAGGTCATATCCTAAGTACTTCTTGTCTTCGAATTACGCCATTACAGTTTACCATATTTTTTCGTATTTATTTATTACGCGAAAAAGTACGTACAATAATTTCGAATATTGTACGTACTCAAAAATAATTTAACGTAAATAAATAATTATGTTAAACTAGTGTTTCACGTAACATTTTTCATCGCACTTTACCTCCATCTTTTTACCAAATACCTCGAATACTAGAGAAATCAATATTCGAAGTACTGCAATAGGGGCAATGAAAAATGATAAAACTCGTTAGTTCGTCGATGTTGAATAATTTGTACTTTTCAATCATGAAATTTTCGAAGCCTATCAAGACTTTGAAAAGGTAATTGTGACCCATCATGGGAAAGCTTCATTGCGCCCACGGGTCATGCCAAAATTTTAAAAGTTGACTTAGGACTTTGAAAATAATTCACAAATTTCAAAAATCGAACGTGACCTGCAATGATAAAACATCATTGCGCCCACGGGTTGTGACATCTGATTACCCGGAGCCTTCCCCTCACATCACCATTGACTTGTACTACTATTACGGTAGGGAACGGCTCTCGAACTCTAAGTTTATAATAATGATAAGATAAACGGGAAATACGCCGATTCCCCAACGGAAATAAATTCCCCAAATCTAAGAAACATCGAAGACACGTCGTTTAACTATTACTTAACGATATGGTGATGTGTAGAAATACGATATTCGATCATCGGTGAACCAATCTTTATCTCCCTTGACTGTTCACGTTTTTGGCCTAAGAGTGAACAGTCAGTCTCGTTTTTAGACGTGATAGTTTTTCGTTCGTCGTGAATATGAAACATTATTCACGACAAAATACAGCTCTTTTATACGACATCAAGTCACCTTTTTAATTGTTTTCACCGATACTTTCGAATGTGAACGTCAGTAGTAAACCTAAATAATTTGCGATATTATTCCTACGAATTCAAAACAAATATCCGCTCGAGATTTGATGGTTCACCGAACTTCGAGAACCATGAGGCGATGTGATGTATAACCTGCACGACCTGATATTAGTTACCATACTTGTAAGTAACCTTTTCGATTGTAATAAAGTGAATACTGTGATAATGGGTCGGCCAACTTATTTATTTCCACTTATATAAATTTTTCCAACATACTTCGTAGGCCTTCGGAGCTATCGCTGGTAGGCTGGTGGTCTAACTGTTTGAGCTGGTTTGTGGTTTCGACTCTACGATTGATCGAGACTTATTGATATACTTCGAATCGTGATATCATTCCCTATACTCGGGATGTACGTTCGTTTTCGGACGTCACAGGGTCACGCCAAAATTTTAAAAATAATAAAAATACTTTGGAAATATTTTTTACTTTTTACGTTTCACAAAAAAAAAGAATAAAATCACATCATGACTCGCGATGATTAACCATCATTGCACTTAGGGGTGATGCCAAAATTTTCATAATCGATAAAACACTTTGAAAATAATTTAATGTTGATAAAAATAAATGTGACCTACGATCAAAAATCCTCATTACACTTATGGGTCGCGCCAAAATTCTTGAATATCAATTAATAAAATAATAAATTCAAAAATTATTCACAGGAATTTTACTTTTTTTTCTTCTTCACCTGCATCACCAAATATTTTTGTAATTTGGCAACAACTATCGCGACCCGTGAAAGAAATCCTCATTTTGCCCACGGGTCACGACAAAATTTTTAAAATCAGCAGAAAACTTTGAAAAACAATGCATAATTACGAAAATAGATCGCGACCCGTGATGGGAAACCTTCAATGCGTCCACGGGTCACGCCAAAATTTTCAAATTGAAATAAAAACTGAAAATATTCCATGTTTGAAAAGTAAATTGCGACCCGTGGTGGAAAATCTTCTTTGCGCCCACGGGTCACGCCAAAATTTTCAAAATTGAATTAAAACTTTGAAAATATTTCGAAACTCTAAAATAAAATACATGTAGCAACGTATTAAAAATTGAAATAAAACACGAACAAGTGTAATAATTTTTAATATTTTCACTCAACAGAAATTAAAATGCAACGTGACGAAACACCGATGGATTTGTCACTGGCACCTCTGCCACCTGTAGACACACCACCAACTCATTTGGTGGGCCCTGCACTGGAGCCAAACACGACTCCGCCAGCACTGTAAAATACCCCGATGTTGCCGGTATTAGCCAATGCCCTGCTGGCAAAAGTAATTGCCAGCAGACACGGTCTCCACCACAAAGATATTGAGAGGGAGATCGAGGCATTGGCCCGACAAAATGTCGCGGCAGACCTGTCACAAGCATCCAGTGGCGAGTCACATTATAGTACGGGGTCGATGCAGGAGGTCGATGATTTTGAAACAAGGATCGAAATTTACCTCAATTTGATCACAACTGCCGGGTTCTATGCAATAGAACTCAACAATATGATCAACGAGCCTGAACTAACCTTAGTTCAGGCCAGAAAACAGTTGCCGGTAATTGCTCAAGTAATCGAGCAGCTGATGAATCCGCCACCAGGAGTAGAGAAAAATAAAATACTCCTGGTAAGGGCCAACATCCTCAAACTGCGTGCCAACCAAGGGGAAATTGAAGCAAAATTTCCACTGATGGCACCAGTTCTGCAGCTGCAACAGCAGCCATCGCCATCACCACTGCCAATTGGTTCCCCGCCACAAATTCATGAGGAACCAACTCCCTCAACATTGGGTCAAGTAGGGCTCGGTGGTGGGGAAACAACAGCGCTTTTACCTAATGATGAATGAGCTGAAGAAGAGGAACACAAAGCTGAGTGCCTGCAACAAAAGCGGTTGAAAAGACAGCGGCTCGAGCGTCAGTGGCAGGAGCAGCAGCGCAGGAAAAAAGAGCTGGAGGACTTCGCTGCTAGAACAGCTTGCGACCATCTTTGACTGGAGCGAGCTGAGAACGAGATTGAGAGAATCCAGTGAGACCATTCCGACATGGTAAAGCATGTTGAAATGGAATATGGGCTCAACCTAGAAAAGTTCCGGGATGAGTTTGTGCAGCCAGCTATTCAAACAGGTAATGAAAAACTTTCTTCATCCAACCCGCGCGAATACAAAAAACGTAATTGTACGGATTATTCACAGGACGAGGTAAATGAACCAGCACATAAACAAATATGTGCTTGTTCCATCAACACCACTCCTGTCATACCTAGTGTACCCGAACCGGTTAATAACAATTGCGTTTCTCCCAATAGAAACGCAGTTGATCAAAATAAATACGATTCAGTAACCTAGTCAGTCCCCAGGCCTATATCAGGGAACAATTTTGAACCTACTATTAATAAAAATATAATGGAACCAATACCTCATTGTTGGGAATTGGACCGGAATACTCACCCGGAAAAAGCAGCTATGAACCTGAAAGCACCCAAATATTATATAGATGATTGGGATGGAACGATTCTTAGCTATCCAGGGTTTATTAGGGGATTTAAAATGTACGTACATCTTCGTACGGACATTGCTGTCCCACAAAAAATTAAATTGCTTCAGCAAGCAATGCCAAAACATATAGTTCAAAAATTTTCACATTTAGCACCTGATGACGTTGGCTACAAACAACGTCTGCAATTTCCACATGATAGGTTTGGGGACCCAAGTAAGGTCAGAGCAGAAATATGGTACCAAATTACTGAATTTCCGAACACTACAAACGGACTTTCATCCATCCAAGATGGTATGGATGGAATTGCAGTGTTGATTGATCGTTATCGGCAGGTCTCCATGTTAGTATTGTTCAACGTCACTATTAAAACATTCCCACCGAGATCATACAGAAATCATCTCAAAAGTAACGAAAGACATGTCTCCCATCTCTTTTTGGCAATCAGGGAATTCATAAAAATTGAGGAAATGTTTGACAAAAAGCATAACCCCAATTCAAATTCTAGGAGAAATAATCAGGGACAACCTAAAGGCAGTCCAAGATTTATAGCCGCTACCTTCTCAAAAGGTAACGATCAATCAAAGGGAAAAGATAAATCTAATCGCAACAATTTTAATAAGCTCTGAAACAATAATAAGGGAAACTCATCAAAGTCTCCTAACCGTACTTCTGTTTCAGCATGTAGAGAACAGAACAAAGACCTGTGGAACGCTCAGGATACTCCAAAAAGTATCCTGAACATGCCAGCCATCCCGCAGAAAGCATGTTTGTTCTGCAACGAGAAACATCCAGCGTTTCTCTGTTACGACCCTTGCTTCAACACGCTTCCTCAGCTTCAACGCGAGTACCAGGCCAGGAGGTTGTGCACCAAATGCGCAACCTGCCACACCACCAAAAGTTGTTTGCAGAAGGTCTCAGCTTGCTGCAGATGGTTTGACTGCTTATCAGCCAAACATCACAGCAACTTGTGCCCAAATGCTCCTTACCCCATATACAAGGAGCATATGGAAGCCTGGTACAATAAACTGCGCCAGCGCTAGGAAGCCTTAAGTAAGAAAACATGTGATTTTGATAAAGTCTCAAAACATGATTTTGATACTAATAAATCATATGTTCAACAGAGCGTAACAGATTCTGAAGTGGCAAGGGCCAGGATACTGACAGAACTTTGCGCAGATCAAAAGGAGTGCTTACCAATGAGGAGTGAGTACTTTTTATCTTTTATTAAACACAAGAAAAGCTCAACTTTTCTTGTATTTCAATCGTATGCTCGTTCTAAATATCTAAAAGAACCAATCAAAATAACGGATTTTTTGATTGCGATAGTGTCGACACTATCATAACTAAGTCTTACGATTTCACATCCTTAAAACTAAAAGGATATGAAACAGAAATAATAAGACTTAAAGGTGTTGAAAACCAATCTTCAAATATTTTCAAATCAAGTTTAGTGAACTTTGAAATTTTGACACCAAGTGGTATAGTGGTTCAAATAACAGCAAAAACTATAAATAAGATTACGCAAAATTTGAATCAACCAAATTTGTCAGAATTTTATAAGAAATTCCCTGAGTATTCGAAAATAAACTTTTGTAAAACTGATGAGGAGCATACGATTGACCTATTATTAGGTAATGATTATATGTGGTCGTTTGTAACAAATATTCATCACATTTCACCAACTCTCACACTAATACAGACTGAGTTTGGACATACGTTAGGAGGGATTATCCCAAATCAAAACGAAGTTGATGAAGTCTTCACACCAGTATTCTTTAATAATCCTCAAGAAATTGAGAATTTATGGAGATTGGATGCCATTGGCATCGAGTCTAATAATCTGGTAGGAGCCCAGGCTGAGGCCGAAGCTTTACAACTTTTCTACAAAAATGTAGAATTGGTAAATAACCGCTACCAAATAAGGTGGTTATATAAAAATTATCCTCCACCATTGGCGGATAATTACAATCTATCATTCAGAAGACTCAAACATCAACTGCATAAACTACATAAAATGCCCAAATTCTTCAAAAGATAAGACAAGTACTTTAACTTATTAATTGAGTTAGAGATGATAGAGAGAGTAGATCTAAAATCAAAACCTGAGCTAATTCATTATTTACCTCACAAAGGGATTTTAGATCTAACAAAAAGAACACCGCTCAGGGTAGTTTTTGATGGGTCAGCAAAAACAAAACAGTCAAAACATTCCATCAATGACTGTATGTTTAAAGGAGCTAATCTGTTGCCAGATTTGCTTCAAATACTTTTGTTTTTTGTAAAGACAAATTTGCCATTATTGCCGACATCAAAAAAGCATTTCACCAAATAGGATTGCATCCTGATGATCGGGATGTAACAAGGTTTTTATGGGTTAATGATCCATCAAAACCATTAACAAAGGATAACATAATAACATTTCGGTTTCAACGCATACCTTTTGGAATTGTAACAGCACCATTTTTATTGGCGGCAGTATTGTTACACCACTTCCAACAGGTGAACCCGGAATTTTATAAAAAACATGCAAATAACATTTACATTGACAGTTTAGTAACGTCATTGTCTACTTACAAAGACGCTTTACAATTGCATAATCAGGCTGACAAGTTAATTAAAGACATCTCAATGGAGCTGTCACAATGAGGAACAAATTGTATCCCATTACAAAATGACTTTGCACCTGAACATGCACTTACAAAGCCTCAAATAAAAGTACTTGGACTTTCTTGGGACACGGATAAAGATATCATCTTTGTCAGTCCACCAAAATTAAAAGACCAAGTACCAAACTGGTCAAAGAGACTGCTCCTAAGAGCAGTTTCACAATTCTTTGACCCTCACGGTTGGTTTGCCCCAGCATTTATACCTTCCAGAGTTTTCATAAAACAACTTTGGAATGAAAATTATAAATGGGATGAGTCTTTACCTCTGACACTACAACCAATAGCGACAGAACTACTAAAAGACTTAACTCAGTGCACAACTTATTGCCTACAATACAAATTTATTCGGGTACTTATAACCCGAATGAATGTCAACTACATATATTTGTAGATGCCTCAAAAACTGCTTTCTCCATGGTTGCGTTCTTACGCTTCCACAATGAAGAAAGTGGTACAACTAAAGCCAGATTTGTCATAGGAAAATCACGAATAGTCCCTATGAAAACGGTAACAATACCAAAATTGGAATTGTTAGCGGCACTTATAGGAGCTAGAGCGGTCAAGAATATACGCAATCCTCTTGACCTACATAACAGCCCAACTTATCTTTGGTCTGATAGCAAATGCATTCTAACATGGCTGTTAGAACGTAGAGTGTTAACACAATTTGTCTTAAATAAGGTCAATGAAATAAAAACTGTACCAAACCTACAGTTTAGGTATGTTTCATCAGCCAACAACCCAGCGGATGTCGACTCAAGAGGAGCAATTGTGGAAGACTTGTTCACTACTAAATGGCGGACAGGTCCACAGTGGTTAACTCAACATCCTGATATATGGCCACAGACTGAATTACATATTATTCAGTCTCTGCCTGATTTAACAGAAGAAGAGAAAACTATACCAGTCTTCTCTACTTTAAGGGAAACATTGAAAGTTTCGGATAAATTGTCAGACTTGATTCCTCATAATCAAGACACAATATTTGACAGTCATCAACCTGCCAAATTGAAAAGACAATTAAAATCCAGAAAAACTTTTATCCCAAAATTTGTTATGAGTTTGGTTAATTATATTTGTGAAGTTAAAACATTTGCTACACAAATTGACCAAGTACAAGATCCCAACCAAATCAGTCAAGATCTTACACAAACTCAAAACAATATAAACTCACAGCAAATACTAGATCTGTCTACTAAACAAAAAACAGATCTTTCAAAAACAATACCCTACACAAGTTTCATACATGAACCACTGAATACACCATTCAACATCAATATAGACAAATTTAACACACTAATAAGTCTAAAAAGAATTTTCTACCATTGCATAAATGCACTTAGAAAATTATCACAAAAACGACTTACCAGAAACAGGTCGGTTTCACCGTGGGTTTTAATCCCTAATAACTATCAATTCGCATTACTATGTTTCATCTACGCAGATCAGAAAAAATACTTTTCTGAAATCTTTAATAAACTTATGTCACATAATGCACCCGAATATGTGACATACGAAAAATTTCACATAACAATTGACGAATCAGGGCTGTTAAGGTTAAGGAACTATATTCCTGTAACACCATTTACTGAAGATACTCTATCTCCAGTAATGTTACACCCAAAATCACACCTAACAAAATTAATATTATTAAATGTACACACATTAAATAGTCATACAGGCATTAAGTTTACAATGGCATTGATGAATACCTACCAAAAAAGAAAAAGGCTTTGGCAACTCCAACAACACCAACTTACAAAAAGTGGGTGTTAATCTTTACCTGTCTATCAACAAGAGCAGTGTACTTCTTATCCGTCTCATCATTAACAACACAAGAAATGTGGCTGGCGTTCCAAACGTTCTTCGCAGACTGTGGAACGCCAAAGGCAATACTGTCTGACAATGCTGCCCAGTTTAGGTTAGTGGCAACCCACTTACCCCAATTCTGGGAAGCAATAACATCAGATAGTACTATAAGCGGCAGGTTACAACAAAAAGGAATAACCTGGCACTTTACTCCACCCAAGGCTCCGTGGTATGGTGCATCTTATGAAAGACTAATTGTAGTCTTCAAACAAGCGTTTGAACGTGTAATGGGTCCACACTCTCATCATCGCTTTAACTTTCAAGCAGCGCTTAAAAATATACAAGTGATGATGAATGAAAGACCTCTGTGCCCTGCAGCAGATGAAGCTGAGCAATTGACTCTAACACCTGCACACTTCATGCATACAAATTTCCAAAATTTTACATTGGACCTAGACAAACCTTTAGATAAAACTACCATAACAGCCAAAAATTTACAAGGTTTATGGAAAACTGATAAAATAAACCTTCCAAGCTTTGGGCAGCTTGGAAAGGACTCTACCTCCCATATTTGAGAGACAGAGTTCCAAAAGGTGTAAGCAATGCTTACCAAACGGTAAGTTTCCAACTGAAAATTGAAGACATAGTCCACGTGTTGGACATTATGACAAAACCAGGAATCTACAAAATAGCCACTGTAGTAAACCTGATGACGTCACGTGATGGACAAGTACGTTATGCTGACATCGGATTGCCCAGCTCTAAAATAGTGAGCCAGCCAATAAAGTTCTTAGCACCATTGGAACTAAGAACTGATACAGAAGTTAGCCCAAACATAGACTAACTTCTATCCGAACTTGATCTGTAAATACACTTCATACACACAACCACTACTACGAACACCAATGCTTTGTGGCAAAATTGGAGTTCAGCTATCTTTGAAGACACGGCAAGTCAACCTTGTCAAATGCTTACTTTATCATCCGGCTACCTACTAGGAAAGCGGATAAAGGTGATAGTGGATCGCGATCCACACTAAATAGAATTGTGATAATTTTGTCAACTATCACAATTTTAAATAAAAAATTGCTAACTTAATACCTTTCTTCTTTACAGTGAAACTCCTACGAAGCGCTGAACCTGTCAACATCCATTCCTCAGAGAAGCATACGGCAATTTGACGGCCCACAAATTACAGTTGAGAGCCAATAATTGACTCTCAACTAGAAAAAAATCATGATACATAAATTTTTTTCTTCATACAAAGATTTGTGGACTTTGTAAATATTGTAAATATTTATTCAGTAGTTTATAAGTACAATTTGTTCTGTTTTTTTTTTTTTATATAATTTTATAATAAACAACATGTATGTACTTGTGTGTGTATGAAACTTATTCTGCTTTTTTACAGATCTATAGGGCAGCAAGTCTTGGAAGACTGGCCATGGACACCGCCCCCAGTATCGTGGGCTCTAACATTTGTCGTTGCACGGCTAGAGAGAACAGAGGTGCGTGAAAGGAGTGTGACGACGATATTTTTATAGTCCCTTGGACGTAAAACGAACATTATTATTTAAGTACCAAACCCGTAGTGTCTCGGCCACTACAGATGCTACGAATTATTGAACAAAGCTACATATGCTACTGGAGAGAACAACAAGGCAGTAGAGTCACAGGTTATTAGTTTAAAAGTCAAAAAGAAAAAAAAGATCAAAAAAATTTTAAATGGAAGGAGACTTTTCATGGTTGAATGAAACTAGGCTAAATAAATAACCTAACCTTGGTGTACTCGTGGCAAATTATTATTAGTGGGTAATTTTATTTCTAAAAAATTTCAAATTTTTTACTATAATTCAGGCCATACCTGTCAGTTACAGGTCTACACTGGAATTCACTTCAGTGTTACAGTTATACCTCCTACATCTGAAAGTCGGCGCATATGGTACTATCTAACACCTATTTAGTATATCTACTAGTAGAGGTGGCACACTGTTACAAACTATCGATACAATCGATTTGATTTTTCCATCAATCAGATTTTTAGAAAGTAGTACACTCGATCATTGTAAAGCTGTCTATTATCAAGACAGTCAACTATCTATTGTAGTCTACATCATATAAGATGATTATTTTTCTCGAAATCCTCTGAAAAAAACGTGATGAGCAAAACCAAAGCCAACTTCACTTATCAAGCCATGAAATAGAATGAAAATCGGTTCCTCAACACAGTTGCCAGCTTCACTTTTTTAACACGTATTCTAACATAGGTAACTTGAGAAAAAATGACGAAAACGATCAGAAATTTATGACGAATTATATTTTTGGTAACGAGGAATTCGAAAATCAACTTGAAAAACGTTGATTCTGTCGAAAAATGGATTCCCCGCTGATTAATTTGCGACGTTGCGATTTGCACTTCACAGCTTGATAAATGAAGTTAGCTTTGGCAAAACAAAATAAAACAGAAGGTCATAAAATCCTGCATTCTACCCTTCTTGTAGAGCGCAACGGGTTGGCCTCGATAAATCGCGATTTTCAAATCTGATACCAATTTTTTTGATATTTTTACCACCACTAATATCAACGTGAATACTTACACCAATATACATTTAATTAGCATAGCAAAGTAGTTACTGAAAATATGGTTTCGAGAGAATGGTACATGTGGAATACCTTGTCGTGAGAGATATTCTCACCAGAAGGAAATTCTACAGAATTTAAGCGTGTTCAGCCACTTCATACAAATGTATGGGCAAGCCAAAACCAAACCGAACACTGGCGATTTTAGAGCCGGTTCTGTGAGTTTTTATACAGGTTTTGGCGCATGCACACAAACACACGTACGTAGTAAAATACGTACGTTGTTAAGTACGGCCAGGTTGCATCATCCCCTACTATCGTAGGTGACGGCTGGCCGGTTTGTGTACGAATCGTGACATTGATTGATGGATGACGTCACGATTTGGTACTCGTACATTACCTGCAAGTATTCGCAGGTAATTACGATCGAACGTAATTTTGTGTGTTCGTTTAACGTCACAAGGACGATAAGTTGCCTGCCCTATGGGGCGGCGACTGTCGTCGAGGGGTCCGAGCCCCTATACCTCATACCGATGAGTCCCCACAGTACACTTTTGAAGTTCACTTTTTAGGTAACTTACCAATAGTGATAGAATTCGTAATAAGTTTACAATATATTTCTTCATCACTGATCTCAGTTTTCTTGTCCATCCAAGGTCGTAGATAGCCCAACCGTCAGAGGGAATCCACAGCCTCTCAACTGTCCCTTCCGACAGCCCCCCAACACAATAAAACAGATATTATCAAAAAAAAAAAAAAAACACACTGGAAAGTCACTGAAGTAGTTTTTTCCACACTCGCACCATCTAATTAATGTTTTTCCTCATTTTCCTGTCTGCCTTTTACTTTTCCTCTGCATCATTTTTCCTTTTGTTGGCAATCGCACGAAAGTATTTCGCTAAACCCTGTCAAACAACCCTAACCCTAATTTCGCAAAGAAATTACGACACTATATCGACATTTTCCTGGCCAAGTACCTTGATTACGTTCCACGTCCAAGTGTCGGCAAATTTCGAAAAATCATATATTAACACAGCCGCGCACCGCATTTCACTTGGCTCGTAAAGTTTTTGATCTTTCGTGTTTCCGCTCCTCGGTGTGTGGGAGATTCTGCAAAGATGAAAAATGGTTAAAAAAAAAATAAAAAAATAAAAAAAATACTTGTCACTTTGTAATTAACAGAGGAGGTTTTTTCCGCATTGAAAAGAAAATTAGGTGAACGTCGTCATCTGTGCCCGAATTACCAGGTAAGGTTTTATTTTGCCGGCGGATGTTTAAACCACAAACAATCTGCTGGCGTGGAAACGTGAAAATTTGCATTTATCGAATCAGGGCTGAAGTTCTCGCGGTAACTTTAAATAAAGTAAGTAAAAAATGTTTATTCAAATCCAATATTGAGGTAGGCGACGATTGCAATATTCAAAGAATTCAGATTTTATCTTGCGTGAATTATACTCATTGAGACTTGGAAAGTCAAATGAAAAAGAAGTACCGACTTCGAATAACGTAATCAGATAAAACCATTTTATTATTTTCCAGATAAAACCGATGTTCGATCGATGAGAAAAAAATCGATCTTTTAAATTTATTCCATTTTTTTTTGACTTGCGATAGTATAAAACGTACTACCTACAAGCGTTGAACTGTCAACTGCAACAGCCAGATTTGTATTACTAATTGTTGACTGTTAAAAAAGTAAAATATTTTTCTGTAATCTTTAGAGCACTTTTCTGTCAATTCTTTCAAGAATTTATTGTCCTTTTTTAAATTAGGAAGTTGAAGACTATTAGTGCTATAATTGTAGCGTTAAAACAGGATGTTGTTTCTTATTACCGATCCATGGCTTTTACTGGATTACCAAACGGATAAATAGGAGGTCAAAATAGAAATACGTTTTATCCCTCGTATCACAACTGCATATCGAATTTTTTTAGTCATAAGAAAAACTGAAGAAGACTCTAGACATTTTTAATGATATATGTACCCTTCACGTAAAAAAAGAAAGAAAAGAAGGGTATAACATTATAAAATTGAAACAAGAATAAAAACATTACCAGTTTGAGTTTATCATTTCAATTGCGATCTTATTGGTTAACATTGCACCAGAAAAAAAGGATAACCTTGTTACCTTGCAACCTCCATACTTTAATGTAAAATGAACATGTCTCGATGTAAAACCTACATGTAAACATTTTTACATGGAAGCATGTTTATTATTCATCGAGGTTACGCTTCATCAATGGTAAGGGCTACCTTTTTCTTGCAAAACATCAGTGTAAACATTACTTTTCTGATCATGTATTATAAAATAAATAGTATATTACAAACCAAGATTCAAAAAGTGAGCGTTTAAATATATGAGGGAGTTTGCAAAATGAGTGTAGCGACTGATAAAATCTGAATTTACGTAAACTAACTTTTGAATATTGTTGAGAAAGATATTTTATAATTATAATTAATGATCAGTATGACGACTTCTGATCAGTAGTGACGGGTGTACTTGTACACTCGCTGATCAGTTGTGAGGCCAGTTCCTATAGTAGGACAAACACACTTTTTGATTCGTGGTTGTAGCTCACCACTACAATCTGATTTTATAACTGCCTGTGGGGAATACACAGTGCGAGGTCATTGTAAGTGTACACCTGCACATCTTACAATCAAAAAGCAATAAAATGTTAAAATTCTATAAAATGATGAGTTTTTCACAAAAATTATAAGAAACTGAACAAGATATAAACATACTCATGGTGGCAGATTTAACGTTTCATTCAGAAGGTGTAATCTGTACTTCTATGTAAAGTGAACATGCCTCCGTGTAAAAAGATGCATCTCATTTTTACACGGAAGCGCATTTATTTGCATCCAGGTAACATTCAATAATGATAAGAGCTACTTTTCACTCGCAAAATACCAGTGTAAACATTGTCTTTCTGATCATATATTATATAGAAAATATTTAAGTATCAATGTTAGCTGAAAGTTTTTCAGTTTTTCCTTTGTTTCCTAAATCGTAGGTCATTTTTCCAAAACATAACTTCCTAAAATTATGTTGATAATTTGAAGATATCACCAAAATGGCAAAACTGCACAATGAAGATAAAATTAAATTCTTGTCCAAGTAATTACCTACTTAATATTACTTTATTCATTAAGAAAATAAAGTAATGTTGAATTATTAATTAGGTAGGATAAATTAAATAATTTCTTTTGAAAAACATTGCAGTTAAAAAATAAGTAACATTTTGTGTGGTAAAATATTTCAAGTTGAAAAAATTAACTGGTGACAGATTTAAGGAAAGAGACGAGAAAAACAGCAAAATCATGATAAACAGTTTTTCTGGTAAATTACCTTCACCTCAAGTGCTGCTGGCGACTACATTAATAGAATCTCGTTTCGGTAAATGCAAACGATGCGTCCGAACAGAAAATACTGTTAATGAAGTACGAGCGTCGAAACACAACACTGCAAGTTTTTTGAAAGTTTTAACAGAATCTGTTGAAACTGTTAGCGTCTGGACAAAGCTACAGAATAAATATGCTGCTGAAAGGCTAATATCAAATCTCAGTTAGGTAAGTAACGAAAAGATTCTAGTTAAAACTCTCCCCGTCATCCATAGATACCAGGAAGAAAACATCTCGAAAAAATGTAACTATATCACATATTTTCCTGCTATACTTGTTACTTACCAATATTACCTACCAGTCAACTTTATAATGGAAGTTTTACAAACAGTTCGATAGTCTTCACATCCCACGATATTCACTTTTCTAGCAGAGTTTGCTGTGCTATAATTTTGAAATATTAATGAACAATTTGAAGATCTTCTTTGATTAGTTGAACACGTCAACTTGTGAGTCAATTTGAATTCATTGATCAGACAATTTTCAGTTTTTGAAATTAGAAATATTTAGTAGAAGAAATTGTGATTGCTCTCTAAGTATTAGATTTTTTGGTTGAAAATTTTTATTATCACTTATTTTCCGTACTTACTATAGTGATGATCACAGAAACGTTAGCCGGTACTAACTGAGAAGTTTTAATTATGCTACCTACATAATTCCACGTAATTTTCAAACGCAATTTTGGAGACCAATATTATTTTTTCTCAAAAAGAAGAAAAATCAACTTTTCAAAGCTGACAAACTGAAAAAATTGAATCTTATTCAGAAAGTAATATCTGATAAAAAATTAGTCCAATCGATTCAGAGGCACTCTTCAAATGTTTGTTTCTGATTACAGCCATTAAAATTTACGTACGATTTTACAATATTAAGTAGTCTATACTTTTATCTTGTTTTTTTTTTTTTTGTCTTCAAGCAGGAAGAATCCTGAATGCACCAATGGTTTTGGACGATATTAAATTTATATTATAAGATAGAAAAGAATTGAAATCGAACCCAGTCTGTGGCACCCACACGACTTCGCCTACTTTTATAATGGCTGTGTATATCATGGAATCTAAATACATATTTTGAATGCAAATAAGTACGTAAAAAATAAATAGTCATTTTATTGTTACTAGTGGGCGAAAAAAAGCACTAACAAATTCCGAGTCGCGAAAATAAAAAACACATTACGAGGTAGGTAATTCCTACTTCCTGTCGTATACACCTATGAAACCTGAACGGAGGTAAGAGGTTCACATGAGGCGTCAATCATGAATTTACGCACAAAAGAAAAACAATATGCCACCGTGTTGGTTAGGCCTACTCATGAAATTTAAAATTGTTTGAAGCCATAAAACTTGTTTTTAGATTCATTTTTAATACCTTTCTAAGGAAAACTTCGCATTTTTCGAGGAACCAAAATCGAATAAAAACTACATAGGCTACAGTGAAAGTACGTGGGTTGTTTCAGCAAATCTTTCTTCACATTTCATTTCTGCTATTTTTTCCCTTTCATTTTTTAGAAAAATTAAACACAAAATGCGGGGAAAGTCCATTATTCGATGTTTTTATTGGTTAGGCAATTTAATAACGCTATTAAACGTCTGCTTAAGGTTTTATTAGCATTGGCGGGTCATTTTCCTTCACTTTATAAGAAAGAAAAAAAATCTATATTATAAAATTCAATACCAGTTTCTGTAAATTTACTCGCGTTTTTTGCAACATTCACCACATTTTAATTTTGAGGAAAAAAAACTGCTCTTCTCTCACTTCACGATTTCTCAACTACTATTTAAACTACAAAGCTGAAGTTTATACTGTAGAAAAAATGAGAAAATTTTCTCGAGTTCTCTGACAAAATTAATTTTTTTATCGCCATTAGTTTTTCACAAATCGGCCATAAAAAAACAGCAAATTAGTGAGAAATTTTCTGTCTTTTTAATATGTCATTTATTTCAAAAACTAATGGTGGCAGAAAAAAATTTTCAGCAATGAACTCCCTATTTTTTAACGACAAATTCATTTCCACCATCAAATTTCACCTAAAACGAATTAATCACGAGATAAAGGCGAGAGAAAATACAAAAATAAAACTGGGCACTCAGCCTATTACTATATATAGGTATATACGATCAGATTGCCAAAATTGTATCACTTTTCACTTTAGCCACCCATAATTACAAAAATAATATTTTTAGAATCCGCGATAATATATTTTTCAATTTTTATATCCTCACCTAATATTATATATTTTTCATTTACACTAGCCTCACTTAAATATTGTCAAAATTACTGTTGATTTTATCAACAAACTCAAAATAGTACAATTAAGGTAACTGGTTTCATAAATCGTAGGTACCTATGATAATTTTCTCATTTTTATAGCTTATTTTATTGTATTTTGTGATAGTTTTATTTTATTTCTATTTTTTACCATATTTTTAGGGATATTTTTGGTAAATAAATTGCAATAGGTTTGTCGGAATGTTTTGAAACACATAACAAAAAGTGGTACGATTTAGGAAACAGAATTCACTTCGAATAAAACATAAATTTTCCCTCTTCAAACTATAATTTTAATCAAAATTTTCTGAAAATATGATGAAGAAGGTTTTAAATTCAACGGAATTAATAATTTTGGAAGGTGAAACATTTTTTTAAAGTCTGAGCTTATTAAAACAATATATGTATAAATTATTTGTCCTTGGATATGCTTTTTATCTTGCCTGTAAAGAAGGGGAAAATGAGTATATTGAGAAAATTTTTGTTTCCCTAATGGTTATTTGTATTAAATTTTATTATTTACCGCATGGATCAGTAATTCATCCCATTTATTAAATATCAGCAGTGGTACGATTTAAGAAACGGTACAATTTTGGAACCCTTACCATATAATAGGTATCTATAGCAAGTGATTTGTGCATAATATTTCACCACTTATCAGACATTAAATTTCCGTTCATATGTATATGATTTTGGTCATCACGAATTTGTAATTAGAGTGGATGCAGAATATATAACCCTCCTCCCAAGCTAGTATCAGGTTAATCATAAAATTTAATCTTAAGCAGAACTGTTAAAGTAAGTTAGGTATATTCATTTGGTTTATGCGATGTTTCAATGTAATATTCTATTTGCACAAAAAATAGAAGCTGCACTGCCTTAATATATTGCCTGAAAAATTGAGACTGTAGAAAAATTCTGAATTTGATTCCTCTTCAAGGGGGAAGCAACAGGTTGAATTTAGAAGAAATAAAAAACTAAGTGCATTAAATTATATGCCGAATTAGTAAAGTACGTATCTCCATTTTATATAATTTTACAGGAGAAGGAAAATACAGTTTTTCATCACCAAAATTAACATTTCTTTTGTTAACTTATATTTATAAAAACATTGTACGGAAAAATAATTTTTGTCAATGAAATTTTATTTATTTTTTTCACGAATAAAGTATGATAAATCCAGGTAAAATAAAAATGAAAAGTAGGTACGCACTTTTCCGCTAACCAATATTAAGCAACATCAATCAGTTGTCTGACATACGCACTTTTCTTACTTTATTGACTAGGAGATACTCATTTTTCCTTTTTCACTTTAGGATATACCTTAGAGATACCCACATTTTCTTCTAAAATTTGGAAGATATTATGTAAATTTCTTTAACTGAAAATAAACTGAATGGAAATACGCATTTTTCTATTTTTGTAATAACACCCAAAATATTAATTTCTCAGAGATATGTCCAAAACTAATGGATGTATCGCAAAAAAATTCACCAGGGTCGCTAATAAACCGATTTTCATAATTTTCGTAGATACGAACTTCACTCAATAGGTCGAATACGTATTTCGATATACGAGTACAACAGTGCATTAAAATTAAATTCAAATTTCAAGAAACCCCCATTTTGAAGACTAGTAAAGGTTCCATAAACTTTAATGCAAAATTGAGTTCAATTTTTCAAAATAAGTAGAGTTCTGATTACAAAACGGTGTGAAAAACCAATTATAACTTATTAGAAATGAGAATTATTTGAATTATCTAACTGATGAAAGGTAGGCAATTAGTAAAATATCCTTTTTCAAATCCCTTTAAGAAATTGTTTCTATTAGGTGCAATGTTTTATGTATAAATTATATTTTTGGATAGTTTTTGATACAAATACAGGCAGCATCCCCGGCCACCCTAAATAATAAAATTCACAAAATCACATGATTTTATATTGTATTATCTGTCGCTTTAATTAATTTTTATGGAAATGAAGAGTAGTCGAGAAATAATTTTAATAAGTTATTTATTGTACCGAAACAAAATTTTATCTTGACTTCTGAGAAAAATTAGCGTACCTACTTATCAGCCTACAAAATGAAACAATTTTCTGGGTTTTGCCTCTAATTTATGGAGAAACCAGTATATTTTGAACTAAGAAAGATTGAAAATTTATATCGATAAAGCGGTAATTAAGTGGTGTGGAATACCTTACATCGTGGAAAGTATACCAACAACAGAAGGTATTCAACAGAACAATTTGCGTGTTTACAGCCAAAATACCAAAAAGGTATGAGGGAGCCAAGACCTCGGCAAACACTGGTGATTTAGCCTAAGATTTTCTTGTCTTATATACTAGGCTCCCTATATGCATACATAAACACCTATGTATTAATTTCATAGGCTAACGTGTAGATAATTCATCGTATTTTACAGTTGCTTTGGCAATGGTAAAGTACGGAGAATACATCTCTGTATCAGTTTGTGACATTGCGGAGATTGTTATCTCTTGATTTGTCATGGATCAAGATTTGTAACTTGTCTACTTGCAAAGATAGACAAGTACAAACAAACAAACATTTTTGTTTAACGTGCAATGCAAAATTATTTGTCACCAAAGGTGACAACTTTCGTCGATAGGCCGAACCTATAACCTCATATGAGTAATCACTAATTCCCACAATTAGGTATACAGATTTATTTAAAAAGAAAGTGAAATATAATTTTTTTTTTTCTTGGATTTTAAAAATAGTTGAAATCTTTAGACAAATCATCAAAAAAGTCATCCTGAACTTCATGAAAATCACACATTCTCTACCTTCAAAAACTTAAAAATCAATCAAATAAATATAAAAATAAATTTCTCCGAAGTCAAAATTTTATAAATTTTAGCTAAATTAATAAAAAATTGAAATGCAACAAGTCACTGACCTTGTAAAAAATCTGTCAATGCAGGGTATGAATAACTTACTGCGTTTCTGTTAGTAATTGGTTTTCATCCAGCTTTTGTAGAATTGAACTCTTGAGTGTGAAAACAATGCGATTTTAGTACAATTTGAGGAATCAGTGACTATAAGTTGTACATTTTTTGAGTATGGAAAGTTTCATATACGTCATGCAGTATGCAAATCACGTACTAAATTTGTACTGCAAAGTGCTCGGGGTAATTACACGAAATTATTAATAAAAGAAAATGCTTTGATAAATTCATTTACTCATTCTCGGAAGTCTCATTACCTTTTAGCACTCATCCATTATTTCTTTCAGTAGAAAATTAGAAATCTGCCATTTTTAATGATTTAGTTTGACAGACTAAAGGAAATACGTGTTTTTTTTTTGTGTATTTTTGTCACAATAGTTTGCCATTGATTATTTTGTATTCAAGTTGTTCCATTCCTATAAAAGATGTACTTACAAACTTACAGAGGCATTGCAGAATTTATTAGTGTCTGCAACGTATCAGCGTTAATATTGTTTACAAAAGGTTTTCACTAATTTCTGTTCTCTTCAGTGTCCCTCGAAGAATGTCCTTTAGCTTATACAAACACCTCTCTTCGCCAACATAATTTCTTAATAAAATAAATTCATGCTTTATACAGCGAGAAAAAAAAAATTAATTAAAAAATATTTGTTTGAGTACTTTAATCAATCTTTTTTCGTCCTTTCTCTCGTCTTCTCGTAAGCATCCAAGCAAACACTTTTATTTAAAATTAATAGCGTAAATTTAAATTAAGAAAGAAATTTTGAAGAGGAGCTGGACTTGCGTTCTATTTGTAAGGACTCAACGAAATTTTCTCATTATAAATAACAATTTTTATTTCTTTTACACTGTGTATGCTTATACTTTAAATAATTTATTTACAACAATGCCAAATGAAAATAAAATTCAGTGATGCGACAAGTAACGATACAGTGGCGTAGCTAAAATTTTTCGGATGGGACATTTGGGTGTGGGGTGGTGAATATTTATCCGTGGGCCAGATAAAAGCGATAAAAAGCTTCTTTTTATAATGAAAATTCTTACGATGAGGAGTAAATTTTTTTTGGATATTTTATCCGGTAGCATCATTTTCAAAGGTAAGAATATTAATTTTCTAATGATTCTATGCGATCTAAAATCACTGAAGGAAAATAATGATGAAAAAAGATGTTTATTAAGGAAAAATAGAAAATAATGAAAATTGTAGCGACAGGGCAGATTTTGTTGCATATTCCACACCTCGGATCACTTTTAAGGAAAATAGTAATTAAGAGGATACTTTTCAAAGAAAAATAAGAAATACTCATTAAAAACTTATCATCGAATACAGTAGGTTTAAATTCCTTTAAAATTTTCTTGAGGAGCGGCCAGTGATGGGGTGAACATTTTTTGGAGTGGTCACTGCTCCCTCAGGCTCCCTTGTAGCTACGCCACTGATCACATGTGTTCATTCTTCTACTTGACTGTACAATATTACTGTCTTTACCTCCTGTGGGGACTCACTGGTATGAGATTAGGGGCTTGGACCCCTCAACAACAGTCACCACCACAAAGGGCTGGCAAATAATCGTCCTTGCAACATTAAACCAAATACACACGAACGTTTGTATATTTGTACTTGTAAATGCGTACAAGTACGATATATTGCATGGGCTGTGATCAATTACTCAATTACGAGATAACAATCTCGGTGATGTCACAACCCGATACCAAATGCATTGCGTCGTTTCTTATCACCTCATGGAAGCAGAAAACAACGCAACTGATGACATAATTTCATACGTACACGTACATATGTGTGTCTGTGTGCATATACCAAATCCGGCATATAAACTCTCAGAACCGGCTCTAAAATCGCCAGTGTTTGCCGAGGATTTGGCTCTCCCATACTAATGTATGAAGTGGCAGAACACGTAATTAATTCTGTAGAATTTACCTTCTGGTGAGAATACTTCTTCACGACAAGGTATTTCACACCTTTTTTCTTCAATCACTCTCCCTGAATGTAAATGAAACAAAAAAAAGAATTAGGTTAAATAGAAAAATTCTCTCAAAAAATTTAATCAACTTAAAAAAAAAAAGTGTCCAGCATGATTGGACTGATTTATTGAAATCGGTGCTAAATTAAAAATTTTTCTAATAAAATTAAATTGGAATGAAATCATACTTACAACAAGATAAAGAAAAAGAGAACCGACTTCAATAATTCTATCAGATTGTGTGGAGAAATTATAATTGGATTATTTTTATCTTTTCAGAGAATTTTTTTTTTTTTTAATATCATAATGCAATAATTATAATTTGATGCTGTTTTCGATGTAGTTGCTGTTTCACTCGATGCTTGGGACAAAATTCTTTCTTATACTATTTTTAATTTATTTGAATAAAATTCGTTGCTTTCGTCTGCTTTTTTTTTATGTAGACTCAACATCGCCGGCAACACAAAGAGTTTTTTCATTTTTCTATTTCTATTTAAATGTTTTTAGCACTGTGCAGGGAATAATGAATGCGTTCATTCGGTAACAAACTAGTCAACCTTATAAAAATATATGTAAAGAATATTCTCATCAAATTTGCTATCCTCAAACCACCTTAAATGATTGATGATATTTTTCAGGTATTATTTCGAGTAATACATTAGATTCTGCACTAAACCTGTGGTATAGGTATTAAGTTACTTGTTTTACTATTTTAAAAACTATGTTGCACATTATGAATACGTGAGGAACGACACGAATACGTACCGTATGGCACTATATTTTATTGAGAATACAAAATCTCAGAAATCAATTTTTTTTCTGTAATATTTGAAAATGATGATTCGTAAATAATATTGTGGACTTGACACGTTTTCTTGCGCATGAAAATTGCGTAAAAAAAAAAGTAAACACAAAATGAAAAAAAATGAAAATAGGCTATTCGTATTACTTCGTAGAGATGAGTAACATAATGTTTAAGAGGCTATAGAGTTAACATGAAATACGGAGAACCTACTTCGATAGTTCGATGGTAAATTCAGATTATTTATATAAAAAAATTTTTTTTTTTAATTTTTTGAAGTTTTTTGTTTTTAGAATATTTTTAAAAAGTACGGTATTTAGTTCCCACCGAGGAATAATAAAAACTGAGAAAGTAGCCAACCCATGTGAAAAATTAATCAATCTGTGCAAGAAATTCATCGAGATGTGCGAGGAAAGCTACGAGTGCGCATGTGCAGAAGATAATAATTTTTTGGCTTTGTATCGAAATTTGCTATCTTTTGTTTCCTCAAGGCACGCAAAAAAACGTACTTCTGGGAAGGGTTTTGCAAAATAAGTAGGTATTTATTGCACATACCAGACTTCTGTGAGTGCCTAGTGACTTAAATCAAATACCTACTGCGAAATCTGTAAATTAACTGGCATAGAAATTTAAAACAAATTTAAAACAGAAAATATTTACTTTTACAACTAGAGTAAACTTTTGTTTGAAGAAAATTTTTCTAATCACTTGGAACCAATTTGAATAAATATCAGAGGCGAACATAAGTGGAAAATGGGAAAATTCTCCCTCCCAAACACCAAACAAATAATAATAAAAGATAAAAATTTAAAGGAAAAAATGAAAGTCCCACCACAGAATGTGGATGTGGAATACATTATGTTGTGGAAGATGTTCCCGACAACAGAAGGTTTTATACAGTTTTTTGTGTTCACCACATATCATACACAAGGTATGGGGAAGCCAAGAGCCCAGTAAACACTGGCAATTTTGTAGCCAGTTTTGGGCTTATATACTGGCTCCTTACATGTATACATAGACACATATGTAAGAATTACATACATATGTGTGATGACTAATTATAGTAGGACGTATTTTATCGTTCTTATAGCTACATGTAAAATATGGCAAGTGCACAGATAAAACATATTTTGACATTATCCAGATGCAATTAATCAATTTGTCCTAGTCCATACATTATATTGTCATACTTGCAATGTTTTGCAAGTACGTACATATAAACAAAAAAAGTATTGAATGTGCAGTGCACATGTTTGGTCATCTTATGATGATGATTGTTGTCAGAAGGCTGCGTCTCTAACCTCTTAAAAGTAGACTAATCCCCATAGCGGATAACAACTGGACAACAATTGTCAAAAATTTGTTGAAGAGCAAAAAAAAAAGTAAAATAAAAAAGTTCAACTCCACTAAACTTTTGTAATTTCCAAAATCTGCCTCTGATGAGTACCATTTACAATAACATTTATGAAAATAGTCCAATTTTTTCCTCAAAATTTCATGACCATATGATTTTCTACTATCAATGAATCATACGTTTTGGAAGAAAGAATGAGAAAATTCATTGAAACCGATAAAACACAAATATTGGATCTGAAAATTTTATTGGAAAAGTTTGTGTAAAGTCATTAGTTATGTAGTATACATGGAAAATATTTGCTATATAACTATTGTGGAATACCTTGTTGTGAAAGAATATTAACACAAGAAGGTAATCAACAGATTATGTTCTGGCACTTCATATGCACACACATATAAGTAAGCCAAAACCTGGGCAAACACTGACAATTTTAGAGCCAGTCCAGATGGTTTATATAGGGGATTATTTACACGCACACATACATACATATTTAATAAATACATACATCTGTGTACAAGGGTAGTTTGTCACTTCTTGTTGAGTTAAGAAACAACGGACAGGTTCATGTACCAAATTGTGACATCACCGTAATTGTCTGATTAGTCATGGTTCAGTTTTCATACATTACTTGCACGTAATTGCAAATAATTACTTCAAACGTTTTCGTGCAAATGTTTTAATACCATAGAGACAAATAATTTTCAGCCTTTCGGTGGCAACTGTCGTTGAGGGGTGCGAGCCCCTAATACCTCATATGAGTGTCAAGTCCCCACACCTATTTAGCCTATACCTTCTTATATAATCACTTTTCTACCCTTTTTAATTGGTCTTTGGCTACGGGGTCACTTTACCCATCGTCATCGCCTAGTCTGGAGGATATAATATTTGGTATTCGATTAGGGTAGGAGATCGTCAGAATCAGCTGGTCAATAATCCACCAGCATCATTTTTCTATTACATAGCATACTTAATCGAACAAATCAAACTATATAATGCTCCCAAAATTTCTTTTACGGCCCCCTCTCCTCGTTAATAAAAAAATAAAGTATTTTTAGCCTCTGAAATACTTAGGTATTGAAAATTCTTCGAATACTGAGTTAGGCTTCGATGTTATTAATTTCTTATATAGACGTATTACGCGATGTGTACAGCTCCCATGCCACTGCCGAAGAGACATAAATTGATGTTATAGGCTAATTATATTGTGTGTTGAGCTGCGTCAGTTCATGTTTTATCAATTCACTTTCTGGCATTTCAATAATCCAATTTTAATTAACCCTTCACGATATCACGTTACTCATAAAATTATAGATATTAAATTACGAAAATCAACTTCTACGTGAAAATTCATTGACACGCGAAGAATTTCTTTCCCAATCTACTGTAGGCTACTATCATGCCTAAATAAATACTTGAAGAGAAAAAAAATACAAAACAAAACAAAACCAATGATTAAAAGTAAAAACGTAATTTGTTACAATCTATTAGGTGATTTATATTTAGTTCTCGTTCCAGTCTCAACTTGTATTCTCCTCTTGACGTTTGATATTTAACAAAGAAAAGAAAACGAAAAGAAAACCCTACAATTGTTGCTTATATTTAATTATAACTTCGGTATATGCATTTTCCTATCACTTTTGGAAACTTTAACAATAAAGGAAGGTGTTAAAACTGTTCAAAAAAAGGAAAATAAATTTCATGAAAACCAAAGAAGCCAAAAAAAAAAAAAATCAGGTTTTCTATTACTTTTTTGCTGAAGAGTAACTTTTCATCCTATATGGTCACATTGTTTTGAAGTCAGTCTTGTAATTTGATAATTTAACGATTCAATTCCTTGTGAATGAGTGCAAGAAGGGTCAATGTCATTTTTTAGCAGTTTTGAGTTTTAATGCCAACATACGAAGGTTTTAGTGCTTTATCAATTGATGTAAAAAGGACCAATGTCTGATCAGTGATACCGTGCAAAATAAAACAACTACCAGCTAATGTCATTGAAATACCTGTAATTTCTCACCGCTAAAAGAGCCAATGTTACCCTTTTTTTAATGATGCTGGCCCTTTCTTCTACAGAGTAATCACAACTTTTTACTTGACATTGGCCTTTAAAAACGAGAGGTAAGGATTATACCGTTTTTTTTTTCAATCTTCAAGGTAAAGTAGGTACACGTTTTCTTTTTTCTTACGCAATAAATTCATTCTAATTTCTGGTCTTCCTTATTATTTTCTCATAAAAAGGACCCTGACGTTATTATTTCAATTTCAGTTTCCAATAAGGCCTATGTCCGAAATTAATCCGCAAATACAGCAGGTTTAAGTTAAAAATAGAAGAAAAAAATAAATGAAGAACATTAACAACAATACAATATTGAATGCAACAAATAAAATAATAATAATATACAATACAAACTTGAGTTTAAGGGATAAAAAATAAAATTTATGCAAAACATGAAATGCTGACTTCTATAAAGTGAAAGAAGTGACATTGGTCCTTCTTGCAATCACCTACAGTGATTATGAATCTCCGTTGGCTGTTCTTTCTAACCAGCAGAAAGGATATTATAAAATTCCTTTTCCAAAATATTTTCACAAAGTTTCATTTCAGTAACTTATAAGCCAACTAAATGGAAAACGTCGATATGGACCTATCAAGATATATGTCAAAAAAACGTTTTCCCTTTTAACGTTTTTATTTTTTTTTTTAAATTATTTTTTGTCAATCCTATACTACAGACGGACAGATTTTAGCTCCTTAGGTTGAAAATGTTTTCAACAGGATTTGATCGTATCTTCAAAGGAAAAACCACAGTTTTTCACGCCGTTTATTTTCTCGATATAACAAACTACCCCTATTCGCTTTTTTTAAGCACGTTTTCAATTTTTTTTATTTTTATTTTTTTAACGTAGCCACTGAAATGAGTGAATCAATGCGACGAACACTCGAGTCGTAGCGTACTCGAAACAACTGCAGACTGAATTCACTTTCAGTTAAATGTCTTCGAAGGGTGGCAAATAGAAAAAACATAAAAAATTCTGTTTAAAAAAAAAAAAAAAAAGGAAAAAACCCAGAAAATACCCCTAAAAAGTAAAGACCACCATATAAAATCTTTTATTTACTGTCAAACAACAACTTTATAGGTCCTAGTCGATATTTTTCCTTTCCTTTCCTTTTTTTTTTTTTTTTTCTACTCTATATAGGTACCTATATATTTTACTCACTATACGTACCTATACGCTGTAGGTACATTATTAATTACGCAGTTATCTACATACAGTATAGTTGACTGAAAAGTACATCTGGTGTGTGATTAATTCGTTTCGAATTTAGAATATTTCCGCATCAAATGCACCAAAATGAAAAGCAACACGACCAGAAAAATGTTTAGCGAATGACCTTCGTTTATGAAGTGGCTATATACCTACGTGTACGAAAATGTCGTCAACAAAACATTATTAGCTTTGTATGCAATTGCCATAGGTAATACGAAAAGGACGTTCCGTAGTCTCTGAAACCGTTTGTGACACACCATAAAAACAGCTTTCGAACATACCGTGTTCATAATTATGTTTGTTTTTAAGAAAAACTTCTCTTCGTCTTTTTCGTCGAAAGAGAAAGAAAACATGAGCATAAGTTTTTCTCAGTTGACGGTATAATTAAATTCCTCACTTCGTCTCACTCCCTCGCTTTCGGGCTGTATGTTTGCCTTCGTTGCTCACTGCCCGAAGACGTGTTCTTCATTTCCTTCCACTGGTTGGGGATGTTCAAAACTTTTGAAATGAAAATGATGAAAAACTTTTGACATGGTCAATCGCTATGCGCGGACACGGTGGATGAAAATTAATAACTATGCTAATCACTTTATACGTTGCATACTAAACTTTGTGTATGAGGAGGATGCTTATTTCGAAAGTAGCGTATTTTATTTTTGTTGGTTAATTAACTTTTTTTTTTGCTTTTTTTTTTTTTTTTTTTTGTTGTTGTTTTTACCCCTGCTCTTCGAGAAGACGAGTAAGGGTTTTGTACCAAATTCGTGAAAGTGAACGTTTCGGTGAATAATTTATTGAAATTTTCGACGATCGTAAGAAAGAAACAGCTCATCAACGTTCTAAAATGAGTTATTTTCGAGGCCGTCACTGTAAGCAGCAAAAAAACATTATTCGCTGGTTTGAAATTACCAGCGAGCTAAAGAACAAAAGTCGAGAACTGTGGAAATTGTAAGTAACTACAACCTTCGAATTACTCCCAGTACAAATTCAAATTTTCTTTTATAGGCTAACTGTCTCGGTAAAATTTAGGAACTTATTGTAAAAAAAAAAAAAAAAAAATACAAAAAAATAAAATAAAATAAAAAATTAGATATAAAACTTAATTGGTTGTGAGAGGTATATGTGCAGAAAGCTTTAACGAAAACACCGTATGTTTATTATTTTATACATGTTCGCAGACTTGTATCATTCAGCAGGTAGAAGACAACCTACAATTTAGTCACTAATCACATATACAGCCACAGCAACTTTAGTAGCTTCTTTAGTGGCGTTTGTAGAATTTTGGAGCAGATAGAAAAAATTTTTTAGGACGAACAAAAGTCAATAGTTGGAATAAAATTAGTATTTGCTCTCACAATGAAAATGTTTGGCTCCTCCTTCCAACCAATTAGACACCATTCCTAATCACTGATGCCCTTGTATTGCAAAAAATAGCATTCGCAACCCGAGTACATTGTAAGTGACCTTGACTTGTGCAATTTATAACACTCGCCGGCAGCTCGTGTTGCAAATTGCAAATTGTTGAGGATCGCTCACTTTGCACTCTCGTAATGAAATATACCATACTTTAATACAGCAGCGAATTTCAAAATAACACCAATAAATATTTTTGGGCACATGCGCACATTTGAGTTGACTTTTTCGCACGACACGATCTCTTTTTTGCACAGTTCGATTACTTTCACCGTATTTTGTTTTCGCCAAAGTAAAATTTTCCAGTTTATTGTCTGGTTTTAAAAACAGTTTTTTGGAGACATCTTTCTGGGGTTAAAAGAGAGGGGTGTGGAGATGTTTTAGCAAAAAAAAAGTAAAATAAATTATTATTTGTCTCTAAGAAAACAAATTTATTCCTTTTATTCATTTATTTTTTTTCGGGGAGAGGTTTCTGCAAAAAATAAGGTGTAACACGCGTACGAAGTCAAGTGCAAAACTCACGTTTCAAAATTTATACTATGTAGCGAAAAAAGATGGCTACAATTAAAATAATAAAAGCACACTGGTTCAATAATAAAAATTCACGAATAATACGACAATTTTGTATTAAAAAAAGAAATTAACAATTTCTTAGACTATGTATCTATTATTACTAGAACAGAACTTAAGAGTTCAAATGATTTCAGAAGAGGACAGTTAATTTATGGTTCGTCTTAATATTTATATTAAAATCATAATCAATAGTGACTGTTGAATGAACAAGTCGTAGGCTCTTATTTGGAGCTACAATTTCATTGGTTACATTACCAAATTTCATTGATGGACAAACTGTCTTAAGGAGAAAAGAGAAGGAAAAACGCACGTGAATGAAGATATCAACAGGTTTATCAGATCTGCTGGACTTGCATAAAATCGTACACGGTAATATTTTCATTATAGTTGAATGGCGAGAAGAATAAGAGTGTAAAAGAGAATTTATGATAGAAGGAATTTGTAAATGGTTCAGGCTAAGGGACGTGTAGCAGATATATATATATATATATTATTAAAGACATGTGCAATCTTTGTAGGGAAATAATGACGACATATTTCCATACACACACTTATTCTATTTTTTGACCTTGTATCACAAATAATTTTTATTAACTGTGCAAACAAAAAATACTCACTATTCTCTCAGTTCACCGATGAAAAAACAACCTTTTTGCAATACCCAACCGAAAAATACATATTTTTAATGCTGCTTGACTAAACAAAAAGTAACAAATTTCAATACGATGTGAAAAAACATTATTGGGCGCATGCACACTTTGGAGTTGAGTTTCTCGCACAGTTCAATCACATTCTTGCACAGCTCGACTACTTCCAATTTTTCTGTTTTTCTGTAGTAAAATAATTAAGTTAATTATTTGATTCTAAGAAATATTTTGCGTCATTTTCTCGGTGGTTGTGGGTTTGACAAAAATGCGGATATTTTTGTTTAAAAAAAAAAATAAAAAAAAGTCAAATTATTCATTATTTTTGGGTTCTAAGAAAACCAAACTTTGTATTGTGGGAAAAGGGGAGAGGATTGTTGCAAAAAATAGTGTGTGACACGAGGGCAAAGTAGAGTGATTAGTAGTCGTGTGATTTGCAGTACTCGCCTTCGGCTCCTGCACCGAAATACACGCTAATATTGAAATCACCAACTCTTAGCACTTGTATCACAAATACGCGTTTTCCGACCATCTTATCATACAAACGGCTCTAAATCGCAAGTTATTTTAACGTTAAAATAGCGAGAGTCAATTTTCATTTCATTCGCGACATTAGGTATAACTCTATATGCGGTCCACGCGAAATAAATACCTAAACTTTAATCCTCTGTAGGAACGGTCAAATGAAAAATTTCCTTGTCTGTTAACGCAGTTTCGAAGCTTGCGCGCACATGTTGTTCGCAGATGCGAAAATGGTTTTACATTCATTTTTTACTTTTATTCGTTGCGATTTCGTGCAGACGGAAACGAATTAGTTCTGCTCAAACGACGTAAAAAAAAAAAAAGAATTCCTAAGTCCTTACATCTACTTAATACAATTTGAAACTTTCGCTGACAAACCCTTCGCAGTGATGTTTGGCATATCCTCGGTATTGTATAGTAAACCTTTTCCACTCTCGCTTTAATCCGACATTCATTTTAGATTCACCAAAATGCGAACGAAACGTTAACCAAAATCAGCCTCACGTTTTGTGTTTTTACACCGCAAAGTCGCAAAAACTTTTTTCCTATTCCGTGTATAGCCTACCGACATTACGCGAAAAATACGATTTAATTTAATTCCAATTTTACTCGACCACTGTATTATATGTAGTATTGCACGCAAACACACACACACACACACACACACACACACATACGCACACATACACACACACATATATATATATATATATGCACAAAATTTTTTAAGTGACAGTTTATGTGAAAACCGGAAAATGACGGATTGGTCGAGAGTGAAACTGAAAATAAAATTGGCAAAAATAAATAGAAAAAAAAAAAAAAAAAAATAGAACGATGAAATTAAAATACAAAAATTGAAAAAAAAGTTGACGTTGAATGATTATAAGACTATTACGGAATTAGTCGCGGAAAAGTATCCGACGCGAAAAAGGGAGGGGAGAGGAGCTTGGGCGAAAAGCATGGTCGCCCATTTCGAATGTGCACTTTTTTTTTTTTTTTTTTTTTTTTTTTTCTATTTTCCTACACAGAAATATACGACATTTTGATTAATGTTTACCGGTTTTAATGCAACGTCGCACTACGACGATGTTACAAATTACCGTTGCTACTTCGTCGTGGAAAATTTGTTGTAATGAGATGCCCCGTAGAGTGTCATTTCGTTTTGCATCCGTTAGACACGTTGCCTCGAACAAGGCCGCCACCGCCATCAACCACCACCCCCTCCCACACGCATTCATCTCCAGCGTATCGCTACCCTCGCCCCAAACCAACATCGCCATCGCCGCCGCTGCCGCCGCCGCCGCTGCCGCCGCCGCATGCATCCTCTTCTGCTTGTCCGCTATTTGCGATTGAAACGAATAAAAACCGTCGCGTGTCTCACTTCTCATTTTTATTAGCTTCATTACTCGTCGCAGGTTTACCTACGAGTCCGGATGGTGTCTATCTTTGGCAGCATTTCTTCTTGCGCGCCTTATAAACGCCTTGTGGGAGTACGCGTGTGACGTTTTATGGTATCGTTTGTGCATTACTTTAGGAGCACTACTATCTTTACTCGGTCTCCGTTACGTCTTTTTCCTCAACGTACTCGAGTGCGGCGAACAAACGTTCGTAATTTGGTTTCAGTGACAGCCGTTCTCGAACGAAGGTCACTCCGTCCAATTTTTATGATTGGAAAAACGTAGGAATGGTAATGCATTTTGGTGCACTTATTCCGTCTCGAGTAATGAAACGATTTTTCGAATGACTGAACGAAACAGAAAATTATCGGGTAGCAGTCGAAACGCGAATGAATAAATGAAAACTCCAACGCAGCAGCAGCTCCGTTAAATAAATTTTATTTAATAAAATAAAAAACCCAAAAGAAAAACCGACTGCGTTAATTTGTATGATTATAGCTGTTATTTGTGGATATGCTCAAATTTATGACGACGATAATTTTTTCGATCTTTAAATTCTCATTTTCTTCAGTTACAGCCTTCTAATTTTTTAATTTTCAAATATGAATAGCCTCGACGACATTCTACGGATGGTCAGCAACATTTTCAGCCTCCTTCCAGTAAAATCTATAAAATCGGACACTGGTTCCGAGTGAACGAAATTCCATTAGTTCCGGAGACAGACATACCAAACATATAACCTCATCCGTACGCAGTCGGTAAAAAAAAAAGTAAGTTTTCGAAAAGTAGATAATTAGTTACAAAAAAGTTAGATTATTGTGATACGAGTAGGTGATTTTGATATGAGTGTGATGCTTGCAGCACGAGTCAAAAACGAGTAGTATAAATCACACGAGTAGCAATCGCCTTCTTCGCACGAGTGTTACTTATTATTTTTTTGTAAAAATCCTAGTAAAAAAATTTTCAGCAAGAAAAAAAAAATTGAAATTATATTTAAACGGTACAAAAACTGCAAATTTTACTTTAATTTTCGTTTTTTCTTTCACTTACTTTCAAATAGTTAAAGATGAATGAAAACTTTTGATAGAATAAAGATTTAAGTACGTTTTCCCTACTTTCCAGCAGTGTCAACTTCAGCCTTCCAGCTTAAATAGCAGCTGAGAAATAATTGAATGAAAGAGGAGAGATTTCCAGATAACAAAAACGGCAAATTTTCTATTAATTTTAGATTTTTTTGTTCGTTTATCTTCTTTGAGCTGAATATAATTACAAAATTACCTACATAAAAGAAAATTAAACATAATATTTTTTCTTTTTCCCAAAAATGTAGACTCTGGTTCTATAGGCTAAATAGTGGCTGAAGAATCACTGAATGAATAAGGAGGGATTTCTAAATTCCAAAAACCAGCAAATTCTATATGAATTAAGAGTTTTTTCGTTTGTTTATTTTGAAATCACTAAAGATAAATGAAAAATTCTATGGAAATTTTATCAATTCTATCCTCTTTCCAACAACATCCACGTCAGGTCTTTAGCCTAAATAGAGGCTGAGGAATCATTTAGTGAAATAGAAGAGGTTTATTTCAAAGCTGAAATGTTGTGTTCAGTTTAAGGAAATTTGACAATCAGTGTTTTATGAACTTAGGAAGTGCAGAAATTTCATAATGTTACATAAGATGTAGCGCACATGCGCAGCCAAGACAGTGATTTAATAATCTTAGCTAGTCCCAAACTGCGCATGCAACAAATTTTACTTTTCGACATTGGAATAAAATCTCCTACTTCACGTATAGTTAATAAGCACAAAAACATTTGTTTTTGTGGTGGGTGTTGCAGAAAAGTTAATATTAATAGATCGTATTATTGTAATGATTGTATTGAATTTTCTAACTTTAGGTGATGTAAAATTACATAGTTAATAGTACATTACTATACAAGGGAGGAAAGTAAGCGATTGGGGACGAGATGCAAAGTTGCAGCACAAGCCTAAGGGGAGTGCTGCAATCGCATACGAGTGACAATCGAGTGACAATTGCTCACTTTTAGACTCTGTATAGTAAGGTATTTTATTATATAGGTGAATGAAAAAATATTTTGAATCATTAATTTTTTAATTATTCTAGTCATTTTAGTTTTATAAATTATAAAATACCCATTCGAGAAACGTGTTTGGTAGCAATTTTTTGTACCAATTATAAAAAATGAAAAAGTGAATCAGAAGAAAGTGATAACATTTTATCAATATGTACCAGTTTTCAAATTTCCTCATTGGCTCATTACTGTTATTTGAAAAACGTGAAAATAGTCATCTTCAAACAGGGAAACAAATAATTTTTTTTTAGTTTGTGTATTTTTTTCCCCCTTCAGTAATTTTTTTGTCTGTTGGGAAATCTCCTCGGGGAAACCTTGTTTTTTCACCATAAAGTTGCATTTTTCATTTACCTATAAATTAAAAATAATTACTTCTTTCAAAATTGAAAAAAAAAAAGATTTTTTGAAAATACTTTCCAGGCAATCCGCACCAGAATTGCTAATATGATGCAACAAATTATACCCAGTTAATACGTTTTGCAAATTTCATAGTTATTGGTTCATAAACGTGATTGGTAGAGCTGATCATCAGCTAATAATAAAAATACAAAATTAAAATGTCCTCTAATTTTTTCCATTCCCAATGAGACGCTTTTTAAACTAAAATTTAAATTAAATTAAAATCAAATTTATTTTCCCAAATAATAAATTCTCTGCAAGTGCCTCAATTAGGCTAACCACTTAACCACTTAACCACTTAACCACTTATGCTAAATTTGTTCACACTGAACATTTTTTCTTCCTACAATTGATTTACTTTTGATCATCTTTTTTTTCCCTTACACCGCTCATATCAGCAACACCATATTAATTTTCATGGTATTTCTGTTACCATTTTTTTCAAATTATAACATGATGTCTTTTATAATAATTTGCTAACTTTTTGCTGGCAATGGGCCCCCTTAGACAAAACCTTGGTATTGTAGATTGATTTTCTTATTTTCAGCACCACCTCGGATGCATTGTATTTTAGCATACTTTTAAACGCATAGTATAAAGTAATGAAACGACAACATGGCCAAATGTGCAGATTTAGGCTAAGATGTTGTGTAATCATCAGATGTAGTTGGGGATTTGCAACTTCAGTTCCCTATTTTGATTGTGTTATGGCTGAAATTGTGTTTGTGCATCGAGTCGGTTTGTACCTACTCAGAGTCGCATACCACAAAAGTGAAATACCTATGAAGCAAACAAAAAAAAAAATACAAATCTGGACTGATTAAGAATGAAAATATGTATAGATCATACAAATCGAAGAACAATACCAGATAAAAATGACATCTTCGGAGAGAGACAGTGACGAACCATCGAATAATAAACAATTGGAAATACGTAAGCGAACCAAAACCTACAACGTAGCCTCAAACAGTAGGGCCAAATTGGGGCGCCGCCACCGCTAATATCTTCATATGCGATAGCTAGCGAAAATCCAAAAATCTGAGCCACATCTCTACGAACGACAAAGAAAAGTTAAGCTTGCCCCAAGAAAACCAGAACATCCATAAATGTCTCTGAATGAGAATACTTGGAAAGGATAAAGAATTTCTACTAGCCTACGCTCAAACGACTTGTGACAAAATTATCATACTGAATCATCATTTCCGGCCTAATATCCAGACTATGTAGAAATATAGGATCGATTGAGAGGAAAATATAAAAAACATTAGTCAGTTTATTATTCATTTATGATTACTGCAGGTTGGAAAAACTTGTTGCTTTTAATTTGTTCGTTCAAAATTTTCACAACAATTTTGCCAACATTTCTACCACCGAAACTCTCAGCTAACGAATGTTGAAACGTTTCTGCTCCAATATTTTAGGTTTCGAAACGAGAATTTAGCACAGTTGAACTCCTAACCCAGGTATGTTAATGTCACGCAAATAACACGTTTATGTTGTTTGCATCATTTTACTCCACTATATCCATTCGAACCCACCATCTAAATACCACTTAACAAGCATTCCTACAATTGAACGACACGCCTATGTAGGGTATAACGATGTTGTTTTATGGTGCAAAAGATTTTTTATGAACACGGAAAAAAAAAACAGTTATATAGCTTACATTACATAGGTAGGTATGTGGTTAGAATTTTAACAAAAACTTGAAATTCTGAAAAGTTTTTGCGACGATTTAAAGACAGAGGCGAGCGGTAATGTACTATGGATAAAGTTTCGTTTTTTTCTTCCTTTTCTGTTTTAAATAATGCACAACGCCGGAACTAAACACTAATAGTTGGCGGGTTCAGAAAGTGTGGAAAAAATAATAAATAGGTATATATTATATTAAATAAAATCGAAAACTATGAAGTAAAAAAAAAATGAGAGAAAGGAATATTTCCTGGTGGTCATATACCACAAAATTTAAATACAGGGTCGCACAATCTAGAATGTTTTATTTTTATATAAAAAAATTCTGAACAAGGCATGGCTGGTTCAGGAAGGGGTTTGCATTGTTTTGTCTTATTTTTATTCCTTGACACCAAGACTGCGGCTGCAAACGAATCGCGTCCTCGGACACGCTCCATAAACGTGTCTTACATTCAAAACTCGACAGAAACTTTTTTTTCATTTACTGCTACATTCGATTCGCTCCGAGAAAGTAGACCGAGCAAAATGTACAAAAATTGTGTCATCACACAAAAAAAACGCATAGACGTCATAAAATATTACAGAAAAATAATGAGTGTAAAATTGACCACAGCAGCAGCACCAGCTAGCGCAATAACAAAAAACAACAAAAACAACAACAACATCAACTGTAATAGAAAGAACAAAACTGACACTATCAGCAATAATAACAACAACAAAAACCATAAAAGTCAGTAAAAAATATTGACAACCGCAGCAGTAACTACAGCATCAGCAATATCATTAATAATAATAACGACAGCAACAGCAAAATCTACGAAAACACCAACAACAACAACAACAACAACAACAAAATCTCAAAAAAATATTAACACCCATAAAAGCAGCAACTATCGCATTAATAATAACTGCCACGGAAAAAAAGCAACAACAATAACACTAAAACCACCAGCATCAACTCCTTAACCACCAACACCACCACCGCAAACAACAACCACCGCAACAGCGAAAACAACAAAAACAGCCAAAAGTATAATGCCAACAACCACAGAAGCAGCAGCAGCGCAGCAACAGCAACAACTACAACTACTGCAACAACTACAACAATAACAATATCAACACTGTAGCAATGACTACGCATACAACAACAACAACAAAATATAAATTGTGTCGATTTGTAACGAACGAATTCGAATTTTCGTTTTTCCAGCCACCTGGTGAACGATAATCGTTTCTATTTACGGCGAATGGTTATGCAATTTTGGATACACACGTTATTTTTTATCGTAAGCATATTATTACAGTTCGAATGCATCCACGAATGTGAACACGAAAATGTAACGTCGATGATGATATTTCCAGTTCGATTTTCGATTATGTGTATTGGATATTTATTCAGGTTTTATTTTCGTATTTTTTATATATATATATATTTTTTTTTTCATTTCTTGTTTATTCACTCTTTGTCAAATCATTCCGACTATCATTCGTTTGTATGAGAAAAAAAAATTTAAAAGAGAATCGATGAAAATACCCCATATTAGGTATATTGGAAACTATATGGAATTAATATTTCATTGATATGGGAGAAAGTAATTCGCGTTAAAATGGATTTGTTGCTCAGAATGAGCAGAGTATGAACCGAAACTTTTGATAGATTTTAAATTAAGGATAATTCACGAATATATAATAGGTATGGTGCTACTTTCGCACGAAATTCAATAAAAATGGTAATGAATAAATAGTATTTGTATAGAATTTATTATTTTTAGTAAATTATATAATATGTTTACAGATTTTGTATTTTTTCTTTACAAAAACGTATAGGTAAGTTATTATACAATCATTTCAATCCTGAAAGGGTATTAACTGTTTAAATAGAGATTTATGACTATTTTTAATTTCCAATTATTAGGTACCAATTGAAATTTAGTTCTTCAACAATTAGTTACTCCAACTACTAATGACGAACGAATCGTGGATACGAATATGCAAAAATTATTGATGTGTACAAATACGTTGAGGCTGTGGCTAATTCTAGACCTATTAAAACATAAAGAAAAAAAATTCACCTTTCCATAAATTCTACAGAAAAACTTATTTTTAACTCCAAAAAATAATCGAAACTTTACTGAGATGAAATAAATAACAATTTTATAATTGTTCTAGCCTAACTGACTGGAATAATAATTATAATGAAAAAAAAAACCAATTGAATAAAAACTTTTTTTCAAAAAATTTAACCAATTTAAAAAAAAATTATTATCATGAAAAAAGAAACAGTAGGTACCCTTTTAAAATTTCTCCAGCCAATTCCAAAGACCGGAATTACTGAACTCGACAACCTTTTCCTTTAGACTTTTAAGTCAGTTCAGTCAAGTTTTATGACAAAGCTTATTGATTAGCGATAACTACAATAATTTCAGTCCCTATATTTGACTAGAGAAATTTTAGAACAGTCTTTTTTATCTTTTATCTTTTTTTTTTATCTATTTTTTGAAAAACATTTTTTATTTAGCCTAATGCTTTTTCGTTTCATTATAATTCCAGTAAATCTTACTAGAGAAACTTTAAAGGGCCTATTTTTCTGTTTCAAGCAAATCATTATTTTTTAAAGTTGATTCAATTTTTTAATAGGCATGACATAAGGTATCCCCCATTAGAGATCGAGGAGGCTTTTCAGAGGTCACTAGATGTACTTATAACGTAATAATGCACATAAACACTGAAAGATCGTGGGCGGAATTACAACAATACACTGTTTCTAGCCAATACTTAGCTGTTATTCTCACGTTTTCTATTTTCACAATAGTTCCATTTTCACATTTACCTAACCCCTCAACCCGGCCGCTCTCCTAATCCATTCTCTATACAGTTCGACATTACTGCGCCGACTATATTTATATACTGTATAATATATGCGTACATATGTACTATAGATCGTCGAGCTGCCCTGCTTTTTCTCTATTTAATTAATATTTAGGTCTCGAGAGACTCGTTTAATTAAGATTTAACGCTGTAAAATATGTTTTAATACATTTTATGGTCAGCGGGTATACTGCGGTATTTTCAAAAGCTTATTGTCGAGGAAAACGTAAATTCAAATATCGTAGGAATGTTAGGATAGGCGGTGGCGGCAGCGGCAGCGACGAAGAAGCAGGGTCGAGCAGGTGGGGCAGGTGGCCAGTAGGGCTGATTGGTGAGAAACGTTAGGCGCGTCGACTTAATTATGATCAATAAAATGTCCTCACTTTAAAACCGAATTATTCGAATAGGTTCTACGGCTAATTTAAATATTTAGTACGAATTTATTTAACCCTTTCCACCTTATATCTATTGTGCTCGGCTGTGGTACCGACTCTCTCCGTACCTCTTCGTTTATTCGTGAGGATGCCATAATTAAAACACTTTCGCCATCTCTCTTATCCACGGTGCTGCTTTCCTTACTCGTCAACTCACTTCTATTCAAGAGGAAGAAATGCTTCAAATATTTTGTCAATGCAGACAGATCCGCTTACATTTATATCAAATTCGTCGTTACGAGCGTTGGAAAAGGCGGAGAGAAAAAAAAGAACAAGAATATAATTATTATTGAAGAGAAATGCATCAACGTTCATTTTGCGAATACATACCCAGTAATTAATTGGGCCGTCGTTAAATGTTAATTAAATCGGTCAGGAACTTGGGAAAATTTTTCTACATGAAAAAGGCGAACGAGGTGAAAACTTTCAAGAGTAGGGATAGGATTCAGTAGGGAAGAAAAAAGAAAAAAGTGCTATTAGGATTTAAAGCTTCCGCTAGACTGAGCCACTAGCGATGTTGATTTCGGGATAATGGACAGTTTTTTAACGATGAAGACATACAAAATTAATTTTATCGAAAGCAAGTACCTACATAAAAAATGATAGTGGTAGAAAGTTGAAAATTTTAGGACACATCTACATACGTTATCTGTAAAATTTTCTGAAATTTTGGCTGAAATCGTACATTTATTTCTCGTGATATCGTCGAAATTCTGTTTATATTCCGCAACTTTAGTGAATTCTTATCATTAAAATCTTAGGATTTGAACATAATTTTATCAAATATCTCGAAAAATAAATATGTGATTTCAGCCAAAATTTCAGGGAACCTTCAGATAACCTATATAGATGTTTTCTAATAACTTCAGCTTTCTAATACTTATGGTTTTTGTATAATTATTTTTAGAATTTTGATTGTGTATGTTCTCAATGCTAAAAAACAGTACATAATCCCGAAATCAATATTATGTTCGACGAATGAGCGACCAGAGGGTGACTACTTTGACTTTAGATCCCAATAACTAAGAGGAAGCGTTGTATAATATTTTTAGGATATCGAAAGTCATTGTTTCGCTTTTTAACGTCAGTAGGTATAGGTGGGTACCTCTTAAATAAAGCTATCAATTTAGACATTTATCTGGAAGTATACTTATATCGTTTCATTCCAATCCCGTAGAAAACAAGAATTCAAACTTATCTAGTTTTCATCAAATTTCAGATAGTTCCAAGATTTTTCTTCTGAACCACCATGGTGTCAGTACCTAACATAACTGTCTAATTTTATGTTTTAGCTCCTTCTTTTTTGTTACTTTTAAATGTTCTCGAGGACATATTTAATTGTCCTGTGAGACTTGGTTTTGATTTTGCTATTTTAACTGGTATGCAATTAGTCTGCTTTATGTTAATACACTGGTTTTCAATATTATACATGTTTTGGATATTATTGTTGTTAAAGTATTGTGGGCCTGATCGGCCTAGGTCTCAAAATGACTCAATCTTTTTCATCTTAGGTTTTGTTCAAAACAACATAATTATGTGCGGAAATTTGTTTCTAGTTTGAACTGTCGTACTTTACTCATGCCTAGATTTAGTTACTCGAGAATTTAAAATCGTTGAACGTTAACTCCAGCAGCTATCTGGGCTAGATTTTGTTGTCAAGTCTTTAAATTCTCGATCAAAGTTGGACCCCTAGTTATTTCTGGTTTTCCGAGTTGCAAGCCATTTGAAAATTTATAGGAAACAACCCGTGTACAAACTGTGTAGTCAACTAGGATTTTTGTGGCATGTGCCCACTCTAGTTGGCATTCCACAGTTTTCGGGGAAACCAACTTTTTTATTTCAACTGAGTTTAATTGTAAATAAAGTAAGCTAATTTTCCAATAGCAGCCATTCTGCCTATTCCCGCCACCATAAAATAACACATGAATTTTAATGCGTTAATGCTCCATCTGGCAACACTGACCAGGAGTATACCTTTTACCATGCTTCCTTTGTTGAATCATTTCAGTTATTATTTTTGATTGAAAATGTGTTTATGACGATATTAATTTAATATTTTTTTCTCAAAAATCCAGTGAAAATCAATGAAAAATTAACAAAATTTAAGATACATGATTCATGTAACTCCTTTATTTTGGATTTAAGTTTAAAATAAAATACAGTGTGGTTGTGGAATATGTAATATGAACATCCAGGAATGTTTTATTACAATGGCAACCATATTGGTTTTTAATTTAAAGAATTCCAAGTGTGGCGGTTATTAGAAAATATATTATATAATTTGCCAATTTCCAACACAGTTATTCAAAACTGATAACAAGTAATAACTTAATTGATAAAATGTAACTCCATTTCAAGTCATTAATTGTTCATAATTATATTAAGCTAGCTATCTTTGTCAATGTTCCTTTTTTATTATTTTTAGTAAATATTTTTCCAAAATTTACTCAATGATTTTGGGTGATGGTAATTGGGGGTCGGCTACTGGCAACAAGTTCATTTTAAGAGGATTTTTTCTTTAAATTTTTATAAAAGTTTTGTATGAAATATAATGAGACAAAATTCATGCCACATACTCGCAATACTTCAAAGTAACTATCATCCAATTTAAATCAAATTCAACTAATAAAAATTTTGTGATATAGGGATTTAAACACAAATATTATGTTTGGTATGGTGGTAATTGGAAAATTACCTTATATATAACTTACCTACACAAATAATATTTCGTACAATTCCACCCTTCCAACATTTTGAGACATCATACCTAATATAAATATATTCATAATAATTAGTACTGACAACATCGCAAACCTGGATATTTAAGTACACTTTATTTGAGCAGAGAAACTTTTGAGATGATGGTGAAAGATGAAATAAATAAACTGTAAGCCTAGATCCAAAATAAGTGGTATTAGTCTTGAAAATGTAACAAATGTTAGCTTCTCTCTGTAAAAAAAGTTGGTCAGTGTTACCTCTCAACTAGCTTTATGCATTTTATTTTATTTATTGTTTTTTTACCTACTTTTTGGAATAACTCCATGACCTATGACTGCATTCATTATCAGGGACTGAACATTCAATCTATTTGTTTTAGGCAACTTCTTTGGCCAGTGGCCCAGTTTTCCATTTATCTTTTTCCTCACCTTCCTACTATTTATTTTCCCTTTCTCTGCCTTTCTACCTAGGTTAGCATTCTATCATGGTTTTTTTTTTTTTTTTGTAGGTTGCTTTAAACATTTTGTTTTGATTATTTGGTTTCATTACTTCTTAGTTGTTTATTTTATTTTGTTTCAGAATTTTTTTTTATTTCCTTTTGTTTGTTTAAGTATGTTTTAACAAATGTTCTCAAAGAAATTCTATGTAATACTAAAACATGTATGCATACATTTCTATTTAACACAATACAGGTCGAAATTTTTACCGGATAGTCATGAAACTTGGTACAACTATTCAGATTTAGACAAAGATTCTGGTTTGTATCAGCCGTTGGTACATCCGGCACATCCAGTTATGTTACATTTTTAAAGTTTTAGTGGCTTTAAAAAGCTTAATTCTTGAGCAATAGTTACGAAATTTGGTACAGATATTGAATGTATTATATTCTATCAATACGAAAAATTTGGTTAAAATCGATTTGAGGTTTTGAATACCTATGTAAAAGTGATCTGAAAAAATCTTAAACTATTGCTAAGAAGTGCAAAGATAAATTTCAGAGCCAAGAAAGTTGACTGGAAGGCAAGTTTAATGTTATTTTATTTTCTAAGAAATAGTATACTAACTTACGTACGTTTTTTGTAACTTCGCAATACAATTTATTATGAATTTCTTTGATACTTCATTTTAAACGTTATTTTCTCACAGCATTCTGCCAAATATCTACTTTTGATATAAAGTATTCTAATTTTTTTATCGTACCTTTTTATAAATTTATTTAGTGTTTTTTTGTTTAAGAAAACCGACATCTCCAGCGTGACTTACTGCGCTGGTTGTTTTTATTAATTATTTGCGAGATAACAGCTGTTACTCAAAATCGAAAATACTGTTTTTGTAATAAATGAGATAAATAGTAACAAAAAATTTTATGGCTAAAATATGGGCCTTTCAATAAATGTTTCGCCCACCCATACCCTGTGCTTCCACTATGATGGGCTACAATGTGTGACAATTTTTAGCTCTGCGACGTAAAATATAAGTACTTCCGTACAAAAGTAGAATTCATAAAATTTGATGCAGTTTCCACGCACTATTTTCGTAATTATCACAGAATCTATTTATAGGGTGATAAAAAAATAGGCTATCGTAAATTAGTTTTAAAATCATAATAATCTCTATTATTTTCTTATTGTGGAGCTGAAAATGATTAACGTATGTAATTATTTTTTGTTTTTTTGATGGCACATTTCCATAATTGGGGACACCATAAATGCACAGATACCGAATGCTACAGACTATGTAATTATTGATGGGGAATATCAGTATGCTAATATCTTCGGAAATATGTATGACTTTTATTTTCATTTTCAATTAGGGTACCTGCTTAAAAATGAAATAATGCAAATTATTAGGATTTTGAAAAAAATATCCTTTTTCACTAACCTCTACATCAGTCCCTATGATAGTAATAATGAATTAGTATAAGCTGGTTGTTTAAAATTTCATTTTCATTATATATATCGACGTAGGTACTCATTAAGTATACAGGGTTAGTCAGTCTGTCACGCAGAATAGGAAAATCCCATTTTCTGCTTGTTAATATGACCCAACGGGCTTAATACACGCGTATTTTCATTGCACTGAGTCATCTTAATGCAAAACATGTGGCGAGTCGATGCGATTTAGTTTTTTTCAGTTTGCTCCGAAATGAGTAGAATTACGTGGAAAATAGTGAATTGAATAAATATTTTTCAAAAAATTTTCTACAAAAAAGATTTCAACTAGAATTTATCTCGGTGGCATAGTTAAGGTGCTACAGGCCCGCAAAAGCTAGCTATGTTCTGCTACAAAATACTCAGTACCCCATCTCGAATTTTATATTTTTATTAAAAACACTAATAGAACATGATTACACTCGCAAAAGTTGTGTAATCATTTTTTATTAATGTTTTTAACAAAAATATGAAATTTCGAGAATAAATACTGATATAAATAGTCACACATTTCACCTTCCAGTGGAATTACAAGAGTGTTTTTATTATTGGCTATTAAGGAGCGTTCAGCCTTCCCTTAAAATTTTTGCCTTTCCTTTCTCTCCTGCTAAAAAAAAAAAAACAAAAAACTTTACAGCTCAATCATTGAATAAAAAAAACAATGTTGTTTATTGGAGTATAAGTTTCTCTTACACAAAGTAATATTCAGTATAGTAATCGCCTGTATATTTTTTTTATCCTTGTTTCCTTTTTTTTTAAATTATATTCTATACCCTCTTTCTTTTCCTTACATAAACAAATTATACCACTACGTCACCGAAAATCAATGTTATTTATTCAAGAATCAGTTTCACTTGCCCATGAATCCTCAGACTGCGGAAATTATTTACTGTATTTTCCCTTATTTCCACTCTGCCATTCATGTTTGATTAGATTCTTCTTACCCTTTTTCATTGGCGCAAGAAAAAAACTTTATAGCTGAGTATGTCATTGAAACATAGTTTATTTATTCAAAATTTAGTTTCATGCACACCAAGCCTCAGTCTGTGAGTGCCTGAACTTTTTTGCCTTTATTTTTACTCCATTCGTTTTAATTTAAAAAAATGGAATCTTTCCCCCTCTTTCTTCTATTGGGGAACTATTATGCTAATGTTCAAGTGACACTCGCTTTTTATTGGCGCATATAATCAACAATAATGACAAACCCCCCTAAAAAAAAAAAATAAAGTTTTAACGTAGCTTTTTTGGCATGTCAAACACAACTATTATACTGAAATACAACGGTCCTTAGCCAAAAATCGCACATGAATCCTGAGTCTGCGAAGACCTTTACTTTTTTGTCCTTATTTCTACTCCTTCCTTAGTTTTTTTGTTTTTTTGTCATTAAATTCGCCCTTTCTCTCTTTCTCCTACCCAAACAAAACTTTACAGATAAGTCTATCGCTGAAAAACAACGTTTTTGGGCGACTTTATTTTTTTCGCTCTCATTGACACTCTTTCAGACATGTCTTTTTTTTTTTATATTAGGTTCTGCACACCCGCACTTGAAAGCCCCCTTTCAAATGAGACCTAGGTCAATAAAATTAATCCAGTAGTTTCGGTAGAAAAAAGAAATTATACGAAAACTGCCTGCCTATTAAATATATTAAAGATTTTTTCTTCGTTTTTGTTTTTTGTTTTATCGTGTAGTTGTTTTTTTTTTTTTGTTAAATAGTCTCCTCGTATAATTCGTAATATTCATACTTGGTTTCCTTTGTTTCATCGATACTCACAATTTCTAGACATAATATTTTTGAACTCCTCCCACATATTGCATTTTGAAATGATGTTCGTCAAACAGGTACCTTACCTATTGGTTAGTTCATTGGCCATTGGGCTTGTGCTCAGTTGTAGATTTTTCACCGGAATCTCGCAACAAAGGCATTCTTAAAAAAAGATCAACTTTTCATTCTGTTTCAAACCCTGTTCTTTATGTCTATTTTCCGTAATTTCCAAAAAAAAAAAAAAAAAAAAAAAAAAAGAAGCTATAAAAAAGAGGATGTGTTATACCGAACAATGAAAGACAAAAAAACTACAGACAAAAAAAATCGTTGTCTAAGTGAAAATCGAATTTGTAACGTGACCAAAAAAGTACGCACGTACCCCTCGATAAGGAAACAGCAGTGTAGCAAAAGGAGAAAGTGTAAAAAGAAAGGGAAAAAACTGAAAGAAGAATAAGAGAAAAAAACGTTCGTTTGAAGAAAACGTGAAAGTTGTTTCGTGAACATTCTTGGCAATGGCACTTAGGAGTCTCTCCAAAATCGCAAACGACTAAAATAATTTACAACGTTTAAACGTTACCACTTCTTCGGTAACCCTAACTGTTATTATCTTCTAACTGACAAGTAGTTTTTAACCTAAAATTTACAACGCCTTCGTTTTGTAAAAAGCTTGTTTTCACCGTTCCCATTGAAAGTATAAAGGTAAAGTACCCTCCTACTTACCTCCGAAGCTATCCACCTACAAACTACGATTAAAAAAAAAAAAAAAAGAAGGTGCCATGTGTTCTCCATTTTACTCGCGTTTTGGTGCCGAGGATTTTCTACTCTTTATTATTACGGCGTTTAGTTTTAATTGATTTCATCAATTTTCATAAAGTTTTTCGGGCGTATAAGGAATCTAAACGGTTGAATAAATATTAAACTTTTTTAAAAAAAAAAAAAAAAAAAAGGAAGCAAGAAAACGGAAGAAGGAGCAAAAGAGGTAGCTTAATTTATTTATGAAAATTCTTTTCATGAAAAAAACTTTTTTTTTTTCAAAACTCTTGACGCTCTCATGACCGAAACAAAAAAAAAAAAACATTTAAAAAAACTCTTAAGTCGATTTTTTTTTTCTTTCTTCACCTTCATAATATAGTAAACTTTTAGCATAACTTATGAATTATACTACCGCAATAGCACTTAATAGTTTTTAGTAGTTTCAAAACTATATTTAGGTGGCTATTGTCTGTATTTTTTTTCTTTTATTTTCTTCGCTCTTTAATTAATGCAGAGGGTAAAACATTCGAAAACGATAAAAACAAACAATATTTCGACATTATTAAGCTATGCATGTTTTCGGTATTAAGTGAAAATAAAAAATTAACGTTTATCAGGTGCGTACTCCAGATTTTTCTCTGAACAGAGGCTGAGGAAGATTTATGCAAAACTGAAATTTCTGCTTTCTTCGACTTCCATCCCAATCCCTCAAACCTGTAGATAAAAGTCACCCTTCATTGCGATCATACTGAAGTAGTGTTTATCAAGAATTTACTCCTAAGCGGAACACACCATCTCCCAACGCTAAACAAAAACTAAAGAAAACAGAAGAATGAGAGAAACATTATTTTTACGAGCATGAAAAATCTTCAAAAAAGTAGAATATTTAAATTTTCAAAGTGGAAACATAAAAAAAATTTTTTTTTTATTGAACCCTTTTCCAAAGGCCCGATAAAGCTGGTATGTTATTGGTGTTGATAATAATTGAAGATTTGAATATAATTTATACTTCCTCGTATAATGTATGATCATTTTTTCTCATTTTTTGGGACTCAGGAGAGGCTTGAGCTCCTCAATCTTCCTTGAGTACGCCACTGATGCTTATCTTATATAATATTTATGTGGGATTCCTTTGTCGTAAAGAGGATTCTCAACAAGAAGGTAGCCAATAGCTATTTGTGTGTTCTGCCACTTTGTACTTACTTAAGGGGAATCCAAAACCTGGTCAAACACTGGCATTTTTGTAGCCAGTCTCGTGAGTTTGTACAGGAATTTTGACATCTGCACACAGACGCACGTGCATACATATACATATGATATTGCATCTTCTAATTACGTCATTTCTTACCAGTCACTGATAATAAACAATGTAAGGTATTTGCTACCATTCTTTGACATTGCTGAAATTTTTATCTATTGATTTGTTATGGTACAAATGTCGTATCTTTGCTGTATGTATGTACAGGTAAGAACATACAAATGTACAAGTGTGTACTTAATTTGTTTAACGTCATAGAGATGAATAATAAGCAAGCCTTTTGGTGGCAACTGTCGTCAAGGGGTGTGAGCCCCTATACCTTATACGAGTTGATAATCCCCACAATTTATGTTTTTCAAAAGAAAGCACAATGGTGTAATGGGAATTTATTACCATCTATGTTAATATAATTTATGAATGAATGATGGAGAATTATAGCCCCTATAGATACTTTTTCGTTTACTTCTTGCCTCAAAATTATGGTCAACCAAGATAAAATGACATAATTATGACAAAATATTCCAAACGTACTTCGTCTTCAGAAAATTTCATTTTAGTATCCAATTAAAGAGTTATAATCTTTCAAATTTCATCTCGAATAATGTAAGTTTCTCAAGTCAGACTTCTGGTTTTGACTACAAATAACCTATTCAAGATCCTGAGTAAGTGAAAAAAAAAAAAAAAAAAAACGACTAAAAAATAGGCTAACCCTTCTCTTCAATGCTTCTTGAATAACGTTTTGTTTTTAATCAGAATTTTGACCAATTCGAAGTCGTGATTCTCAATTATGAAAATCTGGCCCATAGTTTAGGCTATTTATAATTTTACTTTTTGTTCTATCAAATTGTATTCTATTATTCAAAATGCAATCAGTACCTACATTACGATGAAGGGAATTTTTTAAACAAATAAACATTTTTCTACGCTACATGTTTTTGATTCATGGCATGACTAGCGAAAATTTTTCAAATATTAGATAAGCACACAAAATAGTAGGTACGTGTGATTTTTCTTCAAGTGAATAATTCCATCTTTCCGCTTTTACCAAAGTTCATACTTGTATTTATATTTTCAAAATTTACATAAAATCATTTTACGTTCACTTGAGAAAAAAAATTTATGCCTTCGACAAAATTCGATTTCGTTTTTAAATTTCCAGCTAATAAATACAAAAGAAATGGTAGGGATACAAATATAAAAAAAAAAATCATTCGTAAGGCTTCGGTAAATGTTTTTTTCCCTCACTTTTTTGTGTAATGGTAAAAAAAGAATCGCCCATGTAAAGAATTTGGATGTACTTTTTGACTGCTCGAAAAAAACATTTGTTGAAAAGTTTCAGCTGTTAAGTTGATTTTTTTCCTCTTTTTCTCGACGAAACGATAAGATTCAATAAATTTCGTCGTAGTTTTTCTTCATCTCTCTTGTTTCATACAGAACTTGAGAAATAGAGAAAAGAGTATTTTTCTTTTCCGCCATTCGTCTTTAAGGGAGGGAAGAAGTTGAAATTAAATTATAATGCATTGAAAATCAATTAAAAAAACATTAAACCATTAGAAATTTTTGTTTCTTGTAATGATAATTTCGTATCATTCATAATATCTCTCTCTTATATATATATTTCACATATATATCAATCACCTAAAACAATTCTCATTATATTGACGTCATGTAAACAAGTCTTTAATTGCCTTTACTGACTCAGTTGTTCTACATTCAATGTTTATAAACAAACATAAATACACTTTTCATAACAACTCTTTTCTATAAAACCATTCTGCAGATATTGCAAATACCCAAAATCACCATTTATGTCATTTCCTTAAACTCCTATTGGACAATATCTAAACTTGTATTGTCATAACTCTCCGATCATAGCACTACCATTTCCACTCTCCAAGAAATCGCCATATTCTCCTCTCAAAACTTCTAACTATAAAAACTCATGTAACCATGTACATTTTATCTTCTTTACCTTATCATCTTTAACTTTTTCTGTTAACCTTATTATTCCTACGTAACTTACTATTTAATATTTCACTGTTTTATATCTTGTTTAATACAACCTTTTAACATTTACGAGTATTTAATTATTTTGTAACCAATATTCTCGTTACATTTCTATAATCCATTTACAAAATATTGCCTATATAGTTGAAGTATTTTCACAAGAGGGTGTCGAATTATTTTCTTCTGGAAATTATTATTATTTTTTCTTTGTACCAATAACTTAAATTCAAAGAGCTTTCATGAAACTTTAAAATGAAAAATTGAAATAACGTAAATATCTCCAATTTAAAATAAATACAAAAATGTATAAATTATTCGAGTTTTTGAATAGCGATTTTATAGTTTATTTTTCTTTTAAACGTTTTCTTTATGAGTAACCGCTATTTGAGACCGAAATTTTTATACCCAATTTTTTGAAGTCTAATAAGAAATAAAAGTAGGTACCTAGTTCATAAAGTAAACATTTATTACTTATATGTATACAGACTTATTCAACCGATTAGAGAATAAAGAAGAGCCATCGTTTTATTCAAAATATAATCATAACATTTATTTTTTGTTTACATTTTAGGAATGATTTTCCAATCAAACTATCATCAAAGAATACCGCATACAATTTTAAATTTTGTGTAGGGTGTAAGGGTGTACTTTTTCTCATTCAAAATTGAATGGAGAAAAAAAGTAAAATTATTTTCAACGAACTTCAGATAAGTTGTCTGCATTTCGTTTTATTTTAATTTTGATATCCAAACGCAAAAAAATAATTTTTCTGTTTGTAATGTTCTAATTCTTTTTTTTTTTCGCCATATTTGAAACAGGATTGAGAATCGTTGTGGTTTCACATTTACAAAATTTAAAGTCTGAAATTGAAGTGCTGTTACAGTTATGGTACATTGAAAAATGGAATTCAATGCGAGTAATCGTACATTTCTGAAGTTTTTAAGGTCTTTTGGGAAGAAGGTTATCCGAAATATCATATATTTTTCATGAGGCAGCTTACCATAGCTACAGAATATAAATGACAAACATTCGAGCATTGAATAGTCTACGTGGTGAAAATATCGTCCTCTACTCGCATACTCTAAGCCCAAAATAGGTTTGTAGGAGTCGGTGGTCGTAGAAAACGAGTATGTTTTCAACAAAAATAACTCTTTTTGACGCTAAGCTTTTACTTGTTCATTCGAAACATGTAGTCCATTTGACGAGTTAAACCTTACCTTAGTCCCTACTCGAAAAGATTCTTGATTTAAAATAAATTTCTTCAAAAATTTTAATTCAAAAACTGATAGGCTGATAAAAGTAGGTGGTGCAGTTTTCTACTCCCACTATAGTGATCAACTAGGCCTTGGCAATATAGGTATAAGAAACTAGTTTTTCATTGATCTTTCCCATAAACAAGATGCACGTCCGTTGCAAATGCAACAACATTCTGGTCATTTAAACCATTGCTTCATGCTCCATTGCAAGCATGGTGATAAAATTTTAGATTCTTGTAAATAATCGTGGTTTCTCAGGTTTCACATTCTATGGTTTTAGTAGCAATTAAGGTTGGGCAGGTATCTTGCAATTTGTAATGACGCATCTGGCTATTGAAAAATTATACAAAATTGAAAATCTCTGAATAGTTCTACGTGTATAAACCAGAAATACCTCGGCTATTCACTCTTTCGTCTTTTCTTTCGATCCTTTCGTAACATATCCCCTGGTTTTTCCCTAGGTACGAATATAATAATAAAATTATATTCCCCATATTTCTTTCTGGTATTTTCTTCCCTTTCTTCTTTTGAAAAGTCAATCAACCATCAAAATTCATACTTTCTATAACTTTCTGTTCTCGGTTGCTTGACACTTGCACTTTTTTCCTCTTATCGTCGAGTCATCTGTCGATGCAGGCAGGAACACTTTTTAGTACCATTTATGTTGTAACTTTCAAAGTATGAGTTCTTTTTTATGTCAAATATATTGTGTTATTTTTTGAATATGTATTGGTGAACTTTTTAGTGGCAATGGCCACTGGTGGTGTTAAAACCTAGGTACGGCTAGATAATAATGATCTCGTAAGCAACGCATATTCCAAGGTACATAACCAAGGTCTTATATCTTTTATAAAATATGATAGACATGGTCTAAATTTGAGTTCCACAAATTCCTGGCAGGCTATACAGGTTGGATGGTGCTAATTCTGTGGGCACTGTCCAATGCAGATGATTAATACCTGGGCAAATTGGGCGTGTCATGGGGTGAAGATATTGTTGGAATTGTTAGGTAGTATGGTCCGTTTAAGACCCCCTTGGCATACCACAGTAAGTCAAACTTAAAAGCTCGCAAGATTTTAAAGCTTTTAAGCATAAAATGAATATGATTCGTCCCCCATAGCTCCAAAACTTTTGAATGGAGTATCGCATGATTCATTTGAGACATCCTTTGACTGCATAAGGCAACACGAATACTATTAATAATAATAAAGATTAGTGAGAATGGACCTCCAAAATAGCATACCTACTTAATAAAAAGTTTCAACCACATCTGCCTACCACCTGTTACCGAAAGTGTGGTAAATCTGTTCCTAAATCAGTTTTTTGCGAATGTCTTTGCCAATATTTATTTTGCAAACAATCATTTAGTCTAAACAAATATTCAATACCCGCAATTCTATGAAACTGTTAGTGATTAATTTTCACCAACAGATTATCCAATACTGAGAAAATTCTGAATAACGTCGCCGCCATTGTCACACATAACAACTTTTCTGTAGTTACATTGTAGTAGTACATTATGTTAGGAAAACTCAGTTCAAAATGCTGTGTTTTGCAACAGTTATCCTGCGCATTTTACTTGAATATTGACAGTTACTTTATTTTAATTCATAAAAAAATTAGGGCAAAACATTTTTTTACAAGAAAACTTGATTTGGGGTCCATACTTGCTAAAATTACTACACCGATAAAAAATCAAAAGTTCCGAAGCTGTAGAAACTGAAAGGCTTGAACTAAGAAAAAAATATGTGTTACACTTTTTACCTCATTTTTCGAAGAAGAATCTATGTGATCCTATTCTTTTAATGGTAAATATTTTCAAAGTATAAGTTCAATTAGATTTATTTCGATTAACATTTCAAATTAAGTACATAATTCTCACCATTGACCTTGAGTAAGAACTGGAAATCAAAATGAACATCTAAAATAAACTAATGTTTGTATTTTTTATTTTAATTTGAGAGGTAAAAATACAAAAGGCTAAAAGGTGCAGAGGGAAATAGTACCATTAAGTATTATACATTGTTTACTGTATGTTTGTTAGTGGTAGGGTGAGAGAAACCACTCCTTTCTGCTGTAGTTAACCGTAATGTCAGCAGACCATTTTTCAGAATTGGGAACTTTAACGAAAATTTTATGGTTATCACAGGTTAACGATACGCACATACATAACCAATATCAAATAAACGCAAAGAACAGCACTCAGCACTTGTAGAGACAGCAATTAAACTTTTGATGATTTTAACTGTAGACATAGTCGTGGTATAAATACGAAAATTATTCCTACTCTAAAAGTAAGTAGGCACTTATCTTCATATTCCACAGTAAACAGCGAATAAAAATATAAATAATATTTTTATTTAAACATCATTATTCTGTAGAGTACATAGACACCTACGTTTAGTCACAAAGGCACATGGTTGGTACATGGTGGTGAACCAGTAACTTGTGAAAATAACAGTAGGAAATAAAATAGAAAAGAGAATGACAAATGGAATCAAAAAATAATCAAAAGTAAATATGAATATTTCAGAAAGTAGAAAGAATAAAAATGTAGAAAAAGATCAGTGTACATTATCAGGGTGGAGAAGAGTGTGAAATAACATACGTCATGGGAGAGATACCACTACAGAGGGTAGTCTCCAGTTATTTGCGTGTTTGCCAGCTTCGTGCAGGGGTAAACACTGGCTTAAGTTTGGTGTTTACTGACGCATTTTATATTCGGATTGGACATGCACACCTACTTAAATACATACGTATTTTATTTGTACTTCTGATCTAATTATGTCGTACTTTGTTGATAACAAATTATATACAACGAATGCACGTGTCATCATGACATAATCGATGATACACTGATTTGTCATGGCCCGACAATTATGAATTATATACAGAATGTATCAAGTAATTCATGCAGAAGTAAATTATGTTCTATGTGCAGTGCACTAAATTAGCAAAACCTTTCGGCCGAAACTGTTATCAAGGGTCCAAACCCCTAATACCTCACACTGGTATGATCCCACAGAGTGAAGAGATGTGTACTTGACAGGAAGTATGCATAAAACAATGGACAGAATGCTTTGTGTGAATAAATGAACGAATATATATATATATATGTGTGTATATATATATATATATATATATGTTTGTATGTGTATATATATATATATATGTATATATGTATATATTTATGACATAATCATCTCTGCTGTAGTTATATGGAATGTCTGTTGACCACTGTTGACCATGAACATTGAAAGGGGGTTACCATTGGATTTCACATGTTATTAAATCCGTATATATAATTTTCAATGACAGGAATTGTGAAACGGGTTGTCTCTGTTGCAGTCAGACAGAATATCAAATCACGCTTCGGGCTCAGTCATCTGTACTGTAATCAGATTAACCTTTTTGGTGTTTTGAAAATGTACAGGGTGTAGTAGCTGTGAGATTCAAACCCAGTTTTTTTAGGTGCAACTGTACATCCGAATCTCTAACCGTTAAGCTACGCAACCTCTTACCATAAGCCACTCCCTCAGGGATCTATTTGAATTATTTTGTTTTTCAAACACTAGTTGTAATATAACTAACCTACTTGGCCTTGCCAAAAATAAATACAATTATTTTTAACGCTCCAAATTTTAAAAATTCATATTTTAATACACCTATATCACACACTAACGCTGCTGTTTGGTTCAATTTATCCTATTTATTTTTATCTCCTTCTTTGCCATTCTTCAGCCAATACCCATAAGAAAATATCGTAGGTATCGAATTTTTTTCTACCCACACATAAGTTCGACGTGGATCCAATTATTACACCTTTGAAAACTAATCGTATTCTGTAATTCCGTATTTCCCATGTTTTCCCAAAACACTGCAGCAATGTAATATATTGAAGATAGAAAGTATAAGACAAAGATAGACAAACAAATTTAGGTGCAAAATATGCCGAACGAAGCTTTACAAATGTTATTTTAGTAATCTCCGAAGGTAATATCGCGACGAACCTCGTTTCACTTAATTTATATTCTACATTTTAGGTAAAAGTTACGAGACAAATCTAATTTACATTTTTCCTTTTTTTTCATTTCTTCGTCTCCTTTTTCTTTTTCTTTCTTCCTTTTTTACGTAAGTATTCGTAGTACTTTAACCGAGTGCAATAAGAAAGAATTTGAACTCGGAAACGCACGTAAATGGAAAAAAAAGAGGTAGGTACACTACACAGCAACAGTAGAGTGAGAAAAAAAGAAAAACAAATCAGAACGTGGAAGTACACAATGCTTACCTAACGCGTTTCAGTTGAAATATAATGGTAGTGAAGAAAGGGGTGCGGCGTAAAAATGTAACTGAACGAAAAAAAAATGAAAACCTATGTATGAAAAATGAAAAATAACGAAACAAAGGTGAAAAAAAAAAGCTTTTTGCTTTTTTTTTTTTTGGTTGGTTTCGAATAGGCTTCTTTATGATTTTTCCAGTTCGAATTTTATTTGATTTAGCTGAATTTGCGACATTTTTCCGAAGTTTATGGTAAGCCTGAAATGATTCAACTTTTATATAGTACATAAATATAAGGAACCAAACTATTTTATGGGTGATTTAGCTTACCAGACTGCATTATTATGTTATTGTGCTTGAAGAAAAAAAGCGAAACAGCAATCATTACTTCAGAAGTTTTCTCCCATCGGTAAATAACATTTTAGGATCGCAAAAAAGAAAATGCCAGGCGTGACTATGTAAGTTGATAATTTTTTTTTTTTTTGTTTAAATAAAACCGACTTCAGCCAATAAAAAGAGAAAAACAATCATTTTAAAACTTTTCCAGCAAGATGTAGGTAGGTTTAGTCTAGGGACTGGAATTATTGAAGTCGCCGCTTTTTTATCTTCTTACCATGTAGGCTTTATACGTCAATTTCGTCAAATTTTAGGACAAAATTTAGGGAGAGACTAACCCCGAATTTTTTTGAATATTAATTTCTTATTATTCTTCTGTTAGTTCCTTTTACGTTATAAAGACGCCATGTATTATGTACAGACATGAAATATGATGTACAGACTACGTACATTGATTGGAGATTTCTGTGTAATAATTTCATGGCTTATCTTTGTTGAATCAGAAAATACAATTCTCACAAAATACTTTTGTGGAATACCTTTTTGTGAGAGATATTCACACGTAGAAGGTTTTCTATAGACTTGTGTGTTCTGTCACTTCATACATTATAAGTATGGGAGAGCCAAATTCAAGGCAAACACTGGCAATTTTGTAGCCAGTTTTGTGAGCTTATATAGTGGATTTGGCACACGCACACAGACAAACATACATACATATACGTATGATATTATGTCATAAGTTACGTCGTTTCTTGTCTTTATTTAGGTGATAAGAAATGACGCAACGTGTTTGGTTCCAGTTTGTGATATCACTGAGATTGTTATTGGGTAATTGATCATGGCCTGTATAATGTATCTTACCTGTATGTACGTACAGGTACGAACATACAAACGTACTTGTGTATATTGGTTTAATGTCTTAGAGACGAATATCTGCCAGTCTTTGGGCGGTGACTGTTGTTGAGGGGTACAAGCCCCTAATACCTCATACGAGTATAGTCCCCACACTTTTCTTCACCACCATCTATATTATGATCCTTATGATACATAGGTACTTAAAAAATATGTATAAACTTTTTCATTTCAAATTTTGTCTGTATCATTTTTGTACTGAAATGTCACTTAGTTGCTGAAGAAAATTAATAAAATTAGTCCTATTCTAAGCCCCTATATTTTTGACTCAGAGTAAGGGTGTTGAAAATGTTTATCACTCATTTTAGAGACCACTCCCAGCATATTCCTAGCGTTATACCAGTGGTTGAGATCAATTTCTTTTCAGCTCTTATATTTTACTGAACTATTATACGTTGAAAGAACACCATTGGGAAAAATGACCACCATTGTAGGAAGTAAAGAGATTCTTCGCCAGAATAACGAACCAGCCTACAGTAATCCTACAATATCTACATAAAAATTAATAACTGATAAACGAATTACAATGCTCGAACATCCTTTATATTATTTAGGTACATGTAACAAAAAGTTCATTTTTTCTTTTTCTTTTTTTTTATTTCTCAAAGGAAAAAACATACTAAAAGAACACATTTGGGGTTAGTGAAGATAATGAAAGTAAACACATCAGAACTGTCGAAGGTGCTACTAACAAAGAGAAGGCAGCATTGTTTTGAAGAATGAAACTCATATACATTGGTGAGTTGGTCAGTGGACCTCCGTTGTCTAGAATTCAATTAAACAATTAAGTGTGGTACGCCAATGAGGATGAACACATCCGTATCCCTAACAGTAATACATATGCAGTATTTCTAGTTCAAACACACAAAACCACAAACTTTGGAGAACACATTTACATATAACAATAGTCACTGAATTACAATTACCTACCCAGAATAGACAGTCATGTGTTGTCGGAACTCAAATTTATACCATACATGAGTGGTATTTTAATACGCATAAACTACGAATTTGATTAATTTCTATGAAAATTGCTTACCTATTCGAACACATTTGCCTAAGGTCACAAAAAACACTATTGAATTTAACCCATTATCCAATAAACTAACTAACATATGATAATACAGACAATAATATTTAATAATGAAAAAGATTCACATGCAAAAAAAAGAGTCATAATTAAATAAGATAAAATGAACTGCATGGACAGTAAAAACACAAACAAGATTTGATAAGAAAAATTAGACGGTCCGTGGAAAGAAAACGAGAGGTGGTGATGAAAATATAAAAATACGTACATCATCTAATTTAATAATTCCACGAACATTGTTTTTCAGTGGGGAAATCAGAGAAAAAGAAAAGCTGGGAAAAGTCCGGTAAATTTAAAGTTCTATAGAAGAGACGTGAGGAAACGGAAAAAAAGATGTACATGAAACTCTAAAAAAGGAACAGAACTGTTTCCTACAGGAGAGGTTTCCATGGAAGATAATGAAAGAAGAATAGCTGATAGGAAAAAATGAATTGTCCATACAAGTAAGTTAGATTAAAATAAATTAATTTTCCATGGAATTTATTTTATAATGTACAGTCTGAATGGTTTAATTTTTTATGCTGTGGTGGACCGGATGCATCATAAGAGACCCTAATTTGAATCCCAGCTCTGACTGCTTTCTTAACCACACAGTAGCGGTCTGTTAATAGTCACTGATTGTCTGTGGCGATGATGTTTTACCAACTGAGTACAGTTTTTCTTTTCGTGATACACACGAATCGATTATTTCAAACAGTCAATTACCTCCATTAGTTGACTATCTAATAAATTTACTGGTAGATTTATTTTTGTACCTATTTCAAATAATCATTTAGTTAGTAAGCTAAACGATTATCTAACTAAGTAATCGATTAGAGCAGTTTTCAATTAATCGCATACCACTACAAAATATCAATATAAGTATCAATTATCAAAGGAAAGTTTAAAATTGAAAAATACATTCAATTTTGATTAATTTCTTTCATTAATCAGTTATTTGAAATAATGATTATTAAGATAAACAATACTTATAGAGGATGAGGACCAGAGATGAAACAAGAAAGAAAGATTTAAGCGAAGTTCCGTCCAAGAAGCAAGTGTATTTCGAAGAAGATACATAATTTAAGCAAAGTACATTTTAAGATAGATAAACGAGTGTTAACGGAAATGAACGAATGAGTGGCGGAAGTGGTAGATCAGTGTAGCCGCAAATAGATATAAATAAATTATGTATTTTATGTAATCGTGTGTTTGTATGAGTGAGAGGGGAGAAGGATTGGTGGTCTCAACACCCCCCTACAATCTTTTGAACCAATCACGACTGCGGGTGTTACAAAAGTGTTTAAAAGTTTACGAGTGTTTTTACATTTAATTACATTATTACATAAAAAATTAACATGAATTGGAAAATAAATTTGTAAAAAATGGTGACATAGTGTATATAAAAAAAAAAAATGGTAACTAAATTGGACGAGTACGGTAAGTACATATTTTGAGTATTTAATATATATATATAAGGTAGATTAAAAAAATAGTAACATGCATTTTTTTTTTTTTTTTAGGTAATTAGGTAAACAGCATGCAATAAACAAAGGTAAGTATATATAAAATAAATTTATTTGAAATGGAACTTTTAAATAATTAAAGTGAAATGTTTTATTGTATTACAGAAATGGATCTGAAATTGGATATGACATGTTATGGATCAAGATTTGGGGATTCTAGGATTTTATGGGTTAGAGTAATGTGCTGCTTACTGGATAAGGCTTTTGTGAGTAAGTCAGCCAATTAGTCTTCGGTAGCTATTTGTTTGAAAGTGAAGATTTTATCATTATAGGCTTGGGCAAGTCCATAACATTTAATCATGAGAGCTCGAAGACATTTTTGACCTCCTCCGGAAATTATATGAATGACAGAAATATTGTCTTCATATACGGTTACAGGAGTGTCAATTGAGAAGAATTCACGGTTGAGGAGCCAAGCAAGTTCAATATCCTCAAAAGAATCGTGAAAAGCTATTAATTCAGCTGCTGTGGACGATAAAGCATGAATATTTTGGCGATGAACGCCCCAATTTACAAGGTCACCATACATGGTAATTAAGTAACCAGTTATAGATTTACCTTTTTCTAATTCTGTTAAATTTATAGGTTGATCATCGATGTCGGGGGCATAGGATGCATCGACATAGGCGGATATGCCTTCAGAATTAGATCTATAAACCAGTGCAAGATCAATAGTGGATTTTAGGTATCGGATGATACGACGTACATGGTTCTTTTTGGTGTCATCAGAACAATTTTGGAATCTTGACAGGTAATTAACAGAAAAGGATATGTCTGGCCTTGTGCCTCTAGATACATATAATAGTGCGCCAATCATTGATCTATATTCTTTGTTATCGGTTCCGTCAGATTTGCTCAACTTTAAGCCTGTCTCCATAGGCGTTTTGGAATGGTTGGAATCACATAATTTGAATTTTTGGAGAATTTTTTGGATTTGTTGTTTTTGTGTGAGCTTTATAATTTGTGATTCACAATTTCTTTCTATTTCAAAACCTAGAAAGTGAGATGGATTGTTTATGACTTTCATGGTGAAACGTGTTTCAAAGTGGGTGGTTATTTCATCAATCTATTCAGGACGGTTGGTTGCTAGTAGGATGTCATCCACGTAAATTATCATGAAGGCAATGCCATCTGATTCATCTTTACATATGTAGACGCATCTGTCGATTTTGGATTTTGTAAAATTGGATGTTGAAAGATGAGTATCCAGTAACTCAATCCAATTTTTACTTGATGTTTTTAAACCATAGATGGATTTTTCGAGTTTTAATAATTTTGTTTTATCGACATTACAACCTAGGGGAATGTTTAGAAAGATGTCATTTTTGATTTTGGAGTTAAGATAAGCCGTTTTGACATCGTATTGAACTAGTTGTAAGTTTAATAGATTGGTTACGGATAAGATCCACCTAATTAACCAGAGTTACACAACAGGTGCATAGGTTTCTGTCATGGTGTATTCGGATCGATCCATAAAACCTTTAGCTACAAGTCTAGCTTTGGGGCACATTATTCCTCTTTCATTGGCTTTGGCCATTAATATCCAACGTGTATCAATAGGTTTGATGTTAGGTGGGTGATCTACTATTTTCCACACTTTAAGATCTGACATTGATTGCAGTTCATCATTGATAGCCTTTAGCCACTCTTTCTTGAAAGGATTTTGATATATATCACTAAAGCTTACTGGCATACAATCTTCTATAAATTGTGAGTCTTCTTGTGAAGCTTGTTTCAGTACATTGACCCTATAGATTGCCTCAATTTCCTCTTCTAGTGGTTTCACTTGTAATTCCTCTGGTCTACAGGTAAAATCGGCTAATGTTTTTGTCTCATCAAATTTCACATCACAGGATTTGTAGGATTTCATTTTTACGGGGTCCAATACCTGATAACCTACATTCGAAAATCCGATTAGAATAGTTTTTATGGCTCGGGGTAGGAACTTTGGGTCGTGATGCTCCTCTTCATTCTTCTTGGCTCTGACTGCTGATTGCTGTCTTTGTTCAATAGGAACATGCTTATAGGCAATAGCACCAAAGACTCGAAGATGGGATATGTCGGGTTTAGTCCCGTATAATTTTTCATAGGGGGTAATATTTCCTAAATTGACGCGGGTCGGACTTCTATTGATGATGTGGGCGGCTGCTAGTACAATTGTGGACCATAATTTGAAATCAATTTTTGCGTCATATAATATAGCTCTAACTCTTTCAAGTAGGGTTCTATTTTGCCTTTCGGCTATGGCATTTAGTTCGGGGGTATATGCCACACCATCATCTAAAGTTATTCCCTTTTCGGAGCAGAATTGTGTCATCTTAGAATCGGAATATTCCTTTGCTTGATCAGTTATTAATACAGATATGGGATCATTTGGGAACTTAGTATGGAATGATAAATAGTACTCTTTAAACTTATCAAATGCCTGTGATTTTCTTAATATAGGGAAGGCAAGAGTATATTTTGAATAGTGGTCAATGAATGTTATAATAAATTTATCTCCGTTATAAGCTTCTTGAAAGGGTCCCATGATGTCTGATGAGATTACTTCCATTCTCCTAGTTGGTCGAGTTCTCACACTATGATGACCAAGTCGGGTAGATTTAGCTTTTATGCATATTTCGCATGTGGCAAAGTCATCATCCTTAAAGACCAAATTTTGGGGCATGCCTACAACTACTTTAGATAAGGCTTTGAGGCTTTTGCCACTTAGATGACCTAATCTTCTATGCCAAAGTGTTTTAGTTTTGCTAATATTTTTTTTGTGCTTTCTATTTATTCCGACACTCTCTCCATTTAATTCGTCCTCTGATTTGGAATAAATCTCCTGATTGACTGCTTCCACTGCAGCATCTTGTAAATTTTGAGATTGGTCAATGTTTTCTTACTCTCCTTGTGGATTACTAGTTTCAGCCTCAGTTTATTCTTCAAAATTTTGATTTAGATCATCTAAATGATCTTCCTGTTCTACTGTCGTACTAGGGACAGGCATACATACAAGCTCTTGATAGACTTTATGCTCTTCTTCTTCCACTATCTCATAATCTATGTAGTACATAGAACCTCTCTTTGGAGCGGTTATTTTCACTTCACCAGTTTGTTTATTTATGATGTCTGCGTGATCAGTGTCTGTTATTATTTTGAATATTCCAGACTCCATGATTTTAGCACCTGACCAAATATAAAGGCTTAAATCAGGATCATAATATACTTCTTTTAAGTGAATAGTGGAAAATTCTGCATTAGAATTGCAGACGTTGACGTACATAGATCCAACGTGAGTAGGGTTTACAAATACACCTTTTTTAGCACAAAGTGCTCTACGAGTATTGTCAACTTTGCGTATGTTCCTTAATTTTGAAAGATCGTTGACCATGTGGTCATCTGCTCCATTATCTAATAACATCGTGTGTAGTTGGTTTTTTGGGGGGGTGGATTTTGATACTATTGGGGGCTTGGGCCATTGAAATTCATCTTCGATGTCATCAAAACTTAAATGGTTAAGATTTGAATGCAACATCATAGAATATTTGACACAATTGGATTTATCATTTGTTTTATTTTGGGAGTTCGTGTTTGTAGAATTTTGGGATTTCAAGCTACTGTTCTGATTAGGGGGTTGAGGAGTATTACTTGTATTAGACGTTTTATTAGGGCATGTCCTGGACATGTGTCCTTTTTTGTTACATCTAAAATATGTAACATCCATTTGGGAAATGTTATCTTTAGGAGGATAACTATTTGGCTTTGTTTGATTATTTTTGTGATCGTTGAGATAACTAGTTGTATTATAATTGGTATTTGTATTATTGGTGTTATTATTATTTCGAAAATTTCTAAAATTTCTTTTATTATTCATTGGTTGATATGATGATTTAGGCTGATCAAACCCGGGAAACGTTTTGTTAGAGTATTCAATACGATCACATTTTTCTAGTATCATTTTTGTGAGCCTGACAGTAGTTCGTTTTTCTATTTCTAATTGACGAAATTCAGAGAAGACAGTATCAAATTTTTCAGGTAATGACATCATTAATTGATCAATTTTGTCTGCTTCCGACAGGGGGTAATTAGCATCACGTAGTTCTTCCACAATAGTCGAAAAGTATTCTAAGAATCTACGGATGGTACCTCTCCTAGGATCGAAGCGAAGAGACTGAAATTTTGATTTTAAAACCATGATGTTAGTAGCTGTCTGATTTCTATATCGAGCATCCAAAATTTCAAAAATTTGAGAAACAACATCGCAAGTTTTGACATGATGAAGAATTCTTTTGTCAAGTCTTTTAAAAATATGGGCTTTGGCCTGTTCCTGAGTTTGGAAGAATTTAAGCCATTTGGACGTAAGGCGTTCCTCGGATGAGGTGTAGATATAACTAGTTTCACGAGCAGAAGGAAAATTGTGGAGTGGTAGCCTTTACCAATTAGGGTGCTTATAACAGTAGCACGCCATAACTCATAGCCATTTCCACGGAAGATGTTCGAGACTCGATCATTGTTTTCAGTATTCATAATTAATGAATTGACTGAACTTCAATTAATTAAAAAAAATAAAAAAAAATATTACGGATATCAATCCTCAGCAAATGCCGTAAGAAAAGGATTGCCGTCCCTGTGTTAACCAAACAATGTATTTTATGACGATAGTATTTAAATTTGTCCTTGTGTGATTCTCGAGTAGGTCCACACTGGGCAAGAGACAACACACGTTAAAGATGAGATTGGACAATTCCCTTTAAAAAAAAAGATTAAAAAAAAATAACAAGACTTATACAACCCAAGATGATTTGTAATTGAATTCAATATTTGAAGAAATAATTAATAAAAATGAAATAAATGAAAAAGTGAAGGTGAAATGAAGTTAGCTACTTTCAGACTAGGAAATTAGGAAAGAAAAACTAAAGATTTTGGATAACAGGGGAAAGTTTTGATTTAACACTGTATTCCAACAAAATAAATAATTCGAAATGAAAAGAGGAACAAAAAAAATTATTAAAGGTGATTTGAAGTAATTATTTACCAGATGTATTGTAAGAATGAGGTAAAATAATTCTTTTGGTAACTTGAGAATAAAAAAAATAATTCACAATAGAAAAAAAAATTTGTAAATGATAGAAAAAAAAATTCAAAATTAAAAAAATATTTTTGTATTTGCATAATAAATTAAACGAAAATAAAAATTGTGAGATTGAAATAAATTAATTAAAGTATTCGAATAATAAAAAAAAAAAATATGTAGAGTATAAATTCGAAAAAAAATCATTAAAGTATTTTTGACACAATTGTGCAACTGCAAAAATTTTCAAGTTGCAACAAAATGGTGCTTTGAAATTGAAAACCGCGCCAACGTATTTATTCAATGGATGAAGATAAGAGTTCGTAGGTTCGTTGCACTTAACAAAAGGTTAATGTACAGGTTCGAACGAAAGAACAAAACGAGCCATGTTTACGTCACGAATTGTACACTCCGAGACAAAAGTGGCTGCAAAATTTTGCAATGAACTTGCCAAAATTTGTACTTAGATAAATTTTGAAAAGGCCAAAATTATTTGAAAATAACGGTATTTTCAAATATACAAGTTAAATTTTGATTCCAAAAGGTTAAATAATGCAAAAATACGAAATAATACACCAAAAATACGAAATAATACACGAAAAATACGAGAAAAAATTGCGAAAAATTACAAAAAATATATTTTTTATTACCTGTTTTCAGTGGAAATTTTCATTTAGTACCTTTTTAATTGGTGATTTTCTTATTTTCAGTTTCGTTTTTGAGGATTTTTAGATGATGCTCTGGATTTTGATGGTTGAACTGCGCTTCGGTTGTGGAGGACGTACTTCGGTGAGTGTTTAAGTTGAATTTTTGAGATTGATGTTGATGCCAAGTGATGAACTTTGATTGAGATGATGAATTTTTGATTTTTATGATGATGATTTTTGAAGCTTTTACGTTGGTTTCTGATCAATTTCTGATGGCTCAAGGCGATTTATTACCAATATGATGACTTCAACGAATTAGTTCGTACACAAACGGGGCAGACACTAATGATTTTACCAACTTTTGAGCAACACAAGCAGGGCTCTCAAACAGTTAAGTAATCGACGAGTCTTGGAACTTTCGAACACTTGGCCAGATTATACACAAACAGGGCAAATCCAATTCAGCAAACGACAAAACTCATTGAACGTTTACAGCACTCAAATATTTTTCGAAGACAAAAAAAATTAAAATTTGAAAAAAATGAAAAATAAGTTGGAACTATGTTACCCAACACAAAAAAAATGAAGTTACGAAAAATGACTGAAAAAACAATTATTCACAAAAAAATATTAAAAGTTTGACTTAGAAAATTCACAATAAAAGATTTTAAATTATTTTAAAATTGTTTCAGGTGCAAGGATTGTTACCGAGCGATGCTACCATATAGAGGATGAGGACCAGAGATGAAACAAGAAAGAAAGATTTAAGCGAAGTTCCGTCCAAGAAGCGAGTGTATTTTGAAGAAGATACATAATTTAAGCAAAGTACATTTTAAGATAAACGAGTGTTAACGGAAATGAACGTGTGAGCGGCGGAAGTGGTAGATCAGTGTAGCCGCAAATAGATATAAATAAATTATGTATTTTATGTAATCGTGTGTTTGTATGAGTGAGAGGGGAGAAGGATTGGTGGTCTCAACAATACTAGACAAATAATCGATTAACCGAATAGTTTTTGATTAATCGCTCATCACTTTTGCTTGACCAAACCATTTTACTGCAAATATTATAATAAGATTTGTTAACAGAAAATTTAGGAAACAATATAACGAATAAAATTTCTTTAACAATGAACATAATATTTTCAATAAAAACCTACTTAAAAATATTTGTCCTACCAAAAATTTAGTGCACATCTGCTAAATAAACCTACTGAACTTTACGACCCTGGTTCAAATCTGGTATAACTATTTCTGCGAGGCTGACAAAAACTGTATATTTACTTCACCGAAAATTTTGTCGTCTTAACATTATTGAAATGAGGACAGTATAACACCCAATTTTTGGGTAAATTTCAATTTTTTTAACGAGTTTATTATAATTGTGGGGGAAAAAGTGTACCTACACTCCGTTTATGTTAGGCAATATTCTGTTAAAAATTTTTTTTTTTTAATTTTCCTAACATAATTGAAAGCAAAAAACTAAACGAATTATTTTTTCCATGTCATAGAATTAATATTTTCTTCCTGGAAATGTTACAAAAAAAAGAACCACAAAAAACTTTCAACTTCCGAGGACACTAGTCCCAGCAATTAGCCTTTGAAACATATTTCCAGCAAAACGCTTAAACAAATATTGACAGACGGTTTAAGAAAATATTTACCTTTCTTTTGATGTCATTTCGCGGCGTTATCCTTAATTCTTTTCTATATATGAGAGAAAATAAACCTTCTTATGTAGGTAGCTATTTATTTTTAGCTTACCTTATTTTTTTGTTTGAGCTAAAAAGATTTGTGTACACGTACCTATCTACTTTTTACGTGTGGTCAAAATTACGTTTTTTTTTCTACTTTTTTTTTTTTGTTACTTTCCAATATACTAACTTCGTCTCACTTTTAAGGATAGGTACGCGACTAACTTGAACGCTAAATTTATTTTAGGTCTTTATCGTTTTCCACCGCAATAACCATTTTAAACGACTCTCCCTTTACGCAAATAAAAACCGAACAATTCCTTTTTCTACTTTTTTTTTTGCGTCTTACTTTCATTCTTTTTTTCTATTTTTTTTTTTGGCCTTTTTTCTTTCGTTTTTCTGTCGACCATTCACAAAGTGCAGAACAGAAAAATCTAAACCAAAGTTAAAAGTCTTTTCAAAAGTGTTATCTGTATTATTCTCGGGTTCTCTTTTGTCGTTATCTGACAGTGCAACGTAATAAACTTCGGTGGAAATTTTTTTCCGCACTAGCAAAGCCAAAAAATTTAGTAAAACTGACATCATTAATTAAAAATTCATAGAGCATGTGAAATCCGTTCTTTTTTGTTTTACACATTTTAGCCAAAAAATTAGTTCCCTGAATAGGTTCGAAGGTCTTTACGCTAGCCTTCAAGCATTAATAATTGGATTATCATCAAAAGGATAACGAAAATACGAAAATCAAATTACTTCATATAATTTAGCAATGACATGAGCATGAGAAAATATTAATAATATTAAATCACCTGGGAGGTTATAGACAGTTAGTTACTCAGAAAGTTACTATCGAACTCCTCGACCTTAAAACTTTAAATATCGATAAAAGGTGAAAATTTTTTATTTTGTATTTTAGGTTTTGAAACTGGATGATGACGACTCAAGAGTAAGAATTTATGATATAAATGTGTACTCGGAGACGTATGACGTATCCCATTTATCATATTCTTATTTAATATACTTGGGCACATATTCACAAACAACACTTTAACTTCCCTTCGCTTAAACTTGATTTAAAAATGACTTTTGGCTCAATTTTGTATTTAAGAGAGTGGTAACATTTTATTTTCACATTGGAACTCTCATAAGAGATACAATGTTCCCACATTTTTAAGTACGAAATTGTGCAAAAAACTTTTTTAAGGTGAAGTTTAAGTAAAGGAAGCTTAAAGCGACGTTTGTGAATATGGGCCCTACTATTAAACACTATTAGTGGTGCAAAGTATCGAAAATTTTTCGTATTGACACATATCGATATTTTAGGGAAAATATCGTTAAGGATTAATTCAACCAAATCTCGGCATTTTCCCATTTTTTTACGTATCGAAATTTTATATTTCGCACTTCTACTATGTTATCAAGGCCATGCAATAAGTTTCCGACAATCTACTCCACAATTTCACTTCCTAAAGGAAGCGCTTGGATTCAACGAGTACCTATTAAAATTATTCGTAAACGATATTTTTTACATGAATTACTAAAACCGGAGCATTATTGAAGTAAATGAATAAAATTTAGAGATCCGTTGAAAAAACAGTACATATTTACCTACAAACTTTACCATCGATTAATATGGCCCTTCGTTTATGAAATGTATGAACCAAAAAGCTCCTTCTTCCCACTTTCGCTTTCCAATCAAACAAAAATCCTTCGAACTAGGTAAGTACCAGGAAATACACTCGATAGTTGAAGTGCAACCTTCAAAATGTTTCCAACCTCACTAACGTTAGCCGAAACTGCATACAAACAACATAGCTAGACGTCAACTTTCTGTGAAATTTATCGCAGGCTATGTTAACTCACCCTTCTTAAGGCAACCGTAGCCCATTAATTTAAACGCTAGGTTAACGACAAAATATTTTCAACTTCTACCCTTATGTTTTTTACGACCATGTCTGCCACAAATGACCGCCGAGCTTTGTACAAATTTTTTTTTTCACTTTTTTTGTGGTATTTTTTACAAACTCGACGAAGAAGTGTAACTGGAAAAATCGTGAAGTCTTTATTTTGAAGAAAGGAAAAAAAATAGAAGAAATTTAGTTGAACTCATCATCGTTTTTTACACCTTACAAAATATCTGGTGGTGAATAGACAAAAAAAAGTCTTGGTTTGAAGCAAATATACGTATACGTATACTTACCTACTTTAATTGTTGATTAAATAAACAAAAAATATTCTATTAGGGTGAATCATTAATTATCAAGACTACACTAACTTTTTCTAGACAGTCTGAAAAAAGAACTTAGAAATGTTATTAGACTGTAAAATAAAAAATGAAAAATGTGTCAGAATATTTTTTATCGTCTTCTGAAAAAAATTCTGAATTGTGGAGGACTAAGTATTTCTTTCTTTTTTTATTACTCCAATTTTTGATTCCACCACTTGTCCTTCCACGTTATTATTAACAGATAATATAACGAGGAACTCGTTGACAAATAATTTTCTGTTCTTTTCATTATGGCATGCGGAAAAATAATATCCAACAGATTGAATAACGACACCGATAAAAATTCATTGATGTCATAAAAATGGTAATAAAATAACAATTTCAACGCTATTGTCAAATACAACTGCATGATATATGTATATATATATTTTTTGTGGACTTTCGTTGTTCTATAAGTTGCTATTTTGTGATATGAATCTTTTTTTCTCTTCGTTCAGAAAAATGACAATTATACAACCGGATTTATCGTTTAATCGTTAAAAATTTTGTACATTTTTGTTTGAATAATGTTTTAGGAAATATGAAAAATGATATTTTTTTCTCTAACCAAATGGTCTGTAGAAGAGATAAAGTGATGAACAATTTAAGTACTGATGAAATGCTCGGTTATAAGAAAAGTAGATATACCGTGAGTACGCGCTCTTTGATTTGATGATTTTTTTAAATTCTTCCCAATACTATGAAACTTTTGAAGTGTACTAATCACCAAATTTGATAACTTCTAATTAATTAATGTGAAAGAATCTTCATTCATTTATGTCTCACTCGCACTAAATTTTTATGAAAATTCAATCTTTCAATTCAATATATATTCTTATTTTTAAATTTTTAATAAAATTTGTGATGAATAAAATTCATCTGGGTCTTGCATTTTTTGCAAGACTAACTATGGAAGATGACGACCACACCTAAAGTAGTAATGATTAAGCCTACAACCATTTTGAATTTTACCTTTTTGTTTCATATTGTGAGAGGAGATGGATGGTAATTTACCAAATCATTAATAACAGTACTTACATAATTATTTTTTAAAAAAGATACAGACTAAAATCAAGATGTCAAGCTTGTGGGAGACTACAACCTGTACCAAGAATATCATAATACGGCTTTTGGCCTTAATTTTGATTTCTTTAAAATATCTTAATGTTCAGGTAAATTGTATCTGTTTTACAGAGAAGTAGCTGCTATGTTTTTAAAAACATTGATGAAGAAAAACTGCCATTTGATCGAAACGGATGCTTTTCAAATTTGAAAAACTAAAAAAGAAAAAATCACCCCGGTTCATGCATTAATACTGTGGAATACCTTGTTGTAAGAAAGTATTCTCACCAGAAGGTAAATTAAACAGAATTTAACCGTTTTCAGCCACTTCATATTTAACATATGGGGAAGCCAAAACCAAGGCGAACACTGGCAATTTTAGAGCCAGTTTGGAGGGTTTTTATACTGGCTTAATTACACACACACATACACTCGTATGTAAGGAATATGTACGTAAGTGAGAGTGGCTCAGTTGCGTCATCTCTTGTGGTGATAAGAGATGATGGGCCAGTTTGTGTATGGATTGTGACATCATTGGATTGTCGAGATATTTCACAATTTGGTACTTGTACATTACCTGCAAGTACATGCAGGTAATTACGATCGAACGTAATTTGTGTTTGTTTAACGTCGCAAGGACGATTAATTGCCAGCCCTTTCGGGTGGCGACTGTCGTTGAGGAGTCTGAGCCCCTATACCTCATACCAGTGAGTCCCCAAAAATACCATCAAATATTTCATTTTTGGAAACGGAAAGAATTCAGAAAATCTCTTTTATTTTATCCAGAAATCTGAAGCCTATTCAACTTGATTTAACAACCCGGAAAACATGAATCGATAATACTTTTACTTCATTATAAAAAAAAAATTGTAAAAACAATAAAATAAGAAGCACCAAAAATTGATATTAAAAAGAGTAGGTAGGCAAGTCTTTCGTTAGGTACCAGATACGTAAATATGTTCTTCTGTCGTTCTAACCACGCCAATTAGAAACATTGCCATAAGATGGCTGCGTTTTAGGAATTTTTCATCGTTATTTGCCGCGGCATAATTTATTCGAAAAGATTTTCTCGGTAAAGATAGATCAACAAAGTGTCGTAGTAATTCGTTGCAAAAATGATAGGACCTTTCGGCGACAAGCATTAATCTCATTTAACGAAGGTTCATAACCGTAACGCAGGTACCTCGCTGTGAAACCTCTTCTAACACCCAACTTTACGTAGGTTTTAGTACAACCATTCGAAAATGTTCATCATTACCCACATCTTAAATCGCAACCCGCAACTTTCAGAGGTTACCATAAAAATTTTCAATGCCCTCCTCTTCAGGCTTCCTTCCTTTGTGCGCACGTCAAGAAAGCCATTAGGCACCTACGTGATATTGCAGTTTAAGGCGCGATTACAGGCGTAATAAAACGTAAAGAATTTCCGATTTGACCATTTTATCGATTAAGTACCTATTTCGAATGAAATTTTCGCTCTGGCCTTTTACCCGAAAAAATACTATAAAAGTGCGAGCATAAATTGCGTACTGACGAGAAAACAACAAGGATTTCGCATAAATTCATTCGGTTCTGCCACTTCTTTAATAGGTACTCTATTAGGAATCTAAAAGAAAAAAAAAAAAAGTCAAAAATATATTATGTGATTTGGAATTTATTTTTAAATGACGAATATTACGCCTAATTAATAATAATATACTCTCTTATTTATAAATTGAAAAAAAAAAAAATTTTCATAATAGTTATGCGCAAGACGGTAACCATGTGAAGACGAAGATGTGAAAAATCTGTGCTGTAAGAAGGGTGTTCAGCAGTTGTCCATTTCAGTTATACTTTGATTTCTCACGAAAAATTGTGTCTAGGTGAGAACTTGAATTACTGTGTAGAAGGAGCGCAATCATTAATAATCTGCATAATACGTCTCAAATGAATAAACTGTGGAGGGTCTGAAGGGTCTGGACCCCTCTTGGCGAAAAAAAACCCCTAAAATTTAGAAATATAACTTTTTAGGTGACGGTGGTGTTGTAACGGGGGGGGGGGAAGGAGTCAAAAGAGACATCAGAGAAGATCCGGACCCTAACTCTCATAAGATGGAGGTATATACGCCATTCTTGCATCTTTTTAATTGATAAGCTCGTTTAACCTTCTCTAAACGATCATAGATTCATAGCAATAAGCTGCCTTTCATTCTTTTACGGTCCAGTGAGAAGCAAAATATCTTCATAACCACAAAAACCACGGCACTGTCACAAACCATACACAATTATTTCATTTTTGACCTTCACAATGTCGAATTCATCATTTTATGGTCACTTGTGAATAATTTGTACCATTTATACACTTACGCTTAAGCACTCAAAACGAAACAGTGCTATCAATTTATAGTATACGAGCTGTTACCTGCAGCTTAACCTGCGTAGTGTCTAATAATTTTATAATTTTAAACCTTTTTCTGAAAATCCAAATGAAATCTGGCAAAAAAAAGAAACCAAAACAGAGTGTGACAGTGACAATCATGTTCATCTCACCAACCAGTAGTCGTCAGACGATAAACAAAGAGAGGAGGAGAAGTGCTTTTTCAATTCTCTTTTCTATTCATTTTCGTTTAGTTCAAGAAATGTTTCTTCCGTTTTCTTTTTTTATAGATGATGAAAATTGGTAAATTTACCTCCATAGGAGCTATGGACTTCATTGATGGAAATAATTCTTCCTTGAAATAACACAATTTCGTGCCGAAAATCGCATGCAAATCTGTCTAGTGGTTTTGGAGTGATAGTGTTTCCAACAGTTCTTAACCCGTAGTATTTTATGGTGATAATACTAGCATCCCTACTACAAATTCGTCTGCGATACGCTCATCTCCTTAGGGACGAGTTTCGAAAAATCCTGATATTTATGTTTGAGGGATTAAATAAAAAAAAATTTGGAACACAAATCTCCTCAATGTCTCCTCGCATTAAAGAAATATTGAGAAAAACAATTTAAAAACACACCATTTTCCACAACCTCAAGGGCGGAGTTTAGAAAAATCCTCCTTAGTGAACGCCTACAAGATGCTAGGAATAACTTATACTTTCGAAATTTCAGGCTTATCGGTGCCGTAATTTTGGTGATGAGCGAGTGTTGTAGTTATCTTCTTTTGTATTATAGAGACATATGTTTTACTTGAACACCCTTGAACGTTAAAAATCTGATTACTAGGCCTATATGTTGTGCAAGGAGACTAAAAAAATTTTTAACACTTATGCAGTGATAACTATAGACACAAATACAAAATTTTCAGACTTACTTCCATGCACACATAATAATTCTTCTGGACACACTTGAACGCATACCTACATATTACTTCTTTCACCAAGTTCAGCGGATCAGTGCGATCATTCTAGGGTAGTAAACTGACCCTTCTTTATATTTGATTGGCTCCAACAATACCAAATTTATTTCAGAGACTAAATATCTCGAAAGTGATTTTCTAATATTTCTACTGGCAGATACGGCCTGATAAAAATAATAATTAAATCCCCAAAAATAAAATTACCCATAGTAATTTTTGCGTCCCTCGGACTTATTATTTACTGTAAAAATAAACACGTAATAACACGAGAATATAAAAATTAAAATAAATTCCCCTTTAATAATAAAATTGGACATGAAGGCCTAGGTTAGGCTAACTGTATTAGCCTAGGTTTGTTTATGATGAACGAACTTGCTCCTACCATCTTAAAATGTGTTTTTATTATCTCCTTTTACAAAACCACCTCGGTGGATTAATATAATAAATAAATATAACTGTACCTCGGTACATTTTCCCCCTTCTTTTTTTTTTTTGATCGACTGACAAATTCTAAGACTGAATTGTAATTTTTCTCTCGCCTGTTCGATCAACCAGCATTTGCCACTCAGTAGACGAACACTTATTATTTTTCTCTTCGTGATTTTTTCATTTTTTTACTTTTTCATCGTTAGACGATGTGTTTTTATATAATGGTTTGATTTTTTTCCCTAGCACGGCCAGACTTTTGCAAAAACCTCGGTAATGTAAGACCTAACTTATATTTGAGCACTACCTCGGGTGCATGGCTATTTTAGTACTTTTTAAATTAATTTACTCGGTATAAAGTGGGTAAAATTCGATCGCCTGGCTAGCTGTGTGGGCTTACAGGGATTTTGGTGGACGTCAGATGTAGTTGATATTCTACCACTTCGGCAATTTAGCCAAATGGGTTTGGGAGGTATTGGTATATATCAGTTAGGATTTAGCCTACCGGGGTTGTGTACAACACTACCTTCGTACTAAACTTCTACAGTCAATTTTTCATTCACGTTGTTACTACAGTGTACATTCTGGTTGTTCAGGTATTTGCCTTTTTGTCACCATGTTCAACATAACTCCAAATCCATTCGACCAATAGACGATTATTTTTGTTATGATCACAAAATCAATCCCAAAAATTTAAACTCGAGCATTCTTCGTGTCATGTTAAATGTTTGAGAAATTTTCATTTTTTACAATGATTGACAGAGCGCAAGGCTTAAGCTAATTAAAAGATAGAAGTCGATGAATGATTTGGAAATTAGGCAGGCCCGGTTTCAGGATTTCTTCTTGGGAGGGAATCGAATCCCATTTTAGACTATTTACGAATTTTTTTGAAAAGGGTCAACAATTTTTTATACATTTCATAGAGGTAAAATTTGAAAAACCGAATAATTTTGTTTCAAATTAGGTAGCTTTTTTATAGGCGCTTGGAGGGATTATACTCCAAGTCCCTCCTTAAAACCGGCCTTGTACTTCGGGTATCTAATGAAAATCAATTCATCAACTTATTACCTAATAAAAAACCCGAAAGCCAGTTCAAATTTTTTTACGCATCTAGTACATACTCTCGGCATCAAAAACCTACACATATTTGGAACGCGAATGGAAGTGCATAAAATTATGAAACATTACATTTATAACCAAGATGCAAGAACTTAATCTTGAGGGCATATACACAGAATAACGGTGCCCACTGTAGTCGGCTTTTTTCATTCTCTTCTTATGTTTTTTTTTGTTTCTGTTTTTTGCTCATTTGGACTTCTTTTTTCTCTCTTTCATTTTTAACTCCTACTTTTTATTCGCATCTTCTTTGCCTAATGCGAGAAATTTTTTTTTATTTTTTATTACTCTGGCGTCGCTTCTTCGAACGAATTCTAATTAGACTTTTGCCTCGCATCGAATATAGTCAAGCGATACCAAAAAACACATTGGCCTTGGTAGAAACGGAAATAAAAAGACGTTTTAAAATTCCAATTGCGTTATAAACTCTATTTGAGCAGAAAGTACGAGAGCAGCACTGCTATGTCGCATTTTTTTTGATACCATCTTCGTAGACCTGCTTTTTGAAGCCGCGAAAAAATAATACTGGAAACCATGCACTCTCGTATATAATTATATGTACGCAGTCAACGTCGAATGAAACTTTTCGAACAAAAAGAATTCAAATAATCGAAATAAAATACAAAGAAAAAAAAAGTCAGACAGTATTTTACACCAAATAGAAATTGTATTGCTGCTGCCGCTGCTGTTATTATATCACTTATAGGCCCAAAAACTCACTCAATAAGAAGTGAGGTAATTTAGATTTTTTTTCTTCTTTTTTTCCTATAAAAACTGGAAAAAACTTACCGCGTCTATATGGGCAAAGTCACGGTGAACTTTGAATTTTATTCTTTAAAAGGAATTGTTATGGAAAACGTAATAAATTCTGCTAACGGAACCGAAGAATTCGATTCAGATGTAAATTAAAAGTGGGTTTTCTTGTGTACGAAGTTCACCTATGGTCTTTATTTGCGGTGTTCAAGAGAGATTCAAATAGGCTTAACCGAGAGATTTGGTGCGTTGGTATTCGGCACTATTGTAGAATTTATTCTCCAACCGAAAAGCAAACGAATGAAACATTAGGCATTAATATTTTTGAATGCTTCGAGAAGCGAAGAAAAATTTAGAATAAATTTATTTTACTAATACTTCATTCCATGTTTTGTACTTTTTAATATTTTTAAATGCGCTTCATTTGCTGGTTAAAAACAGTTATTGTTAATTTTTTACTTCAGTATTCTTATCAAGAAAGAATCGTTCATTTCAATGATCAAATTTTGAAAATTTCTGTGCAGGACGTTTGAATTATGCGGAAGGCATTACTGAATATTCATTTCTTTACCGGTTTCTCACCTTAATCCCAACGTACAGACGCACGCGCACCCACGTTCAACATCTGAAGCTCAAAATCGTAGTTTCACATTTACGGCGTTCGAGTTATGCAAAAAGCATTACCGTACTCAATATTCCTCACTGCTGCATCAGTACATCACCGTAATCGTAACACCGCGAGCACGCACACTCATGCACACAAACGCATATACACGCACACGTATGCGTGCGCATGCTACTCTATATTCAAACACACTCGTTCAACTGCACACGTATCCCCACACCCAACCAACATCAGTCTGAAACCTAATATTCCAGTTTCATATTTACGGCGTTCCAATTATGCAAATAGCATTACTCAACACCCATCACTTCACCGAAATCGCAATATGCGTAAACACGCATGCGCATTCGGGCATACGTATGTACACATGGATTCCTCACGCACACGCACACATACATGTTTGAGCGCACGAACGCGTTTACTCGTGCAGTATCTGAATCTCAATATTCCTGTTTCATATTTACGGCGGTTAGGTTATGCAAATGGTATTACTCCGGATCATGAATCTCTGCATCTACATCAGTCTATTCTTATGGAAGTGAGAACCAATTTATTGGTCACAACTAGAACGGATTTTTTAGAAATTTTTGGGTCCGATGGTGATTTAGGACTAAAAAAAAGATGACAATGAGACATGACTGAGCTGTAATTAATTCCGCCTTAAAATTTAATCGTTCGTCAGTGTTGCAGTGCAACTTTATCAATTTTAACTTTTAACCTTTTATTGCATAATATATCCCGGATAATTACGTTATTGCGATGCTGAATTTGAATCACATGTTGATTTTATTTCATTTAACTCATTCTTCAATGCTCGGGGGGACTAATTTTAGTTTTTCAAATTTTATCGTGCAATAAATCAGGGAATATGTTTTTTGAGGCACTGAGTTCAAATTTGATATTAATTTTTTCCATACCCAGGGTACCAAAACCAGGTGTAATTTTGACTAGTGACATTTTATTATTGTGTGATAAATTGCGCAGTATAAGTATGTTTCGTGCAGCCCAAAAAACTATAAAGTTAAATTACGTTCGAAAGAAAAATCAAACACTTAAGTTTCAATAATTATTTAGAGAGCATCCAATACTGCTACGCAGACATAATTCACACAGACCTACATAATTATTTCGGAATTATCAGTTAATCAGGTGGATCGATAGGATATTATGAAGAAGAAATTGAGTTCGAGTTGGACTCAAATAGGCTATACGCGTAGCCAAATATATCTACAAAACAGATCATATGAATAAAAAAAAACTGCTACGCTGCGGTTTGTTATACCTATTATTAATTTCTAATGACATTTAGAATTTTTTTTTGTAGGCTTACTAGAAAAAATACGTTTTAATTCGTTTTCTAAATGGACTGGGCTGTATAAGGCTAATTATAAAATGCCGGCATTTTATAAAAAAATAAATAAATTATTTAATCAGCCTGATGATTTTAGGCTAATTGAAACCATTTCTAATAAGCCTAACTAGCTTTGGACTCATTCCATTAAGCCTAGTTAGAGCTAGGCTAATTGAGCGAGAAATTTTACAATTTTCAATAAACCTAAAGTGGTTTGGGCTGATTTTAAAATGCCCACAATACAACTGTCATTTAATAAAGAGCTGGAATTTTATAAAAAATTATAGTTGTTCAATTAGCCTGATGGTTTTAGACTAATTGGAACGATTTTTAAATAGCCTAAATGGATTTGGACTCATAACATTAGCTAGGCTAATTGAGCCGTAAATGTTTGATTTTTCAATTAGCCTAAAACGGTCGGGGCTCATTGTAAAATGGCTAAAATTGTCGGGCTAATAAAAACAATTATTTTTCGTTTTCTGAATTGCCGGCTATTCCTAAAATGACGTAGGCTATTTGCAAAATGACGGATTTTCCAAAGAGCTTACGCCATAATATAGGTACAAAACTTCTATCAGCATAGGTAGCTTACGTACCAATTATTCCAGTTCTGCACTTATTGAATTTAAAACCAAAAACATTTTTCTTATTTTTTGCTAAGCGAATCCCTTTGGTGTATATTTACCCAAATAACAGAAACATTTTTATGACGCGACAGGGGAAATATATTTTGTTCAGTTCAATTTTCTTTTGTATTTAACTTTCAAAAATTTTTAAATCGCCTGGGAATAGGCATTAGATAGCGGTAATTACGTGTACGTTTTGCGCTCAACCTGATGCTCCATCCTTTCTCAGATGTAACGTATATTTTGTACGAATTCAAACTAGCGTAAAATTTGTCAATTTTTTGAACATTTTCATCCAACAAAAAGCAGGTTCAACCTAACAACGATTACGTAAGTACAAAAAAAAAATAAATTTGCTAAAAATATAAAAACTTTCATTCGAGAAATTTTAAATATGCTTTTAGTTCATATCTAATTTAAATAGTTTACCCTACAGATTCGAACAAATTAACAAGACAGTTCATCTATATTTTAACTAGAATTTCATTAAATTTGACCTTAATTTCACCCTCATTCGCTTTTAGCTATCTGTTTTATAGGTCATGTCTTTTCAGTTAATTTTTGAAGCTTTTGATTTTGACGATATTACGACACATCCCAAACAACGTGTCTCTATTCTCTATTCGACGTTAATTAAGAATTAATGAACTTTCGGCGACGAATAAAAGCCCCCTGTAAAGGCCTAGCAAGTAATAAAGGCTGAATTTTTGAATTTTTTATTTATTTTTAGTTTTGTTTCTCCCATCTTCTGGTGATTTAATTTACATAATATTTTTTCAAGATAAACCAATTCGGTACTCTTGGGTGATGTTCGCTCGGGGTCAATTCTTCTCATATAAAGACAAATTACAGTCTTTCCAAGATTATTTGCTTAATTCAGATGCTTTTTAATTTCCTGGTAGCTGACTGGCGGTAATGTATTACGAAGGCCCGTAAGGATGAACGTACTTAACCCTTTTGAAAAATAATTTTACTCTAACTGTCTGTTTTTCCATTTTTTCAAGCTAATTAATCAGAAGAGTATCCACGAGGGAGTAATATGAAACTTGAACCCTGTTCCTTGGACAATAAAAAATAACCCAATATCCTGATAATATAGTACCAGTTGAAACAATGAAAATAATTTGTCTCATAAAATAAAGTTGAGCATTCGGCCAATTATAACCGTAATATATTTATTTAAAATTTTTTAAAATCCAATCTATGTCTTTTTCTGTAAATCTGCCAGAGTATGCAATTTGCATCACTTCCACAAACACCCCTTTTTCACCTGTCGCTCTACGGCATTCCAATGCGCCAAACTTGGCTCTCTGTTGAGGACGGGGTGAAGCAGCACATCATGGTGCACCTCCGCGCCTGCGAAATGAACTTCCCAAAACCTGTTTTCCGCTATATTAATCTCACCTTTTCTCTTACTTTCGCCTCTTTTTCCAATCACCAATACACTAGAACTTGCAACTGTCTTCCATACTTTTCAAGTAGACTTTTGAAAAAAATTTACTTATTAAAATTACCTGAATATTTAGACCTAAGGGTGAGAGTGAATACGTTTTTCGTTTCATGATCTTATGAGCATTTTGGCACTATTTTTGAAAATTCATTTTTTTTATGTACCCCCTTTTGCATTGAGTCCATTTCCAGGCGTAATTTTGAACGAATGGTTTCGAAATTTGAAACACATATTCAAATCCATCTATGGAAGAAAACTAATAATTGGCCTGAAATTTTGTATATATATATGCGTTTTAGGTCAAGAACAGTACCTACCAATTATGGTGCGGACAGGCCTTACATAACGTCTGATAGGAGCGATTATATTGCAGTTTTAGCAGATTAATGGCTTTAAAAGGAATAATTTTCACGCTATAGTCACAAAATTTTGTACAGGTATTGATTCAGAGTGTACTTAACATTCTTCTAAATTTGGTTCCTACTGGTATTATGGTTTATTCCCTGTGCTTGTTGGAGGTGTAATTTTTCATGTTATCTCAATAAAAGTTTCAGTTCTCTTTCAATAGTCATGAAATTTTGTACAAACAGTACCTCCCATATAAGGATTAGACCTGCCAATTTTTGTTTTGATTCGTGAATTTGTTTTTAACTTATTAGCTATTCAGTGTGATTTTACCTCTTTTATCTCTCTGATAATCGTCCTGAAAAATTAATTTTCTAGCCTTCATCAAGAAAACTACTCATTTTAACCTAAAACCAACACGATCTCCGCAAAAGATCAATTTTGGCTCAACCTCCACCCCAAACCCGCTCCCATGCACTAGGTTTAAACACAAACACTAAAAATCCAAGCTAATATTTTTGTAATCAGAACGTAGACAACTACACTATACTTCGTTTTGAAACGTAGGATACTTTTTTCACATAAGATTTTTATTCTTTTATTTTTTATATAATCCACAATTTTACTCTCGTCACTACAAGAAAGAAAACCATCGAATTATTTCCTAAATTTGTGCTTGTTAGAACTTGGAATAATTTTTCATTTTACAAAAGAATAATGATTTCTGATACATTTATAAAATAATCTGAAAACATGATAATTAATCAGTATATTTTATCACATGCATCGTATTTATGTGATATTGGTAATTTTTTTTTACAAAAATACAAATATTTTATTCACAATCAAAAGTGGTTAGAGGCTTGGCCTCTTGACGACTGTCTCATCATGAGATGACTCATTTTGTGCGCTGCACGTTAATTCTATTGTAAGTATGTTTGTATATACTTGCAAATTTATGCAAGTATGATGCAATATCTAACTGTGATAAATTGATAGTTCACATCATCAGTGCATGTGCTGTATTTACCCCATAGCTATGGTAATAATAAGTCAGAAAATTCGTCCGAAAATTTTACACTCCACACGAAACTCTCCCATTGATATTTTTTTATCTTCGGATTCTTGTCATCTTCCCTTTCTGAAGATTTGATAGATTTGACATAAAAAGGCAACAGTTTCACCAATGAGAGATTAAAATTGTGTATTTATTTCCTACAATTGAAAAATATATAATACCTATATAAGTATAAATATATAGTTACACATCATTTCAACGTCTATTAAATTTCAAAACAAATTAATAAATTCAAGTTTAAAAAATTTGTGACCCAGAAAGTGAAGAGATAATTTTTTCCTTCATATAAATACTGATTATTTTTGCTTTCTTATACCTTCATTCCCTGAAATCAGCACTGAATACTGATAATAAAACGTGATGTACAAAAAACACGATTCTTAATTTGTTAGTGAGATATTTTTTTATCGAAGTCACCGTTTCGAATATTAAACATTTATCGTTAACATTGCATAGTTTTTCGTTGCATTATTTATGTCGTCGTCGTTGTCGTCATTCTCTCTCTCTGTCTATCTGCATTTCGTCTCTAATTTTCGATCAGCAAAACTGGAATATATATTTTTAGAATATTAAATGAGACGGTGCAGCTGAATGCAAGCGTAAAAGAAAGTATAAAACGTGTAATTTTGTGTATATAATATTTTGTGTATAATGTGTCGTCATGAAAGAAGAGAATGGTGACGAACATTATACTTTGTCAATATTTCATTTTGAATTCCATGATATGTATTCTCGTATGTCGTCGGCGTTCATAGTAAAGTTTATAAACTAAATTAATTCAAAATCACGCTCATTAAAGTGAAAAAAAAAAATTAATCAAGATCCTACGTTGGTAGAGGTACCTACCTACCTGTGATGTTGGTTTTTCCAAATCTCTGAATTATACAAAATGTGCAGATGATATTAAACTAAATCTTTCAACATAGTAAGGATATACTTAAGGTGCAGGATAAGTGTTTACGACGCGGGAAATACCTATTAATATAAAGTTGACCTCAGTCATGAAGGTATAAAAGAATGAAGAATAAATCATAAATACGTGCAATCCACCACAATTTGTCAATTGAAATCGAAGTTAGAATAAATTTGTTGGATGTCAATTATTTTTAAACCTAGTCTCTTCCCCCTTGGTACTACATCGCTTACTTTTAATGTAAAAAATTGCCCGTAACATTGTTCTTAACAAAAAAAAAAAAAAAAAAAATTGCTAAGTAAGAATTTAATCATTTTTTTTTTTGTTCTTGATCTTTTTCAATTCTATTCCCTTCAACCCATCTACTAAAAAAAGTACCTACCTGTTCTGCTAAAACGTAAGTGGTTTCATTTCATGGAGGGTTAGTATTATTCAAATTCGGCCTATTGTGTCCTTTAACAGATAATAATTTCTCTCTGCCTGTCTAACTGTCTGTCTGCAGTCTTTGTGTCACACAAACAGAATCAAACGTCAATGAAGTAAATAGAAAGAAACTCATGGTCATTTAGAAGCTTATTGGAAATAATATCCTACTTGTGGGGATAATACTTGTGTGAGGTATTTAAAGGCTCGAACTCCTCGATAATAGTTACAACCAGAAGACCAGATAATTCAGTGCACTGCATGTTAAACACACTTATGCGTGAATTACTTGTTACAGTATGTATGCGATTCGTAGTTATTGGGCCGTGATGAAACGGATTATCACCGATTATATCATGTGAAAATGCATTTGTTGTACTTTGTTATCTACATAATACAACGTAATTAGATCACCAATATGTATTTACATATGTATTTATTTGAATGTGCGTGTACAGAGCGAAGTACAAAAGGTGCCAGTAAAAAGAAATCTCTAGCCAGTGTTTACTGAGGTTGGCTCTCCCATACTTGTGTATGAGGCTGTGAGAATTTTATCTTCTCACAATTCAATACTCATATTATTTTACTGTGATTTGACTGTGATTTTGTATAATCTGTAACACGACCCGATACGTTTTTATGACCATCATGATGAACTTTAATTTTTAGTTGAACTCCAGCCTTGGTACTGTAATGTGTCTTTCAAAATTAAAGAGATCTGTTTTTACGAAAATTTCATGTTTCTTTTAATGTTTTATAAATCTTTTTGGTCTTGTCACTGTAAAAGCAATTGTATTTGCTGGGCAGCTGCTTTTTCCAATATGGATGGTGAAAAGAAAAGGAACATTGAGTCATTTAATGAGAAAAACACAATGTGGAATACCTTGTCGTGAGAGATATTCTCACCAGAAGGAAATTCTACAGAATTTAAGCGTGTTCAGCCACTACATACGAAAGTATGGGCAAGCCAAAACCAAACCGAACACTGGCGATTTTAGAGCCGGTTCTGAGAGTTTTTATACCGGTTTTGGCTGGTGCACACAAACACACGTACGTAATAAAATACGTACGTTGTTTAAGTACGGCCAGGTCGCATCATCCCCTACTATCGTAGGTGGCGGCTGGCCGGTTCGTGTACGAATCGTGACATTGATTGATGGATGACGTCACGATTTGGTACTCGTATATTATCTGCACGTATTCGCAGGTAATTACGATCGAACGTAATTTTGTGTGTTCGTTTAACGTCGCAAGGACGATAAGTTGCCTGCCCTATGGGGCGGCGACTGTCGTCGGGGGTCCGAGCCCCTACACCTCATACCGATGAGTCCCCACACACAAGTACTTGGAGCGTTTGTATTAATTTGTTGCTGCTTAAAGAGGGCGGTTATAATTTATGAAGTGAACTGAGCAATGTTTTGGTTTTGTACCTATTGGTTGGATTCTACCAACCAGGGTCACATACCACAAAACAACAGACCATTCAAGGAATACGGAATTTTAAAATCAACTCTAAAACTATTTGTGGAATACCTTGTTATGAAGAGGATCCTCAATTAGAAGGTAGCCAAAAACTATTTGTGTGTTCTGCCACTTCGTACATAAATATATGAGGAGCCGAATCTTATGTGAACAATAGCAATTTTGTAACAAGTTTTGTGAGCTTACATAGTCAGTTCCGTACACACACTCAGACACACATATGTATATGTGTCATCTAAAGTGCGTTATTTCTTATTAGTAACTGATAGGAAATGACATATAAGTTTGTGTACCAATCCATGACATCACCGAGATCTTTATCTATAGATTAGTCACAGTCCGAACATTGTAAATTACTTACCTGAATTTACAGGTAATTACAAATAAACAAAAGTTTGCTTGATTGAAATGCAAGGCACTAGTAATTGCCAGCCTTTTGTCGGGGGGAGGGCAGGCACCTTACCTCATACAAAATCTATAATCCCTAAACTATTATTTTTCAAAAATTGATTCCTTAGATATCAATGTTTGTGACATTGAGATTTTCTCTTCACAGCTTGATAATAAAGTTGGCGTCGGTTCTTCCAATATGTTTCTTATCACCCATAGGCAAAAATATATTTTTGTTATACGTTCATTTTTGGTGTGCTGTTTCATTTGTCAAGCTGAATTGTTATTAAATAATATTATTATAGTTCAATTTCTAGTGGATTGAAGAAAAACATATTTTTAACCTTTACAGAAATTTTGGTCAAACCAAAAATTACAAGAAGGTCAAAAATTTTTTTCCTTGCCCTACCAGGAAATTAAATGAAAATTTTCATATGAAGATTGGCTATCTTTTATTTGGTGTAAGTTTAGTGAAGTGATAATATTGGTTATCAGAGGCAGTATGTCCATTAATTGATTGAGTAGACGATGAAATATAGAAGTAGATTAAATAAAAATAATTAATAGAAAACACTTCAGTACTACACCAAATAATAGTTTATTATAAAAGAGTAACAGAGGATATGTTAACTCTAAAAACACTAGATAAAGTGTGACGATGAACAAAAACATATCGAGAGAATAATTATTATTAAGAATAATATCAGTGTTGTCAACAAGTACTCAAGAAATCAATGTAACTCCAACATTCCCTCCTTAGTTCAGTGACACCATTGGTTTCAAAGTCTCAGAATATATTTCATTGAATTGTGAATTTTGGTTGATGTGGTAGAGAAATTTGAAGAAAACTACAAAGTGGGAAAATTCCATTCACCAGAATTTACTCCTTTTGAGGAGAAACTTTATGAACAGTAAAAAAACCTTAAATTAGATTTCTCTGATATTTGTTCTCCGAACTCCTAACTCCATTTAATTTTCCATATAGGAAAATTTGAAAACAAGAAAAACCTCTATTTCTCCAATTAATACTCCTGTTTGAAGAAATCCTTTACTCCACAAGGTAAAACTTTGATAGTGGCTGAAAGTTTACTTCAAAATATTCCTTAAATAGCCTTAAGGCACCATAAGACTTACTGAGTAATGTATTTTATTAAAAGAAATTAATTATTCTATTTCTCCACTTTTAAACTTCACTCTGAAATAATGCATTCAAAGTTCACAAATTAATAAAAATATAATTTATTACAACTATATAAACGAAACAATGAATACAAAAATAATAGCCTTTACTCTTCCCTAAACAAACATATTTATAAATTAGGTAGGTAGTACTCAATAAACTACCAATGACTTTGATATGATGAGAATATGGTATGCAAAAGTTTCTCTTATCTCCAAATAAGGTGAGTCTACTGTTTACCTGTAAATAAAATTAATTTTGTTTCTATTTATCTCGTAACAGATTTTATTCATAGTGTATAATCACTGAGATATTAGTGGGTTGGTGTTGTCCTCAAATTTTAAAATTCTCCGTGTAAACTTTTCAGGTTTAGTGAAAATGTCAGCCTCCTGTTACTCTCACCTAATTTTCACTAAGTTTACTTTACCATCCTGTTATGCTAGTCTCACATAGTGATAACGAGTGTGAAAATACTCTAAGCCTGGTGCTCCTATCATTTGAATTCCCTCAATTGCCAATTTACTATCACAGTGCATGTTTGCTAGTTAATATGATACTAGTAATATTTTCTCCAATATTTCAGCCTGAGTTTCAAGCTCATTAGCCAACTCACTCATGGCTATAAATTCAGCTGTTTAAGTAGAAGTTTTTATGTACCTTTGTTTATAACACTTCCATACAATTAGGTCTCCAAATAATTTAACTAAATGACCAGTAGTAAAGGCTCCAGGCAATCTCCCCAACTTGCATCAGAGTAACCCTCTAAACATTTACCTTCTTCAAGATAATTTAGTCCTAAATTTTCCATATACTTAAGGTATTGAAATATTATTTTTATCTACTGAATATTTTCCAAAGATGGGTTTGACTGACATCTACTCCTTAGATTTACCGCAAGTACTATATCAGGTCTTGTTCCTCCATTTAGATACAATAAACATCCAAAAGCCTCTCGGAATGGATATTTTCCTCCTCATTTTATCTCTTCTGTCTGCTAATAAATTATTTTCATTTCTCCATTTCACTTGCCTTGTTACCACTGGTGTTTTGCAAAGCTTGCAATCCTTCATTTTGAATCTCCATAATAGTTTGTTTTTAAAATGAGACTGTTTTAACACTATTTTATTAGATGTACGATCTCTTTCTATTTCAATACCTAAGTATTCTTTGGGGATACCGTATCTGAATACATCAAGATTTTTTGTAAATTCTCTTTTAATTGTTAAATTAACTTCGAACAGTTACCTGCTAACAATATTTCATCGACATATGCTAACAATATTACAAATTTATCTTCATTTCTCCATTTGAACAGACAGGCATCTTTTACATCACTGACCATGCCAATTTTATTCATCTCCGTGGTGAAGAGAATGATCCAAATCTTTGAACTAGTTCTCAAACCATATATTGAGTTATTAAGTTGGCAGATTTTGTTTGCTCATTCTGAAGGGTTCATCTCCACTCCATCAAGAATCTCCATATATGTATATAGGACCTGCTACTTCTACGTGTAAAAATGCAGTTTTACATTCAATTAGCAAATCTCTAGATTGTATTTATTTACTATCAACAGTAAATTATGTATAGTTACTAAGGGCATTACTGGTGCATAGATCTCCAATAAACTATACTCTACCTTGTCTTTAAATTCTTAGCTCACTAGTCTCACTTTGTAGCAGACTCCTCCAAGTAGTTCTGTTTTAATTTTAAACAACCATCAAGAATCTGTAACACTAGGCTTTCTCCCATTTTCATTAACAACTGGTCGGTCTATTATACTCCAGATCTGGTGTTATTTTAATGAGTTTAACACCTCTTTAATGGCTTTTCTCCATTCCTGAATGTTTGAGAAACCTAACACCACTGCATATGCTTTTGGGTTCACATTAACTTCAGCCATTGCCATGTAAACAAATTATTCATCTAAGTTATAGCTCGGATATTCAAAAGTTTGTACAGGTCGTTTAATTTCAAATCCTTCACCTTACACACTTCATAATGACCTTTACCTACCTACTTATTCACAGTAATCAATATTTTAGAATCCATTATTTTTTCAGTCACAGGAAATTGCAATAAAATATTTTCATAAATTTGATATCAGCTTTAATCAACAATCAGAGCATTACAACTCGGAGACACTCACTAGAGTTTGCATAAGTTGCCACTGAAGATTTGGAACAATGATAACTGTATATATACTTGTAGCAAAAAAAGACAGCTAGAAACATTAATAAAAAGCTCACTGGTTTAGAGAAAAACTCAGAAAATATTATGAAGCTTGTGTTAAAGTTAATATAACAAGTTTACAAACTGTTTACTAATACTAGAATAAACTCTTAACATTAAAGGAGAACTGTATTTGTCATATTAAAGTTGAAGAGAATGATTCTACAATGATTGTCATTAATATTTATATTAAATTCAAGAACAATAACTGAATGAATGGGAGAACATTATGAAAAGCTTTAATATTACTGGTTCCTTTAAAAAAGAAGAATGAAACATGAATAGAAAATAGATTGAGAGTAATGATGATGATGATAATAAATGTACAAATTTAGAAAAGTATTATGATCGATACGAAAATATCGTTACATAAATACCCTCCTAGTTTGAAATTCAATATTTAGTAAAAACATGAATTTGGAATTAAGGAAAAGGTTGGATCAATTTGACATTAAACATGGATTTAACATAATATTATAAAACATTGTCAATTATGTACCATAATATTCATTCAAATGACACAAATCATAATATAAGAGTCATAAAACTTATTTTGAATTATCTTTTTTAACACATATTTATAATTTTCATCCATATTATTTTCTATGGTACTTGTTAATTCATAAAATAGTTGGGCAATATGTTTACTTTCTAATGATTTTCTTAATTGTATAAAAAATATAATGAATAAATAAATAACAGTAAATGTAATCAAACATAACCAAATTAACATAACAATAATAATTAAAGAAATTGAGTTACAATCTCCAATATTATTGAATTTAATTCCTAATTTTTCTAATTTTTCTTTGAGTTCATTGGTAGGACTAACAGGAGAGAAGTGTGAAATAAATATAGTCCAACTGGAGTTGTAAACATATTTACTTGATAATGCTACTGTTCTTTTGATATCAGAATCAATTACAACATCATATTTGGTCCATAAAAGAGGAATATGATGCTCGATATGAACATCATCGGGCATATCTCGGGGGTATGGAAATCCTCTTGGAATAATGGTTTCAGAAAAATCATTTTTCAGTTTGTTTTAAATTTGAACATGATATGATGGTGATGTGAAGAAACTTAACCTTGACCTACATAGACTATCAGGTATTCATCTGACCACTTTATACCATTTTTTTAAATTCTGAAAAATCAACAAATTAATTTATGCACTTCGAGGTTATAACCCAGTAAGGGCCGATTTTTCAATCTTCAGTTGAGATCTAAGTTAGTTTAACTATTAAGAATTGAATAGGATTTTAGCGCCATCCGACAGTTGAATTTCTCAACTGGGGATTGAAAAACTGGCCCAAAATGAAATAAATTCCAACATTAGCAAGGATAGAAAATTGAGTTCTTGACTATTTCCAATGAAGAAATCAATCAGCAAGACACATTCACCGGGGTGAATTTCAACCCTCACATCACCGAAAAATCCGCTTATGCCAATCTTGGAATAACAAACTGAACACTGCAGCAACGAATAAGTGCTGACAATGTGTTTGTTCTGTGCTACCTAATTTGAACTATCTTCGAGTAGGTACTAACGAAACTGGTAGTCGCTCGTTGCTTGCATACCTTTAAATCATATTTTACACGGTATGTGCAGCAATTCATCAAAAAAATCTACGTATTTTGGTCTTGGGTACCAACTGGAAGAATGTCAAAACTGTGTTTCGAAGTTCTGTTGGAATTGAGCTTTACAAATGAAACTCCAAAATTAGTACAAACAGATTAAGAATTTGTTGTGGGACATAAATGGACCTTTCGAACTAATTTATTGTCAATTGTTTCAACCCTAAATCATGTTAATAAAACTATTACGAGAATCGAAAAACTAATGTTTGTTGAAAAATCACAAAGTAAATTTTTAATATAGGTACCTACATATTTATCAAATTTCCTAGATTTTCACCAAAAAAAAAAAAATCAATAATTTTCAATTTTTGAACATTTTCTTTCAGTGGAGCAATAATTTGGCTCGCATTAATTATAAAGTTTAGGGTTCAATATGTTATTAAAACTTGAAGGTAATTGTAGATAACCTTCAAACGCGTTTCAGCAATAACCTACCTACATTATAATAACATTAAAACCCAATTTCGGTATAGGCTGTTCGAGAATACGAGCGTCGAAATTTTTCAAATCGTCGAATTCTGTGGTCATATTGGTACTCCGTTCAGTCGCTCGTCATATCATTCATTATGACTAAATATTTTAAATTAACATTCAAGATAAGCGAGATAAGATATTTCCGTCAATAAAGGAGCCACATTATGCTGAGAGAATGTCATTCTCTCCTTCAAACATACCTATATTATACATATTGAGGCGTCCGAGATCGATCCCTGCCACAGTCGCCAATAATATGTGAGGCAAATGAAATCGATTCTCATACGTGTCATAAAGTCAACCTTTAATGTATAGTGGTGTTTAAATGCTAATGACGTCATAATGTCCTAAAGTTAGGACATCATACCGCCGAAACACTGATTCGGGGGTCTTGACTTGTGTCTTCAAGACATTTTATTTTTTAACTATGACTATGTCCTACGGCTGAATTCTTCTTGATGTGAATTAGG